>OX451736.1:864428942-865075643 GCA_948472305.1 Vicia faba | reverse complement strand
ATTTTTATGTAGTTTATTTTATTCAAATTATTATTCCAAAAAAATACATAAAAGGAAAATATATTAAAAGATGAATAAAAATATGTCTAGAAAACATAAATATGGTCGCTTTTCTTTTATTAATTAAATTTCCTATGTAATATTTCTAAGTTAATAGAGAAGAATGAATGAATGTACATTCACTCATTTATCGAATGATCAATGATTTAGTGTATGTTTTGTCTAAGGATCATTCATCTTTAGTAAAATATTTTTTACATTAATCTAAAAACAAACTCAACTCATCAAATTGTTTTCTTCCGTTGATATAAATTTGTTTTCATAAAAAGTAGAGTGTTTGATTCATTTCAACGTGAAATACAAATAGATGCCTCGACCTCCATAGTGTGAGCATACAAGCAAATATTTCACAACTCGAATGCGATCTAATACTATTTTCTAAAAACAACCAACAAATAAACATTTTCTACTAAGAACTACGAGGCTTTGAGTTTTCTATTGTATTTAAGAATATGTAGGAGCAAGATTCAACATCCTGTCAAGCACATCAAATAAAAAAACTAAAATTTCTCTTTCTTTTATAAATATCTTTTTAATAAATAAAAACTGCAAACAATTTTCAATCACTCCTTTTCTCCTAAAACTAATTAGAAAGTTCTCGTTGTGTATAACAGATGCAATGGATGCTAATATATTTTCGTCTTATTACCGACTCTCAAACTTGATTTAGTCGCGAAGACTATTTCTTCTTTAAAATAGTTTTATCAATATTTTCTTTAAAAATAAAATTTTTTGTAGCGACTCTGTAGTTACATCTCTTGTGTGGAGAAGAGTCACCATAAAATTTGAGAAATTTTTAATGTGATACCATACTTTTGGTTAAAAAAAATACCATGTTACCATAGTTTTCAACATTAATACTAAACTACCATCATTTCAAAAAAATATATTTGTTGGTAAAGAGTTTTTGTCATTTGAATGGGCAGAAAAGTGTAAAATAGTAGGGGTCTGCCAAATGAATAGGCGGAAGTGTTGAAAAAGAAGAGATTCTGCCTAATAAATATGTGAAAGTGTTAAAAAATAAAAGAAACTTATTTTATATTTTAACACTCTTCCGTCTATCTAATAGATAGGATTTCTTTTTTTTTTTTCAACGGCGAAAGCTCTTTATCAACAACAATTTTTTTTGAAATGATGGTTATTTGATATTAATGTTAAAAACTATGATAAAATGGTTTTTTTTATCAAAAATATGATATGACAGTAAAAGTTTCTCAAATTTTATGGTAACACTTCCCCGCAAGAGATGTGACCCCTTTGAAAAAGTATCCTAGATTTTATGCTTTAGTCCTTTATATAAAATGGGAATTTTATAAGTGTCTCAATATGAATGCTTCAATTAGAAGAGAATCAAACAATCTAATCCAATCTTTCTTTTCCTTCTCCTTTATAATCAATAATCATATGTGATTCACATCATATAATTATATGAATATACTCAAAATCATTTTGCTATCTAATTTTATATGTATGTATTTTATTTTATATAAGGTGCATACTTAAAGAATGGAATCTAATCCCAATAATATACAATGCATTGATCAATTAAAGAATAATATCTTCATGTTAAATATATATTCAAACACTCCTAGAACTAGTTTGGGTGTAATCAATTTCCATATTAATTGTATTATCTTTTGTATTGGACAAATACCTATAAACGCGAACATTGAATTCAATCTTGGTATTCTTCATCTTCAATTGATTAGTTTTTACGGTAGCGCCAAAATACATTTGCCAAATAATTTAATATTGAATCTCACATACTAGTAATACTCAATTTTAAACTCAATTACCTTTTCCAGTAAAAAATGATCTCACAGCTCAAAAATAAAACACAGTTAATCAATCAATTTCAGAGAATAAACTGTCATACGTTTGGCCATCTTAATTAAGAGATCAAGTGCGGGTAAGATATACGAATAATACTGTTCGTAGGAAAATAAATCATCAATTCAACACTATTCATCGACAATAAAGCAAGACAACAACAAAACACACATTCCAAGCATATTCTTTCTTTTCCCTTTTAAAATTTCAATCATATAAACATATTTTTGTTATTTGTACAGTACTTATACTTTAAAAAACAGGAAATGAAATGCAGTAAAAATAATCTCGATATATATATATATATATATATATATATATATATATATATATATATATATATATATATATATATATATATATATATATATATATATATATATATATATATATATATATATATATATATATATATATATATATATATATATATATATATATATATATATATATTACATGTGTTGAAATATTAAATTAGATTTGATTAAATTTAATATTTAATATAATTTAAATTGTGTTAGTCCAAATCTAATTAGGGTTGTATATAAATAGTTATAGTGTGTATCATTATTTGTACACTTGAATAATATAAATATTTATTTCCTTTATTATTCTCTCTTTCTCTCCTCACTAAAAGTGCCTCACGCACTAAGTATCAAAGCTTCTGGTTATTGTTCTTGATCAAGTTTTCAAGAATTTCACGTCAGAGATCATTTTTCTAGGGCAAGTAAATCAATCGCTGCGAAGATGGCTAATGATAAAGGCATTCTGAATTCTCTTCCAATGCTTGACGACAAAAATTAGATCCGATGGAAGAAACAGATGCAATCCTTATTTGGCTTCCATGAAACCCTAGAAGTGGTTACCGACGGCGTTCCTACGTTGGCTGCAAATGCAACCGACGAACAGAAAAAAGCCCACAACAAAATCAAGAAGAAAGATTGTAATGCTGCTTATTACATTCAAACGACTGTCGATGCTGCTAACTTCGACAGAATCTCTCATGCTGAAACAGCGAAGGAGGCATGTGATATTCTGGTAAAGTATTTCGAAGGAGGTGAGAAAGTCAAGGTTGTCAAATTACAAACCTTACGTCAACAATATGAGTTGTTGTCGATGGGAGAAGATGAAAAAGTTGCAGAATATGTGTCGAAGGTTCAGAAACTCGTCCATCTCATGAAGGGTTGTGGTGAAACCATTACTGATAAGATGATAGTTGAGAAGGTAATGAGAACGTTGACCTCTCACTTTGATCACGTTATCGTAGCTATTCAAGAATCCAACAATCTTGAAACCACTAAAGTGGAAGATTTGGTTGGTTCGTTGGAGGCGCATGAGATGAGGATTGTCGAAAGGAAAGGAGTTCAGGACTCGATACAGGCACTGCAAGCTCTATCATGGAAAAAGATGGTGGTTCCAACAAATTCAAACGCAAGTTCGACAAGACTCATGGCAAGAAGTCTTGGTCGAATCCCCATAAAAATAAGGTCGAAGATATATCTTCTGAATTCTCGAAAAGGGGAGGAGGAAACTATCGAAAGGTCAAAGAAGATAAGAAAGGTATGCAGTGTTATAACAGTGAAAAGTGGGGACACTTGGCCAAGAATTGTTGGTACAGAAAATACAAGGGATCGAAAGGCAAGGACGAATGAGCGAACCTTGCACGCCAAGATTCAGATGATTCTGAAGGTGGTATGATGGTTATGGATGCAGTTGCAGATAACCATGTTGAATCCAATATCTGGTTTCTCGACTCAGGCTGCTCGAACCACATGACTGGTCGAAAGGAGTGGTTGGCAGATTTTGACGAGTCGAAGAAGAGCAGGGTAAAATTTGCTGATAATAGTTCGTTGCAAGCAAAAGGTACTTACCACATAGTCTTTTAAATGAGTAATGGAGGGAAAGTTATGATCAAAGATGTGCTCTATGTACCTGGAATGAAATTTAACTTGCTAAGTGTTTGACAACTAGTCGAAAAAGGTTTCTCAGTTGTCATGAAAGATGGAGTTTTGAAACAGTTCGACACAAAAAACAATTTGATCTTAAAATCTCCATTGTCGAACAATAGGACATTTAAGACTATGATCAGTTCGACAGAAGTTCAATGTTTGAAAATTATTGTCGACCACAAGGATAGTTGGTTATAGCACTTGAGGTTTGAACATTTGAATTTTCGATCACTTAATCAATTGATTACTCAAGATATGGATACTGGTATTCCAAGCCTTGAGATGCCTAAAAAACTTTGTGAAGGTTGTTTAGTGGGAAAGCAATCTAGAAATTCTTTCGTTTCGACTATGTCAATGAGATCATCCTGCATTCTCGAAGTGGTGCATTTAGATGTATGTGGTCCATTCGAAGAACATACAATTGGCGGAAATAGATATTTTGTTTCATTTGTCGATGAGTTTAATAGAAAGTTGTGGATCTATGTGATCAAACGAAAGGATGAAGTATTCAAAATCTTTAAGAGGTTCAAGATACTTGTTGAAAACTAGAGTGAGAAGAAGATCAAAGTTTTACGAACAAATGGAGGTGGCGAATACACATCCAAGATGTTTGAATATTTCTGTGCAGAACATGGTGTTGATCATGAGGTAACTGCTCCTTACACAACTCAACATAATGGAATTGCTGAAAGAAGAAATAGAACCATATTAGATATGGCGAGATACATGCTGAAGCAAAAGAATTTGCCAAAATCTTTATGGGGAGAAGTTGTTTCGACTGCAATTTATATTTTGAATAGGTGTCCTACTAAGATATTGAAGAACAAGGTTCCTGAAAAGGAGTGGAGTGGCGAACGATCATCAGTAAGTCACTTGAAGGTGTTTGGCTCTATGTGTTACAAGCATGTTCCTGATGCAAGGAGAAGAAAGCTTGATGACAAGAGTGAACCTATGATTCTGGTAGGATATCATAAAAATGGTGTATACAGACTATTCAATCCAGTTACTTAGAACATTGTGTTGAGTCGAGATATTGTGATTAATGAATATTTTGCCTGGGATTGGAATTCTAGCAATTCAATTAACAAATCATTAATGAACTTTGATTTCGACGAAGAAACTAATGAAGTAGAGGTCAAAGGAATTGTTGAGAATCTAGTCGAAGTCGAAGAAGAAGCGGTTGCTGGCACTCCCTTCACAATCAAAGTCGAAGAGGTTGTGGCTGAAATAAGCCAAAGACCTTAAAGAAATAGAGTTCTTCCAACAAGATTTCATGATTATGAAGTGGTGGGTGATGATGAAATCACACCAGATGGAGAATTAGTTCATTTTTCTTTACTTGCAGGTGCTGAACTAATCAACTATAGCGAAGCTTTGAAGATTAACAAGTGGAAGTTAGCTATGGTCGAAGAGTTACAGGTAATCAAAAGAAACAACACATGGGAGTTAGTCGAATTGCCAACACATACAAAAGCTATCGAAATAAAGTGGGTGTTCAAGTTGAAACACAATGCAGATGGGTCAATAGCAAGACATAAAGCAAGATTAGTAGCTCGATATTTTCTTCAAAGAGCATGACTTGACTACTCTGAGGTATTTTCTCCAGTAGCAAGATTAGAGACTGTTCGACTAGTAGTAGCATTGGCATGCAACCAAGGCTGGTCAACATTTCATCTAGATGTGAAATCAGCATTTCTGAATGGTTCTTTAGACTAAGAAGTTTATGTCACACAACCTCCTGGGTTTGTGATTCATAAGGAAGCAAGTAAAGTATATAGATTGCACAAAGCGCTCTATGGCCTCAAGCAGGCACCTAGGGCATGGAACAAGAAGATCGACTCATACTTAGTCAAATTAGGATTTGTCAAATGCAAATCAGAGTATGGTGTCTATGTTCAGGTTGTAGCACAAGATATAATAATCATCTGCTTGTATGTTGATGACTTGCTAGTAACTGGAAATAGTTTGGAGAACTTGTCGAAGTTCAAAGAGCTGATTACGAAGGAATTTGAAATGTCGGATCTAGGAAAAATTATCTTATTTTCTAGGCATGGAATTTCAAATGTCGAAGCAAGGTATGATGCTACATCAAAGAAAGTATGTCAAAGAGATACTCAAGAGATTCAGAATGGATGATTCGAATTCTGCATCCTCACTCGTCGAACCAAATGTGAAGTTGGAGAAGAATGGAGAGTAAGACAAATTTGATGCAACTTTGTTCAAGCAAATTGTGGGATCTCTGAGGTATGTGTACAACAATCAACCTGATATAGGTTTCGCAGTCGGATTAGTAAGCAGATATATGGGTGAACCAATAGTGTTACATATGAAGGTTGCAAGAAGAATCCTTCGATATTTAAGGGTTCAATAAATTATGGAATACTATTTTGACGAGATTCTGAAGGCAAAGAAGCAATAGTTAATTGTTTTTCAGATGCTGATTGGTATGGAGATAAGGAAGATTGAAGAAGCACAACTGGATATTTATTTCAAGTATTTGATGCCTCAATCTCATGGTGTTCGAAGAAGCAACCTGTGGTGGCATTGTCATCGTGTGAAGCTGAATATATAGCAGGATCTTATGCTGCATATCTGTTTACCGTGGTTATTGATAAACAACCGCTGATCTTCCAAATGGTTACTTATTTGGTTACTCGCAGGATCGATCAGATTGATCCTAAGACATGGTTGATTTTGGGGTTTTGATTAAGTTGGATAATGGTTAAATGACAAGAAAATAAAGAGGCTTTAAGTAAATTGCATGAAGAAGTGGACTTGATAAAATAAATGAAGGCTTGAAATAAAGGGATTCGACAGGAAAAGTAAAGAAGAAAGCAAGTAAAGTTTCTGGAAAAATAAATGACTTTGATTAATAAAAGTGGTGTTTCACACATACATTCTCAACAATTCTTTCTCACACGCTGGGTACTCGAATCTATATGAGTGACTTTGTATATAATTGTGAACACACGCGAAAAACTGCGTGAACTACTACTATTTATACTAAAACATCCCAAGTAACCGTCGGGCAGTTACACTGCTTCGAGATGACTCCACTTGGCACGTTCTCAGCGTTCGACGCTCCAGATCTTTGCATGTTGCACTTGGTAACCGCTGGAAACCGTTTTCCCTCCAAACACTCGAATTTCAAACCGTTCCATTCTGAACAATCGAACACCTCCGTCGAGAAGCATCTTCGACGAGAAACACCTTCGACGTCGAAGGCAACTAACTTCTCCCTTGGAAGAAATCCTCTAAGTACATTGCCATCTTTCGATGGGCATTTCGACAGACCCAGCTGGTCGAAAACATCCATCAGCTTTAATAGCTGATATTAATAAAAATAAGGGTGTCGAATTTAGGAGCCAACAAATTGCCCCCCAAGAATGCCTTATTTCGACTCTGAAAGAAAAAGGCATTCTTTGAAATGCCATTCGACACCTGTCTTTTCATTCTTAGTCACAAATTAAATTGTGCACTTTTTGTCTTCTACCAACCACTGACAATCCCAAGGAAAAGCCATCATTTCATTCGTACCTAAGACGTCACTTCAGTACGGCGTGCAGCGTGCCAAACGTCTTTTCACAAATTGTCATCATGACAATTCCCAAAAATGAGGGCGCACGCTGCACCCTTTCATTTCTGCAGAACGGCTACAACAACAGGGAGACGCCACGTGTCCCACTACCTTTTGCAACATTAAATGGCATTAAATGTCCTCGAATTTGGGGATTTCCCCAACTACTATAAATAGCGCCAAGTACCCATTGTGGGACTTTTTCACGCTACCTTGCCTTCAGATATCCCTTATTGCACACAAACTCTTGCAACCTTTGCAAACCACCTGTTCTTCACTTCATCTTCAACCTTAGTACCAACAATGGCATCCGGTTCTTCCACCGCTCCTAGCGCTAACATCCCTTCTGGAAACGTTAAACCCAGGATTTTCTCCACTGCTCCCGTAGTCACTCCCACGGGCCAACGAAGGGTCCCTGAGCCCTTGGACATTGCTGTACGTGATGCTTATTCACGCCAACTCATGATTCTGGTTGGATACTCCAACCAAATCTTTGCCATGTCCGGCCCACTATACCCAAGCATTGCTGAAGCCATGAAGATTAAAAGCTACTTTCCGGTACTTGAAAAACTCAAACCGGTTGGATGCTCCAAGAAAGATGCAGAAGATAATGAAGATCCTGCTAAGGAGAAAATCGACCTTCGTTTTTTCAACAGAGGTGTTAGGGCTTTCAGGTCTAGCCCTAGCCTTACTCCTGACTATAGTGCTTGGCTGGAAAAAATGGAGAAACGCCAGGCTTCGATCTGGAAAGACATGGGGATATTCGACCTGGTTATGTTGTCGAAGACAGGTCTTAACTATTCCCCAGAAATGTTGATAGCTTCCTTACTCTTCTGGGATTACACCCATTTCACCTTCCATCTTCCCTGTGGCATGCTGACTCCCACGCTCTTCGACGTGGCCGCCATCACTGGCCTTCGATCCACTGGGGACTATTTCGACCCAGAGGAAATGTCGGAGGATCAGATTGGATTCTCTTCCACAAAACCAACCTACACCACTTACATCAATCACTACCACGATAAGTCGACGGACGCTGTGTCGGATGTAGAACATATCGTGTTTCTAGCCTTATGGCTGTCACGCTTTGTGTTTTGCACCAAGTCTTTACAGGTGACCAAGAAGATGGTCACTCTCGCCACTCAACTCCACCATGGCCAAAATATCTATTTGGCAGAATTGATTTTCGCGAATTTGTACGAGTCGATTAGCAACGGAGCGACTCTTCTGAAGATCATTGAGAACAGAGCCAGTCTGCTGCTTGCTGGACCTTTTTGGCTGCTTCAGTTGTGGCTCAATGCCACCTTCGAGTCTTTCTTACCTCAGAAGACTCAAATAAATGAGCAGGCTCCGAAAATAGCAAATAGGTGCATCGAAGGCACCAGATTGGCTCTGCTGACTCCAACGGAAGATGGGCTGGAGCTTCAACAAACTTTTACAAACTTCGTCTTGATGTTTGCTAAAAGGAAAGAGTTTGCTTCGACCATGGCTCCGTTTGCTCGACGAAAGGTTGGTCCAGTATGGTTCACGAGGCCACATCCTAAGGCGTCAAGTGGTCCTCAGGTCGAAGAGCATACAACAGTGTGGGAGGCATTTCTCACACCAAGAATAATGCCCCTGCGATTCAAGAGCTCCAAGACTCACTTGAGTCTAATCGCGTATCAACCAAACTTGGTGTCTCGCCAGTTTGGTATTATTCAAACACTACCTTCTCCAATTTTTCCCAGGGAGAAGTCTATGTTATACTTTTGCAACGACTACACTGAAGACGCTGCCACTAAGCATATCGGCAGGTATGCTGGTCGAACGGTCCTTTCGTTGTTTGACTATCAGCTTAACTTTCTCTGCTCACCATCCTTCGAGGAGTGGTGGAAAAGTTACTACACTGAGGAGTTTTTCGACGAGAAGGACTTCGTGGACGAACTTCAGAAGTCTTTTGTTCTTGTCTTGGATAACATAAAGAAATGTAAGTTCATCCTTCCAAATTACTTTTGTCTTTCCCTTTCGACTGGTAGTCTGTTAATTATTTTGTCTACTTTCAGTTGTTCGAAAGCCTGCAGTCAAGAAGGCTGCAGAAGGCCATCAGGGAGGAGGCCCCTTAACAAAACCTCCACCACCGGCGAAAACTATAGCGCCGGCGAAGACCACAACAAACCAACAGGGGGAAGGCCCTTCGAAAAAGCCTTCTGCATCGGTAACCAGACTCTTATTATTTTCTTCTGGCTTTAACATTCTGACTTTCGATGCAGCTTCTAAATCGAACTCCAATTGGTTTTTTAGGCACCATCACCCAAGAAACGACCAGCACTGACGGTCGAATCCGGGAGTGACGAAGAAGATGATTCTCCCCCTGCTCCTCTTAAAAGGCGAAAGCTGAAGAAGGACGTTCCTCTTCATGAGGCTCGAACAATTAGAATAAAGGTTGCTGGGAGAAAACCCATGCCACCTCCAGTAATCATTGAAGAGCCAACGGAGGAGGAATTAAATGTTCTTCTCAATAAACCTGTCGAAAGCGACAATTCCAGCCCTGGGGCTGAAGCTCCTTTGCAGGTAATCTCTTTGATCCCTTTGTAACTCAGGTGTCGATACCCACGTTCGATTATGTCTCTTTCGAATTTAGAAGATTCTTCTTCTTCTCTTTTCAGGACACCACTGAAAGCTCAGCGCCAAGGACTTCTGAAACATTGGATTCTGCTGAACTCAGCAGGCCACAAGAAAAAGACTTGGCGAACGATGAAGCTAATACTGAAACAAATGAAGCCAATGCTGAGACAGCAGAACAACCAACAGAAGACCCACAAACAGAAGAGCAACAACCAAAAGAGATTCAGGTGGTTGATCTGTCGGAAGAAAATCGTGACGAAGGGGACCGCGGTGACGCGGGCGAAGAGGATCAAGGTGACGCTGGCGAAGGGGACCATGATGACGCTGGTACTGCCGCAGTCCGAGTCGAAGAGAGTCAAGTCGAGGCAAATGCTACTCAACAGCCTCAACCCCAAGACAACGCTGTTGCAAAGGTTGTCACCTCAACAAAGCATAGGTCGAAAGAAGACTTAGAACTCTTGAAGCAAACTGATCCTGTTAGCTATCTGAATGCCATCATCGAAAGCAAGGGAAGTTCGTCTGATGTTAGTCAGGAGGCTTCTACTCTGTCGGGGAAGTCCACTGAAACTTCTCCTCTCGATGAGGCTTTGACGAAGGTTAAGACTCAGTTCTTCAAGAAGGATTTGATGAAAGCTTTGGAGGGGGACCCTACTGCTCCATCATATTTGGGGGCTGTTTTGAATGCCGTAGACTTGCTAGCTGTACCTCCGGAGGTTTCAGGCTTTATCATGGAGTTACACTCCATTATTGATCAAGTCTCAGCAGATTATCGGCGACAAAGGGGCTTTAATAGCCAGATTGAAGTGTTATATGGCAAAAGCTCTTCTGCATGGACTGCTGTAGCAGAGACAACTTCTCGAATTGCGGAGTTGTCGAAGCAAAAAGCATCTAAACAAGAAGAAGTTGATGCCATCGATCGAGAGAATGCTTCCATCAAGGCGCAAATCGAAGAACTAGAGGCTAAGATGAATGCCAATACTAAACGCAAGGAGGAACTTCTCTCGACTGTTCCAGACACTGAAAGTCAAGCTGAAATCACACAAGGCCTAGAATTTGCTGAGAAAGCTCAAGCCTTCGACGATCAAATTGCCAAGCTTGCCCAGGCGAATGCCTTGTGCAACAAAAGATTGGAGTTACAGCAAACTAAATACCTTCGACTCAAGGATTCCATCCCCTTCTGATTGATTCAGCCCTTTAACCATATATTGTAATATGTATTCGACAATATTGCCATGTTGGCTAATTTATAAAAATTTTCCATTTTGGCTTATTTATGGTTAATTTAGTCGTTACTTGTTATTTTATTTTTATCTCTTGGAGTATAGGTTTATACTTTTTCAAATATTTACCATTTACTCTCAAGAGCCTTTTATCTTCACCTAACTCTTCGACTTCATAAGCTCCACCAGAAAAAGTCTGGATAATTCTGAATGGTCCTTCCCATTTGGGTGACCATTTTCCCATGCTTCGATCCTTTCGATCCATGGGAAGAATCACCTTCCAAACTAATTCTCCAGGCGAAAATGCCTTAGGTTTCACCTTTTTATTATAAGAGTCTTCTACTCTTTTCTTCTGAAGCCTGAGTAGGTCAAGAGCGTGCAATCTTTCTTCGTCCAAATCTACTAGTTCGTCTAACATCATATCCCAATAAATTTCAGAGGGAATATCGTAATGTCTCTGAACCCTTGCAGATTGAAGACAAATTTCTGCTGGCAACACTGCGTCATGGCCAAAAGTTAGCCTATATGGTGTTGTACCTATGGCTTCTTTTGGGGACGTTCGACAGGCCCACAAGATCTGGTCTAACGTCTTATGCCAATTTTTTGGCTTCTTCCCAACATGCTTTTTTATCAAGCCAATCACTACTTTGTTCGCTGCTTCGACTTGACCATTTGCCTGTGCATAATAAGGCGTTGATGTTAGGAGTTTAAAACCCGTTTCCTGAGCAAATTCCTGCATCTTTCGACCGGTGAAAACTGATCCTTGATCAGTAGTTATAGTCTCAGGGATTCCATATCTAAAGATAATGTTCTTTTGAATAAATTCAATGACAATTTCTTGGTCTACATTGACTAAAGGGATAGCTTCGATCCACTTAGTAAAATAATCAATGCCTACCAATATATACTTCTGGCTCTTTGATGATGCTGGTCGAATCTCTCCAATGAGGTCCAACGCCCATCCTCTAAAAGGCCAAGGTTTCACTATCGAGTGAAGTTCGCTTGCTGGTACATGTTGGATGCCTGTATGGACTTGACATTCTTGGCAACCTTTAGCGAACTCGACACAATCTTTCAACATGGTGGGCCAGTATAGTCCTTGTCGAAACAACAACCATTTCATCTTATGGCCTACTTGGTGAGCCCCACATGCTCCAGCGTGCGTAGTCGAAAGGGCTATGTATGCCTCAGTTTCACTTAAGCATTTTAGCAATACCCCTTCAGGCGTCTTTTTAAATAACTCATTACCCATGAGTACGTAACTCAACGCCCTGTACTTTGTTTTTCGTTCTGTCGAAGCTACTGGATTTTGAAGATAATCCACAATGGGCTTCCTCCAATCTTGCTCTGACAAATTATCTATGAACGAAATTTCGAAGTTACTTTGATCAGCATATCCTAGTCTTGTCGATTCCAAGTCTGTTGGTGATAGACAAGTTGCTTTTATCTTTTCTCGAACTTCGATTGCTCTTTGTAATCTCGTTTTTGAAATCTTGTACCCAGATGCAATTTGTGCCAAGTCGTTGGCTATTTGATTTTCCAATCTGGGTATGTGTCGAATATTGACCATTTCAAATTTTTTCAATAAACGATTTGCTATCACGAAATACATAATGAGATTTTCTCTTATGCATTTATATTCTTTTGTGACTTGCTTAATGACTAACTCTGAGTCTCCCATTATTTCGACTCGAGTTGCCCCCAATTCCAACAATATCTCAAGGCCAGTAATTAGAGCTTCATACTCAGCCTCATTGTTCGAACAAGAACCTGATATCTTGTACTTGAATGTTGTTGGAATTTTTTCTGGAGAGATAATCAAGACTCCTACTCCTGTTCCATCTTTATGACTGGAACCATCGAAGTAGAATTTCCAAGGTTCTATCTCCACATAATTAATATCCTCAACTTGAATTGAGTGGTCGACTATAAAGTCTGCAACCACTTGTCCTTTCACTGCCTTAAGAGGCATAAAGGTCAAGGAGTATTCAGTTAATGCTAGTGCCCACTTGCCAATTCGACTGTGCAAGATGGGTTTCGACAACATGTACTTGAAAACATCAAAATGAGACGAAACATACACATCAACTGGTTTTATATATTGCTTGAGTTTTGTACAAGAGAAATACAGACATAGACACAATTTTTCAACTTCGCTATATCTAGTTTCTGCATCGTTCAAAACTTTACTAAGATAGTAAATGGGTCTTTTGACTCCATTCTCATCTTCTTGGGCTAACATGCTTCCCAAAGTTTTGTCGGATGCAGCTATGTACAATCTCATACTCCTATTGCTACAAGAGGCACCAAAATAGGTGGCTTGGTGAGGTACCCTTTGATTTTGTCGAAGGCTTCTTGTTGCTCTTGCCCCCATTCGAATCCCTCTTTATTCAGTTGAAGTAAGGGTGAAAAGGCTTGAGCTTTCCCACTTAGGTTAGATATGAATCTCCTTAAGAAATTTATCTTGCCTAACAGAGATTGTAGTTCCTTCTTATTCGATGGCGCTTTCGCTTCCAAAATAGTCTTCGTCTTGTTCTGGTTGATTTCGATTCCTTTCTTGTGGACAACGAAGCCCAAGAAATCCCCAGCTTTCACACAGAATGCACACTTCAAAGGGTTCATCTTCAGACCATGTTCTCTCATTCTTTCGAATGATTGTCGAAGGTGGTCAATATGATTCTTCCTGGAAACAGATTTTATAACAATGTCATCAATATATACTTGCATAAAAGTGTTAATAAAATCATGGAAGATAGAATTCATTGCTCGCTGGTATGTTGCCCCAGCGTTCTTTAGGCCAAATGGCATCACTACCCATTCGTAAGTGCCTAGAGCCCCAGGGCATCGAAAAGCTGTTTTCGACACATCCTCTTCAGCAATGAATATTTGATTATATCCTGAATAACCATCGAGCATACTCAGGTATTCATAGCCAGCGGCAGAATCGACTAGCATTTCCGCCACAGGCATAAGATATTCATCTTTGGGTGTAGCAGCATTCAAATCTCTGAAATCTATGCACACCCTCAATGTACCATTTTTCTTAATTACTGGCACTATGTTTGCAATCCATTCGACGTACCTCGTAACGCGTATGAATTTGCACTTCAGCAGTCTTTCGACTTCCGTTTTGATCTTCGACAATATTTCTGGAGCGAAGCGTCTTGGACTTTTCTTGATTGGCTTCTTCCCAGGTTTGATTGGAAACTGAAGTTCTACCAATCCTCTGTCGAGACCAGGCATTTCGTCGTAATCCCATGCAAAACAGTCCTTGAACTCTTTCAACAATTGGATTACTTCCAACCTAAGTTCTGGGTCAATTTTTGCGCTGATGTAAGTTGGCTTTTTCTCTGACCCTTCGCCTAAGTTGATCTCTTCTAAAGGATCTTGCGCTAACATTTTGATGTTGTTCGCCAAGGGGTCCTTTTCGAAGCCCAAAGGCTCATCGTCATAGATGGCGTCGAGCCTCTGTTCCTGCATTCCTTCTGGCATGATATCAGGAGGTTCTGGATCGAAATCCTTTCCAGGACCTGCAGCAGATAACTGTTGATCATTGGCCTGTGTGGCCATGTACTTTACTTCGGCTTCGAGAGCCATTATCATCTTTGTTTCGGCTACATAAGCCGAAATTCGCTTCAATGATTGTGACTCAGTCATTATCACTGAATTCACTTCCCCAACCAGTTGGTTGGATGTTAGTTAACCCACTGAAGTCTATGTGGGACAAGTCTTCTTTGTCCCATTGAAAACCATGCTCAGGGTGCAGGTATAGGGAACAAAAAGTATTTGGCGCTGGCGCGAAGTCGAAGTCAGGTGTTGGACATGGCCCTATGTGAGCCAAGTTCTTGTCGAAGTCTGCCAGCCCTAGGTGATTCACCTCGCCCAGGTAATAGCTTTGATCCGCCTCTATGTTTTCGACCATCCCATCGGGACGCCATAGCAGCAGCCTCTGGTGCATCGATGATGGTACAGCTCCAACACCATGAATCCATTCACGGCCCAACAAAAGATTATAGTTAGGTTTGGCCGAAATGACCATAAACATCGTTGGTCGAAGGATAGATCCCACCTTGATATCCAGTTGGATCACTCCCATAGTGGTCCCTATGCCGCCTTCATAGTTCGACAGGACCATGTTGTGAGGCTTGATGTCCTCATCCCTTTTGCCTATTTTCCTTAGCATAGAGTGAGGAATAATGTTGATGGTTGCCCCACAATCCACCAAGATTTTATTCACTGTAGTTTCTTCGAGTTTAGCCCTTATAAATAAAGGCTTGAGGTGATTCTTCATCGCCTCTGTAGGTGGTTCGAAGAACCCATTTTGCTCCTCAGTAGTGCCATTATCCATGACGAAATAGCACACTGGCCTATGTTTGGCCATTTCTTGCTCCACTTCCCAATCACTTGCTTCGACCTCCACCTGCCGGTTGAACTCTCTGGGCAGCACTGAGACTATATTCACCATGATGTCCAAAGTGTCATCAGACTCAGAACTATCTTCGTCATCAATTTCACCTTGGTTAGGCCAAACTAGCCTGTTGGTTACTGGCTCTCTTTCCAGAGGTTTCCTTTGCTTCCTTAGAGGAACATTTGAACTGGTTTCTGCCTTTGGTTCATTGGCAGCCTCCCTCTCAGCTTTTCGTCGCCTCTGGTATCTCCTCCACTGAGATCGAGACATGGGATTTTTCCCTTTGTAGTTGCTTGACACCTGTGTAACTTTAGGGGCAACAACTTGAGGTTCTTTCTTTTGTGTTAAAGATGAACCCCTTGGCACGTCGAAAGAGTGCCATCTTTCTTTGCTTGGCCTCTTTCGACCAGATGTTTTGTACCATGTATCTACTGGCACATTAGTTGGAGGCCTGAAAGTCAATGGCCTCTTTTCTTGGCTTGAACCTCTTTGGGAGGCTCTTCTGGGATCATGTCGAAGATCAACATTTTCCCTTCTCCTATTTGCTGCTCTTACGCCTTGAATATGTTCAGCAGCTTTTTTGTCAAAGATCGAACTGCATCTTGGACACAACATCACTTCTGACTTCTTTTTCTGGCATCTTTGCAGGAAATCTGCCAGATTTTCATTTTCCCGAGGGAAAGCAGTCTTGTTAGCTTGTTCTTGCCTCATGGCCTCCTCTGATGCTTTTGGGTCAGAGACTTCGACCATGTTGACATTCATGGTATCTTTGTTGGCAAGAGTCAACTGCTTCATTTGAATCTCCAAGTCCTCTGTCTGGCCTTGAACTGTGGCCAAGTGAGAACTGGGTTTTGCTCCAGTTTTTTGGGCTCCAACTGTCTCCAGCTTTGGGCTTTCGACCGCTTTCTGAACCGCTTCAATTGTCTTTCTGGATAAATTCCCAGAAAAACTGCCAAAGATTGGCATGTTGACATGGTCCTTTGAGACTTCGACCATTGTGATTCCTGGCCTCTTCGACCGGCTTCTAGATGCCTCGATCACGTTCACCTCTGAAGGTTCAGCATAGTGGGCTTCAGCCTGCAACGGATTAGAGTCCACAGCCATGGGGGTCTTGTCAGCAAACTTCAACCTCCCTTCTTCGATAGCGTCTTGCACAAGATTCCTGAAAAGAAAACATTGAGACGTTTTATGGCCCAGAAAATTATGATATTTACAAAAGCCTCTCTTCTTTCTTTGATCAAGAGGAGGCACTTTTACCCCTGGGGGTACTATCATTTGGCCATCTTTTACAAGCAAGTCAAAGATCTCATCACATTTTGTAATATCAAAACTATAAGTTTTTTTGGGGAACCTATCGTTGGTCCTTTCTGGACCAGTGGGATTTTTCCCACTTGAGGGGACTAATAGTTTGCAAGAGTATGGTGGCCCTTGTTTTAGTTCCGCTAAATCGACTTCTCCTTCTTCGACAGTTATAGTATCGTCGAAGGATTCTGGATCTTCGTCATCCATCTCAACATACGCTATCCTCTCTCTCTTATGAGTTTTCGTTGCCTTTGCCTTTTCAGCTTTGAGGCGTTCTACCTGTCGAACTCTATCGGCCAGTTGGGCCATGTCTCTCAGGTATTGAGTGTCTAACTTCTTCCTAATGGAATAATCTAAACCGCCTGCGGCTATTTCGACTAACTCATGTTCTGGCACTTGTGTAAAACATCTTGCTTTGAGCAACCTAAACTTATTTAGATATTCGTCTATAGGTTCAGTGAAACGCCTATTTAGACATTGCTGTACGTGATGCTTATTCACGCCAACTCATGATTCCGGTTGGATACTCCAACCAAATCTTTGCCATGTCCGACCCACTATACCCAAGCATTGCTGAAGCCATGAAGATTAAAAGCTACTTTCCGGTACTTGAAAAACTCAAACCGGTTGGATGCTCCAAGAGAGATGCAGAAGATAATGAAGATCCTGCTAAGGAGAAAATCGACCTTCGTTTTTTCAACAGAGACGTTTCACTGAACATATAGACGAATATCTAAATAGGTTTAGGTTGCTCAAAGCAAGATGTTTTACACAAGTGCCAGAACATGAGTTAGTCGAAATAGCCGTTCATTCGAGGTTTCTTCACTTCGACAGTTCATGAACCAAACGAATCGAACTTAATTTTGAGCTCAAGTTCGACTCATTTGGTTCATGAACCAAGTCCAACAAATTAATGACCGAATCGAATCTCGAATTATTTTCGAGTTGATTCGGTTCATTGTCAGTCCTATCGGTCATCAAACAAGTAAGGATATTGAGTTACTAATTTATTGGTTGAACCATTGATTTATTAGTTGAACAGCGTGACTAAACTGAATTAAACCGTATAATTTAGTGAATAAATCAATATTTATAACAAAATTATATATTTATTAAACCCATTGAACCGAATAACTTGATCTTTGAAAAATATCATGACACTAAAAATTTTAAAAAATATACAAATATCATAATTTCACATATTTAAATTCTAAATATAATTATCACACAATAAAATAATACAAAATACACATCTAAATAAATTTTCAACAATTGCAAAGAAGAGAAAGTTATTTCAAATAACTTTTAAAAGTTTAATTATTTCTTTTTAAAAAAATTATCAAGCTTCATTTTGTTCCAGAAAAGAAACATACATTTAACCCATCAATTTTTAAAAATCGCTGATTCATTAGTTTTTACTTCTATTTTAAACAATTGTAGTTGATTTCGACTGATACAATAGCATACTCTATCTATTCAATCATCAGACTAAACATAACCCTTCTAATTTTCAATTCGATTGATCCAATCAACCGGTTCAGTCTTGTTTTTCTAAACACTTTATTTAAAAGTTTAGCCATAAACAAATATGATAAGTGATAATGTTCTAGATGACACACATATTGGAAATGATAAATGGGAAGTTTGGTATCGATTACTAAAAATATACTCCCTCGCATATTAAGAAAAATATAGAAGAGTAGGAGAGAATAATATTTTTACTATAGTATCCTTAATCATATATTAAAAATGATAAAAATTTAATTAATTAAAGAGAGAATTGAAAAAAGTATATTAAAAATTAAAATTATTCATTTATTTTGAAACATCATTTTATTAGTAGCAAATATTGAATTGATTATTCATGCTTAACAGCTTAAGAATCGGTGTGATCAAAGAACGTAACGTGTGCTCGTTTAAAGCTAAAGTGGAAATTGAAAAAGTTAGCTCCAACGGTTCAATGTTTTGCAGGGTGCATTTATTTCATTCGCATGAGAAATATCAACATTTAACACACCAAAAACAACATTTTGTAAATAAAAAGGAAAGATAGCATGATCTTCATCAGAAACAGAAAGCACCTATTTACAGCAAGATAAAGAAAACACATAAATGAACCAAACAACTAGTTAATTAGCAACGGTTTAAATAAAAACACAACACCCCATAACTTCTTAACCTAAATGGTCACAAACAAAACACATTGAAAACTAGATTCAAAATAGAAAAAGCCTAAGATATCATAACCCTACTACTCTTTTACCAAACATAGCAAAAGAAACCAAACACCACAAGATCCATGACCAACTTTCTCCTTTCCGAAAACACATAAAAGTTAAGTAACATCAAATACTAAGTTTAGCCTAGCCCTAGGTCCTAGGAACAACCTTGCACACAAGTGGCGATTTCATCTCCATAGAAAGCTTAAGACATTCATCCAAATCAACAGGAGAATCATCAGCTTGAACCCATTTGAACCTTTGAAGCAACTGAGCTAACCAAAGATGGACAGAAGCTAAACCCATAGCTTTTCCCGGACAAACTCTTCTCCCAGCTCCGAAAGGTGCCAACCTCAAATCAGAACCCAAAATGCTAAAATCTTCGGTCATAAACCTCTCAGGATTAAACACCTCAGGCTCATTCCACACCTTTTCATCATGTGTTATAGCCCACATATTAACCATGGCAGTTGTACCTTTCGGAATGAACTTGTCACCTACCATAACATCATGCACTGCTAAACGCGCCCATGATAAAAGTGGTCCTGGTGGATGAACCCTTAAAACCTCTTTCACAATGCACTGCAGATAACGCATGTTTTGAACATCAACATCACTAATAACGTCGGAATTTCCAACTACACCATCAATTTCTTCCTGTACTTTTTGTTGTATCTCTGGATGAAGAACCATCCTTGCCAGAATCCATTCCAGTAAAATCGCTACCGTGTCAGTTCCTCTGAAAATCATTTCCTGAAAAATAACATCAAACGACAATAATTATCACAATACAAACGACAAAACACAAAACATAAAACATAAACCTAAAACATTTAACATAAAAAAACAAAAAACAGAAAACTTTAAAAAGGTTAAAATACCCAAAGTACTGCAATCATGTCTGAATCACTGAGTTTGTCTTTTTCTTCCAAATCAAGCAAAACATCCACAAAATCACCAACTAAACCTTTTCCTTCAGACATTCTCTTCATTCTATGTTCCTCAATTATTTTCCCAACATATGCATTAACCTTAGTAACCAAAACCCTACACCTTTTCCTAACACCTTGCAAATCCAACCAACCAAAAAGAGGATAATGGTCACTCCAGTTAAAAACACCCAACAACCCATACCCTTCACTCACCATTTCCTCAAGATCAAAACCCTCCCCATCAAAAAAATCATAACACTTCCCAAACACAGTCATCATCACATTGTTAAGTGACCCAAAATGAAGAACTTTTTTCACCTCAACACTACCCATTTCACCCATCAAAAACTCTATCCTCTTAACCATTTTTAACCCCACCTCACTCCTAAAACCTTCAAACCCGTTTATCCTTCTAGGACAAAACAAATGGGTCGAAGAAATCTTTCTCAGATTCCTCCAGTACTCACCATACGGTGCAAAACCCATTGCCCTATGAAACAACAGCTCGTAAGCCGATTCCTTAACCGGCCTATCACCAAAAGCAGAACTGCAAAGAATATCCTTCGCAGTTTCCGGTTCACTGGAAATAACAAACCGAGTCAGACCAACAGAAAAAGCCATCAGCGACTCAGCTCGGTGACTCCGAGCGAGCTTGGCCAAAACACGGTGAGGAGTTTGGCCTGACAAGAGCCCAAACAAACCGGAAAAAGACGGACCAGGAATAACAGACCGAGCCGAACTCGAAGCCTTGTTATAAAAAACCCAAGCAAACCCACCTGGAGTTAACCAGAATAGAAAAAACAAAAAAAACAAAACAAAACACAAAGCAGTTTGAAAACTGAGAGTGAGAGGATGAATGTGAACAAGGTCAGGAAAAAGAAGAAGCTGAAATTCTGGAGACATTGTTTCTTTGTTTTCTTGAAGACAAATTAGAACTAACGTTGGATGGTTGAAATATATAGAAGTTTTGGAAGCGATGCGTTCGCAAAAGACGAAGAGTGTTGTCAGGTTAGTTACTGTTTATATAAAACACACTGCGAGTGGTGTGGTTAAAATTTATCTTAACCATAGTTAAAGGAATATAGTACAAATAACGTGGAAGGGTGGAAGAAAGAAAGGTCGAAAACTTTTTGAGAGAAATAATAGTAAATACGGAAATATGAAAAGGCATGAAAATGTGACAGGCTTTTATTACTGCAGTAGTTTTGCTTATCATTAACTTTTCCAAGATTTTGGCTGTTTTCCTATAACCTCTCCTATTTTTCTTATGATTCTTTTTAGAAAAATAATAAACTCTATTAATATTCCATGAATTTTAAAATGAGTGTTGTTTAAGATTTTTATATAATAATATATTAATATAAAATATTTTATTTCTATTAAATTAACTTTATTAATATATTAGAATAAATGTAAAAATAATAATTAAGGGGTAAAATTAAAAAAAACAATAATTATTTTAAAAAGTGAAAATGATAATTAATTTAAAATAAATTTTATTTGATAAAACGAAAAAAAACATTTAGAAACAGATGAAATAACATTATGTAATGTAGCTTAACATTATGTATTTTTTTCTTTATACACAATTGAAATAGATTAAAAAATAAATTAATAATTGATTAAAAATACAATAGAAAAATAATACGTAGTAAATAAACTAAGTAGTGTTTATTTAGCTGCTCTCAAAAACCACGTGACAAGACGGTTTGCATGACAACTTGATCTATCTTCAATAAAAAGTACATCGAGGATGGTGTTGAGGGAGGGTCTTGAGTATGACGGGAGCATTTTCAACGAGAGGAAATTGTTTTATTGTTTTGTGTCATATTTTTTGAGTCTAAATTAATATTTCATTTAAGTAATTTTTAAACAATTTTTATTATTTTTATTCTAATGATAATGATAAATAAATAATATACATTTGACCTAACTAATTTTATTTTATTCACATTAAATTTTAATAATAATTTTTCAATTAAATTAAATTGATTTAGAAATAATACTAATATTTAATATTGAATTCTTTATTTTTGAAATTATTTCAGTAAATTCTATCTCTTAAATTTAAAAAATTAATATTGTCAGATCATCACACTCCTGTAATAAAAAATAAGTAATAAAATTTAAAAATTTAGAAATCACTATGTTCACAATTGATTTATTGATTTATGTGTATTGAAATACATTATGAGATGATTTAAGGGTATTACAATTTGCATGGAACATATTTTAAAGAAGTTCACTGTCATTTGATGAAATTATAGACAACTATATTGATGTTGTTTCAAGCTCTCAAAATTAATTTATGGTAGCCATTGGTTGTTAAGAAAACATTGCCTAGAGTAGGCATGTGAGTAATGTAGTGGCTTCGTGTTAGGGATTATTGATATGTAAGTAGTTTGGTTGAGTTTATAGTGTTGTGGTGGGCATATAATTAATATTGTGGGCTAATATGTGATGGATGTTGGATTTTTAGTTCTTGTGTGTCAATCAACTTTTGATGATCATAAATAAATAAATACTTTAGATGTCATAATATATATTTTGGAAAATTTTATGTAAATAATCAAATTTTTAAGTTTTCTGCAAATTTATTATTACATGCATATTTACTTGTGAAATCCACAGATAAATCCATAAATAAATTTGCATGTAATATTAAATCTGCAAGAGATAACTAGAAAAAATAATAATTATAAATAAATTTCATGAAAAATTTATATTAATGGTGAATAATCTAAAAATTTAACATTTTTACTCATTATTTTATATTATTTGACATATAGCTAATGATAAAGATGTAAATGGCGGATTAAAAAGTTAATTAAGGATGTCATGACAACATTAAGGATTGAAAAGGGCAAATTGCGTCTTGCTCATTCTTGCCGTCCATCAGCCTAATAATGTGTTGCGTTCCAATTAGAGTTTTTATGGTTCACAAATTGCACCGAAACAAATTACATCAATGATGATTCAGTTTTTAGTTAATCACTTCAATAAAAACAATTAACGACTAAAGTGCTTCTGTTCATATTAAAATTGATTTAAAATCAGTTTGTATTTAGTTTTCAAAAAAAAAAATAGTTTGTATTTATAAATAGATTTATAATTAAGTAGTTTATATATCGCTTATAAAGTTTGCATTTATGAATTGATTATATTTTAAACTCTGTTAAAATCAATTTATTTAAGAATATAATATTTTTAAAGAAAATATTTTTTCATATTTAAGAAAAAATAAGTAAATTAAAAATAAGTATTTTCTGAAAATTATATTTATTGGGGGGAAATCATTGTTTTTTCATTTTTAAAATATACTTCTTTTTTTTGAGAAATTTTTTTAAATAAATCAATTTTTTAATTATCTAAAAATTTGTTTTTTGGAATAAAATTAATAAATATTTATTTATTAAAAAGTATTTATTATGTTTTTCAAAATTTTGAATTTTTTTATTTATAAAAATAAATTAGTTCAACAATCTAAACTGATTTTTAAGTTAAATTTGGCTAACTTAATTGTTTGTAATATGTGGATCAATTTATCAACTATTTAAATAGTTCTAGCTTTAATTTTTGATAAAATTTTAATTTATCAATATATATATATATATATATATATATATATATATATATATATATATATATATATATATATATATATATATATATATATATATATATATATATATATATATATATAGGTGTGTGTGTTACGGGCTGTGGAAATGGAAAGACAATGTAACATTTTTTTTCCTGCAGTGTCTTTTGTTCAGCTGGTTTTTATTGGAAACATAATTTAGTTGATGTCTACAATTTTCAATGTTTATTCTTTAATATGGTCTTTTGGTATTTTCAATTTTTAGTATAAATATGCTATCTAGGCTATCAATATTGTAACTCATTCATTCCCCTATTTGATATACAATAGTAGTTCTCTTTGTTATCATTCATTGCTCATTCTTCTTCTCCCCTTTCGTTACCTTGCACCAACAAATTGGTATCAAGAGCACTTGTTTCTGTTTTCCTGGGAAACACGAGTGATTGTGAGCTGTGTATTTGATTTTGGTTCTTTTTTTTTTGAAATCTTGAACAAAAATCTGAACAGAATCTGATTCGGTGAGTTGGAAAATAGTGTGTTTGAAGATCTGAAAAATCCGTGCAAGGTTTAAAATGAGTAGAGACATTAGTTTGAACACCAAACTTCCAGTTTTTAATGGCAAAAACTGGAACAGATGGATGATACAAATGCGTGTGATGTTTGGTGCGCAAGATGTTCTAGATCTGGTTAAAGATGGTTATGTACCAGCTGCAGCAGATGCAACTGAAGAGCAAAGAACTACTGAGAGGATGATGAGGAAGAGGGGCCAAAAATTTCTGTTCTATATCCATCAGTGTGTGGATGAATGTGTGTTCGAGAAGATTGTTGATTCAACAACGTCAAAAGGGGCGTGGGATTTACTGGAGAGATGTTACGGTGGTGACACATCAGTAAAGAAGGTGAAGCTCCAATCCTGCAAAAGCAATATGAGAACCTGAACATGAAGAGCAGTGAGAAAGTTTCTGAATATATCTCCAGAGTGATTTTAATCACTAACGAGATGAAGGCGTGTGGAGAAACTATGTCTGAACAGGTAATCATAAAGAAGATTCTGAGGTCGCTTACTCCTCAGTTTGATTACATTGTTGTTTCTATTGAACATTCTAAAGATCTGGAAACCATGAGAATGGAAGAAATGCAAAGCAGCTTAGAAGCACATGAGTTACGTCTGTCTGAGAGAACTTCTGAGAGGGAAGCTGAGCAAGCTCTGAAGACTTCTTTTGTCAAGAAAAATCAGAAGCAGAATAAACGTGGTGATAGATTCCAGAAGTCAGAAGCCTCAACTTCTGATGATAAGAAATATCATAAAGGAAAGAAGAGATGTGACAAAAGGAAGGTTCAATGTTACTCTTGTAAACAATTTGGCCATTTTGCCAGAGATTGTAGGTCAAACAAGGAAAGGAAATCAAAAGAAGCATATATGGCTAAGAGAAACTCCGATGATGAACCTGTACTACTAATGGCTTCTAATTCTGATGGAAAATGCTCAGAAGATTGGTGGTATATGGACACTGGTTGTTTAAATCATTTAACTGGAAACAAACAATGGCTGACAGACTTTGACTTCAGAAGGAGAACAAAGATCAGATGTGTTAACGATAAGTATCTTAATTCAGAAGGTATGGGAGATGTCAGAGTTAGAGTGAAGAATGGGAAAGACATTCTGATCAAAGACGTTTGGTATGTTCCTGGTATTAGAAGCAATCTGATGAGCGTAGGTCAGCTGATTGAGAAAGGTTTCTCAGTTGTTATGAAAAATAATCTTCTGACGTTGTATGATTCCAATCAGAAGTTGATTATGAAGTCTGAACAAGGAGGCAACAGAATATTCAAGGTAAATGTAGAAACAGCTGAAGCAACATGTCTTAGTGCAGAAGGCGCTGAAAGTAACAGTAAGTTGTGGCATAAGAGGTTGGGGAATTTGAACTATAAAAGCTTAGGGCATCTATGTTCTAAGAAGCTTGTACATGGTATTTCAAAGATTCTGAAGCCTGAGAAGTCATGTGAGATATGCATGAAAGGCAAGCAACCTAGATTACCATTTACATCAGAAGTAGCCCCCAGAGCGAAGCATGCTCTAGGAGTAGTACATTCTGATGTGTGTAGACCATTTCCAGTACCTTCACTTGGAGGAAACAATTATTTTGTGTCTTTTGTGGATGAGTTCACAAGAATGACATGGGTAACACTCATCAAGTTCAAGCATGAAGTGTTTACTGAGTTTCAGAAATTTAAAGTGAAGGCTGAGAAGCAGAGTGGTCAGAAGTTAAAAATTCTGAGAACGGATGGTGGAGGTGAGTATAACTCTACAGTGTTTCAGAAGTTTTGTGAGGAGAGTGGAATAGAACATGAGGTTACTGCTCCATATACTCCTCAGTACAACGGTCTTGCTGAAAGAAGAAACATAACTTTGCTTGATATGACCAGAAGCATGCTGAAAGAGAAAAGCTACCTCACGTTCTTTGGGGAGAAGTTGTTTCCACATCAGCATATATTCTAAACAGGTTTCCAACGAAGAAACTAAAGGAAGTTGTTCCTTTAGAGAAATGGGCTGGAGATAAACAGAGTGTCAGTCATCTGAAGGTGTTTGGCTCTGTCTGTTACAAACACGTTCTAGAAGCTAGAAGACAAAAACTGGATGATAGAAGCAAAGTAATGTTGCTGGTGGGGTACCATAGTACAGGTGCGTATAAGTTTATTGTCCAGAAACTAATAAAGTTGAAGTCAGCAGAGACATTATGGTGAAAGAGTCTGAAGCATGGGATTGGAACAAATCTCAATCAGATTCTGGTGTAGTGCCAACACCAGAGTTATCCTCTGAAGATGTTTTATAAAGTTCAGAAGATGAATCTGATTTTGAAGATCCTGAAGATTCTGAAGATGAGTCAGAAGAAGATTCTGATCCAGATGCTGATGATGATCCAGAATATGGTGGTGATCATAGTTCTTGAAGGGAAAACTCTGAAGGTGGTAACTCTGAAAGTAGTAGTTATGGTACAGCTTCAGAACAAGCTTGTTTTACCCCAAAATTTTCCCTTTCACTTATCAAGAATTTGCTCACAAGATCTCCTTGGGCTCAAGACTGCACTAGAGTTTGATCAACTCAAGACACCTCCTTAAGCACTGATGACCAAAATTAGGGTTTGAGTTTACATAAGGATTTTTGAACTATCAATGCTTCATATGACTTTCATGGACCATTATGGACCCCCAAGATTACTCATGTCAAGTTTCAAGCCTTGGATCACATTTTTGCTCAGTCAATTGAGCAGTTGACCTAAAAATCAATTGTATTGGGGAAAAAGTCAACCATGGCCAATTTACATTCAAACTTCATAATTTTTTATCCACATCAACATTTTAAACCCATATGTATTATTTTATCAAATTTGGACCATAATTCCTCAAGAAATTTAATCAAATCTCCAAAAGGGCAAAATGGTCAAAATTAGGGTTTTGACTGGGAAAGGGCAATTTCTGATTTTTGACCTAGAAAATGGTCAAATGGTTTAAGGCATGATCTCAAGAGTCCAATTGCATCATTTTGACTTGATGACATGGTTCAAAACATTGCATATCCATTGGATTGATAAATGAATTTTGCAGTCAACTGATCAAAAGTCAACTGTATACTGAAAAGTCAAACTTTGATTTTTTGTCAAATTTAAGTATCAAAGATCACAATTCATCAAAACATGTCAAAATAGGAAACTTATTCATCAATGAATCAAGAAATCAAAATTTCATTTTGAAAAGTCAAAATTTCTAAACTTAGAAATTTTTCTAAGTGTCAAAATTTTCTTATTTTTTCATAACTTTGAGCAATTTTTTTATTATAATGTAAGATGATTCAAGAGAAAGTTCAAACATGAAAGTTGTAGATCTTAATGAAATCTACAACTTTGCTTCACATGACTTCTTCCAAAAGTTCTTGGATCTCAAGTTATAATTTTATTAATACATGCTCATGAACTAAAAAAGACTTAGTGAAATTTTGCCCTAGTTAGGCAGATTTTTTACCTAACTTCATGGCAATTTTTCACATAGTTTCAAGGGGAATATTCAAAAGCAATTCAAATATGAGTTGAAGAGAACATTGCAAGCTTTCCAAAATATCCAAGAACTCCTTTAGATCATTCTTGATTAGGGAGAATCGAAGAGATGAAGTTGGTGTTTTGTCACTTGAATTATAGGTCATTTTCATGATGAACACAAATGCAAATCAATGTTAGGCTGCATAATCTTTGCTTTGCAAGCCTCAAACTTGTTTGTCATTCCATAATTAATGGATTACACAAACTTTTGAGCTATAATCCAAGTGATTTAAGCTTTATCCAATTCATATTGCCATTTTGGGAAGAAAGTTAACAATACCATTCTTGAAAAGCAAGCTTTATGCATAAAGTCCACTCTTGAGCCTCTAACTTGTTCCCTCTGATCACACTTCATCTACAAAGTCAGAAGCAAGTGTGTTTAAATCATAACCACTCTATCTTAGCAAGTACACAAGGCATTGAAACTTATTTCCTCAAAAATCACATGTTTAGCTTAAGGATGCAAATTCAAATTCTGATCAACAACAAGTCTCTAAACTTGTTGCTTATAAATAGAAGCACTATTTGTGAGCTAGGACATGAGCTTGAAGACCCTGAAACTCACTCAAACTCCCTCTATCCAGAAATTGTCTCAAAACAACATTGTTGTGCAAGTTCTGGATTTACATACCAAACTCCAAATCCCCTCGTGCGTTCTTTGGCCTTTCACTTCCCAAAGCTTCTAAACATCAAATACAAACCATCCAAAGTCCATTTGCTCAACTGTAACACCTCCATCATCAAGTTCCATTTTCAAAAACAGGGGTCTGCAACTTGACTTCTCCAGAGCTCCTCAGCCACTTTCAGCTCAAGCTAGTCATTGCATTAGCTTCCTGGGACCTCAAGGAAGCTAACCGGATCCTTGCAGCACTTTGAATCAAGCTCATTTTCATTTCATGATTTCCAGTTTTGAGGTATTTTTCTTGAACTTCTATCTCATTATTTAGACATTGTTAGGCTTGCATTTGTGAAGATAAAATGTAGACCTCATTGCCACAAAGTTGTACATATCCATAGTTTGCATTTACATGGCCTGAGCTTAGAGAATTTTAGAGTTGAAGTTTCTGAAATTTTTAGGGTTCAAATTAGGGCCAGAGAAATTCTCATTTATCTTTGACTTTTAGCTTTAGTTATTTACATGGTTAGATTCGTGAAGAAGAATGCAACAACTTTCATTTTGTCATCTTCCATTTCTGTTGAGAAATGAAGAAGTTACAGGTACACCGGCTGGAGGTTGAAGATGAAGTCATCAGGACTTGATTTGCCTTATATATTTATTGTTTTGTTTATATAAACGAATGTATAGCCACCCCAGTGGTAAAGCGCACACCTGTTAACCTATGGGACCTGGGTTTGAGCCCTAGTGGTACCCTTTTTTCATATTTTTTCATATTTTTGACATTTTCTGATTTGTTTGCAGGCGCTGGGCCCTTTGGGCCTGGCTCTTTTTTTGTTTTTTTGCTGATTAACCCCCTATTTTGTGAATTTGTTTTGCAATAACCAGGTATTAAAATTTTTTTCACAAATAACCATGTTTTGGAAAAAATTGCGCAAATAACCATGTTTCAGATGACTCCCCAAAGGAGGAGCCATCTCACTTGGCGCCTACACCTATTATTTAAGTGGAGGCGCCATCTCACTTGGCGCCTAGATGGCGCCTAAGTGCATTTCTAGGGCAATTTTCGCGTTTTTTTTTTCAATCCGGTGCGTTGCGTATTCGATATAGGATCAACAAAATTGACTTTTTATTTAAAAAAGATGATTACACCCATAAGTATTACATAAAAAAATACAGATTAAAAAAAACAGATTAATCAATGGTCTCCCGGAACCCGTTAATGACCCCCGGTTCCGCATCCCAGTCCTCGCCTTTCCCGTGCTGGGTGTCGTCGCGTTTCCTGCTGTGGTAGGGTCGATGGACCAGCGAAGTCAATGCATTCTGGATCCATGAAATCAGTCAGATCTCCATATCTAGAAGATCCGCTTTGGTATAGTCGGTTACCTATACCCTCAAAGTTTGGTCGTGTTGGCGGTGGATGGGGTTCCATGGTGGGTCTGTAGCATTGATCGTCTGAGTACGGGGGGTAGAAAGGAAATGGATCTTGGGGTGTTTGGTATTGAGGATGTTTGTGGTTGTTGGTAAGTTGGGTCGGTTGGTTCATAATCTTCCGACATTCCTAGATCAGGGCTAAGGCTGGATGTTGAGGGGCCCATATTGGGATATACAGAAGACTGAAATTGTGTGTGGGGTATGCGGGTGTGTTGGTATTGTGATTGGAATTGCGGTTGGGTGTGAGGCATATGGGGGTATTGGTACTGAGGTGGTGATTGTGGTTGGTTGTGGGGCATTTGGGTGTAATTGTGTTGTGGTGGTAACTGTGGTTGGGTATTTGTGGTTCTGTTTTGTCTGGGGGTTGGTAGGAGGTTGATGTGTGTTGGGTTTGTTGTTGGGGAAACGAGGGTTGTGCCCATTGTGTTTATGGGTCAACCAAATACCTTGGATGAGACACGTGCATTTCAGGGTTACTAACTGACCTGTACCAAGATAAATACTGATTTGTGTGTCGCATATTACCATGATTGAGGAAATTTGGGAATTGCAAGACATGTCGGTGACGCCTCTGCCACATCTTACACCATTCTGGAGCAAAGTCTTTCCAGTTGGTAAGACCCCACTGGGCGTCGACCCTTTTGAGATGCCACGGGGACAAACAAGTCGGATCACTAGGTATCTCTTGATGCATTCCGAACTGCATCTTCACACGATCGTTGTGGTGCATCTCCATAACATTGAACCGTATGATTGCAGTCTTGGCGCTCCAAATTGCTGCATCCTCAGGGTTTGGTTCATGGCCCAAACCCAAATATGGTCTCCAGACAAACTGCGCATAAAATTAAATCAGGTTAATGAAACTGTAATACATAAATAATTTAAAAGTAGAAAAGTTGAAAGGTACGGCGTACATCATCCGGGCCTAGGTGATCCAATAGATTGCGGTATAGTGCGACATTGAATCTTGGATTCTTGCCGTAATCCATACCCCTCACGCAATACCTAAAGGAAATGAAAAATATTTTATTTTTAACATATATTTGGTGAAGATATGAACAGTAATAAATGATATAACTAGATGACTTACTTTGTTGCGTACGGGAAAACGAATGTGTTGTTGTTGACGGGGTTTAGGGACTCCATCCTCCACCAACCCCAGGCTTGAAGTAAAAAAGCGCAGCCATAAAATGTACATTTTTCCTTGATTGCATTTTTGCACAAGGAACTGTATAAGTGGGCTAAAACAGCAGAACCCCAACTATACTTTCTAGTTTTTTCGAAATCTCTAAGTAAATTTAAATACATAAAATTTACACTATTTCCCGTACTTCCGAGAAATAAAAAGGTTCCAAATAGTATCATTAGATAAGTTCTAGCTTTTATTACCCTGTCTTGATCGAAGGAATTTTCATTTAACTCCAAAGTTGCATAATGATTTTTAAGCTCAGTTAGTAGTATACCCTGACCTCTCGCACCACCACCTTCAACCATATCCCTGCCCAACAATTCTTCACACAGAGAATTGAGTTGTTGAACCGACCCGTTAACGGCCTTACTGTCGACAGGGAGACCCAGTAACATGTACATATCCTCTAGCGTGACGGTACATTCACCTATTGGTAGGTGAAATGTATGGGTCTCTGGTCTCCATCTTTCCAACATGGAAAGTATGAACTTTGAATCTATTGTGCAGTTGGAGATCTTTATAACATGTCCGAAACCTGCGTATTCCAGATATGGTACTATAAATGGGTCGGGAGTCAGGTAGTTGTGAGACCGGATTCTGAATCTTTTGGTATCCTGAGTTAATAATGTAAGGGTGTAAGATAAAGTAAGATGAACAAAGCATTACCAGAAGTATAAAAAATGTATAACTATAAAAGAAACTTACAAATGTTGCAATGTTGTCCCTTGTGCCTCTGTGAGAATCCCCCATTGTGAGAAGAGCCATTGTTGAAAATGCCTAAGATTATGAAAGACTTAGAAATTGTAAGAGATTATGAAAGACTTTGTAGCAGAGAGTGAGACGATTGTGGGTGCCAAATAAGTATGTTATGCTCTGTATTTATAGGCAAAAAAATTTCATAGAGTAAGTTAGGTGGTAGCTGGTGCATGCATGCATGATAAGTGTCAATCTTGCAGTGAAGGCGCAGGCTAGGTGGCAGCCTTGGAGAAGGCATCTCTGCATGCATGTAATACGATTGGACATTAAGGGAGGCGCCATTGGACTTGGAGAAAGAGTACAAAAATGCAAGGTGTCGCCATCCCCATTGGCGAATAAGAGGTGGCACGGGTTGCAAAGTAGGCGCAGGCTAGGTGACAGCCTTGGAGAAGCCATGCCTGAATGCATGTAACACTATTGGAGATGATGGGAGAAGACTTACATGTTACAGTGTAGGTGCAGAGTAGGCACAGGCTAGGTGGCAGCCTTGGAGGTTACATCCTTACTTAATTCAAATTCAGTATGACCTATTTAGTCTTACATTTATCAAAACACTGATTCACTTAATCTGTCAAACCTTCCAACCTTCAAACCTTCATACAATCAAACCTTCAAACCTTCAAACAATCAAACATACAAACCTTCAAACAATCAAACATACAAACCTTCGAATAACTCATAAACTTCAAACCTTCCAACCTTCAAATCTTCAAACCTTCAAACAACCATACGCAATGGCCTCTGCACCCCAATATGTCATCAATGCACATTTCAATGGTGAGACATACATTTGTCCCACCTCTGGGTTTTTGTTTAGAGACACAGACAACATTCGATTTCTTTTAAACGGGAAAGCCAATTTCTCGTACTTCAAAAAACGATTGGAGGCCAAACTTGGACGAGGCCCGGTGACACAAATATTTTATCAGAATCCAGTTTTTTTTTGTAACAACCAAATAATATTTTATAAGGTTGAGGTTCAAGATGACGGGGATCTTCAGAATATGTTTTCTAGTCATGTGTATTCTGGGTACGACTCTATTGAGTTGTACATTATGCTACGAGAGCCTCAGGTGACACAAGTGGTTGATCCTTTGGAGACCGAACAAGCAGAGGTAGATGCAGTTGATGAAGAAGAAGAAGAAGATGACGAGTTAGAGTTTGATGAAATGGTGAATGATGATTCTGAAGACGATGGGATACCTGGTATTCCTGCAAACGAGATCTACGCACCACCTCCGCACATGACAAACTTCAACATGGGCGGAGATGAACCGTCTTCTGATTTATTTTTCAATCCGTATATGCAGACGAATGAAAACTTAAAAGAGAAGGATAAGTTTCGTAACAGAGAGGAACGCATCAGAGCCATAAAAAAATTCCACATGCTCAACTCGGTCGATTATAAGGTGGACCGTGTCAACCTAGAAAGGTACAAGATCAAGTGTGTCCACCCTGATTGTATGTTCAAGCTCACTGCATCATACAGATTAAGAGGTGATTACTAGGTCATAGGTTCCATGTCTACCCACACTTGTGTCAGTTCTACCCAATCACAGGACCATCGAAAACTTAATTACGATCTCATTTGTCAAGAAATCCTACCACTCGTCAGCAACGACCCATCTTTGAAGGTGAAAACCATCATCTCCCACATCACTACAGTTTTTAACTATACTCTGTCTTACCGTAAGGCGTGGTTAGCAAAGACCAAGGCGATTGAAAAGGTGTACGAAAACTGGGAGGAGTCATACCAAGAACTTCCTCGCTACCTGAATGCACTCAAGACTTATTCTCTGGGTACTGTTTACATTCTGGAAATAGTGCCAGCATACGCCTAAGATGGTAGTCAACTAAACAGAAACGGAATATTCAGTCGAGTGTTTTGGGCATTTCAACCTTGCATCACAGGGTTTGCATCATGCAAACCAATTATACAAATTGATGGAACTTGGTTGTATGGGAAATACAAAGGCACACTACTGATGGCAGTTGCACAAGATGGCAACAACAACATTTTCCCAATTGCCTTTGCCCTAGTCGAGGGGGAGACCGGTGGTGCTTGGAGCTTTTTTCTGAAAAACCTGCAAACACACGTGGCTCCTCAACCAGATCTCTGTTTAATCTCGGACAGACATGCCTCCATTGAAAGTGCCTATAATAATCCTGCAAACGGTTGGCATGACCCTCATTCTACGCATGTCTATTACGTTAGACATATCGTCCAAAATTTCACGAGGGAGATAAGGGCAAAACACTAAGGAAAGCGGTTATGAATGCGGGATATGCATTGACACAACCCACGTTCAAATATTACCGCAACGAGATCCGTTTGTCAAATCCGGAAGCCGGTAGGTGGATCGACAATATTTTGGTGGAAAAATGGACTAGGTCATACGACAATGGCCAAAGATGGGGGCACATGACAACAAATCTAATTGAATCGATGAATGGGGTATTCAAAGGCATATGAAACCTCCCGATCACTGCTTTGGTAAAATCTACGTATTTTAGGATGGCTTCGTTGTTTGCCAAAAGAGGTGAAATATGGAATGCGGTGTTGCAATCTGGACAACTATGAAGTGAAATCTGCATGAAGTACATTAAGGCAGAAAGTGCCAAAGCCAACACTCATATGGTTATATGGTTTGATCGACACAGCCACAACTTCATTGTGAAAGAGACAATCGACCATAACGAAGGCCTGCCAAGACAAGAATATAGGGTTGTACTACCTTCTCGTTGGTGCGATTGTTGCAAGTTTCAAGCCTTTCGTATGCCTTGCTCTCATGTCATTGCCGCTTGTGCTTATACCCATCAAGACACGCTACAACTTCTGTCACACATTTACAAATCTGAAACGTTGCTCAATGTTTACAACAACAACTTTCCTTTGGTAGCAAAACCAGATTATTGGCCTGCATACAACGGCGAAATAGTGTGGCACAATGACCAAATACGAAGGAACAAGAAGGGTCGTCCCAAAAGTAAGCGCATCACAACCGAAATGGACAACCTTGACAAGCTGGAAAGAAAGTGTGGTTTATGCCGTCAGGTCGGACACAATCGCAAAAATTGTCTGAATCGGGCGTCTGCCTCGACCACATAAAAATTGTAATACATAAAATCTTTCCTTAATTATATTGTAAACATTAGGGTTTTTCGTTAACAATGTTTGCTACAATAAATATTGCACGTACAAGAAAAAAAACATGATATTCCGTCTACGAAATTACAACTGTTAAAATAATTTCATCTGACCCATGCATCATCAACATTACGTCGCTGTCTGTTTTGACTTCCTCCAACCATACATTAGGTCTTCCAGTCGCATGTGAGGTTGTTGTTCGTCTTCGCTGGATCCTTCTAATTCCCCCCCCCCCTCCATAATGTCTCCATCTAGCCATCGCATCAACTCCCGCTTCAGACGTTCCATGGAGTGAATGTGCCAGAATTTCATTTTCATCGCAGGTTTCGTGGCGGAGAAGTAACGTAACCATCTCTGGTAAAAATCATGGGCGATGTCATGACGCAAATAACAAAGTAAAAAATAAGAAAACAGTGCGAGAAAGTGTGAGAAATGAAGGAGAAACAGACGAATTATTTATAAAAACAACATTTTGCCCTAGGAGCCAAGTGAGATGGCGCCTCCTCTCACTTTTAAAGTGCATGCGCCATCTCACTTGGCTAAAAGAGAGAGGAGGCGCCAAGTGAGATGGCGCCTAGGGAAAAAATGTTGGTGGAGGCGCCAAGTGAGATGGCTCCTCCTTTGGGGAGTCATCTGAAACATGGTTATTTGCGTAATTTTTTCCGAAACGTGGTTATTTGCGGGGAAAAAATTTAATACCTGGTTATTGCAAAAAAAATTTCCAATTTTGTTTTATTTTATTTTTTTATTTCATTTTATTTTCTTAAATATTTTTCCTAATGTTAAAAAATCAAAAACATAAAAAAAAATAGATTTTTATTTTAGTTTAGTTTATTTTATTTTTCTCACACAAAAAAATTATTTTTATTCATCATACTTTATTTATATTTACTAATTATCTTGTAAATTAAATTAAAACTAGTTTATTATTTATTTTCTTTTATACCTATATAAATATATTATTTTAATATATAAAAAAGGCCAAAAATATTTTACAATACCATATATTATTTTCAAGACAAAAATACAAAAATACTTTTCTTAAACTTAATTTATTAATAGACTTAGGGTTTTATTTAAAATCTTTTCTAATTAAATTAGGTTTACTTTTATTATTTTAATTAATTATTTTCTTGTAATTAATTAGGTTAAACAAAAAAAAAACCTTTTCTCATAAAAATCCAAACAAAAAGATCCATTTTTCTTTGCATTTTACATTCTTGCATATTTATTTTTGTACATTTATTTATTTCAATTATTGTATAAATTCAATTTGGTTGTAATAGACTAATTAGGCTTTAAATTCTTGCAATCCTCATTCAATTTGTACACCCCTTCCCACAAATCATATAATAGCTTATTATTTTTATTTTCCATAATTTATCGCTTCAAATACAAATGCTAGTAATTAGGGTTTGTATGGAAAAAATAAAATCAATCAAATAGAAAATCCTAATTCAAAGACAAATCAATGCATGTAAATCAACACATTTTCACACAAGCACCCCTAGGGTTATTCCACTTGGTTGCCTTACAAAAATGGCCATATTACGCATGTGAGATATCTTATAAAAAACACGCAAATACAAGATCATAGTCCCTCGATGACGCTATCAAAGTTTCCTTATAAATGATCTTAGTCCCTCAAAATTAATGCTAAGGTACCTTGCAATATTTCTAATCATGGCTATACGATGACCCACGCCCGTCCCGTTTACATCCAAAGATAGAGTTGCTTACCAAATCAATGGTAAGACAACAATGTCAAAGGAAAAGAAAATGAACAAGAAAGACATTTGAGTAGGTAAATTGCTCCTAATTACTTGCTCCATTTCAAAATAAACATCCTTGCTATTTTCAAAACAATCACATACACTTACAAACATCTTGTAAAATTGAAAACATTTTCAAAAGATCAAACATCTTTGTATACATCCTTACAAACGAGAATCATTACAAAAATTGCCTAAACAATGACCTCTTTTCAAAAAATACTTTCAAAAACCACACAAAGCACAATTTCAAACAAAAGCAAGTGATCTATCAAGTAACTAAGAGCCCATGGATAACCATGGATGAAAAGGGTGCTAATACCTTCCCTTTTCATAATCTACCCCCCTAACTCAAGAAATAATCTCAAAGGTCTTTCATGTGCTTTTTCACCTTTACTTTTGGATAAAAGAAAAGTCAGTGGTGACTCTTTCTAACCGCAACATTTTGCAATCAAACGCAAAACCCTCAAGTCAGTTCTCCCACCGTATCATAGAACTGGAGACTCTGCTGGGGAAAATTCTAAAAGTGGGGTTACCTTAGGGATATATCACTTTTATTTGCTTACATTGTTTGACTTGTATGCTTTACATTATGGTTCTTTGTTTGGGTTTGAATCCTCTACCCGGATTTGGGATACATTATAGGTAAGTAGCAATACATTGTGGAAACTGTGCGCGGTATACCGACATGGTCTAAGCAATAGCTATGTTAGTGCGACATATTTGTGGGTACCGGTAGCCTTTGAGTTAATCAAAGAGAATATGGGGCCGCTGAGTGATGTCACAAAGCACTAATGAACTTTTAGAACCTTTACTTGACCAAATTGGCCTTTAGGATGTAGTGAGATGACCGGTTTTGGTGCAGTCTGAAGTTGGTAGATACTCGATACTACACTCATTGAGGTTTGGTTTCTTGGGATATTTCGGTCGCCATTAAAGAGGCTTGTGCTGAAACAATGACCAAGGAAACAAACCAATGATATTGAGCTCCTTAGAACCCGGTTACTATTACTAGGACAGGTTTAAGTCAACTAAACTTCAAGAGGGTACTTACCTATAAAACTCCATGCAAGCCTAAACCTAAGGATTTGTTTGTTTTGTTTGTATATGCATATTTTTACATAACATCATGAACATCATGAACATCATAAACATCATATACATCCACTAACCATTTCAAGGATTTTTTGGATTCATCTTTGTTCTTGTTTTGTAGGGTATGGATTCACTTCGCAGGAAAACTATTCAAGTCAATCTTGAAAGGATCCCTCCACAACTTAAAGAACTACCTTCAAGGATTCCTGAAAACTCTCCATTCACCGAGATACATGGTCACCTACTCTACTTGGTCACCTCCAACACAGATGAGGATATTGTGAAGGTGCTTTTTCAGTTCTTTGATCCTTTACACCATTGCTTCACATTTCCTGACTATCAACTTGTGCCTACTTTGGAAGAATTCTCCCAACTCTTGAGGATTCCCATTCTTAATCAACTACCTTTCAACGGTATGGAAAGAGACCCAAAGCCAGAAGAGATTGCTCAAGCTCTACACTTGCACTCATCTGATATCACAACTCATTGGGAAACAAGGAGTGGTGTCAAAGGTTTCTTAGCAAAATTCCTGTTTAAAAAAGCCCAAAATTGTTGGAATTCCTTGGACTTGCAAGACTTTGAGGATATTTTGGCTCTCCTCATCTATCGGATGGTTTTGTTTCCAAATCCTGACCAACTCATAGATGTCAACGCTGTCAAAATCTTCATATCACGCAACCTGATGCCTACTTTGCTAGGAGACATCTTACACTCTTTTCACACTTGCACAATGAGGAAAAGAGGTGTCCTTATGTGTTGCACTCCTATTTTGGCAAGATGGTTTATTTCACGTCTTCCCCAATCTGTATTGAAAAATGAGCAAGGTTCAAGGTAGTCACAAAGGTTGATGACGCTCAAACATTCGAACATTAATTGGTGCTCCCGATCCAAAGAGAATGTTATCATTGTTGATAGTTGTGGAGAATTCCCTAATGTCCCTTTACTTGGAATTAGGGGAGGTATCACCTACAACCCATGTTTAGCCTTAATACAGTTTGGTTACGCCCGAAGGGATGGCCCGCACGAGATGCTGATTCAAGGTTTGGTATTTGACTACGACAACGACGATCAAGGTCTTCACCAGAGATTTATCCGAGCTTGGAGGATGTTGAATAAGGTGGATAGCAAGACTTTGGGGCATAAAAATTCCATCCCTCTTGAGCCTTACCTCAAATGGGTACGAGCTCGTGCTCAGAGTCTTATGATGCCTTACCCCTCCATTCTCTCGGTAATCATTGAGCCTTTCATGGAGGGAGATGTTCCATACACTATCCTACATCCTGATATGTCCACCTCTCTTGAAGACCTACAAAGAGATTGGATACAACTCAAGGGGGAGCGAGATACCTTTGAAGCCCAATTCTACGCAAGCAAGAAGAAGGTTTTGGAACTCACTAGGCTACTTCATGAGGAACAGACTCTAAATGCCTACATTGCACCAAAGAAGATGTGTACTACCTTTTTATCTTAGAGTTTTTGTATTATTTTGACCGAAAAGGCATTGATGTACTCAAGCTTTAACTTATTAATATAACGTGTGTTTCCTTTTTGTCTAAAACAAATTTGAATCTTGGAAATCCTTGAAATCATAACATATGCATATACCATTCATCATAACATAAGCAGGTCTTTTGCAATAAGTCTCCTCATCTCTCTACTTTTTATTTCAGTAAGATGGATCTCGAGCAAACAGTGAAGGACCTCCAAGCTCAGAATCCACAGTTTCAACAGTTTCTCTTGACCCTAGCCAAAGGACAAGAAGATTTGAAGACTTTGCTGGCTGAGGAGAAGAAAAAGAAAACAAAGAAGGTAACCAGAGTCCTAAACATGGGAAGAAGATTTCATGGGCAGATAAGAATGACCTTAGACTTTGCAATGACATCTGGTGAAAGAGACAATCAAGACGGGAAAGGAAAAGAAACAGTCGTCCCGTCAGAATCAGAAGAGGAAGAGGAAGAAGAAGACTATTCTGAAGAACAATACCCTCCAGCTGATGACAAGTATAAACATCTCGAAGAGCGGTTGAGCGCAATGGAAATCCAGAAAGTGTATGGCTTGGACTTTGAGGAATTGGGGTTAGTTTCGGGGATTGTCATTCCTCCGAAATTTAAAGCACCTGTGTTCACCAAGTATGATAGAGTCTCATGCCCTAAAATGCATCTCCAATCATATGTAAGGAAATCTAGCCCCATACCGCTTACAAATACTTATGAGTACACTTCTTCCAAGACAGCCTGTCTGGAACTCAACTTGATTGGTTTTACCAGTTAGAAAGAGCCAATGTTCATAACTGGGAAGACCTTGATGCAGCCTTCTACAAACAATATCAATACAATGCTGATCTTGCGCCTACCCGTACTCAACTCCAAAGTATGGCCATGTTTTCCAATGAAGGTTTCAAGGACTATGCGCAAAAATGGAGAGACTTGGCTGGAAGAGTTCAACCTTCTCTATCTGAGAGAGAATTGGTAGACATGTTCTTGGGCACCTTGTCTGGTCCCTTTTTCAATCATTTAATCAGAAGTTCATCTGCAGGTTTTACTGAACTAATATTGACCAGAGAAAGGGTGGAAGCCGGTATAAAGAGTGGAAAGATTCAGAAAGATACATCCTCTTCTGTAGCTGTAAGGAAGACATTTATCGAAAAGAAAGAAGTGGTTGATGTTTATCCTCAAAGAAATCAAGATAGGGTCGAACGCCGACCAATGGTGGGGGCTGTTATGATTCCTAAACCAGCACTTGATCAAATAAGAAATAACCAACCAAGGATGGAAAGGCCAGTCATACAATTCACTAGAATCAACATGACCCTATCTCAGGTATTACCACATCTGCTAAGATCCAATTTGGTGACCTTGAAAGAAGCTCCGAAAAACCCCAACACAACATCTCCTTACTATCATCCCAATGCCCGTTGTGCATACCACTCTGAAAGTCCCGACCACGACACTAATAACTGTTGGGCTCTAAAAAACAAAATACAAGACCTCATTGAAGCAAAAGAGATTGAGTTTGATGCGCCCAGAAAGCCAAATGTCATTTCTGCCCCTATGCCCAAACATGGCCATAATACCAATGCCATTGAAGAAGAAATGTTTTCTACTTCAGTTGATGAGCTTATGACCCCACTCTTGACTATTAAAGTGAACTTGTTGAATGTCGGTGTGTTCTCGGGCTGTGATGAAGTTTTCCATTTCTGTTTGTCATCACCAACCAGCTGTCCTTTGTTGAAAGTAGGCGTTCAGTGCCTTATAGATAACAAAGAAATTTTATTCGAGAAGACTTTTGTTCCACCTGTTCCTTTTGAATATGTTTCTATCATTACCATTTCCGCCAATTCTTCCAGGGTCTCCACCAAAAGACCCGTTAGAATTACATCAATTCCAAAAGCAACTCCTTTAATAATTACAATGCCTGGAGCAGTCCCATATTCGTCAGACAAAACCATCCCATGGAATTATGGAGGGTGTTGTACCCCAAAATTTGCCCTCCCATATTCATCAAGAAATTGCCAAGTCAAGGTCACAAAATTCCCCCAGGGTTGTGCAGCTCAACTGTCTCATATACAGTCAAAACTAGGGTTTGAGTTCTGGTCAAGCAAATGAACTTTTCAAAGGCCCAATCAAGTCTCATATGCTTAAAAAGATGGTCAAGTGTCTTCATGTCAAGTTTCAAGGCATTCAGCTCAAGATTGCACAGTCAAAACCCTAAATTGCACTACAGTCAACTGTAGGGGCAAAATGGTCATTTGACAGTCAAAAGTTCAAATTTTTGGTCAATATATCATTTTGAAGCCACAAACATCATTTGATCAATGCTTGATCATGATTCTCAAAATTTGGCTCAGAAATCATCAAAGATGCAAAAGTTGCTATATTTGGACAGTTGAAAAAGTCAACTGAAATTGACCAGGGCATAACTTTCACATGGATTATCAGAAAAATTCCATCCAAAGCTCATTTTGAAGAGAAAGACATTTCCTACAACTCATCTTCATATTCCAAGTCCAAGAAATGCTCTCACAAAAAGTTATCAATTTCAACATTATAGGTCATTTTCAAAAGTCAACAAAAAGGGACTTTAAGTCAAAGACCATAACTTGAGATTGGTGAATCAAAATGACATGGGATCAAAGGCATTGGTTAAAGGACTCAAAGACCTTTCCAAAATGTCCAAGAACATGTGAAAAGCCTAAAAATTGACCAAGTTATGCCTTGTGGAAGTTGGGAAATTTTTGGAAATTTTTGAAAGTCAACATTGATGCAAAAGGCCTAAAAATGCAAATGGGCCCATTTTTCTTCCAAGTTTCTTCATGCCAAGCCTATGCACGACCATTAGGCCCAAAGGGAAGCATTTTCATATTTTTTAATTATTTATTTGAATTTATATTAATTTATATTCATTTAAATCATTTTAAATACATGAAAAATATAAACCTAACCTAAAAAAATCCTTTTATGCACATTCTAATCTCAATATTTCGTGCTTGATTGATTATGGCAAGTTTTGATAAGATTTGAGCTGATTGAACACAAAAACCATGAAAAAAAGATTGTAAAAGATCCTTAACAAATCAAAGATTGAAAACAATTATTGCCATGGATTTTGTGTAATATTCTTAACCTAAAAGCTTGGCTATATACTCAGAATCACAACCCTAAGCAAAGAAGACTGCAAGCTGCGCCCAAAGACCCTTCTGAAACTTGAGAAATTTCTCCAAAAATCCAAAACTGAAATCAGTTCTAGGAGGCGATTCAAAGCGTAAGTTTCATTCCAATAGCATCCTGAGACATCCTTAGACACATTCCACTCATTAACAACAGCAAAAACGCCTTGAATTGGTATCAGGAAGTCCAACTGTACCTTGGAATTTTTGAAATCGCACAGCATGATTCCATCATCTTTATGCATTTTTCTTTGTTGATTCATGTTCATATTAATGTTCTAAAGCTAACTGTGGTGTTTAATTGCTTTTTCGTTAACCATACGTGAATCCACCATGCGCGTTTTTTAGGTTTGCAGGTTCTTAGATTTAAGGCTTTTGTAATACAGTAAAATTGGCCTTTGAGACCACCATGGTTGAACTCAGCGTGCTCCCATGAACAAGACACATACCTCGCGATGGATTTATGGATCAAGGAAAGCTATTCGCTATTTTCTATTAGAGGCCCTGAGAGAACACAACGAAAACCGTTGCCTCTGTTCTTTATGTTTCAGAAAAATGAAAGAGACGATGCGTTGGCAGGCCATGGTTGGTTGTTTCGAATTTGCGCGCGTTTTAGTTATCACGCGTTGGTTTTGCTTTTTTGTTATTTGTTTATTATAATATATCAATTGATTCACGTAGCTCAGCTGGCAGGGACTAATGCATGTGACCTTCAAGACCTGGGTTCAAGTCCCAGGTCTGGCAAATGTTCAATCTTATTTTTCAATAATTGTTCCTATGCTACGCTAACGTTCAGGTACACTATATTCTCTCATCATCCAGCCATACGCGTGTCCCAAACAACCAACTCAGAGGCGTGGATCCCAGGAGTACATTAGACCCCGGTCAATGCATCATATGGAATCTTGAAAAGTCAATGGATTCAAGGCTTAGTGGGCCAAAATCTCCAGGCCTGAACCTCCTTATTTGGGGCTACACCCCACCCTGGTTTGCATTTTTTATATTTTTCTTCTCCCTTTTATTTTTATTGTTTTATTTATTTTATTGTCTTAATTTAATTAACTTATTTTTCTACAAAATATAAAAACATTAAAAAATACAGAAAAGACAAAAAATACAATTGTTATTTTATTATTGCCATGAATAAATTAGAATGTAAATTGTTTAGTTTAATTAGGTTTTAATTTTAATTCCTTTTTAATAAAAATCCAAAAAACATGTAGAATTAGGTTAATTGATAGTTTTAATGTCTTTTTAATTTTTATTTCTCACAATACTATTTATTTATTATTTTATTTTTATAATTAAAAATTGTACATAATAAATTTTAGGTTTAATTTAGATCTTAATTTAATTCTTTCATAATAAATAAAAACCTTAGAATTAGGGTTTGCCTTATAGTTTAATTTCAATTAACTCTTTTTTTTCTTTTAATAAATAAAAAACATAAAAATCTTAAAAAACATTTTCTTTTTGAATTTTAATTCTAATTCCTTATTTAATTCTAATTAATTAATTCTTGTAATTTAATTATTTGCAAAAAGGTCCAACGCCCTAGTTTTGTTTTAATTATTTTCTTTTGCGCATTTACTTTATTACTTATCATAATTCTGTATCTCTCCCAAGGCCATGTACATTTATTTATCGCACTTTTATTGCTTTATTTATTTTCCGCTAAATCGGGTCCGGTTTATTTTGGCGATGTGGACCCGCGCCTTTGTAATAGCTTTAGACTTACTTTTCCCGCAACTTATAACTGTTAACGAATGCATGCAAGAATGAATGGACAAATTAAAATCAAGCGTAGAACACAACGAACATGACAAGACAAATAACTGAAACATGACACACGAATCGCACACACCACCCCTAGGGTACGCCTCACTGTTGCCTTTCGAAAGGTGATCGTCGAGTAGAGGATGTCTTAGTAAGTCCTCATGATCCGGGAACCTGGCATGAGGGTAGCTTCTAAGGTGTCTTCCTATTGCTCTGGTGATCACCATGTCCCGAACCCTCGAATTGACCCGAACACCTCCAACGGTGGTGCTACCTACCTCTCAATGGTGGGATGGCACTACTTTTAAGGACATCTACACAGACGAATTCCTTAGGGTAGGTAGGTTCTCAAGGATACTTGCTCTCTTCAAAAACAAACAAACATCTTTTCACCGACACTTTTCAAAAGCTTTCAAAGCAAACTTTTCAAACACTCTGACGTACGAGTCGAACTGAAATTTTTCAAAGAAACTTTTTTTAAACCCACATTGAAAAGCAAACAAACCATTTTTGAAAACACAAGTGAGCAAGTATCTAAGAGCCCATGGATAACCATGGATAGAAAGGGTGCTAACACCTTCCCTTTCTATAACTTACCTCCCGAACCGAGAGCGATCTCTATAAGGAATTTTTCTGTGCTTTTGTCCTTTCCATTTGGAGAAAATAAAAGACGGTGGCGACTCTTGCTTCCGCGACATTTCGCGAACCAGCGTTAAACAGTCAGTTCCAGATCCACCGATCACAGAACTGGCGACTCTGCTGGGGAAACTCCTAAAGTGAGGTGTACCTTAGGGCTAGGTCATAACTGTGTTTTCACTTGTATTGTTTTGCTTGCTTTACTATTGTGGGTTGCATCGGAGATACATAGATCCTAACCCGGATCTGGGGATACCCTGTTTAGGTAGCATAAGCTGTGAGGGACCTGTCCGGCGTAGACCGACACAGGTGAAGCAATGGCTACGTTGGTGTGGCACCTTAGTCTGTACCGATATCCCTTGTGTCGCAACGAGGAGAATATGGGTCTTCTAAGGAGTCATTAAGCACCAACAGACCTTAGAACCTTAAATGACCCAACTTGGCCAATAGAAACAGTAGCAGTATGCTACGCCCATTGAGGCTAAACTCTCGTGATGGTTCTGGCCGCAAGAAAAGATTGCGATGCTGGAGTTATGACCGATTGAGGGTAGTCAGTGATATTGGGATCCTCTAGAACCCGGTTACTTCTGGTAGGACAGGTCTTAACCAACCAACTGAAAGAGGGTACTACCCAGACCTCATGCCGGCCTAAACCTTAAGGGCTCTCTCTTGTGTGACTTGTGTGCCTTCGTACTTGATTACTTGCATGCTGGTTACCTGACCCTTGATGTCTTGCAGGTTTTGTTCATAGTCCTTAATTGGGACTTATAACAGGGTGTACTAATCACTTGCAGGTTCTGTTTATAGTCCTTAATTGGGACTCATGACAGGTTTCACTTAGGTTTCTTGCAGGTTCTGTTTATAGTCCTTAATTGGGACTCATAACAGAGTATACTAGATTTCTTGCAGGTCTTGTTTATAGTCCTTAATTAGGACTCATGACAGGGTTTACCAAATTTCTTGCAGGTGTTGTTTATAGTCCTTAACTGGGACTCATAACAGGGTTCACTAAATCTCTTGCAGGTTCTGTTTATAGTCCTTAATTGGGACTCATAACAAAGTATACTGAATTTCTTGCAGGGTTTGTTTATAGTCCTTAATTGGGACTCATAACAGGGTTTACCTACATCATCCCATGCATAGCATGACATCATACCATTGCATACATCCTAACCCATTTCAAGGATCTCAAGGGCTTGTGATGCAGGTCAGGATGGACCAATTGTCTAGCCAGGGGCAAAGAGGATTTCTTTTCCTCTAGCCAAGGTTGTCAGGGGCTATGACCCACTGGATATGGCGAGCCTTTGACCCTTGAAGAAGTACTCTCAACAATATGCAGTGCCTTCAGTCAAGCTACCAGTTCCGAATGCTAACAAAGTTTCTCTGTTTACCCCGCGAGGTCCTTGAAATCATTGCATGCATGTCATACATCTCATTGCATTGCAGGTACCCCTTGACAGGTTGCTTACCCTTCCTCGCTGTTTATTTCAGCCGATCGCCATGAATCCTGAATCATCAGCCGAGCAGACTATCAAGGACCTCCAGGCTCAGAACGCCCAGTTCCAAGAGCTGATTATGAATTTGACCCAGGGGCAACAAGACCTGAAGGCTCTCCTTTTGAAAAAGGACAAGAAAAAGAAGAGGACTGTTCTGTTCAGCCCTAGACGCAGATCTGGGAATACACCGCAAGTTGAAACTGAAAGGACAACCCCATCTGTGGGAAAAAGCAGTCATCCAGAGGAAAGGGTGCCCAGTCCAGAGGTCTCCGACAACGAGACAGATTTTGATGAAGAGCAGTACCCTCCTGCTGATGACAGATATAAGCAACTGGAGGACAGAATGAAAGCTATGGAGGTTCAACAGGCACCTGGGCTGGACTTCGGAGATCTGGGTTTGTCAACTGGTGTGGTTATTCCTCGGAAGTTCAAAGTACCACCCTTCTCTAAGTATGACGGGGCGTCTTGTCCCAAGCTGCATCTAAGGTCCTATGTTCGGAAGATCCAACCATATACGGTGGACAAAAACTTGTGGATCCACTTCTTCCAGGAAAGTCTTTCAGGGACTCACCTCGAATGGTTCTATCAACTGGATGGGACCAAAGTTCGTAACTGGGAGGAGTTGGCAACTGCTTTCTATAAGCAGTACCAGTATAATGCCGACCTTGCCCCCACGCGTACTCAACTCCAGGGTATGTCGTTAAGCGCAAGCGAAGGTTTTAAAGAATATGCGCAGAAATGGAGGGATCTTGCTGGAAGGGTACAACCACCTCTTACTGATCGGGAACTTGTGGACATGTTCTTGGGGACCTTGTCTGGTCCATTTTATAACCACCTGATTGGGAATTCGTCTGCTGGATTCACAGATCTTATCTTGACTGGAGAGCGAATAGAAACTGGCATCCGGTCTGGGAAAATTCAAGAGGCCGCACCTTCTGATAAGAAGCCCCATCATGGAAAGAAGGAATCCAATGCTGTGCACGGTAAAAAAGGCCGTCACGAGGCAGGGGCAATCCAAATATCCAATCCTGGACCTACTCAACAAGGACAGGGGCAGCAGCGCAAGGAGAAACGGCAGTACACCAAACTCAACATGTCGTTGGATCAAGCACTGCAACAAATGTTGAAGGCAGGGCTGATCACCTTAAGGGCTCCTCTTCGGAATCCGAACACTTCTGCACCCAACTATCATCCCAACGATAGGTGCGCATATCATTCAGATAGCCCGGGGCATACTACAGATAACTGCTGGCCTCTCAAGAACAAAATTCAAGATATGATTGACGCTGGAGAGATTCAGTTTGAAGTGCCAGAGACTCCGAACACCATCACTGCTCCGTTGCCCAATCATTGAAGCCTTTTGTTTATTTGAATTTTGAGTTGTATTTTTCATTGCTTATACAAACAATTAATGTCATAGCAAACTCTTTTATTCTATTAATGCATCGCATATGTCTGTTTTGGAAATTAATTCAATTATTTTCATTATGTTCAAATATCTTTTCATATTTTTTCTGATGTCAACTCTCGGTTAATAATTCTAAGCCTCTTGAGGGAGGATGACGAAAATGATACCACAATCATTACAGTATGCTTTTGAACAGACCCCGCTGATGAGGTACAGGCATTATTTCAACCCCTAAACACTGGAGTCATAAGGATGATAGTCCCTCGTCAACCCATCAGAGCCAAAGAAGTAGGAGTTTTTATTTTCGAAAATCAAAACCCTTAATCATAACCTGGGGCAGGGTATTTCTCTCAGTTGATCCAAGTGCATGACGAATGGCACCGAAGAGATCTTTACGAAACAAGCAAAGACAGTGATGGTTCAGAACAATCAAAAGAACAGGCAGTCATCATCAAAATTCATAAATGAAAAGCCCAAAAAGTCTAAACCTACAAAGGGGACTTATGAAACTGGGGCATCCCGCTGACTGTAATTCCAAAAAGGAAACAGTTCAGGCAAAAAAAGAAAGGGATAACAAAATCAAGAAAGAGGTCTCACAAACCCTCAACCAAAACAAAGATGACTGCCCATTCAAAATAAGTTATCAACATCTGAACCATTATCGGAACATCAAAGCAAAGACTCAAACAAGGTCTAACGTATGATCAACTGAGTTTAGGTTTGGAGAACATCACGAAGAGCGGGTGGGTACAAATAATTTGAGCCTTTATCCTTTGTTTCTTAAACCGTGAACCAGGCCACGTTATAACCCTTAAAAGTCCTAGTTGAAGCATGGGTTAGTTCGAAAGCATATTGTTACGAAGGTATCCTGACTCCTGAAGGCCCACGGTAAAATAACGAGTTGACATCACGTTTTACAAACATTAACTTGTTTTATGAAAAAGAATGCATTTTCAAAATCTCCGAGACAGACATAGGCTTTGCATTTTTAACATAACTTTGTTTGCATATGACTTTTTGTTTGAACAGCAGGGAAATTCGCACGAGAAATACCTAATGAACAGAAATACTTCCGATCAAAGGGCACGGCATGACTATTGTCCATCATCTGGGGCAGTCCAATCAATTCAAAGAATCTCTCAAAACGCCTAATAGCCTGGGGCAAATCTCCTCCTGAGTCACTTGGGACATTGGACGATCAAACGAAGATCTTCGGGTGGTATGACAACAAAACACAAGCAGCCAGGGGCACCTACCTGCATTCTAAGAGCGTGGACATAGTCGAAAAAATACTACGCACAATCAAAGACCCGCTAGGTTGACATACCTAGGCAAAAATAAGGGCTTCCCGGCGAACCAAAAGGGTTCGGGCAAAATGAAGGGATGAAATGAAAAATCTGTACACCCGGCAAGTCGAAAACCTGAAAAGGCGGCTTGGGCAAAAATGGGTATCCCGGTGGACTGAAAACTCGAAAGGGCAGTCCAGGCAAAAGTTAGGGATTAAAGCGTACGACTATGTCCCGTCTTCTTGTCATCTGTCTACCAGAAGAAGGTTTGTCCATCAACAACTATCAGCACCCCACAAGAAACAGGGGCAATAAAGGTTGGTCTGAGCAGTCTGACTGTTCTGTCCTCCAAGGCATCAGGGTAGGTTCCGTTGAAGAACATCCCAACATATCAAAGCTTCCCCAGGAGAGCCCAACATATCAAAGCTTCCCCAGGAAAGTTGGAATTCATATCCCCAAGCAATAAGCGTACCCCCAATAGATTCTGGAAGCTTATCCCCTCGCAAGGCACGAACGCGTCGTCCCGGCTTGATTTAAAGAGTTATTTCCGTAACAGGATATAACTGGGTTATCCTCAGCCAAAAACCACGAAAAGAGCGTCCTCAGCAAAGTATCTTCCTACCCCCCAGCGAAGTCTATCAACACTTCCAGCACAACAAGGATATCCCCATCGGAATTCATCGAATCTCCCAGCATAACTCATCAACGGTATCCCCAGCGGAGTTATCTTCATCAACTCGGCAAAGCATCGCTATCCCCACAGAGTAGCACTCCCCAGCAGAGTCGCCAGTTCCAGATCCACCGATCACAGAGGGGATGTCTACTAACATGGTATCAAGCAAGACTGGCCAACCGCCAAAGATTCAAGCTCCGAGAAAGTCAACTCTGACATCAGTAATATTATAGGAACTAGCAAGATTACCCAAAGCGGAAGGATATTCTCTCCAGAAATTGCTCCCCCAAAAGCAGTTTCTGGACCCGTAATCATTCCTGCTGTTGCTCCCCCAAAAGATGTTCCCGGTCCTACAATCATCTCAGCCAATACCCCAACTAACAAAGCTGTCACAACCCCTGTTATCATTCCTACTAACACTCCTACTGCCGAGTTAACCGAGACTCGAGGTAAAAGTATTCTGATTGAGCCTGTTTGGATGAAGGCTCAGTCATTGGCTATCCCTGAGACCTCCCAGAAAGAGATGGAGGAAATTCTGAAGATCATAAAAAGAAGCGAATACGATGTAGTTGAACAACTGGGGCAAACTCCCTCTAAAATTTCCATGCTGGCATTACTACTATGTTCCGAGGCGCATGCAAAAGCCTTGGTAAAATTCCTGAAAACTGCCCATGTACCCCAAGAGACATCTGTCGATCAATTCCAAGACTGCGTAGCTAGCTTGACTGCAGATAATGGTCTAGGTTTTTCGGATGCTGATTTAGTGCCAAGAGGAAGGAAGCATAATGAGGCATTGTATGTCTCAGTTGAATGTAGGAGCACAACCTTGGCTGATGTTTTGGTACACACTGGCTCATCTCTGAACGTATTGCCTAAAAACGCTCTTGATAGGCTTGACTATGAGGGATTGACATTGAAGCCAAGTAACATAGTAGTAAGGGCTTTTGACGACTCGAAAAGGATGGTACATGGGGAGGTAGACATTCCCATAAAAGTTGGAACACAAACTTTTGATTCAACTTTTTTTGTAATGGATATTTGTCCCTCATATTCCTGCTTGCTAGGCCGACCATGGATTCACAATGATGGCACTGTCACTTCTACGTTGCACCAAATGTTGAAATATCCAATTCAAGGGAAGATTATCACCGTTCATGGAGAATAAGTGTATATGATCAGCCATATCAATTCCTTCAGATATGTGGAATTAGATGGTGAATTTATTGAAACTCCATTCCAACACTTTGAAGAGGTCCCGCAAGATGTGGCAGTAACCAAGGTTGTTCCCAAAATCACAAGGCCTCCACTACGGATGTCATCTCTGAAGGATGCCAAAGCAGTGGTAGAAGAAGGTGGGTGAACTATCTGGGGACAACTCCCAGATATCCCATATAAGTCTGACAAGTTTGGCTTGGGTTTCACTTCAAGTGCTCAGAAGGCTGTACGCCGCGCTCATGCTGGAGGACCACCCCTGAAGATCAGCAACCGCAAGGTCAACACCGTAGAAGATGAGGAAGATAGTTGTGACTTGGAGGACTGGATATTCCCAATTGTCAATAGAGGCCTCAGCAATTGGGAGGCTAGAGATTTTGTCCCGATCACTTTTATCCCACAGTAATTTGTCTTTATATTTTGTTGGATCTGTAATATTAAAACAATTTGCACTCTTAAAACCTTGTGTCTTACCCGAGGCACAATGGTCCATTTGTAAGGGTTATTATCTCATTTTCATATGACATCAATGAATCATGAACATTTTCGCATACAAACTTTTGTGCTCATTGTTTTTCTTTTTTCATTTTTATTTCTTTCAAGGATAGTTATACCCTTACACACACTCACACTCACAATGCAGGTATACATTCATTCGGGATCCCATGGGTAACGATACTGCTATGGCCTTTTGTGACTCTAAGAATCTAATCTACCAAGCCGAAGACAAAGGTGAGGAAGATTATGAAGTACCAAGAGAACTTGCCAGACTACTACAACAAGAAGAGAGAACCATTCAGCCTCATGAAGAACCTGTGGATATAATCAACCTAGGTACCGAAGAAGACAAAAAAGAGGTCAAGGTGGGTGCCAATCTGGAACCCAGTATCAAGGAGCGTCTGATTTAGTTGTTACACGATTATATTGAAGTCTTTGCCTGGTCGTATGAAGACATGCCAGGACTTGATGCAGATATTGTGGTACATTGTCTGCCTACAAGAGATGATTGTGCGCCAGCAAAGCAAAAGGTTCTCCGCATGAGGCCTGATATGTCAGAAAAGATTAAAGCAGAAGTCATGAAGCAATTCAATGTTGGATTCTTGGCTGTCACCTCTTATCCCCAATGGGTTGGCAATGTTGTTCCCGTGCCCAAAAAGGACTGCAAATTGCGAATGTGTGTGGACTATATAGATTTGAATAGGGCAAGCCCTAAGGATGATTTTCCACTCCTCCACATTGATATTCTAGTTGACAATACGGTGCAGCACAAAGTGTTTTCCTTCATGGAAGGTTTCTCAGGCTACAACCAAATCAAAATGGTGCCTGAGGACATGGAGAAAAAAACATCTGTCACACAGTGGGGGACATTCTGCTACAAGGTGATGTCGTTCGGATTGAAGAATGCTGGGGAAACCTATCAGCGTGCCATGGTAGCTCTATTTTATGACATGATACATCATGAAATAGAGGTCTATGTGGACGACATGATAGCCATATCTCACAGAAGAAGAGCATCTTGATCACTTACAAAAATTGTTCGAGAGACTGAAGAAGTATAAACTGAGGTTGAATCCAAACAAATGCACATTTGGGGTACGGTCTAGTAAACTCCTAGGCTTTATCGTCAGCAACAAAGGTATTGAAGTAGATCTTGCCAAGGTAAAAGCAATACAAGAGATGCCTGCTCCTCGTATTGAGAAGGAAGTCAGAGGATTCTTGGGGCGTTTGAACTACATTGCCAGATTCATCTCTCACCTGACAGCTACTTGTGAACCAATCTTCAAATTGTTAAAGAAAGATCAAGTAGTCAAATGGAATGATGAGTGCCAAGTTGCTTTTGACAAAATCAAATAATACTTACAAGAGCCTCCTGTGTTGATGCCACCAGTCGAGGGAAGACCATTAATCATGTATCTGACTGTTTTAGAAAACTCAATGGGGTGGGTATTGGGGCAACATGGCGAGTCTGGCCAAAAAGAGCATGCTATTTATTACCTGAGCAAAAAGTTTACCGAATGTGAAACCAGATATTCACTGCTCGAGAAAACTTATTGCGCTCTGGCATGGGCTGCTCGCCGGCTAAGACAGTATATGCTGACTCATACTACTTTGTTGATATCTAAAATGGATCCGATAAAATACATCTTCGAGAAGCCTGCTCTCTCTGGGAGAATAGCGAGATGGCAGATGATCCTGACAGAATATGACATACAATATACTACCCAGAAAGCTATAAAGGGCAGTGTGCTAGCTGATCACCTTACTCACCAAGCTGTAGAAGACTACCAATCCATGAAGTTCGAATTTCCAGATGAAGACATCATGACGGTAAATAACTGTGAAGAATTCAATCCATATGACGGACCTGAACAAGGATCCCGATGGACCCTGTTCTTTGGTGGGGCATCCAACACACTTGGCAATGGTATCAGTGCTGTACTCATATCTCCGGAAGGGTGTCATACTCCCTTTACTGCCAGACTTTGCTTCAATTGTACAAACAACATGGCGGAATACGAAGCGTGCATCTTTGGTCTCAAAGCTGCCATAGACTTGGGTATCAAATCCTTGGATGTATTCAGAGATTCAGCTTTGGTTATCAGTCAGATCAAAGGGGAATGGGACACCAAACACCCTAACCTTATCCCTTATAAAGAACATGTTTTGACATTGCTATCACATTTTGAGAAGGTTACCTTTGAGCATTTCCCGCGAGAAGAAAATCAGCTAGCAGACGCTCTATCCATAATGTCATCTATGTTTAAACTTAATTGGGATGACGAGGCTCCCCAGATCACCATCGAACGAATGGAGGAACCAACACACTGTCACGAGATTAATACTGAAGAAGTAGTGGACCAGCCTTGGTTTCACAAAGTCAAGAAGTATCTCGAGGATCAAGAATATCCAGAAGGAGCTTCAATAAATGATAAGAAGTTATTAAGGAGATTCTCTTCTAAATTCTTCCTTAGTAATGGCATTCTGTACAAACGCAATCATGACTCTGTGTTACTTCGGTGCATACACAAGGTTGGAGCAGAAAGGATCATGAGTGAGTTACATGAAGGCACTTTTGGCACCCATTCCAGTGGGCATACGATGGTAAAGAAAATCCTACGGGAAGGCTATACCATGGAAGAAAATTGCTATCAACACTCTTGAACCTGCCATAAATGCCAGATTTATGCTGACAAGGTGCACGTACCTCTGGTTCCTCTGAATGTCTTAACGGCTCCTTGGCCCTTTGCTATGTGGGGAATAAATATGATTGGGTAAATCAAGCCAACGGCCTCCAATGGAAACCACTTCATCCTAGTGGCCATTGACTATTTTACAAAGTGGGTTGAGGCAGCCTCCTTTGCTTCTGTTACCTAGAATGTTGTTACCCGTTTCATCAACACTATGATCACCGCCTTGTGCGAGCAATTCAAGATCCAACATCACAATTCTTCCCCTTACCGGCCAAAGATGAACGGTGTTGTCGAAGATGCAAATAAGAACATTAAAAAGATCATACAAAAAATGACAGTCACATACAAAGACGGGCATGAGATGCTACCATTCGCTCTCCACGGGTATCGTACCACAACTCGCACATCAACCGGGGCAACACCCTATTCTCTGGTTTACGGCATGGAAGCTGTCTTGCCTATTTAGGTTTAGATCCCCTCTCTAAGAATTATGAAGGATGCATGGCTGAATGAAGACGATTAGATCCAGACCCGACTTGATCAACTTAACTTGATTGATGAGAAAAGACTTACTGCTGTTTGCCATGGTCAAATGTATCAAAAACGGATGATCAAGGCTTTCAACAAGAAGGTAAGACGACAAGTATATCAAGTTGGAGATCTGGTGATCAAGCGCATCATACTGCCACAAGGTGATGCCAGGGGAAAATGGACTCCTACATACGAAGGACCATTTGTAATCAAAAACATTTTCTCTGGTGGGGCAATGATCTTAACCACCATGGATGAAGACGACCTGCCGCATCCTGTGAACGCGGATATAGTCAAAAGATACTACGCATAAGAGACCCACTAGGTTGACATATCTAGGCAAAACAAGGGCATCCCAGCGAACCAAAAAGGTTCGGGCAAAAATTAGGGATAAAACACAAAAATCTTTACACCCGACAAGTTGAAAACCCGAAAGGGCAACTTGGGCAAAAAAGGCTTTCCCGGTGGACTGAAAACCCGAAAGGACGGTCCAGGCAAAATTTAGGGAATTAAAGCGTATGACTATGTCCCGTTGGATCACTTTTAAGGACAACCTTTGGCTTCAACTTGTAAACTCGACATTTTTGACCAACTCAATCATCTTCGAACGAGGAAACCAATAGACAAAATGCTCAGAGATACAAAGGCTGTAGCAGAATGGGAACCCCATGGGATTATTGCACATAGCTATCTTTTCTTTGTATCAAAATTTCCATTTTTTTGCGGCGACATTCTCTTACTAGAATGTTTATCTCATTGTACAAAAATACTTACTCAAAGTCAATGCAAAGATATTCCTTTGAAAGTGCAAAAACTATATGTTTTTCTTTACTCTTGTGTTTTGTTTACAAAAACGTCCAATGATTCATTGTTGAACATATGCATTTGAACGTAATTACTGTTTACAAATAAACAAAGTAAAAGACAATTACTAATGGCTTTAAGAGGTAGGGAAATCTCTCTAAGCTATTTCCATAAATCCCCCATAATTTACAGTTCAATTCCCAGCAGAATAAGCTTCCAATTATCAATCCCCAGTAGAAGTCATCAAATTTCTCAAGATTCCCCAATAGAATTTTACAAGCAGTATATGACATTTCCCTTACAACAGAGTTTATTTCTCTAAGCAGAAATTCGTCAACACTTAGACTTCACAACATGAAGGCTTGTACTCCATATCCTCACCAGCAGTCAGGGATTTGTTTTCCCCAATCCAACAGCAGTGCAGCAAAGTAGCTCACATACACATACATTGCATCCATATATCATAAACATTGATAACGCGAAAGCATTATATCGTACATTTCATACAACACGACTTTGCATTTTAGCTAACATTTTACCCTTTTCAGGATAAGATTAACAGCTATCATTAACAATGTTCAGAGTTTTGACACAGCTCAGATACGCTCACGATACAGATGCCATCCTGATACTCATTAAGATTCAACCTTCAGATACAGTTCAGGTACGCTCCAGACACGGATGTCATTCTAATACTCATTCAGATTCAGCTTTCAGATACGGTTCAGATACGCTCCAGACACGGATGCCATTCTGATACTCATTCACATTCAACTTCTCAGATACAGTTCAGATACGCTCCAGACACGGATTCCATTCTGATAGTCATTCAGATTCAACTCTCAGATACAGTTCAAATACGCTCCAGACACGGATGCCATTCTAATACTCATTCAGATTCAACTCCCAGATACAGTTCAGATACGCTCCAGATACGGACGCCATTCTGATACTCATTTTTTCAGCTTACAAATTACAATACCAACAATCACTTTTGGATGGCATCTTTAAGCCCATCTCCTACAGCTTTCTATCACCTCTCCAAATGGCATCTTTAAGCCCATTCCCTCAACCATCACATCACCGAGTGCAAATTTCTGGGCACTCTAGTGTCCAATTATCTTCGACCTTCGAGTCACGACTGGCAAAACATGTCAATCTAACTCTTCGAGCTTAAGAATATTGAACAGGGGCAACTATTGTACCCCAAAATTTTCCCTTTCACTTATCAAGAATTTACTCACAAGATCTCCTTGGGCTCAAGACTGCACTAGGGTTTGATCAGCTCAAGACACCTCCTTAAGTACTGATGACCAAAATTAGGGTTTGAGTTTGCACAAGGATTTTTGAACTATCAATGTTTCATATGACTTTCATGGACCATTATGGACCCCCAAGATTACTCATGTCAAGTTTCAAGCCTTGGATCACATTTTTGTTCAATTAATTGAGCAGTTGACCTAAAACTCAATTGTATTGGGGAAAAAGTCAACCATGGCCAATTTACAATCAAACTTCATAATTGTTTTATCCACATAAACATTTTAAACCCATATGTATCATTTGATCAAGTTTGGACCATAATTTCTCAAGAAATTTGATCAAATCTCCAAAAGGGCAAAAAGGTCAAAATTAGGGTTTTGACTGGAAAAGGGCAATTTTTTATTTTTGACCTAGCAAATGGTGAAATGGTTTAAGGAATGATCTCAAGAGTCCAATTTCATCATTTTGACCTGATGACATGATTCAAAACATTGCAAATCCATTGGATTGACAAATGAATTTTGTAGTCAACTGATCAAAAGTCAATTGTATACTGAAAAGTCAAACTTTGACTTTTTGGTCAAATTTAAGCACCAAAGGTCACAATTCATCAAAACATGTCAAAATAGGAAACTTATTCATCAAGAAATCAAGAAATCAAGATTTCATTTTGAAAAGTCAAAATTTCTAAACAGAAAATTTTCTAAGTGTCAAAAATTTCTTATTTTTTCATAACTTTGAGCAAATTTTTCATTATGATGAAAGATGATTCAAGAGAAACTTCCAACATGAAAGTTGTAGATATCCATGAAATATACAACTGTTATTCACACAACTTCTTCCAAAAGTGCTTGGATATCAAGTTATAATTTTATGAATACATGCTCATGAACTAAAAAAGACTTAGTGAAATTTTGCCCTAGTTAGGCAGATTTTTGACCTAACTTCATGGTAATTTTTTCACATAGTTCCAAGGGGAATATTTAAAATAAATTCAAAGATGAGTTAAAGAGAACATTGCAAGCTTTCCAAAATGTCTAAGAACTCCTTGAGATCATTCTTGAGTAGGGAGAATCGAAGAGATGAAGTTGGTGTTTTGTCACTTAAATTATAGGTCATTTTCATGATTAACACAAATGCAAATCAATGTTAGGCTGCATAATATTTGCTTTGCAGGCCTCAAACTTATTTGTCACTCCATAATTAATGGATTACACAAACTTTTGAGCTATAATCCAAGTGATTTAAGCTTTATCCAATTCACATTGCCATTTTGGGAAGAAAGTTAACAATACCACTCTTGAAAAGCAAGCTTTATGCATAAAGTCCACTCTTGAGCCTCTAACTTGTTCCCTATGATCACACTTCATCTACAAAGTCAAAAGCAAGTGTGTTTAAAGTATAACCACTCTATCTTAGCAAGTACACAAGGCATTGAAACTTGTTTTCTCAAAAATCACATGTTTAGCTTAAGCATGCAAATTCAAATTCAAATTCTGATCAACAACAAGTCTCTAAACTTGTTGCTTATAAATAGAAGCACTATTTGTGAGCTAGGACACGGGCTTGAAGACCCTGAAACTCACTCAAACTCCCTCTAGCCAGAAATTGTCTCAAAACACCATTGTTGGGCAAGTTCTGACTTTACATACCAAACTCTAAATCCCATCGTGCGTTCTTTGGCCTTTCACTTCCAAAAGCTTCTAAACATCAAATACAAACCATCCAAAGTCCATTTGCTCAACTGTAACACCTCCATCATCAAGTTCTATTTTCAAAAACAGGGGTCTGCAACTTGACTTCTCGAGAGCTCCTCAGCCACTTTCAACTCAAGCTAATCATTGCATTAGCTTTCTGGGACCTCAAAGAAGCTAACCTGATCCTTGCAGTACTTTGAATCAAGCTCATTTGCATTTCACGATTTCCAGTTTTGAGATATTTTTCTTGAACTTCTATCTCATTATTTAGACATTGTTAGGCTTGCATTTGTGAAGATAAAATGTAGACCTCATTGCCGTGAAGCTGTACATATCCATAGTTTGCATTTACATGGCCTGAGCTTAGAGAATTTTAGAGTTGAAGTTTTTGAAATTTTTAGGGTTCAAATTAGGGCCAGAGAAATTTTCATTTATCTTTGACTTTTAGCTTTAGTTATTTACATGGTTATATTCGTGAGGAAGAATGCAACAACTTTCATTTTGTCATCTTCCATTTTTGTTAAGAAATGAAGAAGCTACAGGTACACCGGCTGGAGGTTGAAGATGAAGTCATTAGGACTTGATTTGCCTTACATATTTATTGTTTTGTTTATATAAATGGATGTATAGCCATCCCATTGGTAAAGCGCGCGCCTGTTAACCTATGGGACCTGGGTTCGAGCCTCAGTGGTACCCTTTTTTCATTTTTTTTTCATATTTTTGACATTTTCTGATTTGTTTGCAGGCGTTGGGCCCTTTGGGCCTGACTCTTTTTTTGTTTTTTTGCTGATTAACCCCCTATTTCACTTATACGCCCCTGGCCCAATTTTGTTTTATTTTATTTTTTTATTTCATTTTATTTTCTTAAATATTTTTCCTAATGTTAAAAAATCATAAAAAATGTAAAAAAATTAGATTTTTATTTTAACTTAGTTTATTTTATTTTTCTCACACAAAAAAATTATTTTTATTCATCATACTTTATTTATCTTTACTAATTATCTTGTAAATTAAATTAAAACTAGTTTATTATTTATTTAATTTTATACCTATTTAAATATATTATTTTAATATATAAAAAATGCCAAAAATATTTTACAATACCATATATTATTTTCAAGACAAAAATACAAAAATACTTTTCTTAAACTTAATTTATTAATAGACTTAGAGTTTTATTTAAAATCTTTTCTTATTAAATTAGGTTTACTTTTATTATTTTAATTAATTATTTTCTTGTAATTAATTAGGTTAAACAAAAAAAACCTTTTCTCATAAAAATCCAAACAAATATATCCATTTTTCTTTGCATTTTACATTCTTGCATATTTATTTTTGTACATTTATTTATTTCAATTATTGTATAAATTCAATTTGGTTGTAATAGACTAATTAGGCTTTAAATTCTTGCAATCCCCATTCAATTTGTACACCCCCTTCCCACAAATCATGTAATAGCTTAGTATTTTTATTTTCCGTAATTTATTGCTTCAAATACAAATGCTAGTAATTAGGGTTTGTATGGAAAGAATAAAATCAATCAAATAGAAACCCTAATTCAAAGATAAATCAATGCATGTAAATCAACATATTTGCACACAAGCACCCCTAGGGTTATCCCACTTGGTTGCCTTACAAAAATGGCCATATTACGCATGTGAGGTATCTTAGCAAAAATACGCGAATACAAGATCATAGTCCCTCGATGACGCTATCAAAGTTGCCTTATAAATGATCTTAGTCCCTCAAAAATAATGCTAAGGTACCTTGCAACATTGCTAATCATGGCTATACGATGACCCACACCCATTCCGTTTACATCCAAAGATAGGGTTGCTTACCAAATCAATGGTAAGACAACAATGTCAAAGGAAAAGAATATGAACAAGAAAGACATTTGAGTAGGTAGATTGCTCCTAATTACTTGCTCCATTTAAAAACAAACATCCTTGCTATTTTCAAAACAATCACATACACTTACAAACATCTTGTAAAATTGAAAACATTTTCAAAAAATCAAACATCTTTGTATACATTCTTACGAACGAGAATCATTACAAAGATTGCCTAAACAATGGCCTCTTTTCAAAAAATACTTTCAAAAACCACACAAAGCACAATTTCAAACAAAAGCAAGTGATATATCAAGTAACTAAGAGCCCATGGACAACCATGGATGAATAGGGTGCTAATACCTTCCCTTTTCATAATCTACCCCCGAACTTAAGAAATAATCTCAAAGGTCTTTCCTGTGCGTTTTCACCTTTCCTTTTGGATAAAAGAAAAGTCGATGGGAACTCTTGCTAACCGCAACATTTTACGATCAAACACAAAACCCTCAAGTCAGTTCTCCCACCGTATCACAAAGCTCAAAGACCACGGAGAATCAGACAAAAACCAAGAAGGTTTGCAGATTTTGACATGTTGCAGGATAATGAAGTTGACTCTGAAGGAGAAGTCGTTCAGTGTGCCATGTTAGTAGATTCTGAACCAGTGGGCATTGAAAAAGCTCTCAAGAAGAAAGAATGGCTTAATGTTGTGAAAGAAGAACTTGAGGCAATAGAAAGGAAAAAAACTTGGAAATTGACTAAACTTCCAGATAAGAAAAAAGCCATCAGCGTCAGATGGGTTTTTAAGTTGAAACTTAAGCCAGATGGTTCAATTGACAAGCACAAAGCTAGACTAGTAGCTAGAGGTTTTCTTCAGAAACCTGGTCTATATTACTTTGAGGTGTTTGCGCCTGTAGCTAGGCATGAAACAATCAGACTGGTGATTGCTTTAGCTGCAAATAGAAATTGGTCTTTAATGCATCTGGATGTGAAGTCTACATTTCTGAATGGTCCATTACAGGAAGAAGTTTATGTGTCACAACCTCCTGGATTTGTGAAAAAGAATCAGGAAGGGATGGTATATAGGTTGAATAAAGCTCTGTATGGACTGAAGCAAGCGCCTAGAGCTTGGAATCTAAAAATTGATTCATTTTTCAAGAAGCAGATGTTTCAGAAATGTGAGATGGAATATGAAGTTTATGTACAACACTCTGATAACAACATGATTCTGGCGTGTCTCTATGTTGATGACATTTTGCTAACAGGTAGTTGCCCATAAGATATAAAGAAGTTCAAATAAGTTCTGATGAATGAGTTCGAGATGACAAATCTAGGAAAAATGACATATTTCCCAGGGATGGAGATTCTGTACTCAAAGAAGGGTATCATTCTGCATCAGTTAAAGTACGAACTAGAACTTCTGAAGAGATTTAAGCTGTAGAATTGCAAAGTTGCTGTGACACCATCAGAAACCAATCAAAAATTGGATTCTGACTCTGATGGTGATTCTGTTGATTCTACAACCTTCAAACAGTTGGTTGATTCTCTAAGGTATTTATGTAATACTAGACCTGACATTTGTTATGCAGTTGGATTGGTTAGCAGGTTCATGAGTAATACAAAGTGGTCTCATTTCCAAGCTGATGTCAGAATTCTGAGATATATCAAGGGAACTCTGAGATATGAAGTGTTGTTTCCTTCTGAAAGAAAGACAAAATCAAAATTAGTAAGTTATTTTGACTGACTGGTGCGGAGACAGAGTGGATAGGAGAAGTACTTCTGGATACTTGTTTAAATTTCTGGGAGGTCCAATTTCCTGGAGTTCCAAGAAATAGCCTGTCGTGGCTCTGTCAACATGTGAAGCTGAGTATATCGCAGGTGCTGTAGCTGCTTGCCAAGTTGTTTGACTTCTGAATCTCCTACATGATCTGAAGGTTGAAGTTGAGGTACCTCTGAAGCTAATGATTGATAATAAGTATGCAATTGATCTTGCCAAGAATCCAGTGCTACATGGAAGAAGAAAGCACATTGAGACAAAGTATCATTTTCTCAGAAGTCAAGTGCAGAAAGGAGTGTTAGAAGTTCTGCACTGTAGCACTCAGAAACAGCTTGCAGATCTTCTGACAAAGGCAGTTAAAACAAATCAATTTCTTTGCTTGAGAGATGAAATTGATGTTGTTAGCTTCTGATAGAATATCTAAATTAAGAGATGGTATTGGAAATATAATTTAGTTAATGTCTACAATTCCCAATGCTTATTTTTTAGTAGGGGCTTTTGGCATTTTCAATTTTTAGTATAAATATGCTACCTAGGCTATCAATATTGTAACTCATTCATTCCTCTATTTGATATACAATAGTAGTCCTCTTTGTTATCATTCATTGCTCATTCTTCTTCTCCCCTTTCATTACCTTGCACCAACAGTTTTGACAACATATTTTTATTCTGGATTGATATTAATGGAGTAGATTCTCTTAGATCATTTTAATCAACTTATTCACTCTACAGGTTAATATTATGTCTTATGAATTTTTACGATTAATATGACTTGCTGCTATATATAAATGTTGTGGATAAAAAAGAATAATAGATTGTTTGTCACTATTATATGGTGTTGTGGACCAAAAAATAATAATAAATTGTTTGTTAGATAAAATTAAATTGATCTTTTTTTTTTTTGTGAATAACGCTCAAAAATATTATATGTATTATTAGATCTCATTTGTGATAGTATAAACTTTTTATTTATATGGAGTTAAGGTGAAGTCCTAGTGCTTAGTTTATTGTTTTTTCTATAAACTCTTGGTATATTTTGTATTAAAGGGTCGTTATCATTATTAATTCGTTTTGATTTTTAAAAAAAGAAAAGTTTAAAGATATAGTTTAGCTAATCATATTTTTATACACTCCTGATTTTAATAAGACCTGATGTATTTCCTCATGCGCAAACGCAGCAAACGCAAAAATGTAATACATTTTTTGAGTTTTCAAGATTCATTTTTGCTTAAATCAACCCATTTTAGATCAATCACCGTAAGAAATAAATAGAATATTTTGTACTATTATTTAACCAAATACTAAGAGTGGAACCAAAACATTAGTTGTTAGAGAGCTTCTCCCGTTTATGTGCAATATCTTTATTATTATTATTTTTTATTTTAGCATTGAATAAGCTAAATTTACTCTCTTATGAATGAGCAATTAATTTTGAGAATCATCTTGTAACTTTAAATGACTTTTAAGTTTTGAATTATTATTATTAGGTTATTTGTCTAGTATTTATTTGTAATGTTTTTTATTTACTAAATATCAATTAAAGTTTTTTACGAAATCGTAAAGAAAAGTAGTTAGTCTTTCTTCTAAACAAAATAATAAAATAATTAATCTTCTTTTCAAACTATTACGTGAAGTGGTTAGTCTCCAAACTAAGTTAATATTTTCTACGGACTTATCTCGAATTAATGTGAATTTTTGAACCAGTTTGAACTCACAAATTAAATCGAAATTTTGACCAAATTGACCACAAATCAATATGAGATTTTTAACAATACTTATATCGAACTACGGTGCGCCTTTAAATTGGACTTAGCTCAAAAACCATATTGAAATTTTGAATTGGACTAATCTTAAACCGAAGTAAACTTTTAAACCACACCAAACTTAAGAATTGAAAAAGTAACTTAGAACTTAAATCTCCAAACTAAAGCTTTAAAGGGTATAGCTTTGGAATCAGTGCATTTTAGCACTCCTTTTTCAGTTTTGGACTTCTACATTTTAAAGGTCTCGTAGGTTAAATTTGTGTGTTTTAATATGTTTTTAAATTCGAATCATAAATAAGTTTCAATTTATTTGTTTTATTTATTTTTAAAATAAACTACATTTTGATGTTTGCTTGTTGTGCAGATCATAACTCGGGCTACGAGTATTAAATTGACGTGTATGAGTATTTTAATAACTGCATTCTAATGTTTGCTCGTTGTATCATATCATAATTTGGGCTAACTCGAAGTGATTATTATTCAAATATTTCATTTTTCGTACCATAATCTTGAAAGAAATTTTTATTTTATGTTTTATGTTAGGCCATTTTATGTTTTTGGGTTCGGTGCTCTTAAAGCCCGAATATTTGTTATACTTATTCTCAAATAAGGAATCTGAATAGGGGAGGAAAGTCACATAATTTAGAACACAACTTTGTTTGAAATTTTTCTCACATGACCGATTAAACTTGCATTTTGATCGGTTGTTTCATGAATTCGTCAAAACTTAAGATTTTTATGTGATATCTTTAATTTCATTATTTCTATTCCTTTCCTATTAATTTTGTTTGTACTATAATGCTTAATTCGAATTTCAATAGAATTGACAGGATTTGGTTTGATAAAATTTGGTTTCTGAAGACATAATTGATAGATTATAATTTTACGACGCTTGATTGTTTAACTACAACTCACTGTCAACCGTGATGCTTTATCCACTAATAGAATTTCAAATTTGCATATATGGTAGATCGATGCTTGCTTAATATACTATATAGTCAAACATGAATAGAATGGAAATTAGAGATTAAACCGAAGAACTGATAGTTCAGAGTTGTTGATTCAATGTATCGACTGATTATTACTCATACGCATTTTTATTGAATTTCACTAAAATTAAAAAACTCCCTTTATAACTGTATTGATTCTAAAATTTAAGTGATTGAATTAGAAGTCCTTGTGATACTACTCTAGTGTCGCTTTTCTAAACTACATTTTTTATTAACTTGTTTTTAATCCGTGTGCGACATGGGATAACTTTAAACCCAAACAAATACCTCCTTATAGATAAATTATTCAACCAAGATAAAATATTCATTGGTGAATTTACACCAATGCCTTTCCAGAATATAAAAGTTTCTCACTAAGTAAAAGGACTTTCTCGAAGCGCTGCGACTAAAAATATGTGAGAGAAAGTTAAAAAATACGTTAGAGAGAGAAAGAGTGAGGACTGAGGTAGATTGATCACAATTGTGGATGCAAAATTGTGAAGGTAAAAGCCTCTATTTATAGGCTAGAAGTTGACACAAAAAAGAAAATTTCCATGAGCCAAATTTAATGTGTCAATCAATTGGCACCTGGATCTAATCGATTGGAATACCTAAAAATAAAGGACTATCAATGTTTAAAAGGAAAAAGAGATAATGTCGTTCATTAATGTTGGTGTACAAGGAAAATAAAAGGCAAAAAGAATATTTACTAACAGCTTCAAAAATAAGGATTTACAATGAATTACAATAACCTACTCTACTAGGCTATTTATACACAAAATTAAATCTAAAATATATCTTCTAACAAAGATATAAGAAGATCTAAGATATATATCTTCTAACAAAGATATAAACAATCTAAAATATAAATTAATATCTAATTAATTATAAAATTTAAATTAATTCTAACACCATCCCTTAATTTATATTTACCCAAAACTGACAACACCAATTCCATCCCTCAAACCAAGAAATTGATCAGTTTTGATAGCCTTTGTCAGAACATCTGCCAGCTGCTTCTGGGTGCTACAGTGCATAATTTCTAAAATTCCATTCTGAACTTGATTTCTCAGAAAATGATACTTGATCTCAATATGCCTGCTTCTCCCATGCAACACTGGATTCTTGGCAAGATTGATTACAAACTTGTTATTAATCATCAGCTTCAGAGGTTTATTTACCTCAATCTTCAGATCTTTCAGCAAGTTCAGAATCCACACAGCTTGACATGCAGTTAGAGCGCCTGCAATATATTCAGCTTCACAAGTTGACAGTGCAACAACAAGTTATTTTTTGGAACACCAAGAAATAAGACCTCCCAGAAATTTGAATAAGTACCCAGAAGTACTTCTTTTGTCAACTCTATCTCCACACCAATCAGAATTAGAATAACTCTGAAGTTCTGATTCGATCTTTCTTCCAGACAGAAATACCACTCCATATTTCAGAGTTCCCTTAACATACCTCAGAATCCTGACTGCAGCTTGGTAATGAGACCACTTTTCTTTACTCATAAATCTGCTAACCATTCCAACTGCATAGCAAATATCAGGCCTGGTATAACACAAATACCTTAGAGAACCAACCATCTGTTTGAAGGTTGTAGCATCCACATCCTCTCCATCAGAATCATAGTCCAACTTCTGATTCGTATCAGCATGTGTGATAGCAACCTTGCAATTTTCTAGATCCAATCTCTTCAGTAGCTCTAGTTCATACTTCACCTGATGCAAAATGATTCCTTTCTCATAGTACATAAATTCCATCCCTAGAAAGAAACTCATTTTTCCAAGATCTGTCATCTCAAATGCATTCATCAGAACTTTCTTGAACTCAGCTATCTCTTGTTCAGAACTTCCTGTGAGTAATATGTCATTAACATACAAATAGACCAGAATTATATTATCTTCTGAAGTGTGCTGAACATAAACACCATACTCCATCTCACACTTCTGAAACCCTTGTTCCTTGAAAAATGAATCAATCTTCAAATTCCAAGCTCTGAGCGCTTGCTTCAATCCATACAATGATTTGTGTAATTTGAACACCAACCCTTCCTGATTCTTTTTCTCAAATCCAGGAGGTTGTGAAAGGTATACCTCTTCTTGTAATGGACCATTCAGAAATGCAGATTTTACATCTAAATGCATCAGAGGCCAATTCCTGTTAGCAGCTATTGCAATCACTAGTCTGATTGTTTCATGTCTCGCTACAGGTGCAAACACTTCAAAGTAATCCAACCCAGGATTCTGTAGAAAGCCTCTTGCTACTAATCTCGCTTTGTGTTTGCCAAATAATCCACCTGGCTTCAGCTTCAGCTTAAAAACCCATCCGACGCTGATGGCTTTCTTGCCTTTTAGAAGTTCTATCAACTTCCAAGTCTTGTTTATCTCTATAGCATCAAGTTCTTCTTTCATGGCCTGCAACTAGACTTTCTGCTTAAGAGCCTCTTTCGTACTCACGGGTTCAGAGTCTACTAACATTGCACACTGAATAAATTCTCCTTCAGAGTATACTTTAGTGTCTCGCAACATGTCAAACTCTGCAAATCTTCTTGGTATGCTTATGACTCTTTGTTGCCTATGAACTGGACCTTCAGAACCTTGGATACCAGAACTTTCCCCTTCAGAAGCACTTGCTTCAGAAATTGGACTTTCTCCAGAACTTTGACTGTCTTCAGAGTCTGGATCACCATCAGAGTCAAAGTCAGAGTCATCTTCTCCTTCTGTATCTTCTTTAAAGTCAGAGTCTTTACCAGCTTCAGAAACATGTATTTCTAATTTTCTTCAGAAGTTCTCTCATCAGAGTCAGGACGAGACTTTTCCCAATTCCAAACTTTTAATTCCTCTACAATGACGTCTCTGCTGAACTCAACTTTGTTAGTTTCTGGACAATAAAGTTTATACGAACCTGTACTATGGTACCCCACCAGCAACATCACTTTACTTCTATCATCCAACTTCTGTCTTCTGGCTTCTCGGATATGTTTATAACATACAGAACCAAACACCTTCAGATGACTAACACTTTGCTTATCTCCACTCCACTTTTGAATAGGAACTATTTCCTTCAATTTCTTCGTTGGACATCTGTTGAGCACATAACATGCAATTGCAACAGCTTTTCCCCCAAAGAGTATGAAGAAGCTTCTTCTCTTTCAGCATGCTTCTCACCATATCAATCAAAGTACGGTTTCTTATTTCAACAAGACCATTGTGCTAAGGAGTGTAGGGAGAAGTAACCTCATGCTCAATTCCATTCTCCTCACATAAACTTCTGAATTCTATAGAGTTATACTCACTACCACCATCAGCTCTAAGAATCTTCAGAGTCTGGCCACTATGATTCTCAGGCTTCAGTCTAAACTTCTTAAATTTAGAAAACACCTCGTGTTTGAACTTTATGAGAGATACCCATGTCATTCTGGTGAACTCATCAACAAATGACACAAAATATTTATTCCCTCCAGTTGATGCTACTGGAAAAGGACCGCGCACATCAGAATGCACTACTCCCAAGGCATGTTTTGCTCTTGGAACTACTTATGATGCAAATGGTAATCTTGGTTGCTTCCCTTTCATGCACACCTTTCATGACTTTTCAGGCTTCTTGATTGTAGGAATTCCATGTACTAGATTATTTAATTTCAGATGTCCTAAACTTCTGAAATTCAGATGACCAAATCTTTTGTACCACAACTCACTCTCCTTGACAACACTTGTTGCACTAAGACATTCAGAGTCTGCAGTTCTAATATTCACCTTGAATGTTTTGTTCCTTCCCTGTTCTGACTCCATAATAAGCTTCTGATTACAGTCATACAACTTCAGAAGATCGTCCTTCATGGTAACTGAAAAACCTTTCTCAACCAGTTGTCCCACACTCATCAGATTGCTTTTCATGCCAGGTACATACCATACATTCTGGATCACTGCTGCTTTCCCTTTGTTTAGAATGATTCTGACATTTCCTATACCTTCTGCGTTGAGATATTTATCATCAACACGTATGATCTTTGTACTCTTCCCATAGTCAAAATCAATCAACCACTTCTTGTTTCCAGTAAGATGGTTTGAACACCCTGTGTCCATATACCACCATTCTGATGAATTCAGATCATCAGGTTCAGAAGCCAACAATAGCACAGGTTCATCATTAGACTCTCCTCTTGCTATATTTGCTTATTCTGAGTTCTTTTCTTTGTTGGACCAGCAATCTCTGGCATAGTGACCAAAGTTCTTGCAACAGTAACACTGAACATTCTTCTTGTCAGACTTCTCCTTTCCCTTTTGGACATTCTTCTGCCTATCAGAGTTTGAAGCTTCTTACCTTTGACCACCATTAGTTTTCTTCCTGGCTTCTGACCAAGTCTACTTCTGATGCTTCTTACCAGATGTTACCTTCAGAGCCTGCTGCTCTACTTCCATCTCATAAGTTCTTGCAGTCATACGCAACTCATACGCTTTTAGACTACTTTGTAGCTCTTCAACTCTCATGGTGCTCAGATCTTTGGAATGTTCAATTGCTACCACAATGTAATCAAATTGAGAAGTTAAAGATCTCAAGATCTTCTTAATAATTACTTGTTCAGACAGAGATTCTTCACAAGCTTTCATCTCATTAGTGATCAGAATCACTCTAGAGATGTATTCAGAAACCTTCTCGTTGTCCTTCATGTTGAGATTCTCATATTTCTTTGAGAGACTAAAGCTTCGCCTTTTTCACTGATGCGTCACCACCATAATATCTGACCAATGTGTTCCATGCATCCTTTGCTGTTTCAGAATCAACAATCTTCTCAAACACATTCGTATCCACACATTGATGTTTGTAGAACAACACCTTCTGATCTTTCTTCCTCAGCGCCTTCTGTGCTATCTTTTGTGCCTCTATTGCGTCTGCTTCTAATAGATTATAGCCATCAGTGACAAGATCTAACACATCTTGAGAACCAAATAGCATGCGTATCTGGATCTTCCAACGATTCCAGTTTTTGCCATCAAATACTGGAAGCTTGGAATGAATATTGCCGCCGTTCCCATTCATCTTCTACCTTTGAGCAATTTACGTAGAGTTTCCCAAATCAATGTTTCTCAAAACCCCAGAATCAGAATATTGTAATTCTTAATCACAATACTTCTTTTCCCCGTGGATTTTGAACCGGAGCTCTAGATACCAATTGTTGGTGCACAAGGAAGATAAAAGGCAAAAGGAATATTTACTGACAGCTTCAAAAATAAGGATTTACAATGAATTACAATAACCAACTCCACTAGGATATTTATACACAAAATTAAATCTAAAATATATCTTCTAACAAAGATATAAGAAGATCTAAGATATATATCTTCTAACAAAGATATAAACAATCTAAAATATATTCATAAATATAAATTAATATCTAATTAATTATAAAATCTAAATTAATTCTAACAATTAAGACATTTCCCCAAAATTTTAAGGACAATTTTTACACTAACCGAATTGATTATGTATGAGTGCTAATCGATTAGACATTACAATTTTTGTCCAAAACCATTCAGACGGTTCTCGATTCAAATAGCACGACTCCAAAAAAGTTGTTGGGATATTTTTTAAAGAAATAGAGGGTTACCAAACTTGTTTGTGTGTGTATGCGTGTGTGTGATTTACCCGTATAACTTTACAAAAAATTCCTTGTGTTTTACAAAAAAGGTTCACTTAGACGCGACAGGGCGAGCTTTCACACTTTGAAGTTTTAAGACTTTTAAAGTAAACCAATCATATAGACACTTGCTTGAATATTTTTGGATATGGAACTTGATATTTATTTAGGTTTAGTACCATCCTTAGATGATGTTTGTAGTGATCATCAAACCTTATCTTGTCAGCTTGCATCTTTAACCGCTTGTGATATTTGAATATGTGAAATCAAGCTTCTTTAAATACTATGTTTTGATGAAGACAACTATCATATATTTGTATCAAGAAAAGATGAGCAAAAGAACGATTTATGAAGAACTGTGGATCAAGACTTTACTCATAAGAAACTTCATGAAGATTAGTTTTAGATAATTGATCTTTAAACTAATAAATACAAGTTGTAATTCAAGCCTTGATATAGATAGTGTTCTAAAAAATCACTTAACATATTCATACATATGCATTAATTTTAAAAAATATATATTGCCATTGATTTCTAACAATTTTTATAAGTATTTTTCATTTTTGGTACAATGTTAACTGGTTACAGCTTTTATGCTAACCAGTTAAATGAACCCATTTCTCAATTTTGTGGTAATTTTTGAAGGATGTAACTGGTTACACCTTTTCTGGTAACCGGTTACACATATGATTTTTTGAATTTTCTGGCAGCGCTTCAACTGTAATCGGTTACCACTGAAGCAATGGCACTTTTACATGAAAATACTGATTCAAACGAATTTTATTTTCACACCATCAAACATTGCATTGATTGGTCATTTTAAATTCTTTCAAAATGGTGTGATTCACATATAAATACTGCACATATCATATTTCAATTCTTTACCTTTTCCAATACAATTCAAACACATTCTTCATCTCATTTTTCAAATACAAGTGCATTATTTCTTAAACTTTGATTGAAACTTACTGCATATCAATTTTACATTCCAGAAAGTTTCAGCATCATAATCATTGAGCACTTGTATATCATATTGAGAATTGTACACTTGAAAGAGAAGATCAATTCTTGTAATTGATAGATACTCATCATATTCAAACTTCTTAATATTTTCTAGAATTGCTTTTGTATACCCTGTTGTCCAGGATTGTTATAAGCAAGTGAGTTAAATTGGAGAATATTGTTCTCATTTTAACTTGTTTGAATCATAAGGTGGTTTGCCTTAGTGATTAGTTAAATCTCGTGTATAGAAGTCTAGAATTAGGCTTGTACAAAGTTCTAACAACTATTGAAGTCTCGTACATATTGTAAGGGGACTAGACATACTCTCGAACTGTGAGAAGAACTAGTATAATCTCTATGTGCTCTTTATTTTTTTGCATTAACTGCTTTCAACGCTTAACATCAAAATAGAAAAATGACCACACTTTTGTCTATAATCCCAGAAAATTTTAAAGTATCTAATTCACTCCCCTCTTAGGTGCACTCAATACTTACAATTGGCATCAGAGTAGGTTAGTGGTAACCTGTTCCTAAGAGATACAATATGGCTTCCACAAATTCAAATCCAGTTTTAAAAGACAGTAGTAGAAATAACAAGCCTTCATTGTTATGTGGTGAATATTTCAATTTCTCGAAAATATGCATGTAGGTGCGTCTAGGATCTCAAGGAATAGAAGTATGGAAATAAGTTGAAAATGGTCATTATGTTCCTATCAGTGTTGTTAATGGTTTTGGCACCCATAAGTCTGAAAGTTCATGGTGCTCTTATGAGAAAATGGTCTTTCCGTTCCTATGAGAAAAAGTCACTACGACAAGAAAGCAATAAATCTTCTTCAAGGTGCTCTTAGAATGGATGAATTATTTCGTATTTCAACATGCACAACAATAAAATATATATGGGATACATTTGTGGAAACTCATGAAGGAACCACTGAAGTTAAAAGATCTAGATTGAACACTTTCAGTCAAGAATACGAGTTATTCAGAATGTAGCCCAGAGAATCAATCCTCGACTTACAAAAAATATTCGCGCATTTGACAAACCATTTAAAGGAACTTGGTAAGAATCTTACTAACTATGAAATTTATAAGTTCTTAGATATTTAATAAGGGAAAGTCAACCAAAAGTGACGGTAATATCCGAAAATAAAAGTCTATCCATAATGACTTCCGCAACGTTGTTTGGAAAACTTCAAGAATATGAGACGGGACTTGGAAGACTAGAAAAGCATGAGAATTAAGATAAAAAAAATCTAAAAGCATTGCATTAAAGGTTGATTCTAAGTAAGTTGAAAAAGAAGATAATCAGAAAGAGGATAAGAACTTTATGCTTCTTGTAAAAAGGTTAGGTAATTTTTTTTGGTAAAATGATAATTCTAACTTTGTGAAAAAGAATAAATTTTTTAACAAGAAACAAGCCTCTACATCAACACAAAATATTAATTGCTATGAATGTGGGAAGAAAGGACACACAAATATGGATTCTCCAAAACTTTCAGAGAAAAGTAGTTTCAAGAAAAGAAAGGAGTCAAAGTCCAAAAGAGCCTATATTTCATGGGAAGATAATGAAGTAACTTCACCATCCAATTCGAAAAGCGAAGAATATGTAAATCTAGCATTGATGGCATCACACTGTGAAGGTGTGAAAAACACAAGAAGGTGTGAGGGGGGGGGGGGGGGGGAGGGGGGGGGGGGGGGGGGGGGCGTTGAAACCACCGGCAGAAAACACAGAGCTGCCACTGAAATTTATTTATCCCGAAGGAAGGGGAAATATCGATAAAACCACGAGGGAATGGATAAGATGGTCTTGCGACCAAGAGAAAGGGTAAGGGAGTCGGTTATGCGAGGGGAAGGTATTAACACCCCTCACATCCGTTGTACTCAACGGGATCCGTTTTGTTTGTTTGTCTTAAATGGTGTGTTTATCTACAACTATGCTTGCTAAAAGGGAAATGAAAGGTTTTTTATTATTGCGTTCGTGAGGGTTTCGCGACCCTTTGCCTACGTATCCAATGAAGGAATCAAAACACCGTAGTTCCTCTAGAAAATGGTTGGTTTGTTTGTGTTTTTTAGTGGGCGACATTAACGCACGCATTCTAGCAATAGGCACGACCGGTATCACGGTAGAACAGAGATAACATGCCCTTGGGGGGAGTTTTGATTGGTTGAGTGTTTTGCGAGTTTTAGAATAAATTCAAGTAAAGATTAAAAGATTGTTTTTGGATTTTTGATTTGTGAATGTTAAGTTTTACAAAAGAAAAGGGTTAAGAGAGAGACTAGAAACCTAATTATTTGTTATGTACAAGTGCTGAATTAAAAGTCGAGTTTGAAAGAGGAGTTCTATCCTAAAATTATCATGCCAAGGTTTAAAACCTAATATCTAATTCAATATTAAAATGATCCAAACAAAGTTTAATCATATAATGAACTTCTTAAGAGACGTGTTATCTAGAATCAATCAACCTAAGATAAAAGAAAATACAATTATAATAATTTTGGGGTTTTTTACAAGTTAAAGAAATAATAAGATCAAAGGAAATTAAAACCTGAATTCTAAAACTATCTATGGCTACCGAGTAGGGAAACTGTAATATTAAAATTCTAACAACTCAAAAAAAGGGATCTTGACAGGTTTCAAGTTTTGTACAGGTTAAGGGGTTTCGACGGGTTTCAAATTTTGTACAGGTTAAGGGATTTCGACAGGTTTCAAGTTTGCAGGTTCTAAGGGGTTTCGACAGTCAGTTTTGTACAGGTCAAGGGATTTCGACAGGTTTCAAGTTTGCACAGGTTAAGGGGCTTTGACAGGTTTCAAGTTTGCAGGTTCTAAGGGGTTTCGACCGGTTTCAAGTTTGCAGGTTCTAAGGGGTTTCGACAGTTAGGGCATGGTCAACTTGCTAGATGGGATATCTATATTTTCCTTTTATTTATATGTACAAATGATATTTATATGAAAAAAGTTCCAAGTTTAGAGGAAACTTACCTCTTGAAGCACTAATAGAAGGAGCTACAGGTGTCTTCCTTGGTGGTGGATGGAGCTTCGCTGGAATCTTCCTGAAGCTAGTTCAGTTGCTGCTTTATTTGGGCAGTCACTAAATCGAAGGAGGGTATGTGATAGTGGTGAGTTAATAGGAGGTTATTATATAACCGTTCAGGGAGTGGATCAAAAGACTATTATGTTGTAGGTTGGGAATGAGTCGAAGGTTAGTTATCTGGAAGTTGAGGAGTGAATCGAAGGGTTCACTAATGTATGAAGGGATCTGAGTTTTTTAGAGTTGGAGTGTTTGGGAATGTTTGAGAACATTTGATAGTGTTTGAGGGTTTTGAGAAATTGATAATTTTCTCACAACAAGAGTTTTTCTCAACTACCCGGGCCCTAAGATGTGTGATGAAAGCTCTTATTCATATATGAGTTTGGCTGGTGCAATTTTTGCGAATTTGGTTTTTTACTGGTTCTTTTGGGTGGACAGTGTGTGGGTTTTTTAGGCTTTTTGTTCACAGTTTGTGGTTGGCTTTTTGGTTTTTTTAAGCTATGTGTTCCACTCTTTAATGAAACAGTGGTGTGTTTCTTTATAGTGCAGGGGTGGAAATGTGTGTGTGGGGGGGGGGGGGGGGGAATTGGTGAGATTTGAACAATGTTGGAATTCTATTTTGATCCTTTCTTATGTCATTTTTGTATTTTTCCATTTTTATACAAGTTATAGACATCAGACCTGGTTTTGCATAGCAGGTTTTTGGACTGGTTTTGGACAGTTTTGTAGCAGGTTTTTTCTGTGTTGTTTTGGCATCTTACAGCAGGCATTGGAGCAGCAACAACAAATTTTTGGAGTGTTGTATTTGGCTATTTTGGACTAAAGTACCTTTTATTGAAAAAGAAAGGGTACATAGTTTTTTGCCAATTTATCCAAGAATGGTATTATCCAATGAATAAACCTTTGAACCCTTAGGAAATGTATCACAAACTTGTGTAAGCCTCTGATTATGTAAAGATTTGGAAGCAGCATAGCATCGAAAATGACATTTGGTCTTGAGTCGAATGCAAGAATGAGATCGAAACACACTTGTTCGAGGGAAGCCTTTCCCTCAGTCGAAGCTCGTGGTCGAAACAAGCTAATTCCCAATCGAAGCTTTTATCAAAGAAAACATACTGCCAAATCGAAAGCTCATGCTCGAAGGAAGCATATTGCCTAATCGAAGCATGTGGATCGAAACAAACGTAAAGGGAGTCATTGCCTTGTATCCTTTTAGCATGAGGGAAGTTCCTGGCTTCTGAATTGAAGGGCGCTTTTTCAAGGGAAGCAAGAACTTAGTCAAATCTTGTATGAAGATACCTCGTGGCTCAAACGAAACTTGTATGAAGCAAAGTATGCAAGAGGCCCTTGGTGCAAGTGGATTCGAAGGATGCATAGAGATGGTTACTTTGTCCCATCGAAACTTGTCCAAACGAAGCAAGCATGCCGGCAACAAACTTGTCCAGTCGAAGCAGGCTTGTAGGCAGTAAACTTGTCCAGTTGAAGCAGGCTTGTAGGCAGTAAACTTGTCCAAGTCAAAGTAGGCTTGCAGGCAGCACGCTTGGTGAATCGAAAAGGTTTCCTTGCAGGGGGCATGTGTAGCCAACATGTCATGGCCTGTGATTGCAAGCATGTAGGCAGCACACTTGTCCAAGTCGAAGCTGAATCAAATGAGGTTTCAAATCCAAACGAAGGATGTACCTAAACTTGCATTCAAAGGAGGCTTTAAGTTTAAAATGAAGGACATGCCCAAGTTGCATTCGAAGGAGGCTAAGAGTCAATCGAAGGATGTAATCCAAGTTGCATTTGAAGGAGGCTAAGAGTCAATCGAAGGATGTAATCCAAGTTGCATTCGAAGGAGGCTAAGAGTCAATCGAAGGGTGCTGAATCGAAGGAGACCTGTTTTCCTCCAAATTTGTCAAAATAATATTTTTATCTGTTTTTTTTTTCTCTTTTTGATAGTTTCCTTTTAATTTTGATACTGGAAGATCCTAATGCACTTGTGCAAACTTAAACCCTGAGAATCCTTGTGAGAAAGGCCTAATGCCCTGAGCTTTGAGCCATCCTCGAGGCGGACAAAAGAAACATCCCCACAGAAACCAAAAACTCGAAACCCTATCATCTTGACCGACATACATAGGGAAATAAACCCTAATCCAGGTTCTGATAAATTTGAATGAGAACCAACCTTGTAACGTGATGACAAAATTCATTCCATGATCCACTAATCGAGAAACAAATGCGTTTCCTTTTTACCTGATAAGAAAACCTCAAAACAAGATTAGACATAAAGAGGGCGTAGCCCTAAAACTTTAAACCAAAGCGCATGATTCCCTGAGATGCGGGATATGCAAATGACTGAATGATAAAATGATGCAAATGGAACGCAAAGTTCAAAGCTAGACCAAAAATAAAGAGATTGGGAAAATTTGGGGTACGACAGCTACCCCTATTTAATCGTCTTAAACCTGAATGTGAGATTGGCGTCAGCCTTTCGGAAGTACAAGGTGGAAGATGATTAAATACCAGGACCCGAAATTTGCCCTGGAGAGATGGTGTGAGTTCCATTCATTGGCGTGAATGTCTGCTATGGAAAGAAAAACTGGTCCTCTGGTGAACTGGTCATGACGGATAAAACATGGTTGAAAAAGGGTAGCTCGTACTGGGGTAATGGTGCCAATATAAGGTTCTTGAGGGAGTGGGTGGCAAAGTGACTGAAAGGATATGGTTGACGATGTCGTGATGACTGAAAGTAGAATTACTTGACAAAATGATAACTTAAACGCAATGAGTAGAACTTGATGACGACAGAGAATCTATCAAGCGGTATTTCACGACCCAAAAAGAAAGGTAAAGATAATGGGTAAAGATCGGCGTATAATCTATGACCCAAGAGAAAGGTAAAGTGAGGGTAAGACCTACAGGCGACCTACGACCCTAAAAAAGATAACGTGGGGGTAAGACCTACGAGCGACCTATGACCCTAGCAAAGATAACATGAGGGTAAGACCTACGAGCGAACTATGACCTTAGCAAGGATAACATGAGGGTAAGACCCACGGGCGACCTACGACCCTATGAGATAACGTGAGGGTAAGACCTACGAGCGACCTATGACCCTATGAAAGATAACGTGAGGGTAAGACCTACGAGCGACCTACGACCCTATGAAAGATAACGTGAGGGTAAGACCTACGAGCGACCTACGACCCTATGAAATATAATGTGAGGGTAAGACCTACGAGCGACCTACGACCCTATGAAGATAACGTGAGGGTAAGACCTATGAGCGACCTACGACCCTAGCAAAGATAACGTGAGGGTAAGACCTATGAGCGACCTACGACCCTATGAAAGATAACGTGAGGGTAAGACCTACGAGCGACCTACGACCCTGTGATCGGTGGAACTGGAACTGACTGTTTAACGCTGGTTTGTGAAATGTCGCGGAAGCAAGAGTCGCCACCGTCATTTATTTTCTCCAATATGGAAAGGACAAAAGCACAGAAAAATTCCTTATTGAGATTAGCTCTCGGTTCGGGAGGTAGATTTATAGAAAGGGAAGGTGTTAGCACCCTTTCTATCCATGGTTATCCATGGGCTCTTAGATACTTGCTCATTTGTGTTTTCAAAATGTTTGTTTGCTTTTCAAGGTGAGTGGGTTTGAAAAAGTTCCGTTTAAAATTTCAGTTCGACTCTTGTATCAGTCCTCAAGAGTGTTTGAAAAATTATTTTGAAATCTTTTTGAAAGTGTCGGTGTGAAAAGAGTTTTGATTTGTTTTGAATTAGAGAAAGTATCTACGAGTTGTCTACCTACCCTAAGGAATTAGTCTGTGTAAATGTCCTTAAGATAGTGCCATCCCACCATTGAGAGGTAGATAGCACCACCGTTGGAGGTGTTCGGGTCAATTCGAGGATTAGGGACAGTGTGGTCACCAGAACAATAAGAGGATACCTTAGAAGCTACCCCCATGCCATGTTCATGGACATGAGGACTTACTAAAACGTCCTCTACTCGACGACCACGTTTCGAGGGGCAAGGCAACAGTGAGGCGTACCCTGAGAGTGGTGTGTGAATTGTGTGTCATTTTCAGTTATTATTTGTCTTGATCATGCATTGAGTGTTCTACGTTTTGATTTTATTTGAGCATACATTCTTTCATGTGATTAACAGTTTAAAGGGTGCGGAAATTAAAATGCGGAAAACGTAAATCCTACGCTATTACAAGGCGCGGGTCTATACATCGCCAAATCTTTACAAAGACCCGTTTTAAGTAAATAAGTGCGGAAAATAAAAAAACAGTAAGAATGTCCTATTTACTATTACATATCCGGAGCAATTACATAATAATCGAACAAATTAAATACGCGCGAATAAAGAAAAGGGAATTAATTTTTTGTCTTTTTTTTGGTAATTAAATGAAATTGAAAACTAATTAATTATTTTAATTACAAGAAAATATTTTTTGACCTTTTTTATGTTTTTATGAAATAAAATAAAAAAAGAATTAAAAATGTCAAAAGAAAAAGCCTAAGTCTAAATTTGTTTTTATTTATTGTGAAAAAAAGGTTAAAATTAACTAATTAAACTAATTAATTTGTTAGTATTTTATTTACAAAAATAATTACTAAAGTGAAATTAATAATAATAATAATAATTACATTTTTTGTTTTTTTTCTGAATTTATGAAAATAATTATTTGTGAACTAACTAAATAATAATAATAATTAATAAAAGAAAAGAAAATAAGAAAAGAAATGCTAAACCAAGGAGGTGAAGGCCGGATTTTGGAGGTTTTACTCAAAATCATCCTTAGGCATCAAAAATTCCATCTAAGCCCATGGTTGTGATCGTCCATGTCTCCTGATCACGTCTATGCTTATGGTTTGTCCCAATTTCACCTGTAGACAAAATACCTAAAAACAAAACCAACGAACCCTAGGCACGGGTATTGTTATACGAAGACTAAAAATGAAATTGAATATAGCAGTTACATTGGAAATTAGGCATGGAGTATGAATATGCTATTATTTTCCAAAAAAGTGCAAGAATGGAGAAACATGATTTCGTGTACAGGGGTGAGTTTGAGACAACTTACAGCGCTTGGTAGTGGACCTTAGGACGCGTTTGTGGTTGCTTTGGCTTCAGGGAGTGGCAAGGAAGAAAGCCACGTGCTTGCTTGGATCTGAAAATGTTTGCAACACCGCTTTAGATCTCTCACTTTTTTGGACAAATTTTGAACTTTTCCTCTGGCCGTTTGTGCATACTCTCCTTTTTTTCTAGGTCCTAAATGAGGCTTGCAAGGCTTGTATATATAGGCTTGGATGAGAATCAGTCACATTAAGGAGCTTTTAAGCCTTGCAATGAAGTTTTGATTTTCTCCATAATCACCATTGAAATAACTTGCCATATTTGCTCCAAATTTGAATTTTTTGCTTGAAATAGGTCTTGAACGAATTTGGGATGTGCATAATGGTGGTTCAAAGCTAATCAAAGCAAGATATGTCCCTTAATTAACCTTTTTGATTTTTATTTGATTTTAAAGGATTTAAAATGAATTAAATCCAAAAAAATCAAATAAAAATGAAAAAATTAATTTTAAATTTTGAAATAAAATGTGGGACACGTGGGAAGCATGACCAAGCTGAATCAAGTGGAAAAAGTGGGCCCCTTTTGTCAAAAATGAAGTTTCAAGGATAATTGATTTTGGCCATTTCACAAAAATTTCCCAACTTCTCCAATTTATATCCTGCTCAATTTTGAATTTATGAACATGTTCTTGGACATTTTGGAAAGGTCTTGAAGTCCTCTAACCAATGTCTTTGGTCCCATGTCATTTTGATTTACCAATCTCAAGTTATGGTCTTTGACTTAAAGTCCCTTTTTGTTGACTTTTGAAAATGACCTATAATGTTGAAATTGATAACTTTTTGTGAGAGCATTTCTTGGACTTGAAGTGTGAACATGAGTTGTAGGAAATGTCTTTCTCTTCAAAATGAGATTTGGATGGAATTTTTCTGATAAACCATGTGGAAGTTATGCCTTGGTCAATTTGCAGTTGACTTTTTCAACTGTCCAAATATATAAACTTTTGCATCTTGAGACTTTTTGAGCCATGCCTTGAGAATCATGATCAAGAATTGATCAAATGATGTTTGTGGCTTCAAAATAAGATGTTGACCAAAATTTTTGACTTTTGACTGTCAAATGACCATTTTTCCCCTACAGTTGACTGTGATGCAATTAGGGTTTTGACTGTGCAATTTTGTGCTGTAAGTCTTGAAACTTGGCATAAGGATGCTTGACAATGTTTATAGGCATGTGGGATTTGTTTGGACCCTTGGAAACTTCAACTTCCTTGCAAGAACCAAAACCCTAGTTTGACTGGCTTAGGAGGATGGTTGGCTGTGTAGCCCTTGAGTAGACTTTGAACCATTTGCTTGTCATAGCTTTGAAGATTATGGGAGGGCAAATTTTGGGGTACAACAGTTGCCCCTGTTCAATCTTCTTAGACCTGAGGATGTAGATTGGCTTGTGTGCCTTTCGTGATCCGAGGGTGGAAGATGATTGAACACTAGAGTGCCCAGAAATTTGCACTCACATAGTAGAGTATCAGCAGTGTGATGTCCGGAATGGGCTTATAGATGCCATTTGGGACTGTGATGGATAATTGTGGAGATGGGCTTATAGATGCCATGTTGAGAGGTGATGGATAGGTGGATGGGCTTATAGATGCCATCTGGGTGTCGATCGCATAAGAGATTCCTTAGCGAGAACTTGCGTACCTGAAAAAAGAAAGATGATTACCTGGCCTGTTACAGGAGTTGATCTTCAAACTTTTTATATAGACGCACCCTGGTTGGTTACAAGAATCGAATCTTCAACCACTTCAGACGTACCCTGGCGAGATACAGGAATCGAGTCTGGAGCTTCGAAAAGGTTTTTGTTGATAATGATGTGATGAATGAATCAGGGATGGTTACTACCTCAACGGGACGGTGAGAGAACCTTGGGCGATTACTACCTCAACAGTAACGATGAGAGAACCTTGGGCGATTACTACCTCAACAGTAACGATGAGAGAATCTGGTGCGATTACTACCTCAACAGTAACGATGAGAGAATCTGGGGCGATTACTACCTCAACAGTAACGATGAGAGAATCTGGGGCGATTACTACCTCAACAGTAACGATGAGAGAACCTGGGGCGATTACTACCTCAACAGTAACGATGAGAGAATCTAGGGCGATTACTACCTCAACAATAACAATGAGAGAATCTGGGGCGATTACTACCTCAACAGTAACGATGAGAGAATCTGGGGCGATTACTACCTCAATAGTAACGATGAGAGAATCTGGGGCGATTACTACCTCAACAGTAACGACGAGAGAATCTGGGGCGATTACTACCTCAACAGTAACGATGAGAGAATCTGGGGCGATTACTACCTCAACAGTAACGATGAGAGAACCTTGGGCGATTACTACCTCAACAGTAACGATGAGAGAATCTGGGGCGATTACTACCTCAACAGTAACGATGAGAGAACCTGGGGCGATTACTACCTCAACAGTAACGATGAGAGAATCTGGGGCGATTACTACCTCAACAGTAACGATGAGAGAATCTGGGGCGATTACTACCTCAACAGTAACGATGAGAGAATCTGGGGCGATTACTACCTCAACAGTAACGATGAGAGAATCTGGGGCGATTACTACCTCAACAGTAACGATGAGAGAATCTGGGGCGATTACTACCTCAACAGTAACGATGAGAGAACCTGGGGCGATTACTACCTCAACAGTAACGATGAGAGAATCTGGGGCGATTACTACCTCAACAGTAACGATGAGAGAATCTGGGGCGATTACTACCTCAACAGTAACGATGAGAGAATCTGGGGCGATTACTACCTCAACAGTAACGATGAGAGAATCTGGGGCGATTACTACCTCAACAGTAACGATGAGAGAACCTTGGGCGATTACTACCTCAACAGTAACGATGAGAGAATATGGGGCGATTACTACCTCAACAGTAATGATGAGAGAATCTGGGGCGATTACTACCTCAACAGTAACGATGAGAGAATCTGGGGCAATTACTACCTCAACAATAACGATGAGAGAATCTGGGGCGATTACTACCTCAACAGTAACGATGAGAGAATCTTGGATGTCTTCTACTGAGTCTTCATCAGGAAAATCTTTAGGAATCGATTTAACTGGACCAGAGAAGGCCTTTGACTGGATCGGCATCAGAAAAATCTTTAGGAGTCGATTTAACTGAACCAGGCAAGGTCTTGGAATCTTCAACTGGAATAAGAATCAGGGAGATCTTGGCATCGATCTGACTGAACCAGAGAAGGCCTTTGACTGGATCGGCATCAGAAAAGTCTTTAGGAGTCGATTTAACTGAACCAGGCAAGGTCTTGGAATCTTCAACTGGAATAAGAATCAGGGAGATCTTAGGGTCGATCTGACTGAACCAGAGAAGGTCTTGAAATAACTTCAACTGGATCGGCATCAGAAAAATCTTTAGGAATTGATTTAACTGAACCAGAGGAGGTCTTGGACATAGCTGAGAACTTAACTGGATCTTTCCTGAAAGGTAAAGGTAAGTCATATGCAATGCATGATATGGATCAAGCAATGATGCTCTCAACATAAATGAGATTGTAAGATATGACGCGTTTATGCATGTATCATGATGTATGTGATGTTTTTTGAATGTATGCTTTCGTCTTAGGAAAATAAATCCTTGACGGGCGCCGGGAAGTTAAATCCTGGGCTGATGGTTGAAGAGAGCTCTTCGTTTCCGCTGGGGATGAAGATTGCAAGAATGAACCGGTAGAAGAAGATGACTCCGTTGGGGAATAAACTTGATGAAGAGATTACTCTGTGGGGAGAAAATTATTCTAGCGGTCTTGCTGGGGAACAATACTCTGTGGGGAGAGAGGTACCTTGCTGGGATATTGATGGTAACTCCGCTGGGGATACCGTTGTTATGTTGGAAGTGTTAATAGACTCCGTTGGGGATAGGAAGACTTCGCCGAGGACGATCTTTCCGTGGCTTTTGGCTGAGGATAACCCAGTTATATCCTGGTAGGTAAATAACCTTTGAATAAAGCCGGGGGACGCGTTCGTGCTCTGTAGGGGATAAGCTTCCAGAATCTACTGGGGATGAGCTTCCTGCTGGGGATATGGATTCAAACTTTCCTGGGGAAATCTTGAACTATACTGGACTCTCCTGGGGAGATTTTGAGATGTACTGGAAGTGACTCCACTGAATGTCTGGTAGACCGCCGGGGAACAATCTTAGATCAAGACTGCCGGGGATGCTTGTTAAGGATATCTGTATAATTTGCTGAGGAATGTTGAGCTCTGCTGGAGGATACTCAACTCCCTTAAGGCTGACGGGATAACTCTGCTTGGGGAATTAAGATATACTGGTTATGTTTTTCAGCTGAACTTACCTTGATATCTCGGCGGACAGAGCAATTAGATCGTTTGGACAACTCATCATTGCCCCTGTTTCTGAGGTGGGAGAGGAAGACCTGTGAGGTGCTGATAGTTGTTGATGGACAAAACTTCTTCTGGTAGGCAGGTGACAAGATGATAGGACATAGTCGTACGCTTTGATCCCTAATTTTTGCTTGGACCGCCCTTTCGGATTTTCAGTCCATCGGGATACCCATTTTTGCCCAAGCCGCCTTTTCAGGTTTTCGACTTGCCGGGTGTACGGATTTTTTTATTTTCATCCCTTATTTTTTCCCGAACCCTTTTGTTCACCGGGAAGCCCTTATTTTTGCCTAGGTGTGTCAACCTAGCGGGTCTTTGATTATGCGTAGTATTTTTTTCCGACTATGTCCATGCTCTCAGAATGTAGGGAGGTGCCCCTATTGTTGTGTTGCCATGACGCCAGAAGATCTTCGTTTGATCGTCCAATGCCCCAAGTGACTTAGACGGAGATTTGCCCCAGGCTTGGAGAGATTCTCTGAATCTTGACTTAACTGCCCCAGATGACGGACAATGATCAGGTCTGCCCCTTGATTGGAAGTGCTTCTGTTCATTAGGCATTCGTCGTGCGAATTTCTCTGCTGTTCAAACAACTAGGCATATGCAAGCAATGTTATATTAGAAATGCAAAGCTTATGTATGTCTTGAAGTTTTTTGAAAATGCATTTTTTAGTAAAAACAAGTGAATTTTGTAAACTGCGATGTCAACTCGTTATTTTACCGCAAGCCTTAAGGAGTCAGGATACCTTTTGTAACAATATGCTTTCGAACTAACCCATGCTTCAGCTAGGACTTTTTAAGGGTTATAACGTGGCCTGGTTCACGGTTTAAGAAACAAAGGATAGAGGCTCCAATTATTTGTACCCACCCGCTCTTCGTGATGTTCTTCAATCCTAAACTCAGCCGATCGTGCGCTAGACCTTGTTTGAGTCTTTGCTTTGATATACCAGTGATGATTCAGATATTGATGATTTATTCTGAATAGGCAGTCCTTTTTTGTTTTTGTTGAGGGTTTGTGTGACCTCTTTCTTTTTGATTTCGCTATCCCTAAATTTTGCCTGAACTGTTTCTTTTGTGATTACAGTCAGCGGGATGCCCCAGTTTTGTAAGTCTCCTTCATAGGTTTTGACTTATTGGGTTTTTATTTTTGAGATATAGTGACTGCCTATCCTTATGATTATTCGGAACCATCACTGTCTTCCTTTTTTTTTTGTAAGGACCTCTTAGGTGCCATTTGTTATGCACTTGGATCAACTGAGAGAACTACCCTGCCCCAGGTTATGATAAAGGGTTTTAATTTTCGAAAAGAAAAACTCCTACTTCTTTGGCTCAGAGGGGTTGACGAGGGATTATCTTCCTTATAACTCCAGTGTTTAGGGATTGAAACAATGCCTGTACCTCATCAGCGGGGTCTGTTCAAAAGCATACTGTAAGGATGTGGTATCGTTTTCGTCATCCTCCCTCAAGAGGCTTAGAATTATTAATCGAGCGTTGATCATCAGAAAAAATATGAAAATAATTTGCATATAGTGAATACGAATATATTGCTTCAAAACAGACGTATGCGATGCATTAATGGAATAACAACGTTTAACATGAGTAAATGTTTGAACAAAAGAAAATTACAACTTGAAAATCCTAATGAACAAAAGTCTTTTCATCTTCAGGGCTTGTTACTTCAACTGGTGAATCTTGTAGGGATGGCAGGAGCATTCAGCCTGGCCTATCTGGGTGAAATCCACAGCTCTTTCATTAATCAGATCTTGAATCTTATTCTTCAGAGCCTAGCAGTCGTCGGTGTCATGTCCTAGACTGTCAGAGTGGTAAGCACATCTTTCCTCAGGATTGTACTTTAGGGAGGTTGTGTTGAGATTCTCAGGAGTTTCCCTTAACGTCACCAGATTCAACCTCAACAATTGTTGTAAAGCTTGAGACGGTGACACGTTGAGCTTGGTGAACTGCCTTTTAGGCTTGTCTGGCTTGCTCTGATCAGCCCGTTGTTCTTGACGAGGTCGTTGTTGGACCTGTGAAGTGGTAGCAGCTTGGAGAGGTCTATTCATTGGACCAGACCTTTGCCCTCTTGGAAGCTGTTCAATGACCTGGTCCCTGATTTGGGCTGGTTGCTTCATGTCTTGATGAAGCTGACTGATCATGGCCCTCAGCTCTCCTTGCTCCCGAGCTAAACCTTGGATGAGAGCCCTTTGTCCCAGCATCTGGGTTTTCATCGTATCTACCTCAGCTTGTAGACGTTTCAGCTGCTCATCCTTGTCATCTTCGGGACTTTGCTTTGCCAAATTCCCCATAAGGAGTGTCCTCAACTCTTCCTGCCCCTTGGATAGGCTTAAGAAGATCTCCCTGAACTGAGTCTCTTGAGCATGAGGTCCCTGGTTATCTTGTTGGGAAGCCATTGCTGAAATAAACAGCGAGAAAGGTAAGTGACCTGCAACAAGGGTACCTGTTATGCAATGATGTGTAAGTATGCATGCGATGTTTTCAAGGATCTCGCGGGGTAAACAAGAAATTTGTTAGAGCTTGCATTTTGTAGCTTGATGGAAGGAACTGCATGTTGTAGGGAGTCCTTCTTCAAGAGTCAAGGCTCACCATATCGAGTGGGTCATAGCCCCTGACAACCGTGTCTAGAGGACAATAAATCCCCTTTGCCCCTTGCTGGACAGTTGGTTTATCATGACCTGCATCACAAGCCCTTGAGATCCTTGAAATGGATTAGTCTTTATGTAGGGTGTATGCAATGGTATGATGGCATGATGCTATGCATGGAATAATGTGGGTAAACCCTATTATGGGTCCAGATTAAGGACTATAAACAAAACCTGCAAGAATCTCATGTGTTAGATAACAAGCATGCAAATAGTCAAGTTGGAAGGCACACAAGTCACACAAGAGAGCCCTTAGAGTTTAGGCCAGCATGGGGTCTGGGTATTACCCTCTTGAAGTTGGTGGGTTCAACCTGTCCTATCAGAAGTAACCGGGTTCTAAGGGTCCCAATATCATTGGATTGCTTTCATTGTTCATCGTTTCGATTTAGCCACTGAACTGGCGACCGAAATATTCCAGGAAAGCAACCCTCAATTGAGTGTAGCATCGAGTATCAACCAACCTCAGACTGCACCAAAGTCAGTTATCTCACTACCCTAAAGAGGCCAAGATGGTTCAATTAAGGTTCCTAAGGTCAGTTGATGCTTCACGACACCACATGGAGGCCCCGTACTCTCCTTGACTGAACTCAAGGGTTACCGGTACACACCAAAGTGCCACATCAACGTAGCAGACTGTTTCAACCATGTCGGTGTACCCCGCACAGTTCCCTCACAGCCTTGTTGCTACTTTCTAAGAAGGTATCCCAGATCCGGGTTAGGATCTATAGAACTCCCGAGACAGTCCCACAATTTAAAGCAAATAAGTCAAAGCAATTGAAAACACAGTGATCTTAGTCCTAAGGTACACATCACTTTAAAAGTATCCCCAGCAGAGTCGCCAGTTCTGTGATCGGTGGAACTGGAACTGACTGTTTAATGCGGGTACGCGAAATGTCGCGGAAGCAAGAGTCGCCACCGTCTTTTATTTTCTCCAATATGGAAAGGACAAAAGCACAGAAAAATTCCTTATTGAGATTAGCTCTCGGTTCGGGAGGTAGATTTATAGAAAGGGAAGGTGTTAGCACCCTTTCTATCCATGGTTATCCATGGGCTCTTAGATACTTGCTCATTTGTGTTTTCAAAATGTTTGTTTGCTTTTCAAGGTGAGTGGGTTTGAAAAAGTTCCGTTTAAAATTTCAGTTCGACTCTTGTATCAGTCCTCAAGAGTGTTTGAAAAATTGTTTTGAAAGCTTTTTGAAAGTGTCGGTGTGAAAAGAGTTTTGATTTGTTTTGAATTAGAGCAAGTATCTACGAGTTGTCTACCTACCCTAAGGAATTAGTCTGTGTAAATGTCCTTAAGATAGTGCCATCCCACCATTGAGAGGTGGGTAGCACCACCGTTGGAGGTGTTCGGGTCAATTCGAGGATTAGGGACAGTGTGGTCACCAGAGCAATAAGAGGATACCTTAGAAGCTACCCCCATGCCATGTTCATGGACATGAGGACTTACTAAAACGTCCTCTACTCGACGACCACGTTTCGAGGGGCAAGGCAACAGTGAGGCGTACCCTAAGAGTGGTGTGTGAATTGTGTGTCATTTTCAGTTATTATTTGTCTTGATCATGCATTGAGTGTTCTACGTTTTGATTTTATTTGAGCATACATTCTTTCATGTGATTAACAGTTTAAAGGGTGCGAAAATTAAAATGCGGAAAACGTAAATCCTACGCTATTACAAGGCGCGGGTCTATACATCGCCAAATCTTTACAAAGACCCGTTTTAAGTAAATAAGTGCGGAAAATAAAAAAACAGTAAAAAGGTCCTATTTACTATTACATATCCGGAGCAATTACATAATAATCGAACAAATTAAATACGCGCGAATAAAGAAAAGGGAATTAATTTTTTGTCTTTTTTTTGGTAATTAAATGAAATTGAAAACTAATTAATTATTTTAATTACAAGAAAATATTTTTTGACCTTTTTTATGTTTTTATGAAATAAAATAAAAAAAGAATTAAAAATGTCAAAAGAAAAAGCCTAAGTCTAAATTTGTTTTTATTTATTGTGAAAAAAAGGTTAAAATTAACTAATTAAACTAATTAATTTGTTAGTATTTTATTTACAAAAATAATTACTAAAGTGAAATTAATAATAATAATAATAATAATAATTACATTTTTTGTTTTTTTTCTGAATTTATGAAAATAATTATTTGTGAACTAACTAAATAATAATAATAATTAATAAAAGGAAAGAAAATAAGAAAAGAAATGCTAAACCAAGGAGGTGAAGGCCGGATTTTGGAGGTTTTACTCAAAATCATCCTTAGGCATCAAAAATTCCATCTAAGCCCATGGTTGTGATCGTCCATGTCTCCTGATCACGTCTATGCTTATGGTTTGTCCCAATTTCACCTATAGACAAAATACCTAAAAACAAAACCAACGAACCCTAGGCACGGGTATTGTTATACGAAGCCTAAAAATGAAATTGAATATAGCAGTTACATTGGAAATTAGGCATGGAGTATGAATATGCTATTATTTTCCAGAAAAAGTGCAAGAATGGAGAAACATGATTTCGTGTACAGGGGTGAGTTTGAGACAACTTACAGCGCTTGGTAGTGGACCTTAGGACGCGTTTGTGGTTGCTTTGGCTTCAGAGAGTGGCAAGGAAGAAAGCCACGTGCTTGCTTGGATATGAAAATGTTTGCAACACCGCTTTAGATCTCTCACTTTTTTGGACAAATTTTGAACTTTTCCTCTGGCCGTTTGTGCACACTCTCCTTTTTTTCTAGGTCCTGAATGAGGCTTGCAAGGCTTGTATATATAGGCTTGGATGAGAATCATTCACATTAAGGAGCTTTTAAGCCTTGCAATGAAGTTTTGATTTTCTCCATAATCACCATTGAAATAACTTGCCATATTTGCTCCAAATTTGATTTTTTTTGCTTGAAATAGGTCTTGAACGAATTTGGGATGTGCATAATGGTGGTTCAAAGCTAATCAAAGCAAGATATGTCCCTTAATTAACCTTTTTGATTTTTATTTGATTTTAAAGGATTTAAAATGAATTAAATCCAATAAAATCAAATAAAAATGAAAAAATTAATTTTAAATTTTGAAATAAAATGTGGGACACGTGGGAAGCATGACCAAGCTGAATCAAGTGGAAAAAGTGGGCCCCTTTTGTCAAAAATGAAGTTTCAAGGATAATTGATTTTGGCCATTTCACAAAAATTTCCCAACTTCTCCAATGCATATCCTGCTCAATTTTGAAGTTATGAACATGTTATTAGACATTTTGGAAAGGTCTTGAAGTCCTCTAACCAATGCCACTGGTCCCATGTCATTTTGATTTACCAATATCAAGTTATGGTCTTTGACTTAAAGTCCCTTTTTGTTGACTTTTGAAAATGACCTATAATGTTGAAATTGATAACTTTTTGTGAGAGCATTTCTTGGACTTGAAGTGTGAAGATGAGTTGTAGTAAATGTATTTCTCTTCAAAATGAGCTTTGGATGGAATTTTTCTGATAAACCATGTGGAAGTTATGCCTTGGTCAATTTGCAGTTGACTTGTTCAGCTGTCCAAATATAGAAACTTTTGCATCTTGAGACTTTTTGAGCCATGCCTTGAGAATCATGATCAAGAATTGATCAAATGATGTTTGTGGCTTCAAAATAAGATGTTGACCAAAAATTTTGACTTTTGACTGTCAAATGACCATTTTGCCCCTACAGTTGACTGTGATGCAATTAGGGTTTTTGACTGTACAATTTTGTGCTGTAAGTCTTGAAACTTGGCATAAGGATGCTTGACAATGTTTATAGGCATGTGGGATTTGTTTGGACCCTTGGAAACTTCAACTTCCTTGCAAGAACCAAAACCCTAGTTTGATTGGCTTAGGAGGATGGTTGACTGTGTAGCCCTTGAGTAGACTTTGAACCATTTGCTTGTCATAACTTTGAAGATTATGGGAGGGCAAATTTTGGGGTACAACAGACCCTATGAAAGATAACGTGAGAGTAAGATCTATGAGCGACCTACGACCCTATGAAAGATAACGTGAGGGTAAGACCTACGAGCGACCTACGACCCTATGAAATATAATGGGAGGGTAAGACCTACAAGCGACCTACGACCCTATGAAAGATAACGTGAGGGTAAGACCTATGGGCGACCTACGACCCTAGAAAATATAAAGTGAGGGTAAGACCTACAAGCGACCTACGACCCTATGAAAAGATAACGTGAGGGTAAGACCTACAAGCGACCTACGAGCGACCTACGACCCTAGTAAAGATAACGTGAGGGTAAGACCTACGAGCGACCTACGACCCTATGAAATATAATGTGAGGGTAAGACCTACGAGCGACCTACGACCCTATGAAAGATAAAGAGAGTATTGAGAGTTGGGGGAGTACGACGTACTGGCACCATGGTTTATTTTAGTTGTTAATGTAATAACAGATGTTAACTGAGAATTATGAGGATGAAATTTTTTGTGAGGATGTTTTGTTGACTTGGGATTGATCTGGCTCATGCTTCATATGCATTTGAAGTGTGACATGATGATCCATGGATATAATGTGCGTTTGAGGATGCAATGCAATATGTCATGATGATTATTGTATGCAAAATGCCAAAAACTCATTGGGATCTGTTGTCCGTCCTCTTGAGACACCAATATGGATTGGTGCTTAAAATTGAGAGAAAAGAGTTAGCCCTGCCGAGTTCACTGGGGATTAAATCTTGTTGAGGAGGAGTAGCTTGATCTGACTTTCTTCACCTACTAGACTGCTTGTGAATGACTGAATAGAGACATTGATCTCATCAAATGCCCCAAGTTTTCTCTATTGCCAGGGAGGAAAGGGCCCCGTCTGACTTTCCTTACTTCACGAACCACTTGGGGATTAGGAAATGGACATCAGTGTCTTCAGATGCCCCGAGTTCACTTCATTGCTGGGGAGTTGCGTATTTCAACATCTGCAGGGAATGATGATGATCCCGAGGATGTTAACTGAACCAAAGTGAACGTCATGACACTCTTAGATTGATTGAATTTGTACGGATGACAGGAATTTGCTCGAGTAGCTCCGTAAGAGGGCAGGAGGAATGCCCCTGTCTGCAAGGATCTCTTCGAGTGGAATGCTGGAAGATTCGTGTCATAATACGACGCAAAGTGGCATGCCCCAATATCTGCCTCTGATCATGGATTCTTGTAGAGATTTGTCGAATCTCGACGTAACTTCCCCAGGTTGCACAAGTTTTGAATAGGTTACTCAGCCTGATTCCCCCAGTTTGAAGTTTAAAGAGATTTATCGACATGGTTGCTTCTGATTGCCTGGCAAAATATGGAAGAGATTCATCGACGTGATAGCCTCTGATTAGCAGCTTGAGGGAATGCCCCAGAATAAGACCCATCTTTGTTTTTGACAAGTTTCTGCAGTAATCCGTCCTTTCGAGATGATCGTGTTTTCAATTGATGCTCATCGCGCAAGCTTACTTGATGTTCAAGAACTTATTTATATGCAACTAATGTTTGTCTAAGAATGATAATTCTAATGAAAATTCTATGCTTGTCTTGAAGTTCAAAAACTTTTATTGAAATGATGTCGAAGCATCAGTTTTTTGTTTTTAAGAATAGGTGACGTGTTACCAAATCAAATTTTAGTACATCTCCGAGGAGTCAGGTTACCGTACTCTCGCTACAGTATTGCTTTTGAATTAACCCATACTTCAGTTAGGACTTTTAGGGGTTGTAACATGGCCTGGTTCACGGTTTTAGAAAAAAGATTTAAGGCTCAAAATTATTTGGTGCCCACCCATTCTTCATGATGTTCTCCATTCCTATGTTCAGTTAACACAATACGAGCACTCATCTCCCGAGAAGAGAGTTTGCGATGATTGAGGAACCACATGGGTTTCTAAGACCCAACAATCACTAGCTTCTTGGCGTCTGATCACTTGATCTGGTTCTTTGCTGAGGATTATTAATGTTTTTTATTTCACTTTCCCTAATTTTTTTCCTGGACAATTTCTTGATTTTGAAGTTGCAGTCCAGCGGGATGCCCTAACTTTTGCCTAAGTCTCTTGTTTTTTCAAGTTTTGACTTAACGAGGCTTTTTGTCTCTTTCTTTTTGAACAAGTTATTGATCTTTGCGCCATCTTCGATTTGTTGGAAATGGTTGTGGTTGTCTGAGTCCTAGATAGATGAAGAATAACTGTTGCGGTTATGTCATCTGTTGACCTCCTGATTGTGCAAGAGATACCCATCGGGATATCGTTCTCTTCTATGCATGTTGCTGGTAGGTGACGATTTATCATTGTGGTGTTGACCTCTCCTAGCCCTTTGATGGATAACCATTATTGTATCACTAGGAACTCCCTCTTGACGAGTTCTGGATGCTCGATCGGATTAACTGAAATCTACCCGCCCCGGGGTTAAAATTGAGGGTTTTTTTGTGTAAAAGAAACTCCTACTTCAAAGCTCGAAAGGGTTGATGAGGGTCTATCTTCCTTATAACTCCGGTGTTTGGGGATTTAAAACAATGCATGTACATCATCAGCAAGGTTTTATTCAAAAGCATGCCGTTTGAGAATCTAAGTAACATATCTTCATCATCCTCCCTCAAGAGTTATTTTTTCTTTAAATTAAAAAGAGTTAAGCATCGAAAGCAAGTACAATAACAAAATGTAAATGAGTGAATACGAATGGATTAGTTCAAGACAAACACAGTCAATGCATGGTGATTCAATATAGAAAGACAAACAATTTTGCATACAATGGGTACTGAACAAAACAAGAAAGGTTACAAATGATAATGCAAATGAAATTAGAAATTGCCATGCTCAGGAGACTTCTTCAGCCCTGGCTCAATTGAGGAGACGCTCTTGCCGTCTTGACACCTATCTCAGAAAGGGGGTTCAATCCATTATCAGACCCTTTGGAGTGAATGTGATAACTTTGGCATCAAGGAGGTCTTGAACATTGTTTTTTAATGCCCTACAATTCTCAATTGTATGGCCTGGAGCCCCTGAATGGAATTCGCAACGAGCAATGATGTCATACCCTCATGGGAGAGGATTTGGTGTTGGACCAAGTTCACGCAGTTGAACCAACTGATTGGCAAACAACTGAGGGAGAAGTTGAGCATAAGACATGGGAATGGGATCCACCCTCCTTTCAATAAACTTTCTTCCTCTTTCGTCCTTGTTTCCCATGGGGTTGATGACTCGGCTGAAAAGACTCAGATCGTGCTCGTTGAACATACAGTTGTCTCTGTGTGTACTGATGTTGATGAGTCGTCTTTGCTGTTTAATGGATTCTGAGAAAGGGGACCCCAATGAGTTTTTGTTGTGAAAAAATTAATGCATGGTAATATGGATGAATGCTTTATCTTCATTTCTAATGAGACCCAAAGACTCGTCTATCTTTTTAAAATTTCCCTTTTTAAAAGTTATATCAACAAGACTTGTCTTTGGATTTCTCTAGATATGAGATATATATACATGATGATGTGATGTTATGGTATGCTATGGTATGAAGACTCAGCTCCACATATTCTGGATAACCATTGCATAGTCCGTCGCACAGGCTGAAAGTAACAGGATCAAAAGTTCGATGTCACAGGCATGGAGTCAAAGTAACCACCTACGAGGTATGTACTAGGGGTTTATCACCTGCCGAACAAGGTTCTAGAGAGTTCTCGAACTCTACGCTCTTCCTTTGGATATTACCGACGTCCCAATTACTTGGTAATCAGTAATATTCGCAGGAAAAACTCGTCCGAGCGTAATACCGCGTGACAACTACTTCCAGATTACTCCGTTACAGTCTCCGCATTGCACCTAAAAGGCCAAGATGGGTTAATGGTTCTACGGCCCTCAGCTTCTCGAGCTCCCAGGTCGAAAGCAACGACGTCTTCCCGATTACTTGGTAAACATCACTACTTTCAAGGAGACCTCCACTGAGTAGGGGATTTTCATGCCTCCTTCTTCGGGATTACTCCCTCAAAGTTAACATGACTATACCGCCCGTCCTAATCCTATGTGTAACCCAAGTCCGGGTATAAGACTTATCAAAAGTAATCACCAAACCCAACATCACAAGGTATCTAGAATATGTGAGTAGCAACAATATATGTAATATATACAAAAGAATAAAATAAATAAAGAAATAAAACAGTAAAGCAAAATAAAGCAAATAAATAAACACCCAAAAAGACAAATAAACAAAACTAGGAGAGACTCGCTAAAAATCCCCAGCAGAGTCGCCAGCTGAAACCACCGGCAGAAAACACAGAGCCGCCACCGAACTTTATTTATCCCGAAGGAAGGGGAATATCGATAAAACCACGAGGGAATGGATAAGATGGTCTTGCGACCAAGAGAAAGGGTAAGGGAGTCAATTATGCAAGGGGAAGGTATTAGCACCCCTCACATCCGTTGTACTCAACGGGATCCGTTTGTTTGTTTGTCTTAAAGGGTGTGTTTATCTACAACTATGCTTGCTAAAAGGGAAATGAATGGTTTTTGATTATTGCGTTCGTGAGGGTTTCACGACCCTTTGCCTACGTATCCAATGAAGGAATCAGAACACCGTAGTTCCTCTAGAAAATGGTTGGTTTGTTTGTGTTTTTTAGTGGGCGATATTAACGCACGCATTCTAGCAATAGGCACGGCCGGTATCGCGGTAGAACGGAGATAACATGCCCTTGGGGGGAGTTTTGATTCGTTGAGTGTTTTGCGAGTTTTAGAATAAATTCAAGTAATGATTAAAAGAGTGTTTTTGGATTTTTGATTTGTGAATGTTAAGTTTTACAAAAGAAAAGGGTTAAGAGAGAGACTAGAAACCTAATTATTTGTTATGTACAAGTGCTGAATTAAAAGTCGAGTTTGAAAGAGGAGTTCTATCCTAAAATTATCATGCCAAGGTTTAAAACCTAATATCTAATTCGATATTAAAATGATCTAAACAAAGTTTAATCATATAATGAACTTCTTAAGAGACGTGTTATCTAGAATCAATCAACCTAAGATAAAAGAAAATACAATTATAATATTTTTGGGGTTTTTTACAAGTTAAAGAAATAATAAGATCAAAGGAAATTAAAACCTGAATTCTAAAACTATCTATGGCTACCGAGTAGGGAAACTGTAATATTAAAATTCTAACAACTCAAAAAAATGGATCTTGACAGGTTTCAAGTTTTGTACAGGTTAAGGGGTTTCGACGGGTTTCAAATTTTGTACAGGTTAAGGGATTTCGACAGGTTTCAAGTTTGCAGGTTCTAAGGGGTTTCGACAGTCAGTTTTGTACAGGTCAAGGGATTTCGACAGGTTTCAAGTTTGCACAGGTTAAGGGGCTTCGACAGGTTTCAAGTTTGCAGGTTCTAAGGGGTTTCGACCGGTTTCAAGTTTGCAGGTTCTAAGGGGTTTCGACAGTTAGGGCATGGTCAACTTGCTAGATGGGATATCTACATTTTCCTTTTATTTATATGTACAAATGATATTTATATGAAAAAAGTTCCAAGTTTAGAGGAAACTTACCTCTTGAAGCACGAATAGAAGGAGCTGCAGGTGTCTTCCTTGGTGGTGGATGGAGCTTCGCTGGAATCTTCCTGAAGCTAGTTCAGTTGCTGCTTTGTTTGGGCAGTCACTAAATCGAAGGAGGGTATGTGATAGTGGTGAGTTAATCAAAGGTTATTATATAACCGTTCAGGGAGTGGATCAAAAGACTATTATGTTGTAGGTTGGGAATGAGTCAAAGGTTAGTTATCTGGAAGTTGAGGAGTGAATCGAAGGGTTCACTAATGTATGAAGGGATCTGAGTTTTTTAGAGTTGGAGTGTTTGGGAATGTTTGAGAACATTTGATAGTATTTGAGGGTTTTGAGAAATTGATAATTTTCTCACAATAAGAGTTTTTCTCAACTACCCGGGCCCTAAGATGTGTGATGAAAGCTCTTATTCATAGATGAGTTTGGCTGGTGCAGTTTTTGCGATTTTGGTTTTTTACTGGTTCTTTTGGGTGGACAGTGTGTGGGTTTTTTAGGCTTTTTGTTCACAGTTTGTGGTTGTTTTTTTGGTTTTTTTAAGCTATGTGTTCCCCTCTTTAATGAAACAGTGGTGTGTTTCTTTATAGTTCAGGGGTGGAAATGTGGGGGAAAATGGTGAGATTTGAACAATGTTGGAATGCTATTTTGATCCTTTCTTATGTCATTTTTGTATTTTTCCATTTTTATACAAGTTATAGACATCAAACCTGGTTTTGCATAGCAGGTTTTTGGACTGGTTTTGGACAGTTTTGTAGCAGGTTTTTTCTGTGTTGTTTTGGCATCTTACAGCAGGCATTGGAGCAACAACAACATATTTTTGGAGTGTTGTATTTGGCTATTTTGGACTAAAGTACCTTTTGTTGAAAAAGAAAGGGTACATAGTTTTTTGCCAATTTATCCAAGAATGGTATTATCCAATGAATAAACATTTGAACCCTTAGGAAATGTATCACAAACTTGTGTAAACCTCTGATTATGTAAAGATTTGGAAGCAGCATAGCATCGAAAATGACATTTGGTCTTGAGTCGAATGCAAGAATGAGATCGAAACACACTTGTTCGAGGGAAGCCTTTCCCTCAGTCGAAGCTTGTGGTCGAAACAAGCTAATGCCCAATCGAAGCTTGTATCGAAGAAAACATACTGCCAAATCGAAAGCTCATGCTCGAAGGAAGCATATTGCCCAATCGGAGCATGTGGATCGAAACAAACGTAAAGGGAGTCATTGCCTTGTGTCCTTTTAGCATGAGGGAAGTTCCTGGATTCTGAATTTAAGGGCGCTTTTTCAAGGGAAGCAATAACTTAGTCAAATATTGTATGAAGATACCTCTTGGCTCAAACGAAACTTGTATGAAGCAAAGTATGCAAGAGGCCCTTGGTGCAAGTGGATTCGAAGGATGCATAGAGATGGTTACTTTGTCCCATCGAAACTTGTCCAAACGAAGCAAGCATGCAGGCAGCAAACTTGTCCAGTCGAAGCAGGCTTGTAGGCAGTAAACTTGTCCAGTCGAAGCAGGCTTGTAGGCAGTAAACTTGTCCAAGTCGAAGTAGGCTTGCAGGCAGCACGCTTGGTGAATCGAAAAGGTTTCCTTGCAGGGGGCATGTGTGACCAACATGTCATGGCCTGTGATTGCAAGCATGTAGGCAACACACTTGTCCAAGTCGAAGCTGAATCAAAGGAGGTTTCAAATCCAAACAAAGGATGTACCTAAACTTGCATTCGAAGGAGGCTTTAAGTTCAAAATGAAGGACATGCCCAAGTTGCATTTGAAGGAGGCTAAGAGTCAATCGAAGGATGTAATCCAAGTTGCATTTGAAGGAGGCTAAGAGTCAATCGAAGGATGTAATCTAAGTTGCATTCGAAGGAGGCTAAGAGTCAATCGAAGGGTGCTGAATCGGAGGAGACCTGTTTTCCTCCAAATTTGTCAAAATAATATTTTTATCTGTTTTTTTTCCCTTTTTGATAGTTTCCTTTTAATTTTGGTATTGGAAGATCCTAATGCACTTGTGCAAACTTAAACCCTGAGAATCCTTGTGAGAAAGGCCTAATGCCCTGAGCTTTGAGCCATCCTCGAGACGGACAAAAGAAACATCCTCACAGAAACCAAAAACTCGAAACCCTAGCATCTTGACCGGCATACATAGGGAAATAAACCCTAATCCAGGCTCTGATAAATTTGAACGAGAACCAACCTTGTAACGTGATGACAAAATTCATTCCATGATCCACTAATCGAGAACCAGATGCGTTTCCTTTTTACCTGATAAGAAACCCTCAAAACAAGATTAGACATAAAGAGGGCGTAGCCCTAAAACTTTAAACCAAAGCGCCTGATTCCCTGAGATGCGGGATATACAAATGACTGAATGATAAAATGATGCAAATGGAACGCAAAGTTCAAAGCTAGACCAAAAATAAAGAGATAGGGCAAATTTGGGGTACGACAGGCATGAATTGGGTTTTAAATCAAAAAAAATTTCTATAAAAATATTATTCCCCTTTAAGTTAAAATAATTTTTCCTTCACTCTTGATAATAACGATAAGTAAGAACGAGAAGTAAAGAACAATGTATGTTTATACTAGTTCACTTGAAAATTATCAAGCTAGTCTAGTCCACCCGCCAAGGTGGATTTGCCTCACTCAATCGAGGACTTAATTCTCTATAACTAAACTGATTACAATTTGCACAAGCTACCCACAAGTGACTAACAACCTCTAAGACACACAAGTCCTAGACTTCTTAAGGATACAAACCTACCCAGTCCCTTAAGGAAAATCTGCATAAGCTATCCACAAGTGACTAACAACCTCTAAGACAAACAAGTCATACAAACCTACCTGGTCCCTTAAGGAAAAATCAAACAAATGTTTGAATACAAGTTTTGTTTAAAATAGTATTGCTTCTACACAAGCTGAATATCTAAACTATTTCAAGAACAATGAATAAAAAAATGAAATCTATGAACAACACTTTGCGTGTGGATATTTCGTTGATTGGCTACTTTCTCTCTTAGTATTCAAGCCTTTATATAGCTAATACAATAATATATCCGTTGAGGGGTACTCTTGCAATTTCCAGAAACATTTGGCAGCTTGAGCAATAACGTGGGGGACAATATCGTGCAATGCGTTCGTCCTTTCATGGTAGTGGAATGAAACATTGATTGTACCATGTACTATTTGTACTATGTTAACATTATCTTCTTTCCTTATGCACTTCAGAGGCTTCTGCAAGCATAAATTTAGAGCAAGAACATAACACAAGGTCATCCGAACTTCAAGTCTCCAGAGTCTTCAGAACTGCATTTTCAGAGTCTTCAGCATTTGGTTGTGAGAACCTTTTCTTAGAACCTTAGGTCTTTAGAACATCAAGTCTTTAGAATCTTTAGAACTTATGTCTTTAGAGTCTTCATCACTTGGTCTTTATAACCCTTATCTTTAGAACCTTGGGTATTTAGAAACTTGAGTCTTTAGCATCTGGACTTAAGTAGAAACTTTTGTCTTCAGATCTTCTGACTGTTTCTTTAGAACCCGTTGTCTTCAGAAACACGAGTCTTCAAGATATGGACTTAAGTAGCAATTTCTATCTTCAGATCTTCTGACTGAATTCTTTAGACAAACATCAGAGCTTACACTTCATAGCCTTCTGGAGTGTCTTGCTACTGCTCAATAGAACTTGTGTAGCACAGAAGCAAAACTAATTCTCTTCTAATGTCTTGGCCCCGACATCCATCAAAAGCAGAACCTATTTGTTAAGTACTCAATAATAACAAACATTAGAGTATAAAAATTGTTTATACAAACATACTCATTTGTTATCATCAAAACTCAAAGATAATATTGTAGAACTAAATCTTATTCTTACAATCTCCCCCCTTTTTTATGATGACAAAACTATGTATTTTGATGACACAATTTTGTTCATATAATCAGAAAAAGTGAAAATAGAAAGGTAAGGAATACTTATACTTTTTGGTACCCCCCCTGAGTCAATGACTTGATGAAGATTGAATATCCTAACTCTGAACCATTTGATTAAAACTCCCCCTGGTTCCAATAGATTAGATATCTAGATCTCGAGAGTCGTGACTCTGGGTGCCAATGGAAAAATTGAGATCTTGATGCCAATAGAATAGTTGAGATCTTGATTTCTTAGAACTTCTTCTTATTGAATATTGACTTTAGATGCCAATGAGAATGAATTCAAATTTAAATCTTTGAAACTTTAATGTCAATAAGACAACTTCCATATTCTCAAAACATATCTTTAGAGTTAGACATAAGTCATGCATAGTATTTTATGATCTTATTTAATCAGAGTTCTCATTTCCTGAAAAAGAAAAACAGTTCTAATAGAAAATGAAGTTTAGTTGGGTTAGAATGTAAGCAACTCTTTTCAGAGAACATTTACCAGAACTTGATTATTTAAATCAAAATTACATCCATTTAATTATGTGTCAAAAACATAAAAAGCAGAAGAAATAACAAGAAAAGATAATAAGTTTCAATTATATTCGAAGTAGATTACAACAGAAGAAGAAACAACAGAGTGAACATAGACAGAGAAAGCTATCTAAACTTTAAACACATCACAACTCTCATCAAATAGAGCATTGTCTCTGATGAAAAAATTTCTTTGAACAATTTCAATTATACCTGCTAACTCAAACAATTCAGACAATACACGTCCACACGGAATGAATGATTTTTGAGAGTTCCTGGATGCTAGGATTGATAGCTTCAGATGATTGAAACACTCAAATGACGTCATGGAATGATAAAAAAAAGGAAATGAAAAGATAAGTAGATCAAACGTTAAGATGAGAGAACATGAAAACATTTAATTAGAACATGATAGTGAATATCAGACAAAGGCATGGGGGTATAACATGAAACGACTGTTCCCAAGACATAGTGAAAATGAGTAGTTAAATAAATGTAATCATGATTAATCAATTTCAAGAAAAATAAATGCTCGTGCATGACCTAGGTAGAGTGTGATAGACACTAAGTCTATTTAGGTAATGCATTTGATATTCTCAGCATCTGGAAAACCACGAAGATTTCCATCTGATCAGGAACATTTCTGACCAAAACTTCTTCTGACAACTGAGATAAAAAAATTAGAAGTCTTTTGTATAATTCAGAATTTTATCCCTTCAAACTACGACTAAAACACATTTGATTCTAATGACATCTTACTTTGAACATAGATCCATTTTAAGATTCTTTAGAATAAACAGAAATCTATCTTCAGCTAAGGGTTTTGTAAAAATACCAGCCCACCGATGGTCTGTATCTGCGAATTTCAAAGATAGGATCCCTTTCTGAACATAGTCTCGAATGAAATGATGTTTTATTTCTATGTGTTTATCCCTAGAGTGTAGGATAATATTCTTAATTAAGAAAATAGAAGTGGTATTGTCACAAAAGATAGAAATGTTACTCTCATAAATATGATAATCTTCTAGATGATTATTCATCCATAACCTATGAGTATTGCATAATGTTGCTGAAATGTACCCTGCTTTTGATATTGAAAGAGAAATTGTTGATTGCCTCTTACTTGACCATGATATCATATTCTTTCCTAGAAACTGACAATTTCCAAAAGTACTCTTCCTCTCTAGCAAATATCTAGTGTAGTTTGCATCACAGAAACCAAAAAGAGAATACTCTGATGTTTTCTCATACATGAAGCCAAGATTAGAGGTTCCTTTTAGATACCTTAGAATTCTCTTAACAACAGTTAAATGAGATTCCCTAGGATCATATTAGAATCTAGCACAAAGATGAACACTAAATAATATATCATGTCTAGGTGCAGTTAGATACAAAAGATAGCCTATCATACCACGATAGAGATTCTGACAAACCTTTCCACTTACCTCTTCTTTCTCCAAAATACATGTTGGATGCATTGGAGTCTTTGCTACAGTGCAGTCTGTCATGTTAAATTTCTTCAGAAGTTTTTTGGTGTACTTACTTTGATGTATGTAAGTAGCCTCTGGTTTTTATCAATCTGGATTCCCCAAAAGAACTTCAATTCTCCCATCATGCTCATTTCAAACTCAGCCTGCATTAGCTTAGAGAATTCCTCGCAGAGGGATGGATTAGCATAACCCAAAATAATATCATCAACATAAATTTGAACAATTAGAATATCATTTTTGAAAGTTTTGCAGAAGAGTGTGGTGTCAACCTTTCCTCTGGTAAATTTATTTTCTAGAAGAAAATTACTCAATCTGTCGTACCAAGCTATGGGAGCTTGTTTCAAGCCATAAAGAGATTTCCGTAGTTTAAAAATAAAGTCAGATTTCTCATAGTTTTCAAAACCGGGAGGTTGTTTGACATACACTTTTTCTGAAATATAACCATTTAGAAATGCACTCTTAACATCCATTTGATAAAGGATAATGTTATGATTGACAGAAAAATAAACTAACAATCAAATAGCTTGTAACCTGGTGATTGGTGCAAAGGTTTATGTATAGTTTATCCTTTCTTGTTGACTATAACCTTGTGCAACCAGTCATGCTTTGTTTCTGACAACTTCACCCTTCTCATTGAGCTTGTTTCTGAACACCCATCTGGTTCCAATGACATGGACACATTTAGGTTTCTGAACAAGATCCCATGCATCATTCTTTGAGAATTTTTTTTGTTCTTCTTCCATATCCATAATCCAATCTTTATTTAGAAGGGCTTCTTTAATAGATGAAGGTTCTATTAAAGAAACTAAAACCAAAAGCACTTCATCAGAAGGTTTGAGAGCTGATCTTGTTCTGAATGGAGCAACTTTACTTCCAAGGATAAGGTCTTCAAAATGAGGGGATGTGATTATGTTCTTCCTTGGTTAAGGTATATGATAAGAGCTATCAACAGTATCAGAAGAAGGAGCTTATGATTCTTTATCTTCGTGAATCTTCTCCTTTGGTTCAGCGAACATTATGGTTATATCTGTAAGCTTTTCACATAGCTTTTACTTTTCATAGTCAAGCTTATCATCAAATCTGACATAAATTGATTCCTCCATGATTCGTGATTCTGTGTTATAAATTCTAAAGCCTTTAGAGCGTTCAGAGTATTCTAATAGCAGAGACTTTTATGCCCTAGAATCAAACTTACCTAGATTCTCTTTAGTGTTTAACATATAACAAGTACATCCAAATGGATGGAAATAGGAAATGTTGGGCTTTCTATTCTTCAACAATTCATAAGGATTCTTACTCAAAATAGGTCTTATGGAGATTCTATTTTAAATATAACATGCTATATTTACTACTTTTGCCTAGAAGTGCTTAGCCATCTAAGTTTCTTGAATCACGGTGTGAGCCATTTCTTGCAGTATTCTATTTTTCCTTTCTACAACCCCTTTTTGTTGTGGAGTTATAGGACAAGAAAAATCATGTACTATGCCATTTGAATCAAAAAGTTTTTCAAAATCTTTATTTTCAAATTCTCTGCCATGATCACTTCGAACTCTGACTATTTTGCAATCTTTTTCATTTTGCACTTGGGAACAGAAGGAAGCAAATACATAATATGACTCATCCTTTCAAGAATTTTACCCATGTCCATATGCTATAATCATCAATGATGACAAGTCTATATTTCTTACCATTAACATAAGTAGTTTTCATTGGTCTAAATAAGTCAATGTGAAGAAGTTCTAATGGCCTAGAAGTAGAAACAATCTTTTTAGCTTTGAAAGAGGTTTTTGAAAATTTGCCTTTCTAACAAGCTTCAGAAATGGAATATAAAGTATACTTCGGATTGGGCAAGCCTCTGACTAATCCAAGTTTATTTAGTTGAGAAATATTTCTCAAGCTAATATGACCCAGACGCCAATGCCAGACCCATTTCTCTTCTTGAACAGTCAGAAGAAATTTTACATTTTGATTTTTCAAATTTGATAATCTTATTTCATATATATTGTTCTTCCTCTTGCCATTGCACAAAAATGAGCCATCCTTCTAACTAACATCTTTACAAGATGTTTGATTAAAAATAATGTCATAACCATTGCCATTAAGTTGACTAATTTACAATAAGTTATGCATCAGACCCTCGACTAAAAGAACATTGTTAATAGAGGGGAGTTTACCATTACTAATCATTCCAGAACCAATGATCTTTCCCTTCAGATTGCCTCCGAAATCAACAACTCCTCCATACTTAAGTTCCAAATATTGGAACATATGCCTTTCTCCCGTCATGTGTCACGAGCGTCCACTGTCCAGGTACCATGATTGGTGTTTCAGTGGCGCCATCAAGGACATCTTCAACATAGATTATCTGATCCTTAGGTACCCATTTTCCAGGTCCTTTCTTGTTAACAATTTCAGAGGTTTTGACGCCTTTGGACTTATGTGCAACAGGATAATCATGTGAAATTTTTGCATGATACTTTGGTTTAGAAGTTTCCTTCTGTGTCTGCATTTGTGCTATATTAGTATCAGAAGCTTCTTGTTCTGGACATTTCAATTTTGTGCCAGCAAGCACGAAATGTTCAGAAAGAGGTTTTGGTTTGATATTCAGAGTCTCATCAATTTTTTTATTGTCCTGAGTATCCCGAGCCTCTACTTCCATTTCTACTAACACCATAGATCATTGAAGCCATTTTACTTCTATTTATGCTCTTAGCTAGGAAATGCTGAAAATCTCTATCATATCTGATTACTTCATCAGTAATAGTTGTGGTAGAGATTATCTCTTCTTCCAATCTAGACACTTTAATTTTCAAAGCAATGTTTGATTTTTCTAAAGCAAATAGTTTTTCATTTAAGTCAGAAATATTTTGCTCATCTATAGTAGTGTTCTCAAAAGTATCCACAAATCTATTTTTCAAGATTTTGTGTTTACTTAGAAGAAGTTGATATCTTTTCATTAATTTAGATAAACCAATTTCAAGTTCAAAATGAGATAAGGAAGAAAGTACCTCTTTGTCGTCATCAGAGTCTGACTCATATTTAAGTGTTAGTCCGTCTTCTGATGCTTCTTCTCCCTTGCTGGTCCTGGCCATGAATGCCATGTTTACATGCTCTTCATCAGAATCTTCATCTTCTGATTCTGAATCATCCCATGTTGCCATGAGACCCTTATTAGCTTTGTAAGCCTTCTTAGTCTTCTTGTCTTTCTTATTCTTTAGACAATCATTTTTGTAATGTCCAGGCTCGTTGCATTCAAAGCAAGTAACTTATTTTCCAAAAGCATTCCTCTAACCGGAAGTGGATTCACCTCTTCCATATGTCCTTCATTGACCTCTGAACTTGCTTTGTTTGTGCTTCCAGATTTGACTTATTCTTCTAGATATCAGAGATAGATCATCATCATCTGAATCTTCTTCAAATTCTTCTAATTCTTCCTTAGCTTGATAAGCCTTGGTTTTCCCCAAAGTAGACTTTAGAGAAACTGATTTAACCCTCTTCTGAGGTTCATCTTGTTCCAGCTATATTTCATGACTTCTTAAAGAGCTAATCATCTCCTCAAAAGAGGTGTTACTCATATCCTTTTCCAATTTTAAAGGAGTTACCATTGGTCTCCATTTTACAGGAAGGCTTCTGGTAATTTTTTTAACATGATCTGCGGTGGAGTAACCTTTATTCAGAACCTTAAGTCCTGCCATAAGAGTCTGTAATATTGAAAACATCGTTTCCACATATTTGTCGTCTTCCATCTTAAAGGCTTCATATTTTTGAATTAAGGCCAAAGCCTTTGTTTCTTTTACTTGTGCGTTTCCTTCACGTGTCATCTGAAGAGTAACCTTTCTTAGTAGTGATTTCTACTTACTTTCTTTTGTGCTTTTATCATTGCACTTCTTGCAAGCTTATGACCTTTATTGTCTACTGGGTGAGTGTACCATCAACTACCAAGTCCCATAGATCCAAGTCATATGCCAGAAAATAACTTTCTATTCTATCCTTCCAATAGTCAAATTTCTCCCATAAAACATAAGAGGTTTTGAGCTATAGTGATCTCTACCATTATCCCTATTATCAATAGTGGAAGTAGGTGTAGCCATTGATTTTTCATACACACTAGACCAGTACTGAATATTGTTAAGTGTTGAAAAAATTCAAACTTTTTATCTCCTTAACACCAGAGCTCTGATGCCAATTGAAGGTGTGAAAAACACAAGAAAGGAGGGGGTTTGAATTGGGTTTTAAATGAAAAACATTTCTATAAATATATTATTCCCCTTTAAGTTAAAATACTTTTTCCTTCACTCTTGTTAATAACAAAAAGTAAGAACAAGAAGTAAAGAACAAGGTACGTTTATACTAGTTCACTTGAAAATTATCAAGCTAGTCTAGTCCACTCGCCAAGGTGATTTCGCCTCACTCAATCGAGGACTTAATTCACTATAACCAACATGATTACAATTTTCACAAGCTATACGCAAGTGACTAACAACCTCTAAGACACTTGAGTCCTAGACTTATTAAGGATACAAACCTACTCGGTACCTTAAGTAAAATCCTACACAAGCTATCCGCAAGTGACTAACAACCTCTAAGACAAACAAGTCCTAGACTTCTTAAGGATACAGACCTACCCGGTCACTTAAGGAAAAATCAAACAACCATTTGAATACATGTTTTATTTACAAGAGTATTGCTACTATACAAGCTGAATATGTAAACTATTTTAAGAACAATGACTGAAAAATATGAAAGCTATGAACAACTCTTTGTACATGGATATTTCGTTGATTAGATGATTTTTCTCTTAGTCTTCAAGCCTTTATATAGCCAATAAAATAATATATCTGTTGAAGGGTACTCTTGAGATTTCTATAAATATTTGGCATTTTGAGCAATAACATGGGGGACAAGATCGTGAAATGCGCCTATTCTTTAATAGTAGTGGAATGAAACATTGATTGTACCATATACTATTTGTAACACATTAATGTTATCTTCTTTCCTTCTGCACTTCAGAGGCTTCTGCGAGCATGAGTTTAGAAATGAGAACATAACACAAGGTCATCAGAACTTCAAGTATTCAGAGTCTTCAGAACTGCGTCTTTAGAGTCTTTAGCACTTGGTTATGAGAACCTTTTCTTGGAACCTTAGGTCTTTAGAACTTCAAGTCTTTAGAATCTTTAGAACTTCCGTCTTTAGAGTCTTAAACACTTGGTCTTTAGAACCCTTATCTTTAGAACTTTGGGTCTTTAGAAACTTGAGTCTTTAGCATCTGGACTTGAGTAGAAACCTCTGTCTTTAGATCTTCTGACTATTTCTTTAGAACCCGTTGTCTTCAGAAACATGAGTCTTCAACATCTGAACTTAAGTAACAACTTCTGTCTTTAGATCTTATGACTGGTTTCTTTAGACAAACATCAGAGTTTACACTTCAGATCCTTCTGGAGTGTCTTGCTACTGTTCAACAGAACTTTTGTAGCGGAGAAGCGGAACTAATTCTCTTCTAATGCCTTAGCCACACCATCCATCAGAAGTAGAACCTGTTTGTTAAGTACTCAACAATAACAAACATTAGAGTATCAAAATTGTTCATATAAACATACTCATTTGTTATCATCAAAACTCAGAGATAATATTGCAGAACCAAATCTTGTTCTTACACGTTGTTCCAATGATGAAGAAGAATAAGAGGTTAGTAATGAAAAGTCTTCTTATAATGATGCACTAGGTGCTATTAATGAATTATTCAATGAATGTAAAATTCTATATAAAATGGTGTCAACACAAAAGAAATAAATTTTATCTCTTGAAGAAAATATTGACACCATGGAAAAAGATTTAGAAGTTGAAAAACAAAAAGAAAATTTTACATGCAAATTGTATGATTCACTTTCTTTCCAAAATGTCCAATTAAAAAGAGTTCTTGAAAGGTATAAAAAGGAAAAATTGGATTGGACAATGTCCTTAGTCAATAAATATATTCCAATGATAAAAGTGGATTTGGTTATTCCAAATTTAACAAACCAAGTACTAGCAAAATTGTCTTTGTTAAGGCAAGTGACTTATCCACCAAAGAGAAAGTGAATAAAGCACAAAAAGTTCATCATCGTCCTAAGAAGAGATTCCCCGAAAATAAATCTTATGTTCCTAGATATAGAATTAATTTTTTTCCTACATGTTTCTATTGTGGTATAAGTGGCCATGCACCTAATGTTTCTATGTGATAAACTTTAGTATGGAAAGTGGACATTATGTGTGGATTAAGAAAGGAACTAACTATGAAGGACCCAAGGCATATCGGGTACCTGACAAAACCTAATTTTTTTTTAGCCATGCTTGAAGACCACTACAAACTTATGGTATCTCGATTGTGGTTGTTCGAAGCATATGATGGGGGATATAAGCAAATTTTCAAATATAGTGCTTAAACCAAGGTTTATGTCACTTATGGAGACAACAATAAAGGAAAAATTCTTGGCATTGGTAAATTTGGAGCACTGTCTTTCACATTCGTTGAAGATGTACTTTATGTTGAAGGACTAAAGCATAATATTTTAACTCTAAGTCAACTTTGTGACAAAGGTTTTAAAATCAAGTTCACCAAAGATGAATACTTGATTGAAGTTGAAGCCACTCATGAAGTAAAAGAATTAATAATATTTTTTATGATATCTTTAGATGATTTATTTTTGAAAGTAAAATATCTCTTAGTAAACAACAGTGACTCATGGATTTCGCATGAAAGGGCAGCCCATATTCATATGAAACATTCAAATAAATTAGCCAAACGTGATCTAGTTATTGGTTTACCAAAGATAAAGTTTGTTAAAGATAAATTATACGATGCATGTAAAAAGGGAAAACAAACCAAATCAACTTTCAAGCTAAATAATGTGGTATCAACAACTATGCCACTTCAATTATTGCTCATGGACTTATTCAGCCCGTCAAGAACAAGAAGTTTCAGAGGTAATGTATATGCCTTATTTATTGATGATGATATTTCTAGATATTCTTGGACTTTATTTCTTGTGCAGAAAAGTGATGCTTTAAAAGTATTTAAGAAGTATGCAAGGAAAATTCAAAATGAAAAATCATTAAAGATCGCATCAATTAGAAGTGGCCATGATGGAGAATTCCAAAATGCATCATTTGAAGAATTCTGTAAAGAACATGGTATCTTCCATAGTTTTTCAGAACCAAAGACTCCACAACAAAATGGAGTGGTAGAAAGAAATCATCGATCTCTAGTAGAACTTGCAAGAAAAATGATAAGTGACTTAAGTCTACTAAAATATTTTTGGGCGGATACAGTTAGTATGACATGTTATATAAGTAATCGGGTTGTTATAAGATCAATATTTAAGAAGACTCCATATGAACTTCTCAAAGGAAGAAATCCAAATATTTCTCACTTTCATATCTTTGGATGCAAGTGATGTGTCCTAAAAAATGACAAATACAATCTCGGTAAGTTTGACGAGAAATCTGACGAAGGTATATTTCTAGATTACTCTCTCACTAGTAAAGCTTGTAGAATTTATAATAAAATAAATTTAACTATTGAAGAACCTATGCATGTTTATTTTGATGAATCTAACCCCTCTAAAGAGGATCAAGTTGTTTGTGATGATGATGATATAATAGATATAACCAATGAAGACAATGTCAATAAAAGTGAACAACCCGAAGTACATGAAGAAATCATTCAACAAGATGAACTGCCTCAAGAATGGAGAACTCATAGAGACCACCCAATTGACAACATCATTGGTGATATTAAAAAAGGAGTATAAAAAAGAATCAATCTTAAAGATGCATGTTTGAACATGGCATTTGTTTCTCAAGTAGAACCTTCAAATATCAATGATGCACTAGAAGATGATCAATGGATAATTGCCATGCAAGAAGAATTAAACCAATTTGAAAGAAATCAAGTTTAGGAACTTGTTTTAATACCTCATGATAAGCATATCATTGGGACAAAGTGGGTGTTCAAGAATAAGCTTGATGAAAATGGCATAATTATTAGAAACAAGGCAAGATTGATAGCACAAGGATACAATAAAATAAAAGGAATCGGCTTTGATGAATTTTTTCTCCGATTGCAAGTTTAGAAGTTATTTGTGTCTTACTTGTTTGTTATTGCTCACTAAACTTCCATTTATACCAAATGGATATCAAAAGTGATTTCCTGAATGGATACATAAATGAAGAGGTATATGTTAAACAACCTTTAGGCTTTGAAGACTTCAAACATTCTTTACATGTATACAAGTTAAATAAGGAACTTTATGGTTTAAAGCAAGCACCAAGAGCTTGGTATGATCGACTAAGAAACTTTCTAATTGAAAGAGGCTTCATCAAAGGAAAGGTATATATAAAATTGTTTATCAAGAGGAACAAAGGTCATACCTTGTTGGTGTAAATTTATGTTGACGACATCATCTTCGGTTCAACAAATAAAGCCCTTTGTGAAGAATTCCTAAGAATGATGCAAGGAGAATTTGAAATGTCCACGATGGGAAAACTTAATTATTTTCTTGGAATATAAATCAAGAAAAATAAGGATGGTGTCTGTTGTACCCCAAAATTTTCTCTCCATTTTTCTTCTCAAAGACACTCTTTTAAGGCTTCTCAGACACTCAAGGCACTCAAGGGTTGACTAGTCAACTCACCTCATAAGCCCAAAGGTCTACAATTAGGGTTTTGAGTTTCTCAAGGAAATTTGGATTGCAAAGGTATCAAGTGTATTCCATGGTTCTTAATAGGTCCTCAACAAGGTTCATGTCAAGTTTCAAGCCCTACATCAAAAGTTTGCTCAGTCAATAGCTCAGATGATTGAAAATCAACTATATTGGTCAAAAAGTCAACTATGGTCAACATACAGTCAAACTTCATGATTTTTGGTCAACATAAACATTTTGAAGTGATATTAATAACTTGATCAAGGGTTGATAATGATTCCCCAAGGAAAGCTCTCAAATCATCAAAAGTCAAGATTTGTCAAATTAGGGTTTCCTTAGGAGAAGTCAATTGAACTTTGACCAGGCATAACTTTCACATGCTTCATCAACTTTTCCCCAACCAAAGCCAATTTTGAATAAAATTCAATTCTATAAACTTTTATTTTATTATCAAGCCCAAAAAATGCTTCATTTGGAAGATATGAACTCATACATTATAGGTCATTTTCAAAAGTCAACAAAAGACACTTTTTGTCAAGGCAACTTACATCAAAATAATTTCTTCAAAAGAAAAAATGATCAACACAGAGATTGTAGAGGACATATTTAGATTTCCAAAAAGTCCAAGATCATCTTCAAAAGTCGAAAATTGAGCAAGTTCTGAGTTGCACAAGTTGGGGAATTTTGAAGAAATTCATGAAATACAAATTGAGCAAAATTGAAATTTTGAACCAATGAGCCTACTTTTTGGACTTCAAACATGTCCATAACATCTTATAGGACCTCTAAGTAAATTTATACATGGCTTTGATTTTTATTCATATTTATTTTGATTTTATTTAATTTAAAATCAAATAAATTTAATAAAATCACAAGAAAGTCATGGTCTATGCAGATGGTCTGGATTTGATCGACTTTGGAGCCCATTAATTCGTGCAAGATACATACAAGCTGTCTAGGTTCATGCAAATTCGAAAATGGCAAGAGATATCTCATTTTTGGAAAGTTTAGAATTTGTTTTATCTTGTTTTATTAAGGCCATCAAAGCTTGATTTTTTACCATGTTTGTTTACTCCTCTTCCCTCTATAAATACACAACATTACAAGCCCAAAGGACCACTCATAAGTTGCATAACAAAGCTCTACCAAATTCAAAAAATTGTTCAAAGTTGTAAAATTTGTATCTCTATTTCCAGGCGGTTACAGCCCAAACAAGTGACCAAGTCACATTCCTGAGGTGCCCAGGAGTTGAACCACGCCCATATTCGATCCCTTTCACACCCATAACACCTCAACTTGAAAGCACTGATTTGGTATATTTCTTTAAATTCAATCTTATTAAATATGCATTGTTAATCAATCTAATGCATGCAAACATGTTCATAGTGATGCATAGAACAGGTTGGACGTAAAGCATGCGAGCTTTGGGGCTTAAATCACAAAATGCCATTTTTGATTCTGATTGGACACCTTGCTTCGAAACGCATAATCCAAGAACCTTTGGCAAAAAATAATGCCAGATTCGGACTCGGGGCAATTTTGTAAGGGGGGTATAGTTAGTTCGAACTCTTGATCTTTGCTATTTTACAAGATTGATGTTTGAGCCAACCAGAGAAGACACCTAGAAGGTTGACTTTGGTGGCTGACTCTGGTGGCAAGCGTGGTGTCCCACTATTGGCCCATTCAAATTCCAGCGCACGCGAGTTTTGAAATTCAAATATTTGAGTTTTCATAATTTATATTTCTTTGTATTTGATATAACGAATGACTAAACGGCCCAGTGGTAGCTTGTGTGTGTCAAAGGCGTACCTCCCCCGTGTCCTGGGTTCGATCCAGGCGTGAGGGAGTTTTATTTTTCTAACAATTTTCTTTCAGATCTAATGCTAAACGGACCCAGTACGCGCACGGTGCGCTCCAACTCCTAGCCACCAGATCTCATCAAGCATGATCAGAGCGCTTCAGATACGCATTCCCACCATGCATCCCTCAAGGATGACCATACATGATCTTTTTCTAGCGCCCGAGCCCTCTGATTTGGGCCTAGGGATTTCTGAAACGCACCCCTCATTTTCATTTTTGCAGCGCAAGCCCAACACAGTTTTTTATTTTCTTTTCTTTATTTTATTTCAATTAACATTTCTTTTTCTTTAATCAATTTTATTTTTTTATTAAAATAATAAAATCACAAAATAAAAAAATATTAGACTTAGGGTTTTATTAATTAAGTTAATTATTTTAATCACCTTTTTTAATTAATTAACTAATTAGAATTAGGGTTTCTTTAATTTAATTTAATTATTTTTTTCTAAAAAAAAAAATGCAAAAGCAACAAAATATTTTTGTTTACCACTTAGATTATTCTTAGGTTTTACATCTTTCCCCTCTTTTCTTCTTCGCGCATTCATTTATGTTTATTCGCATTATTTTCATAAATTATGTAATTATCCAAAGGTTGTAATAGCTTAATTTAGGACCCTTTACATTTTTCTTTCCCATTTTTTATTTGTAATTTCCCCCATCCCGAAGCAATTGATAACGTAGATTCAATTTTTCGCACTTTATTTTCCGTACTTGTATATATTTAACTGCTAGATGTATGCTAATAGGCTTGTATGGAAAGACTAAAAGAAAACACTAGAACATCTAATATCCAAGATAAACGTGATTGAAACACAACACACTTTGCACACGCGCACCTCTAAGGTACCTCCACTTGTTTCATTTGGAAAAAACAGTCATGTCCCTCGAACGTGAGGACACTTTAGCAAAGTCCTTCCAATACAAAAAGATTGTAGTCCCTCGATGACCCTCTGATGCTGCCTTCAGTAAACGATCTAGTCCCTTACGATAAAATTGCTAAAGTGCCCTACGAGTTGCCTCTACGACTGTACAATGACATGCGCTTGTCCCTCAAACATCCAATGATAGGGCTACCTACTGACTAATAGTAGGATAATATTGTCTAAAGGAAAATAGGGAAAGAACAAAGATCGTTCGAGTAGGTAGACCGCTTATAGTTGCTTGCTCATAAAAACAAACAAAATAATTTTTCACACATACACAAACTCTTTTCTAAATATTTTCAAAGATAAAAACACTTTGTATGCATTCTCAACGATACGAGAATCATTACAAATTTTGCCGTACTAAGGCGCCTTTTCAAAAATATTTTCAAATACACTTACTTAAAAAAAAGCATTTTCAAAGTGAGCTAGCAACTAAGAGCCCTTAGATAACTACGGATGAATAGAGTGCTAACACCTTCCCTTTTCATAATCTACCCCCCCACCCCACCCCACCCCTGAACTCAAAATCTTTAAAAAGGTATTTCATGTTCTTTTCATCCTTTCCTTTGTTGGATAAAAGAAAAATCGATGGCGACTCTTGCTAACCGCAACATTTGTGATAGAATGCAAAAATCAGTAAAGTTAGTTCTCCCACCGTATCACAGAACTGGAGACTCTGCTGGGGAAATGACTAAAAAGTGGGGTTACCTTAAAGATAGATCATATTTAAAATGCTTAACTTGTTTGACCTGCTTGTGTTACATTTCGGGTTTAGGTTTGGGTATTCTTGTATAGATCTTATACCCGGATTTGGAGCACATAAGGTAAGTAGCAATATATTGTGGGGACTGTGCAGCGTGATACCGACATGGTTGAAGCGATGGCTAAGTTAGTGTGACACATTTTTTGGTACCGGTATCCTTTGTGTTGAATCAAGGAGAATACAGGGCCGTTGTGTAGTGTCATGAAGCACTAACTAACCTTAGAACCTTAGTTGAACAAACTTGGCCATTAGAAAGTAGTGAGATAGCCGGCTTCAGTGCAAAACTGAAGATTGGTTGATACTCGATACTACACTCATTGAGATCAGACTTTCGGGATATTTCGGCCGTGATAAAAGATCGCTCGAGCTGAAACAATGCTCGATGAAGAAAGATCAGTGATATTAAGATTCCTTAGAACCCGATTACTTCTTTTAGGACAGGTTGAACCAACTAAACTTAAAGAAGGTACTTACCTACAAACTCCATTCAAGCCTGGACCTAAGGCTACTTGTGTGACTTGTTTACATTCACTATCTAACAATTTGAACTCCTTGCAGGGCTTGTTTGTATTCATTATCTAACAACGTGAATTCCTTACAGGACTTGTTTGTAGTCATTATCCAATAACATGGACTTCTTGCAAGGCTTACTTGTTTATGTCACCTTGCACTTTTGTTTGGTGTATAGCATATACATCATGACATTATTCTATAGCATTTTCATTAACCATTTTAAGGATCTCAAAGGGCTTGTGATGAAGATTATGATAAACCAAACGTCTAGAAAAGGGCAAGGGGATTTATTTTCCTCTAGCCAATGTCGTCAAAGCACGATGTCTTGAGTCAATGGCTATGACCCACTCGACATGGTGAGCTTGATTCTCGTAGAAGGACATTCAAAGATACGCAGTTCTTCAATCGAAGATGCAGTCAAATTCATTTGCTAACATCTTCTTGTGTTTACCCCGTGAGATCCTTAAAAACATTGCATGCATGTCATTACATAACAGGTATTCTCAAGACATGTTTCTCATTTTCTCGCTGTTTATTTCAACAAGGAAGATAGCTCCCGAACAAAACGAAAGAGATATGCAAACTCAAGATGCTCAATTCAAGGAAATGTTCTTGGATCTATCAAAGGGGCAAGAAGAATTGAAAGAACTTCTCACTGGGAAATTAACCAAGAAAAATCCCGACGACAACAAGGATGAACAGTTGGAACAACTACAAGATGAGATGGAAAGGACGAGGATCTAGATGAATAGTCAGATGGTTCTTATCCAAAATTTAGCTCAGGGACAAGAAGATTTGAGGATTCTCATCAGCATGCTTCATTAGGACAGATACGACTGTCTGTAGCAAACTGGTAAAATTTGGGACCTAGTCAATGATCAACCTCTCTTGGCAGACAGGGAATTGGGTGACATGTTCATGTGGGAACATATTGAAAGTAAAATCAGGAGCGGTGAAATTCAGGGGACTGCATCTTCAATTACTCAGAAGAGATCATACAACAGAAAGAAGGATAGGCATCTTAAACTGCATCTTAAAGCCCAGCAGTCATTTGTATTATGCCCCGGAGTTTCAGAATGATAGGCACATCGAGCATTCGGGTTGTAGTGGGGAGAGACAATATTAGGATTCTTCGGGGCCTCCTTAAGAGTCACTAGATTGGATTTCAACATATGTGGTAAAACTTGGGATAACGCCATGTTGATCCGGGTAAACTGTGTTCTAGGCGCATCTTGTCTGCGCTGATTGTTTCGTTTCTGGTTTGAGGTAGGATTGGAAATCATAACAGCCCATACCGTCGGACGAGGCTTAGTTTTGTTATGATTTCTTTGTCCATAAAGAGAACTGACCTCCTTCTTTCTAGTGAAAGGTTTCTTTGCAGTACTGGAGTATGCATCTCTCTGTATTTTACCACTTTTGATGTCGGCCTCTACACGTTCACTAGTTAAGATCAATTCAGTAAATCCAACAGAAGAACTTCCAACCAGATAGTTAAAGAATGGCCCGGATAGCGTGCCCAAGAACATGCCCACTAGCTCTCTATCAGACAATGGAGGTTGGACTCTTCCCGTAAGGTCTCTCCATTTTTGGGTATAATATTTAAAACCTTCGCCGAAACCCATAGAAATACTTTGCAATTATGTACGGGTCGAGGCGAGGTCAGCATTATATTGATACTGCTTGTAGAAAGCAGCAACCAAATCGTCCCAATTGCGAACATTAGTTCTTTCCAGTTGATAGAACCATTCTAGCTGAGTCCCTGACAAACATTACTGCAAGAAGTAGACCCACAAATTCCTGTCAGTAGTGTGGGGTTGAATCTTCCTGACATACGATCTTAAATACAGCTTGGGACAGGAGACGCCGTCGTACTTAGCAAATGTAGGAACCTTGAATTTTTGCGGGGTGACCACCCCTGAAATCAGTCCTAGCTCCTCAAATCCAGCCCGGGTATCCTCTGGATCTCCATAGCATTGAGCCGATCCTCTAATTGTTTGTATTTATCATCAGCAAGAGGATACTTCTCCTCAGAATAATAAGGTTCTTCTTCCTCAGACTCGGGGTTGTTGTTTTCTTCCATGGGCTTCTCTTCATGATTATCCCCCTCATTTGACGGGGTTGCAAAATCTATAGCTTGCTTAACCGGTCCTCTGATCCTTCTTACCAAATTCACTACACCAACTAGTTTCTTTGGCTTCTTGGTCTTCTCTTTGATGATAAGAGCTTTCAGATCTTCCTGTCCCTGGGCCAGAGCCATAAGCATTTGCTGAAATTGAGCGTTCTGAGCTTGGAGGTCCTTCACTGTTTGTTCGAGAGCCATTTCTTTTGCTGAAATAAACAACGAAAAGAATAAGAAACCTATTTTGAAATACCTGCTTATACGATGATATGTATGATATGTTTATGCAATGTTTTCAAGGGCCTTATAGGATTTAAACTCTTTTAACCAAAACAGAAACAAAGACTTTATATTAGTAAGTTCAAAATGAAATCAATGTTTACAAAGGAATAACAAATAAGAAACTTCTAAAATTCCTAAGTCTCCCAAGCACGCTTCCTTTTGGTGCTAATGTAGGCATTGAGATTCTTCTCTTCGTGAAGCCGCTTTGTCAGTTCCAACACCTTTTTCTCACTGGCATAGAATTGGGACTCAAAAGTATCTCGTTCTTCTTTGAGCTGTATCCAAGACTTTTGCAACTCTTCGAAATTTGTTGGCATATCAGGATGCATAATGATGCGAGAGTCGACCCCTTGAACAATAGGCTCTAAAATCACTGGTAGGATAGTAGCATACGGTATCATAAGACTTTGAGCACGAGCTCTCACCCATTTGAGGTATGGCTCCAAAGGGATGGATTTCTTGTGCCCTAGAGTCCTGCTATCAGTCTTCTTAACCATTTACCCAAGCGCGGATGAACCTCTAATGATAACCTTGCAGATCATTTGAATAGTCGAACACAATACCTTGAATGAGCATATCATGAGGAACATCCCTCCGAGCGTAACCGAAGTGACGTAGAGTTAATGAAGGGTTGTAGGTGATGCCTCCTTTAATGCCAAGGAGTGGGACATTGGGAAATTCTCTGCAGCGATCAAAAAAAGAGATATCTTCTTGAGAGAGAGGGCACTAACAGATATCAGAGTGAGAAAGAGACATTAATCTTTGGTTCCATCTTAAGCCTAACTCATTCTTCATTACTGACCGAGGAAGGTGCGAAATAAACAACCTATAGAGTAGAGGTATACAACACATAAGAGTCCCTCGTTTCTTCATGGTACAGGTATAGAGTGAATGCAGAATATCCCCGAGCAATGTAGGCACTGGATTGTAAGCAAGGAAAATGTTGATGGCACTGACATCTACAAACTGGTCTGAGTTGGGGAACAGAATCAACCCGTAGATCAAAAGAGCTAAAACATCTTGAAAGGCATGGTAACTGATATCGTCTAGGAATACCCGGGCTTTCTTCATCAGAAAACTTGTGAGGAGTCCCTTAACTCCACTCCTTCTTTCCCAATTGGACTCAATGTCAGATGGCTTCAAGTGAAAAGCTATAGCAACATCTTCAGCAGTTGGATCTTATTCTAAACCGGTAAAGGGTATCTTATTCAATATAGGCAAACCAAGTATTTTGGAGATTCTTCCAGCGTAGGCAACAACTGATAGTCTGGAAATGTGAAGCAGTGGTGCTTAGGGTCGAAGAACTGGAATAAGACACTCATCAAACCCTCGTCAAAATCGGTAGTAACCAAATTGAGCAAATTACCATATCTCTTGTTAAATGATGAACTTTCAGGAACTTTTCAAACCATTTCCTTGAGTTTGGGATGGATCTCTACAAAATTGATTCTGATGGTTTTTCTGCGAGCTGAATCCATGACCTACAAAACAGTGAAGAGATAAATCCCTAGGCCCTTAAAATGGTTAGTGTACATGACATGTTATGATGTTTATTGTTGTACCCCAAAATTTGCCCTCCCATATTCTTCAAGATTTGCAAAGAGCAGGCTTCACAATCTCTCAAGGGTTGCACAATTCAATGGCCTCCTAACAGTAAAAAAACTAGGGTTTTGATTCTGGCAAAGAAATTGAAGTTTTCAAGGGTCCAATCAAGTCCCACATGCCTACAAACATTGTCAAGTATCCTCATGTCAAGTTTCAAGACTCACAGCACAAAATTGCACAGTCAAAAACCTGAATTGCTCAGCAGTCAACTGCAGGGGCAAAATGGTCATTTGACAGTCAAAAGTCCAAATTTTTGGTCAACATCTTATTTTGAAGCCACAAACATCATTTGATAAATTCTTGATCATGATTCTCAAGGCATGGCTCAAAAAGTCTCAAGACGCAAAAGTTTCCATATTTGGACAGTTGAAAAAGTCAACTGTAAATTGACCAAGGCATAACTTCCACATGGTTTATCAGAAAAATTCCATCCAAAGCTCATTTTGAAGAGAAATACATTTCCTACAACTCCTCTTCACACTTCAATTCCAAGAAATGCTCTCACAAAAAGTTATCAATTTCAACATTATAGGTCATTTTCAAAAGTCAACAAAAAGGGACTTTAAGTCAAAGACCATAACTTGAGATTGGTAAATCAAAATGACATGGGACCAAAGGCATTGGTTAGAGGACTTCAAGACCTTTCCAAAATGTCCAAGAACATGATCAAAGCTTAAAACTTGAGCAAGATATGCCTTGTGGAAGTTGGGCAATTTTTGGGAATTTTGAAAAGTCAACTTTACTTCAAATGCCTCAAAATTGCTAATGGGCCACAAATTCTTCCAAGAATCATCATCCAAAAGCTATGCACGACCCATTGACCCAAAGGGGAGTTATTTTCTTATTTTTAATTAATTAATTTAATATTTAATCTATTTAATTCATTTAATCAAAATTAATTACAAGAAAAATACTAAAATAAGGTTTTCAAATCTTTTTGTGCAGTATAATCTCTCATCAAGGCCTAAGGATTTTGTGCATGCCCAAAGAAGAAAGATTCCATGCAAATTGGCTAGGTTTCATGATAAAAAGATTGAAAAAGATTATGCAAAATCACAAAATTCAAAAGCATTGATTCCATGGATATTGGGCTTGTTTTGTTGACCTAAAACATTCACATATATGTACACATGATAACCCTAACGCACAAGACCTTCAAGCTGCGCCTCAAACCATAGACAAACTTTACACTTTTTGTGAAAAACTTCAAAACTGAAAACACAGTTCCAGCGCAATTCAAAGCAAAATAATCGTTCCAATAGCTTGCCAAGGCATCAAGGAAACTTTCTGGATCAAAACCACAGTCTCTCACCTCAAGAACCGGTAGAACAAGGCCGTCCTGTTCTTGATATTTTGCATATTCGTGTTTTGATTTATATGCCATATTCATACATTTTAATGATCGTTTTGTACTAATATGCATTCCCTGAAACTAATGGTGTATTTTAATTAAGTTTTTATAGCCTGTATGCAAAGTTGCCATGGAAGCTCTTTAGGGTTTCAGAGGTCAAAAATTAGGGCTTCTTTCGTAAGGAAAAATTGAACCACAAGACCTATATCATTGAACTCAGGGCATCTGGACGATTCAATCCAATAGGTCGCGCCCTTTTTATATTTGAGTATGGCCTAATCGTTATTTTCCAGGTTTGAGTTAGTGGGGGTTTAAAACCCCCGCTATTTGATGTATTTTTTCAGGAAAAACAAAGAACAAACGAAGAAGAAGGTGATTTGTCATCCTGTGGTTGGCTATTTCAAATCCTGGCGCGCATTTTGTTAAACTCCCACTAACCCACGTTTTCTCTCTCTTATTATTCATACTCTATTATATTGAAAAAGAAAGCAAATAGCACAATTGGTAGCTGCGTTGTCACACAAGCATTGGGACCTGGGTTCGATTCCCAGGTCCCCTCCCTTCTCAATATTATTTTGTGTTCCATATTTCTGTGCAGCGTATCTTTCAGGGACCACCATACAACCCTACTTCTGGGTACGCCACACGTCTCAGGAGATGAATCCAAGGGCCAACACAAGATCTCCACCATGCACCTTGGTCAGCAGATCCACACGCGTCCTTGAAAAGTCAAAAAGGGCCAAGAATCAGTGGGCCTAATTGCTGTCCACAAACCTCCAAAAGGGTCAACAAACCCCCTTGTTTGTATTTCTTCCCTATTTTCTTTTCCTTTTTATTTTTGTTTTAATTATTTTCTTTTAATTCTTTAAATTAACTTTTTATAACATAAAAATACCAAAAAAATCAAAAACTATAAAAATAAAAATATGTTCATTTATTTTTTAATCAATATTTTGTAAATAAATTTAATAATTAACTTAGTTTTAATTTTAGGTTTAATTTTAATGCTTTCTTTTAATAAACTAAAAAATATAAAAATTGGGGTTTCTAGCTTTTATTTACTCTTTCTTTTTATAATTAAAATTTCTTCTTATTATTATTAATTATTTTTGTAAATAAATATGCCATTTAATTAATTAGGGTTAAATTAGGTTACAACTTAAACATTTTTTAATAAATTAAAAACAATTTAGAACTAGGGTTTTAATTAACTTTTAATTCCAATTTCATTCTCCTTAATTTCATAAATACAAAAAAACATAAAAAATAAGTCCTTTCCTTTATTTAATTTAATTAATTTAATAATTTCAATTTAATTTCTTTTAAAGGGTCCAACGCCCTCGCACTCTCGATTTTATTTCTATTTCGCGCGTTTGCTTTTATTTCTTTTTATGAATATAATGTATTTATCCCAAAGCCGTGTAATAGATTAATTAGACATTTATTTTCCGCATTTTATTTTATTTCAAATCGGGTCTTGGATTAATTTGGCGATGTAGACCCGCGCCTTTGTAATAGCGTAGGACTTTTAAATTCCGCATCTTTTAACTGTTAATAACTTGCATGAAAGAATGAATGCCAAAAATAAAAACAAAGCGTAAAACACCAATGCATGAACAAGACAAATATACCTGAAAATGACACACAAATCACACACCACCCCTAGGGTACGTCTCACTGTTGCCTTGCCCCTCGAAAAGTGGTCGTCGAGTAGAGGATGTTTTAGTAAGTCCTCATGTCCATGAACATGGCATGAGGGTAGCTTCTAAGGTGTCTTCCTATTGCTCTGGTGACCACAATGTCCCGAACCCTCGAATTGACCCGAACACCTCCAACGGTGGTGCTACCTACCTCTCAATGGTGGGATGGCACTACTTTAAGGACATTTACACAGACGAATTCCTTAGGGTAGGTAGACGACTCGTAGGTACTTGCTCTAATTTCAAACAAATCAAAAACTTCTTTTCACACCGACACCTTTCAAAAAGCTTTCAAAAGCAATTTTTCAAACACTCTTGAGGACTGATACAAGAGTCGAACTGAAATTTTAAACGAAACTTTTTTAAACCCACAGTTGAAAAGCAAACAAACATTTTGAAAACACAAGTGAGCAAGTATCTAAGAGCCCATGGATAACCATGGATAGAAAGGGTGCTAACACCTTCCCTTTCTATAAATTTACCTCCCGAACCGAGATCAATCTCTATAAGGAATTTTTCTGTGCTTTTGTCCTTTCCATTTGGAGAAAATAAAAGACGGTGGCGACTCTTGCTTCCGCGACATTTCGCGAACCAGCGTTTAACAGTCAGTTCCAGATCCACCAATCACATTTATGATGTTATGATTATGCTTTGAAATCACAAGTATATCAAACAAGTAACACAGAGACCTTAGGTTTAAAGGCTTGCATGAGTTTTTAAAGGTAAATACCCTCTTGAAGTTTCAGTTGGCTCAACTTATCCTATTAATAGTAACTGGGTTCTAAGGAGTCTCATATCACTGACCTTTCTTTTAGGAATTGTTCTAGCTCAAGCACCAAAGTATTACGGCTAGAATATCCCAAAAGTCCAATCTCAATGAGTGTAGCATCGAGTATCAACCAATCTTTGGTCGGAACCAAAGCTGGCCATCTCACTACTTTCGAATGTCTTAGGATGAGTCAATTAAAAGTTCTAAAGGTTAGTTAGTGCTTAATGACACTAAGGAAGCCTAATGTTATCTGCGACTGACTCAAGTAACATTAGTACAAACCAAAGTATCAAGCTAACATAGTTATCACTTCGTTCATATCGGTCTACACCGTACAACCTCCATGATTTATTTCTACTTACCTAATAAGGTGTCCCAGATCCGGGTGTATGATCTTTTAGTAACAACCCGAACAAACCCTCAAAAGTAAAGCATACAAAACACACAATTTAAAACAAATTTAAAATGATCTAACTCTAAGGTAACCCCACTTTTCATAAGTATTTCCCCAGCAGAGTCGCCAGTTCTGTGATACGGTGGAAGAACCGACTGTTATACTGGTTTAGAATTTTTGTTCCCAAATATTATGGTAAGCAAGAGTCACCATCGAATTTTAGTTTATCCAAATTAAGGAAATGGTGAAAATAACAGAAAAAGACATTTTCAAGAGTTTTCTGAGCAAGGGGGTAGATTATGGAAAGGGAAGGTGTTAGCGCCCTTTCCATCCGTAGTTTTCTATGGGCTCTTAGATGCTTAGCTCATTTTGTAAATACCTTGTGCTTTCTGTCTTTGAAAAAGTATTTTGAAATGCCTTAATACGGAGATTTGTTTTGTGATAACTCTTGTATCATTCCTCAAGAGTGTTGACAAAGCAAATGTTTTTGAAAGTTTTTTTTGAAAAGTGTAAGTGCAAATAGTTTGTTTTGAGCATAAAATCTAAGAACTATCTACTTATACTCGAAAAGGTTATTCTTTTCCTCCTATCCTTTAGACAGTGCTATCATACTATTAGTGAGTAGGTAGCCCTATCGTTGGATGTAAGAGGGACATTCGAAGGAACGTTTTTATAGTCACAAAGGCAACTGGGAAAGAAGCTTTAGTAACTACCCTAAGGTTCTAAGATCATATTTTTACCGAGGCAACGTCGAGCGGGTCATCGAGGGACTTGTGATCTTTTTGAACTAGAGGGTAGCCACTAAAACCTCTCATGTTTCGAGAGTTGTGACTATTTTCCGAAGGCAACCAAAGTGGGGTACCCTGGAGGTGTGCATGTGCAAGTGATTCAATTCAGTTTAGTTATTTTTGTTATTAGTTCCGCTAACGTTTGATTTCAATCTTGCCATACAAGCCTAATTACTAGCAGTTAATATTTTGCAAAAATTTAAAGTACGGGAATTTAAATATACACTATTACAGTGCTTTGGGGAGGGGGTATTTACATATCCAAATGGGGGAAAGGAAATAAAGAAAAGAAATAAAGACCTAGTTTAATCTATTACATACTATCAGTAGATACATTATTATGAAAAATTCAAGGACAAGATAATGCGCGTGAAAAAGAGACGAACGTCTAAAGACCCTAAGAATTTGCTAAGTAAACATAAAAATCCTTTTTGGTTGTTTTTGTGTTTATTAATAAGATACTTAAAATTATCTTAAATCTAAATTTAATTAAGAAAATAAATATCAAATGAAATTAAACCTAATTATTATATTTTTGTATTTTTTGTTAAGAAAGGTTTGAATGAAATAAATCTAAGTCTACTATTTTTATTTTAAGAAAAATGTTAAAGTAATTAAATTAATTAGTTAATAATTTTAATTTAAAAAAAAAACAAACTAGACCTAATTTTTTTGTGACTTTGTTTTAACGTTAATAAAAAAGGAACAAGAAAACAAAAGAAATAAACAAAACCAAAAATAAAACAATGAATAGAGCTCCTTCGATCCAGGGTGGGAGTTGTCCACTTTGATCCAGAGTATGGGCTGCCTCCTTCGATCCAGGGTATGAGCTTTCTCTTTCGATCCAAAATAGGGGCTGTCTCCTTTGATCCAGAATAAGAGTTGTCTCCTTCGATCTAGGATAGGAGGTGATCTTTGACCTAGACCTGGTGTCGAAACCCAGGCTCTCCTATCTTACACACACATCCTTCACCACTGGGCTATCTGTTCAATCATCAAGACAAACAACAAGAAAACAGTGTATTCGAAATATCATAAAATGCTGAGGTGTTAAAACCATAACACTGGTTTGGACTGAAGGGGTTTGTACAGGGAGATACAACCAAAACATCGCAGGCTACCCTAACAATGATGTTTCTGGATTCCTTCCTCAACCTGGTATATGTTATGTCAAAATAAATCTAAACAACAACATGAGTATGGATCCGTGCATCAAATTTATTTAAATTGCATGAATTGAGAGATTAGAGCGTGAGAATTTTACCTTACCGGAGCAACTAAACCTGCTTGTTTTAAGATGCTTTAAACATCAAGGAGGGCTGGTAGGCACTCCTGGGATCCGCAAGGTGGTGATGAGACATCTGGAATGGATTGAATGTGGCTGGAATTGGTTGTTCGAATTTCACTACTTCGCTAGATTTTTGGTAATTTTCTGTAGCTCTCTAGGCAGTGTATAAGCGTGTATGAGGCATTTTTTTGCGTATGGAATTGTTGGGTTTATATAGGCAAAGATTTAGGCCATCATTTGTGTACCAAATCTTTGGTCATCATGAGGGAGAGATTTTATTTGATTTTTTCATAAAAACTTTCCATATTTGGTCCAATCATGCGTTTCTTCCAGCTTGCTCTGAGTTGTTTTTGGGCTTCCAACCTGATAGGAATCGAAAGCCTGGGATACCTTTGGTCGAAGCTTGATAAATATGGCAAGAATCAAGTCTTTAACATGGCCTTCAAGAATTTGAAAATCATCCATTTATGTTACATTCTTGCCATTTTCATAGGTTGCATGAACCTGGACACTTTGGCTCCTTCGAATGCCCTTCAGCGTTGCTCTTCGATTAGCTTAGAGTTTTGATGCGAAGTGTTCATAAACTTCTTTATTAGAGCTTCTTCGACCAATCAACTTCTGCATTGATTGCTTTATTATCTGAAGACATCTTGCTCTGATAGGCCAATCGAAGGACACTTTGTTAACATGCCTTCGAAGTACACCTTATCCTTGCACTTCGATTGGTCGAGAGTTGTCTCCTTCGAATGGACCAAAAATATATCCTTCTATCTTCTTCGATTGAGCCTATCTACTTTCCTTAGCTGCTTGATTCAAATAAGCCAAACAAAAACTTCATTCTGGCCAATCGAAACCTCCTTTGTTACCACCTTCGAATGCCATTGCACAAGAGGCTTGGGCTTGGCCACATGTAGGACCAAGACCCATCATAAGACAAGCTTGTATTTAGTAACCATGTGTCCTTCGAATGGACCAATGAATGCTTCTTCGAAGGAACCTCATGAATGTGCCTTCGAAGGGACTAACATGCGTGTTGAAGTGTGAAAAACTGTTTCAAAGGGGACCATTGCCCAGTCGAAGCTGGAACAAAGGCAGCCAATGCCTTGTTGGTTCTAGCATGAGGCAGGTCAAAGCAAGCGTAAAAGAGGCCATCACCTAATGAATCGAATCATGTCTGAGGCAACCCTTTGTCTTGTGAATCGAAGACCAGTAAAAGGTGCCTTTTGCCTTGTAGATCAAAGGCAAGCTGACGGGTCTTTGCCTTGTGAAACCAAGGCAAGCATGAGGAAGTTTTTGCCTAGTGAATCAGAATACACATGCAGCAGGCCACTGCATGTGGATCGAAGGGAACTTGTAGGGGATTCTCGCCTAAATGAAACTTGGACCAATGTTTGCTCAAAAGGGGAACCAACATGCAATCGAAGCTGATGGGCCAATGCTTGGTCAAAGGGTTTTAGAAACCCACTCGAAGCTTATTGACATGCCAATTGAAGGACCCTTTGCTCTGATGTGCCAATTGAAGGACATTACTCAGATGCCAATCGAAAGACATTGTTGGCATGCCAATCGAAAGACACTTTGCTATCATTCAAAAAATTTCATTTTTCTTTTGGAAAGTGTTTTCAACCACCCATGTAAAAGAAACCTTGGGAAAAATGAGAGGGAAAATTTTGGGGTACAACAGCTGCCCCTGTTCAATCTTCTTAAACCTAAGGATTTAGATTAGTCTGTCTGCCTTTCGTGATCTGAAGGTGGAAGAGGATTTGAACACTAGAGTGCCCAGCAATTTTCACTCGCATGAAGTAACACTAATGGTTGATGATGGAGGGAATGGGATTACAAATGCCATTTGGAGAAGATGATATAGAGTCGTCGGAGATGGGATTAAAGATGCCATCCAAAGTAGATGCTGACTCCCTAAGAGGCCTCTTTGTAGGGAATTCATGTTCCTGATGTTTGAGGAGGACTCCGCTGGGGAATATGGGTTTCTATTATTCTCCTTCTTGAGGAAACTCTATGGGGAATAGAGTCTAGGAACTTCAGTTGTCCAAGGCTCTGTTGAAGAGTTATCTTTGGAGAGATGGAAGTTTGTTGTTTTCTGGTTGAAATCCAGGCTTCACAGTAGCTTGCTGGGGATAATGGAATTAATCGTTACTTGAAAATGTATTGTAAAGAACCTGTGTAGGGCTATTTCAGAACGAGTTAGTGTTAGTCTGCATCCGGAGATATATGAGAATGAGCCTGTGTGGGGTTTCTTTAGGATGAGTCTGTGTTAGACTACATCTGGATGATGAGAAGGAACCCGTGTAAGATTACTTCAAGATGAGTCTGTGTTATACTGAATCTGGAGATCATGAGAAGAAACCCGTGTAAGATTGCTTCGTCTGGTCATATAGATAGTTTTCCTCTCTAGTTTCAGATGTTAATCTACAAATTATCTGTTTATAGATAGTTTTCATGTCTGGTTTCAGGTATTATTCTGGAACTTGAAAATTGTCGGTCGCTGAGATAGTTGTCCTGGCTTGTTACAGGTATTAATCTCTGACCTGAGAAAGAAAGATAGTTTTCCTGGCTTGTTACAGGTATTAATCTTCAATCTCCTTATGTAGATAGTTTTCCTGGCTTGTTTCAGGTATTAATCTACAATCAGTCGTCCACAGATAGTTCTCCTGGCTTGTTATAGGTATTAATCTAGAACTTGTTTTTGTTGGTCGTCAAGATAGTTGTCCTGGCTTGTTACATGTATTAATCTCCGACCCGAGAAAGAAATATAGTTTTCCTGGCTTGTTATAGGTGTTAATCTTCAATCTCCTTATGTAGATAGTTTTCCTAGCTTGTTTCAGGTATTAATCTACAATCAGTCGTCCACAAATAGTTCTCCTGGCTTGTTACAGGTATTAATCTAGAACTTGTTTTTGTTGGTCGTCGAGATAGTTGTCCTGGCTTGTTACAAATATTAATCTCTGACCAGAGAAAGAAAGATAGTTTTCCTGGCTTGTTACAGGTGTTAATCTTCAATCTCTTTATGTAGATATTTTTCCTGACTTGTTTCAGGTATTAATCTACAGTCAGTTGTCCACAGATGGTTGTCCTGGCTTATTACATGTATTAATCTGGAACTTGTTCTTGTTGGTCGTCGAGATAGATGTCCTGGCTTGTTACAGGTATTAACTTCTGGCCTGCTGTATTTGTTGGTAAACCCGTCTTGCTTTGGGAGTTCATACCACTTGGTCGTGTAGATAGTTTTCTCGTCTGGTTTCGGGCATTAACCTTTGACTTGTTGTGTAAGTTGATAGTGTTGGTCTTTCTGCGAACTCAACCTGGAAAGGTAAAGTCAGTTTCAAGCAATGTCATAATGTATGAATTGCATGATGCTCTCAAAATAAATGAGATTGTGATATATGCATTGGTGTTGCATATGCTATGATGTTTGTAAAAATGATGTATGAATGCAATGTATAAATGTATCAGCTGTTCTATTACAGGGTTGTTGAGTTAGGGAAAATAAATCCCTGATTGTAGCTAGGGGTGAAGAAATGTAGGTCTTCAAATTTGTTGAAGTTGAAACGTTGGGGGATGAACTTCCGTTGTTAGAGAAATAACCCTTGTTGGGGAAGGTGAACTACATAAACTGCTTGGGGATTTTGTTGAAATCCAATTGGGGATTCCTGAGAAGCTTGGCGACTTCACTGGGGATTTTTGTTGGAGCAGTAATTGGAGATTCTTGCTCTGTCGGGGATATGAGAACCCGACACCATTAGGCTGCATATTGAGGAACATGGAAGTGACCTTGTAGTAGGATATCTCTGCCTCTGTACCTGCTGGAGAAAATATCTGTCAGGGAAAACATCTGTGGGGATTTTGTGGATAGCCCTTAGATATTATCTCGTTTCTTAAAGTAATTAGTAACCGTCCTTCTGTTTTTTTATGTGTATATTTGTAAGCAGTAATCACATTCAAATGCATAAGTTCAAAAATAATCACTCAAAGTTTTGCAAACAAAACAGAAAAATAAAAACAGGCGTTTAGCACTTTCACAGAGATAACTTTGTATTAATTTGAATAAGTGTTCTTGTACAAGGAGACAGACATCCTAGTAATATAATTCCGTTATAAGAATGGAAACTATACAAAAATGGTATACAAAGAAAAACAGCTATGTGAAATAATCCCATTGGATTCCCATTCTGCTATTGCCTTTATGTCTTTGAGCGTCTCATCTCTTTCGCTGCTCGTCAGAAGCTGATTGGATTGATTAGTACCGTTTGAGCTTGATAGTTGATACTGAAGATTGGCTGTAAGGTGATTCAACGGGACATAGTTATATGCTTTAAATCCCTAAATTTTTCCTAGACCGCCCTTTCGGGTTTTCAGTCCACCGGGATACCTTTTTTTGCCCAAGCCTCCTTTTCAGGGTTTCGACTTGCCGGGTGTACAGATTTTTTCCATGTATATCCCTAATTTTTGCCTGAAACCTTTTGGTTCGCCGAGATGCCCTTATTTTTTCCTAGGCTAGTCGACCTAGCGGGTCTTTGTTTATGTGTAGTATCTTTTAACTATGTCTGCGTTTACCGGGTGTGGAAGGTCGTCACCGTCCATAGTGGTTAAGAACATGGCTCCACCAGAAAAATGTTCTTGATCAGAAATGGCCCTTCGTATGTGGGAGTCCATTTGCCCCTGGGATCACCTTGTGGCAGAATAATGTGCTTGATTACCAGGTCACCAGCCTGATATACCTGATGTCTGACCTTCTTGTTAAAAGCTTTGATCATACGTTTTTGGTATATCTAACCATGGCAGACATCCGCGAGTCTCTTCTCATCAATCAAGTTTAATTGATCAAGTCGAGTCTGGACCCATCCGTCTTCACTCATCCCTGTATCCTTCATGATTCTAAAGGAAATGATCTGGACTTCTATGGGTAAGACAACCTTCATACCGTATACCAAAGAGAAAGGAGTTGTCCCTATTGAGGTGCGCATTATGGTACGGTAACCATGAAGAGCAAATGGTAACATCTCATTCCAATATTTATATGTCACAGTCATCTTCTGTATGATTCTCTTGATATTTTTGTTAGCAGCTTCGACAACTCCATTTATCTTCGGCCGAGAAGGAGAAGAATTATGATGCTGGATCTTGAATTACGTGAAAATCTTGGTGATCATAGTGTTATTGAGATTGGTACCATTATCTGTAATGATTCTTTCTGGAATACTGTACCGACAGGTAAGGTTATGTTTGATGAATCGGGCCACAACGTTCTTGGTAACAGAAGCAAATGAAGCTGCCTCAACCCACTTTGTGAAGTAATCAATGGCGACCAAGATGAAGCGTTCCCATTAGAAGTTGTAGGTATGATTTCCCCAATCATATCGATACCCCACACAGCGAACGACCAAGAAGCAGTCAAGACGTTTAGAAGAACCGGAGGCACATGCACCTTGTCAGCTTAGATCTGGAATTTGTGACAAGTCCATGAATGCTGATAACAGTCTGCTTCCATAGTGGACCAGTGGTATCCTGCCTATAGGATATTTTTAGCCATTAAGTTCCCACTAGAATGAGTGCCAAAGGTACCTTCGTGTAAATCAGCCATAATCTTTTCTGCCTCACCCTTTTCTACACAGCGAAGTAAGGTAGAATCGTGATTGCGCTTGTAGAGGATCCTCTTACTAAGGAAGAACTTGGCAGAGAACCTTCTTAGGAACTTCTTATCATTGACTGAATCTCCCTCATGATACTCTTGGACTTCAAGATATCTTTTGACTTCATGGGACCAAGGTTTGTCCATTACTTCTTCAGCATCAATCTCGTGACAGTACACCGATTCATCCATCCTTTCAATAGTGATCTGAGGAGCCTCATTATCCCATCTGACCTTAAACATGGATGACATAGTAGCTAGCGCGTCCACTAGTTGATTTTCCTCTCGTGGAAAATGCTCAAAGGTAACTTCTTCAAAGTATGGAATCAACATCAACACATGCTCTTTGTAAGGGATGAGATTAGGATGCTTCGTGTCCAATTCTCCTTTGATTTGGCTTATTACTAAGGCAGAGTCTCCAAATACACTCAAGAATTTAATCCTCAAGTCGATAGCAGCTTTGAGACCCATGATACATGCTTCATATTCAGCCATATTGTTGGTAAAATTGAAACATAATCAGGCAGTGAAGGGAGTATGATAGCCTTCAGGAGAGATAATCACGACACTGATGCCATTTCCAAGAGCGTTGGAAGCTCCGTCAAAAACTAGAGTCCATCGAGATCCTTTTTCAGGTCCTTCATCCGGTCCAGGTTCTTCACAATCAGTTACTAACATGATGTTCTAGTCCGGGAACTCAAAATTCATGGATTGTTAGTCATCCACAACCTGATGAGTCAAATGATCAACTAGTACACTTCCCTTAATTGCTTTATGGGTTGTATACTGAATATCGTATTCGGTCAGGATCATCTGCCATCTTGCTATTCTTTCGGAGAGAGCGGGCTTCTCAAAGATGTACTTGATAGGATCCATTTTAGATATCAACAAGGTAGTGTGAATCAACATGTACTGTCTCAGTCGGTGAGCAGCCCATGCCAAAGTGCAACGCGTTTTCTCGAGCAATGAGTATCTTGTTTCACAGTCGGTAAACTTTTTGCTAAGGTAGTATATTGCATGCTCTTTTCGACCAGACTCGTCATGCTGCCCCAACACACACCCCATTAAGTTCTCTAATACTGTTAAGTACATGATCAGAGGTCTTCCTTCGACTGGAGGCATCAAAATTGGAGGCTCTTGAAGATATTATTTTATTTTGTCAAGGGCGTTATGGCAGTCGTCATTCCACTTTACTGCTTGATCTTTCTTCAGTAATTTGAAGATTGGTTCACAAGTAGCCATCAGATGTGAAATGAATCTGGAAATGTAGTTTAGACGTCCCAAGAATCCCCTAACTTCCTTCTCAGTGCGAGGAGTTGGAATTTCCTGTATAGCTTTGACCTTTACAGGGTCCACTTCAATTCCTTTGTCGCTGACGACGAAACCTAAGAGTTTAACAGACCTTACTCCAAAGGTGCATTTATTCGGGTTCAACCTTAGTTTGTACTTATTTAACCTTTCAAAAAGCTTTTGTAGGTGATCGAGGTGATCTTCTTCGGTCTGAGACATGGCTATCATATCATCCACGTAGACCTCTATCTCGTTATGGATCATATCATGAAACAAAGCTACCATGGCACACTGATAGGTAGCCCGAGCACTCTTTAACCCAAATGGCATAACTTTGTAACAAAAAGTGCCCCACTGTATGATAAAGTTCGTTTTTTCCATGTCCTCAGGTGCCATTTTGATCTGATTATACCCGAAGAAAACATCCACAGAGGAGAATACCTTATGTTGTGAAGTGTTGTCAACCAAAACATCAATATATGGAAGCGTAAAGTTATCCTTGGGGTTTTCCCTGTTCAGGTCTCTATAATCCACACACATACGTACCTTACCGTCCTTCTTAGGTACTGGAACAACATTGGAGACCCATTATGGATAAGAGGTGACAACTAAAAAACCAGCGTTGAACTATTTCATGACTTCAACCTTGATCTTTTATGACATTTATGGCCACATGCGATGAACCTTCTGTTTCACTAGGGGGCAGTCCTCTTTTATAGGTAGGCGATGAACCATAATATTGGTGTCAAGTCCCGATATGTCTTCATATGACTAGGCAAAAACCTCAACATAGTCATGTAGCATTTGTATTAACCGCTCTTTGACACTATGCTCCAGCTCGACACCTATCTTGACTTCTTTCTTATCCTTTTCAGTACCCAAGTTAACAGTCTCATCTGGCTCTTCATGAGGTTGTATTGCCCTTTCTTTCTGTTGTAACAGTCTGGCAAGTTCTCCTGGTACTTTACAATCTTCTTCACCCTCGTCCTCGGCTTGGTAGATCATATTTTCAAAGTCATGACTGGCAATAGCAGAACCGTTATCAATGGGATCCAGAGTGGATGTGGATCTGCAGTTTGATATGTGGGTGTGTGTAAGAGCATATATGTATATTTTTGATAAAGTAAAAAGGAAGAAAAGAAAACAAAGAGCTTAAAATTTGCATGCGAAATGTCCAATGTTTTATTGATGACATATGAAAATGAATCAATAACCCTCACAAATAGACCATTGTGCCTCGGGTAAGACACAAGGTTTTAAAGTTTCAATTGTTCAAATATTACATTTCCTTAAAAACAAAAGAGACAAATTACTCTTGAATAAAAGTAATGGGCACAAATTCCTTAGCATCCCAATTTCTGAGTCCACCGATGGTTGGGAAGATCTACTTGTCCAGGTCATAATCACTATCGATGTCTTCCAGAGCGTTGACTCCATGGTTGATGATCCATAAAGGTGGTCCCCCAATGCAAGCACGACGGATAGCTCTCTGGGCTCCTGAAGTAAAACCTAAACCAAATTTGTCAGATTTGTAGGGAATATACGGAAGTTGGCCCCAAATTGTACACCCCCCTTCTTCGACTACTGCCTTGGCATCCCTCAAAGAAGACATCTTCAATGGAGGTCTAGCAGACTTTGGAACACTGACAGTGGTCTTGGTTGCAGCAACGGTCTGTGGAACCTCCTCAAAGTTCTGACAGGGAGTCTCAATGAACTCGCCATCCATTTCAATGTACCTGAAAGAGTTCAGATGGCTCCCCATGTACTCCTTCTCCCCATGGACTGTGATAATTTTCCCATTGACTGGGTACTTCAACATCTGATGTAGGGTGGAAGTCACAACACCAACCCCATGGATCCAGGGCCGACCTAATAAACAGGAGTAAGATGGGCGGATGTCCATTACATAGAAAATGGAATTAAAAGTCTGAGTACCCACTTTGATAGGGATGTCCATCTCCCCGTGCACCATTCTTTTAGAACCGTCGAAGGCTCTCACCATAATGTTACTGAGCTTTAGTGTGAGCCTTTTGCAATCTAACCTGTCTAGAGCATTCTTGGGTAAGACATTCAGTGATGAACCTGTATCCACCAAAACATGGGCTAATGTAGTTCCCCTTCACTCAATGGAGACATGCAGGGAATCATTATGTTTCCTTCCCTTGGGAGTTAAATCTGCATAAGAGAATCCCAGGCCATTATCAGCAGTCAGGCTGGCCACACAATTCTCGAAATGATCAGTGGAGGTCTCTTAAGGCACGTGGACTGACTTCATGAATTTTATTAAAGCCTTGGCATATGCTTCATAGCACATATGTAAGGCCAGCATTGAGATTTTTGAAGAGGTCTACCCCAATTGTTCTACGACATTGTAATCACTTTTCTTGATTATTTTCAATATCTCCTCCATCTCCTTTTTAGAAGCCTCGGGAATGGCTTCTGGATGCGCCTTCGTCAGGACATGCTTAACCAATGGCTCTTTGCCCTGAGTTTCATCCGACTCGGTAGGTGGGATAATAATAGGACTAACAGTAGGAGTAGCCATGGGAATACTGACAGGAGCAACAACAGGAATAATCACCGAAGTAGTAATAGGAGCACTAGCAGGAGTAACAGCAGGGATGATCACAGGAGTAGAAATGGTCTTTGGAGAGATTTCGGGGGGAGAAAACTCTCCCACTTCTCATTATTTTACTGGTCCTAACAATATTGTCGACATCAGGATCAGTATTTTCAACAACTTTGTCTTTAATAGCCAACAGGTCTTGCTTGACGCCATGGTAATAGACGTCAGCCCCATAATTCCAGGAAACAAAATTATCTAAGGAATATGGTATTGGCCCCGGCATGGTGATGATCAGGGGAGCAAACTTTGGAATAGTTGTAATCCTGATGGGTCTTTTGGTGGAGACCCTGGGAGGATTGTCGGAAATGGTGATTATCGAAACATTTTCATATGAATTTTTGGCAAGAGGAACTTTATCGAACATGATTTCTTTCTTAACCATCGGGCGTTGGACGTCCATCTTCAGTAACAAACAACCATCTGGTAGAGACATACATGAGTGGAAACCTTCACTATAGCCCAGAAATAAACCGGCTTGCAATAGATTTTCTTTAACAACCAAAATAGGAGTAGTTAATTCATCCACAGAAGAAACAAAATGGTCATCATCAATAACATTGACACCTTGGCCATGTTTGGGCATTGGTGCAGTTATTACGTTAGGTGTCTCGGGAAGGTCAAACTCAATCTCCTTCGCCTCAATGAGATCCTATACCTTATTCTTTAAAGGCCAACCGTGATTTGTATCATGTCCCGAAGTTTCAGAATGATAGGCACATTGAGCATTCGGGTTGTAGCAGGGAGACGCAGTATTAGGATTCTTCGGGGCCTCCTTCAGAGTCACCAGATTGGATTTCAGCAGATGTGGTAAAACCTGGGATAAGGTCATGTTGATCTGGGTAAACTGTCTTCTAGGTGCATCTGGTCTGCACTGATTATTTCGTTGCTGGTTTGAGGTAGAACTGGAAATCATAACAGCCCCCACCGGCGGACAATGCTCAGTTTTGTTATGATTTCTTTGGCCATAAGCAGCACTGACCTCCTTCTTTCTAATGAAAGGTTTCTTTGGAGTACTGGAGGATGCATCTCTCTCTATATTTTACCACTTTTGATGCCGACCTCTACATGTTCACCAGTTAAGATCAATTCAGTAAACCCAGCAAAATAACTTCCAATCAGATGGTTAAAGAATGGCCTGGATAGCGTGCCCAAGAACATGTCCACTAGCTCCCTATCAGACAATGGAGGTTGGACTCTTCCCGCAAGGTCTCTCCATTTTTGGGAATAATCTTAAAAACCTTTGCGGGAATCCATAGACATACTTTACAATTGTGTATGGGTCGGGGCGAGGTCAACATTATATTGATACTGCTTGTAGAAAGAAGCAGCCAAATCTTCCAGATTGCGAAGGTTGGTTCTTTCCAGTTGATAGAACCATTCTAGCTGAGTCCCCGATAAACTTTCCTGGAAGAAGTGGACCCACATATTCCTGTTAGTAGTGTGGGGTTGAATCTTCCTGACATACGACCTTAAACGCAGCTTGGGACAGGAGACGCCGTCGTACTTAGCAAATGTAGGGACCTTGAATTTTTGTGGGATGATAACCCCTGAAATTAGTCATAGCTCCTCAAAATCAAGACCGGGTATCCTCTGGATCTCCATAGCATTGAGCGGATCCTATAGCTGTTTGTATTTATCATCAACAAGAGGATATTGCTCCTCAGAATAATCAGTTTTATCTTCCTCAGACCCGGGGTTATTGTTTTCTTCCATTGGATTCTCTTCATGATTATCCCCCTCATTTGACGGGGTCGCAAAATCTATAGCTTGCTTAACCAGACCTATGATCCTTCTTCCCAAATTCATTACACTGGCTGGTTTCTTTGGCTTCTTAGTCTTCTTTTTAATGATAAGAGCTTTCAGATCTTCCTGTCCCCAGGCCAGAGCCAGGAGCATTTGCTAAAATTGAGCGTTCTGAGCTTGGAGGTCCTTCACTATTTGTTCGAGAGCCATTTCTTTTGCTGAAATAAATAGCGAAAAGAATAAGAAACCTATTTTGAAATACATGCTTATGCGATGATATGCATGATATGTTTATGCAATGTTTTCAAGGGCCTTATAGGATTTAAACTCTTTTAACCAGAATAGAAACAAAGACGTTTTATTAGTAAGTTCAAAATGAAATCAAAGTTTAGAGAGGAATAACAAATAAGAAACTTCTAAAATTCCTAAGTCTCCTAATGGCACTTCCTTTTGGTGCTAATGTAGGCATTGAGATTCTGCTCTTCGTGAAGCCGCTTTGTCAGTTCCAACACCTTTTTCTCACTGGCATATAATTGGGACTCAAAAGTATCTCATTCTTCTTTGAGATGTATTCAAGAATTTTGCGACTCTTCGAAATTTGTTGGCATATCAGGATGCAGAATGATGCAAGACTCGGCCCCTTGAACAATAGGCTCTAAAATCACTGGTAGGATAGAAGCATACGACATCATAAAATTTTGAGCACGAGCCTGCACCCATTTGAGGTATGGCTCCAAAGGGATGGAGTTCTTGTTCCCTAGAGTCATGCTATCAGTCTTCTTAACCATTCCCCATGTGCGGATGAACCTATGATGATAACCTTGCAGATCATTTGAATAGTCGAACACAATACCTTAAATGAGCATATCATGAGGACCATCCCTGCGAGCGTAACCGAACGGACGCAGATCTAATGAAGGGTTATAGGTGATTCCTCCTTTAATGCCAAGGAGTGGCACATTGGGAAATTCTCCGCAGCGATCAATAAAAGAGATGTCTTCTTGAGAGCGAGGGCACAAATAGATATCAGAGTGAGAAAGAGACATTAATATTTGGTTCCATCTTAAGCCTAACTCATTCTTCATTACTGATCAAGGAAGGTGCGAAATAAACCACCTATAGAGTAAAGGTATACAACACATAAGAGTCCCTCACTTCTTCATGGTACGAGTATGGAGTTAATGCAGGATATCCCCGAGAAATGTAGGCACTGGATTATAAGCAAGGAAAATGTTGATGGCACTGATATCTACAAACTGGTATGAGTTGGGGAACATAACTAACCCGTAGATCAAAAGAGATAAAACATCTTCAAAGGCATGGTAACTCATAGCGTCTAGGAATACATGGGCTTTCTTCATTAGAAAACTTGTGAGGAGGCCCTTAACTCCACTCCTTCTTTCCCAATTGGACTCAATGTCAGATGGATTCAAGTGTAAAGCTATAGCAACATATTCAACAATTGGATTTTGTTCTAAACAGGTAAAGGGTATCTGATTCAATATAGGCAAACCAAGTATTTTGGATAATTTTTTCAGTGTAGGCACCAACTGATAGTCTGGAAATATGAAGCAGTGGTACTTAGGGTCGAAGAACTGGAATAAGACACTCATCAAACCCTCATCAAAACCGGTAGTAACCAAACTGAGCAAATGACCATATCTCTTTTTGAATGATGTACTTTCAGGAACTTTTGAAACCATTTCTTTGAGTTTGGGATGGATCTCTACAAAATTGATTCAGATGGTTTTTCTGCGAGTTGAATCCATGACCTACAAAATAGAGAAGAGATAAATCCCCAGGCCCTTGAAATGGTTAGTGTACATGACATGTTATGATGTTTATGATGTTATGCTTATGCTTTGAAATCACAAGTATACCAAACAAGTCACACAAAGACCTTAGGTTTAAAGGCTTGCATGAGTTTTTAAAGGTAAATACCCTCTTGAAGTTTCAGTTGGCTCAACCTGTCCTATTAATAGTAACTGGGTTCTAAGGAGTCTCATATCACTGACCTTTCTTTTAGGCATTGTTCTAGCTCAAGCACCGAAGTATTGCAGCCAGAATATCCCAAAAGTCCAATCTCAATGAGTATAGCATCGAGTATCAACCAATCTTCGGTCGAAATTAAAGCCGGCCATCTCACTACTTTCTAATGGATTAGGATGAGTCAATTAAAGGTTCTAAAGGTCAGTTAGCCCTTAATGACACTAAGGAAGCCTAATGTTGTCCTCGACTGGCTCAAGGAACATTAGTATAAACCAAAGTATCATGCTAACGTAGCTATCACTTCGTCCATATCGGTCTATGCCGTAAAACCTCCATGATTTATTTCTACTTACCCAATAAGGTGCCCCAGATCCGAGTGTAGGATCTTTTAGTAACAACCCAAACAAACCCTCAAAAGTAAAGCATACAAAACACACAATGTAAAGAAAATTAAAAATGATCTAACCCTAATGTAACCCCACTTTTTATAAGTATTTCCCCAGCAGAGTCGCCAGTTCTTTGATACGGTGGCAGAACCGAATGTTATACTGGTTTTGCATTTGTGTTCGCAAATATTGCGGTAAGCAAGAGTTGCCACAAACTTTTCTTTTATCCAAATTAAGGAACGGGTGAAAAGAACAGAAAAGACCTTTTCGAGAGTTTTCTGAGCAAGGGGGTAGATTATGGAAAGGGAAGGTGTTAGCACCCTTTCCATCTGTAGTTTTCTACAGGCTCTTAGATGCTTAGCTCATTTTTGAAATACCTTGTGCTTTGTGTCTTTGAAAAAGTATTTTGAAATGCCTTAGTGCGGCGATTTGCTTTGTGATAACTCTTGTATCAGTCCTCAAGAGTGTTGACAAAGAAAATGTTTTTGAAAGTTGTTTTTGAAAAGTGTAAGTGCAAACAGTTTGTTTTGAGCATAACATCTAAGAACTATCTACTTATACTCGAAAAGATTGTTATTTTTCACCTATCCTTTAGACAGTGCTATCCTACTATTAGTGAGTAGGTATCCCTATCGTTGGATGTAAGAGGGACATTCGAAGGGGTGTTTTTATAGTCACAAAGGCAACTGAGCAAGAAGCTTTAGTAACCACCCTAAGGTTCTAAGATCATATTTTTACCGAGGGACTTATGATCTTTTTGAACCAGAGGGTAGCCACTAGAACCTCTCGCGTTTCGAGAGTTGTGACTATTTTCCGAAGGCAACCAAAGTGGGGTACCCTAGAGGTGCGCATGTGCAAGTGATTCAATTCAATTTATTTATTTTTTTTATTAGGTTCGCTAACGTTTGATTTCAATCTTGCCATACAATCCTAATTACTAGCAGTTAATATTTTGTAGAAATTTAAAGACGGGAATTTAAATCTATGCTATTACAGTGCTTTGGGGAGGGGGTATTTACATATCCAAATGGGGGAAAGGAAATAAATAAAATTGATAAAGACCTAGTTTAATCTATTACATACTATCAGCAGATACATTATTATGAAAGATGCGAGGACAAGATAATGCGCGCGAAATAGAGACAAATGTCTAAAGACCCTAAGAATTTTCTAAGTAAACATAAAAATCCTTTTTGGTTGTTTTTGTGTTTATTAAGAAGATACTTAAAATTATCTTAAATCTAAATTCAATTAAGAAAATAAATATCAAATGAAATTAAACCTAATTCTAATATTTTTGTATTTTTTGTTAAGAAAGGTTTGAATGAAAAAAATCTAAGTATATTATTTTTATTTTAAGAAAAATGTTAAAGTAATTAAATTAATTAGTTAATAATTTTAATTAAAAAAAACAAACTAGACCTAATTTTTTTGTGATTTTGTTTTAACGTTAATAAAAAAGGAACAAGAAAACAAAATAAATAAAAAAACCAAAAATGAAACAATGAATAGAGCTCCTTTGATCTAGGGTGGGAGCTGTCCACTTTGATCCAGGGTATGAGCTGCCTCCTTTGATCCAGGGTATGAGCTCTCTCTGTCGATCCAGAATAGGAGCTGTCTCCTTCGATCCAGAATAAGAGTTGTCTCCTTCGATCCAAGATATGAGGTGATTTTCGACCTAGACCTGGTGTCAAAACTATAGCCCTGGTTTGGACTGAATGGATTTGTACAGGGAGATACAACCAAAACATTACAGCCTACCCTAACAATGATGTTTCACGATTCCTTCCTCAACCTAGTATATGTTATGTCAAAAAAAATCTAAACAACAACATGAGTATGGATCTGTGCATTGAATTTATTTAAATTGCATGAATTGAGAGATTAGAGCGTGAGAATTTTACCTTACCGGAGCAACGAAACCTGCTTATTTTGAGATGCTTTAAACGTCCAGGAGGGCTGGTAGGAACACCTGGGATCCTCAAGGTGGTGATGGGATGCCTTGAACGGATTGAATGTGGTTGGAATTGGCTGTTCGAATTTCACTACTTCACTAGATTTTTGGCAATTTTCTGTAGCTCTCTAGGCAGTGTATATGCGTGCATGAGGCGTTTTTTTTTGCGTCTGGAATTGTTGGGTTTATATAGGCAAAGATTTAGGTCAACATTTGTGTACCAAATCTTTGGTCATCATGAGGGAAAGATTTGATTTGATTTTTTTCATGAAAACTTGCCATATTTGGTCCAATCATGTGTTTCTTCCAGCTTGCTCTGAGTTGTTTTTGGGCCTCCAACACGATGGGAATCGAAAGCCTGAGATACCTTTGGTCAAAGCTTGATAAATATGGCAAGAATCAAGTCTTTAACATGGCCTTAAAGAATTTGAAAATCATCCATTTATGTTACATTCTTGCCATTTTCATAGGTTGCATGAACTTGGACACTTTGGCTCCTTCGAATGCCCTTCAACGCTGCTCTTCGATTAGCCTAGAGTTTTGATTCGAAGTGTTCATAAACTTCTTTATTAGAGCTTCTTCGATCAGTCAACTTCTGCATTGATTGCTTGATTATCTAAAGATATCTTGCTCTAATAGGCCAATCGAAGGACACTTTGTTGACATGCCTTCGAAGTACACCTTATCCTTGCTCTTTGATTGGCCGGGAGTTGTCTCCTTCGAACGGACCATAAATATATCATTATATCTTCTTCGCTTGAGCCTATCTACTTGCCTTAGCTATTTGATTCAAATAACCCAAACGAAAACTTCATTCTGACCAATCGAAACCTCCTTTGTTACCACCTTCGAATGCCATTGCACAAGAGGCTTGGGCCTGGCCACATATAGGACCAAGACCCATCATAAGACAAGCTTGTATTCAGTAACCATGTGTCCTTTGAATGGACCAATGAATGCTTCTTCGAAGGGAACTCATGAATGCGCCTTCGACGGGACTAACATGCGTGTCGAAGTGTGAAAACCTGTTTCAAAGGGGACCATTGCCCAGTCGAAGCTGGCACAAAGGCAGCCAATTCCTTGTGGGCGCTAGCATGAGGCAGGTCAAAGAAAGCATAAAATAGGCCACCTCCTAGTGAATCGAAGCATGTCTAAGGCAACTCTTTGTCTTGTGAATCGAAGACCAGTAAAAGAGACCTTTTGCCTTGTAGATCAAAGGCAAGCTTATGGGTCTTTGCCTTGTGAAACCAAGGAAAGCATGAGGAAGTTTTTGCCTAGTGAATCAGAATACACATGCAGGAGGCCACTGCTTGTGGATAGAAGGGAACTTGTAGGGGATTCTCGCCTAAATGAAACTTGGACCAATGTTTGCTCGAAAGGGGAACTAACACGCAACCGAAGCTGATGGGCCAATGCTTGGTCGAAGGGTTTTTGACGCCTACTCGAAGCTTGTTGACATGCCAATCGAAGGACCCTTTTCTCTTATGTGCCAATCAAAGGACATTACTCAGATGCCAATCGAAATACATTGTTGGCATGCCAACCGAAAGACACTGTGCTATCATTAAAAAAATTTCAGTTTTCTTTTGGCAAGTGTTTGTAACCACCCATGTAAAAGAAACCTTGGGAAACACGAGAGGGAAAATTTTGGGGTACAACACTCTCAATAAACAGAATCACCTCAGATGGAAAGATACTTCCAATAACAAAACTTCCACAATCAAGGGGCATGACATATTATTGCCCAACTCATCTGTGGCAGTCAAGTTAAGATTCAAGGAATCTCTCAAAAGTGATGAATAAAGTGCTGAATAACTAGGGGCAAATCTCAATCTGAATCACCTGGGGCATTAAACATGAATTTCAGCAACGGGCCAAGTACGATCAAGCAAACATTTTCTGGCAGTGCCGCAACACTTACTACTATGGACAGTGACAATTATCTACACCTTGTGAATGATGACATAGTCGAAAAATACTACGCATGAAAAAAGACCCGCTAGGTTGACTAGCCTAGGCAAAAATAAGGGCATCCCAGTAAACCAAAAGAGTTCGGGGAAAAGTTAGGGATATATAAATAAAGTTGTACAACCGATAAGTCGAAAACATAAACAGGCGGCTTGTGCAAAAAGGGGTATTCCAGTGGACTGAAAATCTGAAAGGACAATCCAGGCAAAAGTTAGGGATTAAAATGTACGACTATGTCCCGTCATCTCGTCACTTGACTATTAGTAGAAGATTTATTACCCTGATTAGCATTTACTAAAGACTTTGGGAGTTAGGGCAAAGTTATAACTGTCCACAAATCCCCACAGAATCACTTCCATGGATTATTCCCATAATATCTCTGGTAGATCGCTCTAGCGGACAAGGGAGTATTGATCTTCTCCTGATAAATGCACCAATACATTACACACATCATGCCAGTTCCCAAACAGATAGAGATTGCCAACAGTTTTTAGATACAGTTCAGATACAATCAAGATACAGATTCATTTTGACACTCATGCTAGATTCTCTTCTAGATAGAGATCAAATACGATCAAGATACAAATTCATTTTTACACTCAATCTAGATCCATTTCTAGATACAGTTCAGTTACGATCTAAATATAGATTCATTCTGACACTAATTCCAGATCGATTTCTAGATACAATTCAGATACAATCTAAATATAGATTCATTCTAACACTCATTCCAGATCCACTTCTAGATACAATGCAGATACAATCAAGATACAGATTCATTCTAACACTCATTCCAGATCCATTTCTAGATATAGTTCAGATACAATCTAAATATAGATTCATTCTAACACTCATTCCAGACCCACTTCTAGATACAGTGCAGATACAATCAAGATAAAAATTCATTCTGGCACTCATTCTAGATTTCTCTTCCAGATACAGTTAAAATACGATCAAGATACAGATTCATTTTGATACTCATTCAGTACATCTTCTAGGTACAGTTCAGATAAGATCAATATACAAATTCATTCTGATACTCATCCAGTACATCTTTCAGATACAGTTTGGATATAGTCCAGATATGGATATCATTCTGATACCCATTCAATACATCTTCAGATACAATCAAGGCATCAACACTCCCCATCTTGAGTATGCTTTTACCATAAATCACTGGCTAAAATCCTCTTCCCAATGAAGTTGCCACTATCCCCAGAGAGTTTCTATGGAACTTGGAATCAAATCAAATACCAATAACCTTATCTTCCCCAGATAAGTCGGAAGGTTATCCACCTCTTCCATCCCCAGTCAGGATATCAATTCCCCAATAGAGAAATGAACAACCAATGTTCTTAAACTCTTCTCCCCAAGAAGGAATTAACACTCTCCAATAGAGCTTCCTCAAGCAAATAACAAAAATCAATATTCCCCAGTGGAGTTCCCTCAAATAAGAAAGCAGGAATTCCCAGCAGAAACAATCCCCAGAAGATTGAAGATTACACGTACTCTTCATCCCCAGCAACATTAAGGGATTTATTTTCCCCAGACTAAGATGCTACTCAAGTTTACAAATGCATTTCAAAAACATGTCACATTCATACAACATTTACGAAATGTCATAGCGTATGCATATGAAACGCATATAGCACGATCACATTTATTTTGAGAACATCATTGTGCAATACATTTCATACATAATGACATTGCATACAACTAATTCTTTACCTTTTCAGGAAAGATCAATCAACGAACATCATCAACTACTTATATGACCTGACAATCTTCTCGAAGGCTACATCTGATGAAGGTCTATTCCAGCATTTTCCTCAGAAGGTCATTCTCAAAAGACATCTGCTGGTTCAGTTTAAATCGACTAATGACTTATGTTGATTTGTTTTCCCGTAGACTCTTTCTCTGGTTTAGTTAAATCGACCATAAGATTTTTCTGATTCTTATCCAGTTAAAGGAAATTCAAGACCTCTGCTGGTTCATTTTATATCGACCAATGATTTATCCTGATTCATTTTCCGGTACTCTTTCTCTAGTTTAGTTAAATCGACCCTAAGATTTTTCTGATTCTTATCCAGTTTAAGACAATTCAAGACCTTTGCTGATTCAGTTTAAATTGACCAATGATTTATCCTGATTCATTTTCTGGTAGACTCTTTCTCTGGTTTAGTTAAATCAACCCTAAGATTTTTCTGATTCTTATCCAGTTAAAGACAATTCAAGACCTCTGCTGGTTCAGTTTAAATCAACCAATTATTTATCCTGATTTGTTTTCCGGTAGACTCTTTCTCTAATTCAGTTAAATCGACCCTAAGATTTTTCTGATTCTTATCCAGTTGAAGACAATTAAGACCTTTCTCTGGTCTAGCTTAAATCGCTCAAGGATTTATTCTGATTCTTATCCAGTTAAAGATAAGTACATACATCTATTGGTTTAGTTTAAATCGACCAATAATTTATCCTGATGCTTTTCCAGTAGACCCTTCTATTGGTTCAGTTTAAATCGACCAATGATTTACCCTGATTCGTTTTCGATAGACTCTTTCTCTGGTTCAGTTAAATAGACCCTAAGATTTTTCTAATTCTTATCTAGTTAAAGATAAGTACAGACCTCTGTTGTTTCAGTTTAAATCGACCAATGATTTATCCTGATCCATTTCCGGTAGACACTTTCTCTGGTTCACTTAAATCGACCCTAAGATTTATTCTGATTTTTATCCAGTCAAAGAAAAATCAACATTTTCTCTGGTTTAGTTTAAATCTACCAATGATTTATCCTAATTCTTTTCCAGTAGGCACTTCTCTGGTTCAGTTTAAATTGACCCTAAGATTTATTCTGATTGTTATCCAGTTAAAGACAATCAAGGACATCTGCTGATTCTTCTTCAAGTAGAAATCAACAATTACTTTGGATGGCATCTATAATCCCATCTCCGACGACTCTCCGTCACCTCTCCAAATGGAATCTATAAGCCCACTCCCGTTACAATCAACCAACAATGTCACATCTTGCACAGGCGAGTGCAAATTTCTGGGCACTTAAGTGTTCAATTATCTTCTACCTTCAAGTCACAAATGGCGGATGTAACACCCCAATTCTACCGGAAATTATATATGCAAATCAGAGTCATAAAATTCATGCAACTGAAATCAGGATGCCACAAATTCAACTTTAAAAACACATTTCATTCAACGTGGATACATAACACTTTAAAACTTTGGATGAACTATAAACATAATAATTTAATCTCTTAATTCAACAACTTGAACATCTATGCAGCGGAATCATAATAACATCTTTGTCCAACAATTACAACAACTTCAAAATAATGCGTACTTAGCAACAAACAAATTAAAGTTCAACAACTTAAATAATCAACAACTAAAAGCAACAAGCGTTCATCCCCCCGAGTGTTACGTATCAGAGCAATGACACCGACTCGAACTACCGAATGTATACTGCCTTCACTCTGGATTACCTGCACGTAACCAACGTAAGGGTAACATTCAAACAAAAGGGGTGATATATCTAACAATATAATAAAACGTATGATAAATAATATATTAAATTAGATCACATAACATCACCACTTCTCATCGTATAAACAACAATAATCGCAACAGAATACCAACAATATACAGATTTACCGCATCAGTAGACAACTTCTTTATGCAATCATATAATTTGACTCAATAATATGCAAATTCATGTGGTACCATTGGAGCAGAACTCCCATCTCAAATAATTGCCAATAAATAGAGGCATCAATAAGGCATAAGCTCCCATCTTAATATTCGAAAATACAAGCCATCTTAATGAGCACCAGCTCCATCTTGAAATGCAATGTATGCGACACAATCATGAATGTAATAACAACAACCATAATTAACAACATCTCAACACAACATCATCGTTGGCCAGAAGCCTACATCTTAATAGCTGCCAATTATTAGAGGCATCTCAATCATCATTCATCAACATCATTCGTCGCATAATTCATCAACATAAGTTCATCGCATAATTCATCAACATAATTTCATCAATGTAATTCATCGCATAATTCATCAACATAATTTTACAACAAGTCAGCCACAACAACAATACAACGATAGATCGACAATCCCTCGACGTTGGCCATAGGCCTACAACATGATATTTACTATAATTAATTAATCATATAAGACTTACCTCTAGTTAACAAACCTCTACCTATTATTAATTCTATAATACTACATCATTATCATCATTAATCTTACTGTTATGAACGAAACAGTAGTCTATCATCGTCTTATCCTCATCATACTTCACAAAATCATCATAGCGATTAACGCGGGAAACTAACTCTAATCCTAATTTGGGTTACTAGGATTATTCTTCCTATCCTTAATTTTAATCCTTAATAATGAAGTTCATCGCGTTATCTATCCAACGCTTCGAACGACACCTCAAACGGAGTCCAGAAACTCAAGTTACAGCCTTCTGAAACAAATCTGCCAAAAATCAGACTACATGAGTCGACACATAATGCTTTGAGTCGACGCGTACTGGGCTTAAAATCCTACATGAGTTGATTCATACTCCCTTTGTATCAACTTATACTGAGTCTGTAACACCGTATGTATCGACGCATGCTCCTTCGTGTCGACTCATCCTGAGTCCAAAAACATGCATGTATCGACGCATGGCTTTTGCGGTCGAAGCATATTGTTCTGTCATGAATATTTTCTGCGATTTCACTGTGTTTTTACTACCAATTCCCTACCTTAGGCCATAAAAACATCCTCTAACCATAGGTAATCATCAATTATAGTCATCCTATATTTCTACATCAAATATACAACATTAGGGCATCATTACTCATCTCTAAATCATTGATCTTCCTCATACAACAATATATACATTCAAATCATGAACAAGACAACTTTTCATATATAATCTCACATACTACTCATCATAAACCTTATTATAGAGTCAGAACCCCACCCTTACCTTGGATTTAAGGTTACAACTTTTCCAGTTGAATTTCGTTCTGCCTCTTTTCCTTCGTTTCTACAACTTTCACGTTCTCTTTCTCTTCTTCCAACCCTTATTTCCTTCTCTTCTTACTGCTTCTTCTTTTTCCTTATTATTTCTAAAAACTAATATAATAACCCTATAATTTTTATTATGCCTTAATGGGCTTAAAACTCCTACACCCCCTTCTACTAATTTTATTCTTTAAAACAAGTCCACATCAAATTATATTATCATTCTAATATTATTCCACAACTTAATAGAATAAATAAATCCAATAACAACAACATATCGACTATCATCATAACACAACTTCACAAATATTCTAAAAATAATTTAATAAAATAAGTAATTAAATTACGGGCGTTACAACTCTCTCCCACTTAGAATATTTTCGTCCTCGAAAATTTACCTTAATCAAACAACTTAGGATAAGAGTCTCGCATCTTGCTCTTCAACTCCTAAGTCATGCTTTCTCTGGAAGCTTATAGCCAAACCACTTTAACCAAAGCAATATCTTTGCCCCTAAGCGTCTTTATTTCACGATCCGCGATCCATACAAGCATCGTCTCCACCGTAAGGTTATCCCGTACTTGCACATCATCCATATGAATCACATGAGATGGATCTGAAATATACTTCCGGAGTTGTGACACATGAAACACATCATGAAAATTTGAAATATTAGGCGGTAAAGCCACTCTATAAGCCACATTCCCAACTATCTCTGAAATATGATATGGTCCAATAAAATGAGAAGTAAGCTTTTTAGACTTCGATGCTCGTCCAACACCAGTCACATATGTAACTCTCAAAAACACATGGTCACCCGCTTGAAATTCTAAATATTTCCTTCGCTTGTCATGATAACTCTTCTGTCTACTTTGGGATGTTGTACCCCAAAATTTTCCCTCTCATTTTACTCAACAAATGTCAAGTGAGGTCCCTAATTTGCTCAAGGTTGCCCAAGAGTTGACCAGACAAACTCTCTCCTAAGGCAGTATACCCCAAATTAGGGTTTCTATTTTCATCAAGATGAGTGGACCACAAAGGTATCATATTCTCTCCATGGTCTTAATATGTTCTCAAGACCCTACATGTCAAGTTTCATGCCTTGCATAAGAAGTTTGCTCAATCAACTGCTCAGATGCTTGAGAATCGACTATATTAGGTCAAAAGTCAACTGTGACCCACATACACTCAAAATTCAAGATTTTTGGTCAACATAAACATTTTGAAGTGATTTTCATCATTTGATCAAGGGTTGACCATGATTCCCCAAGGAATGCTCCAAATTCATCAAAACCCAAAAGTTGCTAAATTATGGTTTTGTAGGAAAAGTCAACCCAACTTTGACCAAGCATAACTTCTTCATACATTATCATAAATTTTCAATCCAACGCTCATTTTGAATAGGATGAAATTCCCTACAATTCATCTTCAGCGCTCAAGTTCAAAATATGCACTCATAAAAAGATATGAATTTTGACATTATAGGTCCTTTTGAAAAGTCAACAAAAATACCTTTTGGGTCAAAGCTTCATACATGAACATGGAAGATCCAATTGATATGAAACCAAAAGTTTTGTTTAGATGACATCCTAAGCTTTCTAAAAAGTCCAAGAACACCCTCATAGGGTCAAAATTGAGAGAGTTGTGCATTGTCAAAGTTGGCAATTTTTGGAAAATTGTCAAAAGTCAACATTGATCAAATTTGCATTTTTCCAAAGGGGCCCATATTTTCTTGTTTGAAACATGTTTCTAATAGGACCCACGAACCCTGAGCTTTTCCACCTTTTATTTTATTATTTTTATCATTTATTTTGATTTTTTATTCATTTAAACCAAAATAAATCAAATTAAATGGTAAACTAATAAAAGCAAATCAAATCTTGGGATTTTTGTGCACATTATGAGTCCATATATAGCTAGCATAGCATGTAATTCGTGCAAGGATGATTTAGATTGAAAAAGTCATGATTGGAGCTATTTTGGATAGAAATCATACAAGGCCAAAATCAAATTAAATCTTCATAATTCCTCAAGATACCATGAGATTTCTTCCAATATTTTTGACCTAAATTCCTCCTCTATATAAACACAACACCCTCATACACTAGGGAGCACGAAATTGGCTGCCCAAGAACACTCTCTAAAAACCTCAAATTCTGTCAAAACTAGTGCAAAGTCAAAACCGAAGATCCAGCCACTTTCAGTCCAAGCCATCAATTACAAATCATTCCTGAGGTATCTAAGGATTAAGTACATCACCATTCCATGCGTCCATCATACGCTCACAAATCCTACCCTTTGGATCATCCCTTGATCCAGATCCAACGTCCAACCACAGCAGCCTATGGTGCACTCTCTGAAGCTAATCCACATGGGATCACACGCAAGGAACATGGGCCAACCAATTTAGGCCCAACAATTTGGCAATGCACCCCCCAGTCTACATTCTACCACACAGGCACGATCTTTTCTTTTTTATTTTATTTCAATTCTTTTTATTGTTTTAATTTATTTATTTTATTTATTTTCCAAAAATCATTTTTAATCAAAACATAAAAATCAGAAAATCACAAACAATATCAGGTTTAGTCTTTTTTTTTCATAAAATATTTAATTGCATTAATTAGTTTAATTAGGTTAACTTAAATATTTTTTTCATAATTAAAATTAAATAGAAATTAGGTTTAATTATTAACTTTAATTCCTTCTCAAAATAAAAACACAAAAATAGGTTAATTGTTTTTTTCATTAATTTAATTTTTCATAATTAAAACTTAATTAGTGATTAGGATATTTTGCAATTTATTCTTTATTTCCTTAAATAAAAATGACAAAAAATGATTTTTTTCTTTAATTAAATTCAATTTAGTTGTCAAGGGTCAAAACCCAAATTTCTCGCATTTACGTTTGTCGTACGTACTTTTCATTATATTTTTGTAATTGCTCCGAGGTTGTAATAGTCTTTTAAACTAGGGTTTTATTTACTATTTAATTTCCCCCCAAGTTTTGGTTATGTAATCCCCATTTCCCGAAGCCTTGTAATAATTAGATTTACTTTTCCACTTTTAATTTCCACAACTATCAAACTGCTAGATATATGCCTAGGATTGTATGCGAAAGACAATTTGCATGAAAAATTAAAACAGTTAGAAAACCCTAATGTTCAAAGATAACATTATCTGAAAAAGCACACTTGCACATGCTCACTCTTAGGGTATACTCTCACTCCGGTTTCCTTCGGTAAACGGTCATGAAGCATATGATGTTTTAGTGGCTATCTTCTATGTCCCAAAAGATCAAAAAATGACCCTTTCGACTGTTGCCTTAGAAAAGATCTTTAGGACTCTAGGATGGTTACTAAGGTGTCCTAACATTGCTTTTGTGACCGTATGTCCCTTTCGAATGTCCCTTATAACTCCAACGGCGGTGCTACCTACTCCTTAATAGTAGGATAGCCCTGTCTAAAGGAAACAAGAATAAAAACAATCTTTTTTCGAGTAGGTAGATGCTAGTAGGTACTTGCTCAAATCAAAACTTTTCACACTTACACTTTTCAAACAAATTTTTAAAACAACTTATTCACACCTTTGAGGACTGATACAAGGGTTATCATGAAGTAAAACATTTTTCAAAATCAAGCACACAAACACAAGCAATTTAAAAATGAGCAAGTGCCTAAGATCCCATGGAAAACCATGGATAGAAAGGGTGCTAACACCTTCCCTTTCTATAATCTACCCCCCGTACTCAAAGTCTCGAAAAATGATTTTTTCTGTACTTTTTTCCTTTTCGATTGGATGAAATAAAAGTCGGTGGCGACTTTTGCTTACTGCGACATTTTGTGAATAAAAAACGCAAAATGTAAACCAGTATTAAACAGTCGGTTCTGCCACCGTATCACAGAACTGGCGACTCTGCCGGGGATTTAAAATAAAGTGGGGTTTACCTTAGGATATAGGTCATTAAATTGCTCCTCTTGATTGCTATACTTTTGATGGTTTATTTGGGGTTACTATAGATCCTACACCCAGATCTGGGGGCACTCATTAGGTAAACAGCAATAGATCATGGAGACTGTATGGTGTAGACCGATATGGTTTAAGCGATGGCTGTGTTACTGTGGCACTTTGGTTGGTACGTGTATCCTTCGTGGGGAAACGAGGAGAATACGGGGCCACCGCGTGGTGTCGTGAAGCACTAACGGACCTTAGAACCTTAGTTGAACAAACTTGGCCATTAGAAAGTAGTGAGATAGCCGACCTCGGTGTAGAACTGAGAACTGGTTGATACTCGATGCTACACTCATTGAGATCATACTTTTAGGATATTTTGGCTGCAAGAAAAGATTTAGAGGTGAAACAATGGCCGATAAAGAATGGTCAGTGATATTCAGAATCTCTAGAACCCAGTTAATTTTTAGAACAGGTTTGAACCAACTAAAATTCAAGAGGGTACTACCTTTAACCTCATGCAAGCCTTAAACCTAAGGACTTGGTGTGACTTGACTGTGTTTGCTATACATGTGGTTTATCATGACATCATGCATCATAACATGGCATTCATGCTTATTGCACTAACCATTTCAAACACCAAGGGAATTTATCTTTGTTCTGTTTTACAGATCATGGCTTCCGTTCGTAGAAACACTATCCGAATCAGCTTTGTGAAGATACCTTCCCAACTCAAAGAGCTAGCATCAAGGGTTTCTAAAACTTCTACGTTCACTAAGAGACATGGTCAACTTCTCAACCTGGTTACTTCAAACTTTGATGAAAAGATGATGAGTTTACTCTTTCAGTTCTTTGATCCCAAGCACAACTGCTTCACCTTTCCAGACTATCAGTTGGTGCCTACCTTGGAAGAATTCTCTCAGCTATTGGATATACCTATTCTTGAACAGGTGCCCTTCATAGGTCTAGAAGAAGTTCCTAAGCCAGAAGTCATTGCCTCAGCTTTGCACCTGAAATGGGGTGACATGGTATCCAATTGGGAAACTAGAAGCGGAGTCAAGGGTTTTCTAGCTAAGTTTATGTTAGACAAAGCCCAACTATTTTGGGATAATATGGACTTTTAGGCTTTTGAGGAGGTCTTAGCTCTTCTTATCTATGGTTTAGTTCTCTTTCCTAATCCGAACTCATTCATAGATGTGAATGCTATCAAGATCTTTCTCTCTTACAACCCGGTGCCTACTTTGCTCGGAGATATTTTGCACACTCTCCATACTCGTACCATGAGGAGAAGAGGGATTCTTATGTGCTGCACGCCATTGCTGTCGAGGTGGTTTATTTCTCACCTCCCTAAGTCCATACTAAAGAATGAAGAAGGTCTGGTTTGGTCACAAAGAATAATGTCACTCGCCCATACGGATATTCTTTGGTGTTCTCGATCTATGGAAAACATTGCTATCATTGACCGTTGCTAGGAGTACCCTAATGTCCCATTTCTTGGTATCAGAGGGGGTATAACCTACAGTCCTTGTTTAGCTCTGTGAAAATTTGGTCACCCTCGAAGGGATGGTCCCCATGAGTTACTAATCGAAGGCATCGTGTTCAACTATGAGGAGGATATTCAAGAGTATCATCGGAGGTTCACACGAGCCTAGGGCATGGTAAACAGATATGGCGTCAAGACTTTGGGGCCAAAAAATTCCATTCTTATGGAACCTTACCTCCAATGGATACGAGCTCGTTCCTAGAAGCTTATGATGCCCTATGTGTCCGTTTTACCAGTGATTGTGGAACCCACTACTGAAGAAGGCATTCCTTACACAGTTCTCTATCCTTACATGCCCACTGATCTTGGGGAATTACAGAGGTCTTGGATTCAGATGATGAAGGAGCGGGATACTTACAGGGATAAGTTCCATGCTCAGGAGAGGAAGGTCTTAGAGCTCACAAAGCAACTACATGAGGAAGAAGGACTGAATGATTATCTCGGTGCAAAGAGGAAGCATCCATGGGAGTTTTGATGTCTTTTATAGTTTTAGATTTGTTTATTTTTTATTTTAAACTTCTAAAAGGCATTTGAACTTCAAATTCCGCTAATAAAGTTTTGTTTATTTTTGGTTTGCAAATTTAAATTTCCCGAAGTCTTTGAAATCATTTCATGCGCATACCATTATCATACACATAATTGCAGGTACCATTACAGGTTTCTCAACTTTCTTCGCTATTTATTTCAGCAAAAATGTCTTTCGAACAAAGCATTAAGGACCTTCAGGCACAAAACGCCTAATTCCAACAAATGTTCATCAGTCTGGCAAAGGGGCAGGAGGATATGAAAACCCTCATTCTGAAAGAGAAGAAGAAAAAGAAGAAGGATGCCGGTATTCTAAATATGGGTAGAAGGTTTGGAGAGTGGTTGAAGAGACAAGTCGACCTGACCTCTTCATCTAAGGAAGGGGAGAATCAAGAAGAAGAGAAAGACCCCAGTCCTGTAGTGTCTGACAATGATACTAATTACAATGATGAGCAATATCCTCCCGCTGAGGATAGATACAAACAATTGGAAGACCGTCTGAGTGCCATGGAATTTCAGAGGATACCTGGGATGAATTTCGAGGAATTGGGATTGGTGTCGGGAGTGGTCATCCCGCAAAAGTTCAAAGCCCCAGTTTTTGCTAAGTATGATGGTGTGTCCTACCCAAAACTCCATCTTTTCTCTTATGTCAGAAAGATCCATCCCCATACCGCTGATAGAAATCTGTGGGTTCATTTATTTCAAGATAGTCTGTCAGGGACTCAGCTTGAATGGTTCTACCAGCTAGAGGGAACAAATATCCGAAACTAGGAAGATCTGGCAGCTGCTTTCTACAAGCAGTATCAATATAATGCCGACCTTGCTCCCACTCGTACTCAACTTCAGAGTATGTCCATGAGTGCAGGTGAAGGTTTTAAAGATTATGCACAAAAATGGAGAGACTTGGCTGGGAGAGTTCAACCCCCGTTGTCTGATAGGGAGTTGGTGGATATGTTCCTTGGTACGTTGTCTAGTCCTTTCTTCAATCACTTGATTGGTAGCTCCTCGGCTGGTTTCGCCGAGCTGATATTGACTGGAGAAAGAGTAGAAGCTGGGATCCGGAGTGGCAAGATCCAGAAAAATACGTCTTCGATTACAGAGAAGAAGTCATTTGGTGGCAAGAGGGAAGCCAATGCTGTGCACGGCCAGAAGGGGCGTAGCAAGGCAGACTACCACCAATCTATGGGGGCAGTGCTGATCTCTAATTCGGCACGCACACAACAACCACAACAACGAAACAATCAGCCAAGGGTGGAAATACCTCAAAGGCAGTTCACCCAAATCAACTGAGTTTAGGTTTGGAGAACATCACGAAGAGCGGGTGGGTACTAATAAAATTTGAGCCTTTATCCTTTGTTTCTTAAATCGTGAACCAGGCCACGTTATAACCCTTAAAAATCCTAGCTGAAGCATGGGTTAGTTCGAAAGCATACTGTTACGAAAGGTACCCTGACTCCTTAAGGCTTACGGTAAATACGAAGTTGACATCACGTTTTACAAACAATCACTTGTTTTATGAAAAGAATGCATTTTAAAAATCTTCAAGACAGACATAGGCTTTGCATTTTCAACATAATTTTGTTTGCATATGACTTTTTGTTTGGACAGCAGGGAAATTCGCACGATGAATACCTAGTGAACAAAAGCACTTCCAATCAAGGGGCACGACATGATCATGGTCCAATTATCTGGGGCAGTCCAGTCAAGATTCAGAGAATCTCTCAAAAGGCCAAAAAGCCTGGGGCAAATCTCTGCCTAAGTCACTTGGGGCACTCCAGCAACGAATCTTGCACGATCAGACACCTTCTGGTAATATGGCAACACAAGCAGCCAGGGGCACCTCCCTGCATTCTAAGAGCGTGGACATAGTCGGAAAAATACTACGCACAATCAAAGACCCGCTAGGTTGACATACCTGGGCAAAAATAAGGGCTTCCCGGCGAACCAAAAGGGTTCGGGCAAAAATAAGGGATAAGATGAAAAAATTTTACACCCGGCAAGTCGAAAACCTGAAAAGGCGGCTTGGGCAAAAATAGGTATCCCGGTGGACTGAAAACCCGAAAGGGCGGTCCAGGCAAAAGTAAGGGATCAAAAGCGTACGACTATGTCCCGTCTTCTTGTCATCTACCTACCAGAAGAAGGTTTATCCATCAACAACTATCAGCACCCCACAAGTGCCTCCCCCATAGAAACAGGGGCAATAAAGAATGGTCTAAGCAATCTGATTGTTATCCTCCAAGGTATCAGGGTAGGTTCCGTGGAAGAACATAACCAATACAGTTCAAAACTTCCCCAGAGAATCCAATCCAGTTCCCCAGGAAAGATGGAATTCATATCCCCAAACAGCAAGCTTATCCCCAGACGATTCGGGAAGTTTATCCTCACGGAGCACGAACGCGTCCTCCGGCTTTATTTAAAGAGTTATTTCCTCAATAGGATATAACTGGGTTATCCTCAGCCAAAAGCCACAGAAAGATCGTCGTCGACACAGTCTCCTTACCCCAGCGAAGTCTATCAATATTCCCAACATAACAACGGTATCCCCAGCAAGTTACCAACTTCAGCAAGACATCCTCAGCAAGTCATTCTCAATAATTCAGCAAAGCATCTCTCTCCACAGAGTATTGCTTCCCAGCATGGTCGTCAGAGTATCTTTTCTCCCTGCAGAATCTTCCATTTGCCAAGTTTATTCCGCAACGGAGTCATCTTCTCCTACCGGTATACTTGTAACTATCATCCCCAGCGGAAGCAAAATCAATACTTCAACGTCAGCCCAGGATATGACTTCCCGGCACCCGTCAAGGATTTACTTTCCTAGACGAAAAACATTCATAAAACATCACATACATCATTATAGCATGCATAGACGCATCATATCATACAAATCTCATTTATATTGAGGACATCATTGCTTGACCCATATCATGCATTGCATATGACTGACCTTTACCTTTCAGGAAAGACGCAGTTAAAATGCTCAAATATATTTCAAGGCCTTCTCTAGTCCAGCTAAATCGACTCCCAACAGATTTTCTGATAAAGACTCAGCAGAACCTATGGTCCCCTCTCCGACGGCGTGTGAGGTGGTAATTCCTTTTTCAAGATGTTTCCCTCTCCGACGATGAGTGTGAGGTGATAGTCTCCTATGGTCCCCTCTCCGACAGCGTGTGAGGTGGTAATTCCTTCTTCAAGATGTTTCCCTCTCCGACGATGAGTGTGAGGTGATAGTCTCCTATGGTCCCCTCTCCGACAGCGTGTGAGGTGGTAATTCCTTCTTCAAGATGTTTCCCTCTCCGACGATGAGTGTGAGGTGATAGTCTCTTATGGTCCCCTCTCCGGCAAGTGCGTGAGGTGGTAATTCCTTCTTCAGATGTTTCCCTCTCCGACGATGAGTGTGAGGTGATAGTCTCCTATGGTCCCCTCTCCGACAAGTGCGTGAGGTGGTAATTCCTTCTTCAGATGTTTCCCTCTCCGACGATGAGTGTGAGGTGATAGTCTCCTATGGTCCCCTCTCCGACAAGTGCGTGAGGTGGTAATTCCTTTTTTAGATGTTTCCCTCTCCGACGATGAGTGTGAGGTGATAGTATCTTATGTTTCCCTCTCCGACGGTGTGTGAGGTGACAATTCCTTTTCCTATGATTCCCTCTCCGACGGCGAGTGAGGTGATTCCCTTTCAGATTATAATGGTCTATGGTTCCCGTTCCGATATTGCAAAGATGGTAATTCCCGCTAAGATTTTTCTCAACGAGCGTTGTTGAAGTTAAAATCGCCCAAGGTTCTCTTACCATTCATGCTAAGGCAGTAACCATCCCTGGTTCATTCATCGCCGTTTGAAGCCCCAGACCCAGCTCCTGTAACCAGTCAGGACACATCTATGCCAAGCATCTAAAATCAGCTCCTGCAACGTGTCAGGTACTCATTTTTCTTTTGCAGGTATGCAGGTTCTCGCTAAGGAATCTCCTACGCGATCAACATCCAGATGGCATCCATAAGCCCATAATCCTATTCATCAACCCCTAAATGGCATCTATAAGCCCATTCCACCATCACTGCTACTATGTGAGCACAAATTTCTGGGCACTCTGGTGTTCAATCATCTTCTACCCTCGGATTACGAAAGGCACGTCAGCCAATCTGCATCCTCAGGTCTAAGAAGATTGAACAGGGGCAACTGTTGTACCCCAAAATTTGCCCTCCCATATTCTCAAAGGAATTACCAAGTCAAGTCACAAAATTCCCCAAAGGTGGCACAGCTCAACTGTCTCCTATATAGTCAAAACTAGGGTTTGGGTTCTGATCAAGAAAATGAAGTTGTCAAAGGCCCAATCAAGTCTCACATGCCTACAAAGATGGTCAAGTATCCTCATATCAAGTTTCAAGGCATTCAGCTCAAAATTGCACAGTCAAAACCCTAGATTGCACTACAGTCAACTGTAGGGGCAAAATGGTCATTTGACAGTCAAAAGTTCAAATTTTTGGTCAACATATCATTTTGAAGCCACAAACATCATTTGATCAATGCTTGATCATGATTCTCAAAATTTGGCTCAGAAATCATCAAAGATGCAAAAGTTACTATATTTGGACAGCTGAAAAAGTCAACTGAAATTGACCAGGGCATAACTTTCACATGGATTATCAGAAAAATTCCATCCAAAGCTCATTTTGAAGAGAAAGACATTTACTACAACGCATCTTCATACTTCAAGTCCAAGAAATGCTCTCACAAAAAGTTATCAATTTCAACATTATAGGTCATTTTCAAAAGTCAACAAAAAGGGACTTTAAGTCAAAGGCCATAACTTGAGATTGGTAAATCAAAATGACATGGGACCAAAGGCATTGGTTAGAGGACTCAAAGACCTTTCCAAAATGTCCAAGAACATGTGAAACGCTTGAAAATTGAGCAAGTTATGCCTTGTGGAAGTTGGGAAATTTTTGGATATTTTGAAAAGTCAACAATGGTTCAAATGACCTAAATTTGCTAATGGGCCCATTTTTCTTCCATGATTCATCATTCTAAGCATATGCACGACCACTTGGCCCAAAGGGAAGTATTTTCTCATTTTTTATTTATTTATTTGAATTTCTATTAATATTAATTCATTTAAATTATATAAATATGTGGAAAATATAAAACTTGACCTAAAAAATCTTTTTGTACACATTCTAGACTCAAGATCTCGTGCACATCCCAATATGGCAAGATTTGGTTAGAATTGATCATAATTTGCACAAAAACCATGTGGAAAAGATATGTAAAGATTCTTAGAAAATCAAATATGCAAAACAATGAATGCCTTGGATTTTATCAAGTTTTGTTGACCTAATAGCTTCCATACATAATCAGAATCACAAACCTAATGCTAACACACCCTAGGCTGCGCAGAAGACCAATATACAAACTTGAAATTTTTTCCATAAAGCTCAAATCTGAAGTCAGTGTTCTAGGTGGATTGAAGGCACGAAATTGATTCCAATAGCTTCATTGTGGTTCTCTGAACGCATTCCAATCACAAACAACAACCAAAGCTCCAAGAATTGGTACCTATGACTCGAACTGTAAAGAGAAAATTCCATTATCGTGCAGCATGATTCAAGCATTTTTACAGCATTTTTTTTATTGATTCTTATTCCTCATGAGATTTTAAAGCTAATCATTGTATTTAATTGGATTATTATGCATCCTATATGATTTCACCATGCGCGATTTCTAGGGTTACAGGTTTGCAGATTTGGGGTTTTTAGAACGAGGTAAAATCAAGACTCAAGGCCACTACCATTGCACTCAGCAGATTTGGACGATCATGAACATATACTCGCGCCTAATTTATGTTTAGAGATGGGCTAATCGCTATTTTCTTAAAGCGTCCCTTAAGCCACGCCCAGAAAACCGCTGCCATACGTTCATGTTTCAGAAAAAGTGAAGAAGACGAACTCGTGGCTGGCGTTGATTGGAGGATTCGAATTTCGCGCGTTTTAGCCCACTAACGCGTTATTTTCTTTTATTATATTTGTTGCTTATTCGTTTAACAAAAAGGTTTCATAGCTCAGCTGGCAGGCATTGATAAGCGTTCACATCCAAGACCTGGGTTCGAACCCCAGGTCTGTATATTTGCCATATTATTTTTCCTTAAATATTCCTATGCAGCGCCTATGATGTGATCCATAATGCACCACCAGATCTAAGTGCACACGCGTCCAGGAGGTTCACATCCAAGGCTGAAGATTGATGTACACCATGAGCGTGAGTCAATGTTGTTACACGTGATGCTGAAAAGTCCACAAGGCCATGCTTGTTGGGCCAAATTGCTGGACCCATACCTCACAATTGGGACTTCACCCCCCTGGTTTGCCTTCTCTACATTTTTTTCTTATTTTGTTTTTTAATTGCTATTTTATTTCCTTATTTGTTTTAATGAATTATTTTTACCAAATTATAAAATACACAAAAAAATCAGAAAAAGAGAAAAATATATTATTTAATTTAATTATTTTCATAAGTAAATTAACATGTAAATATTTAGTTCTAATTAGGATATAATTTCAATTTCTTTTAAATAACAAAAATACAAAAAATATGTAGAAATAGGTTTAATTAATTTTGATTCCTTTTAATTTCCTTTTTTTTTACAATAATAATATTTAATTTATTTATTTTCATAATTAAAAATGCATAAAAATAATTAGAATTAGGGTTTGACATTTTATTTTAATTTTAATTAATCCTCTTTTCCATTAAAAATTAAAAACACTAAAAATACCAAAAAACATTCTTATTTTAATTTTAAATTCTTTATTTATTTAATTTTGCAAAAGGGTCCAACGCCCATGTTCGTAATTTATTTAATTTCGCGCATTTATTTTATGTCGTTTATTATAATTATGTAATTCTCCCAAAGCGTTGTAATATTCACTTCTCGCACTTTTATTTCTTTTGCTTTATTTACTTTCCGTCAAATCGGGTCCGGTTTAATTTTGGCGATGTGGACCCGCGCCATTTGTAATAGTTGTAGAATTTACTTCCCTCGCAAATTTTTAAACTGTTAAATAAGCATGCAAGAATGAATGGACATAATAAAATCAAGCGTAGATCACAATGAACTTGACAAAAGACAAATGCAAATGAAAACGACACACGAATCGCACACACCACCCCTAGGGTACGCCTCACTGTTGCCTTTCGAAAGGTGATCGTCGAGTAGAGGATGTCTTAGTAAGTCCTCATGATCCGGGAACCTGGCATGAGGGTAGCTTCTAAGGTGTCTTCCCATTGCTCCGGTGATCACCATGTCCCTAAAACTCGAATTGACCCGAACACCTCCAACGGTGGTGCTACCTACCTCTCAATGGTGGGATGGCATTACTTTAAAGGACCTTTACACAGACGAATTCCTTAGGGTAGGTAGGTTCTCAAGGATACTTGCTCTCTTCAAAAACAAACAAAAAACCTTTTTCACACCAACACATTTTCAAAAGCTTTCAAAGCAAACTTTTCAAACACTCTGACGTACGAGTCGAACTGAAATTTTTCAAAGAAACTTTTTAAACCCACATTGAAAAGCAAACAATTTTGAAAACACATTGAGCAAGTATCTAAGAGCCCATGGATAACCATGGATAGAAAGGGTGCTAACACCTTCCCTTTCTATAACCTACCTCCCGAACCGAGAGCAATCTCTTTAAGGAATTTTTCTGTGCTTTTGTCCTTTCCATTTGGAGAAAATAAAAGACGGTGGCGACTCTTGCTTACCGCGACATTTCGCGAACCAGCGTTAAACAGTCAGTTCCAGATCCACCGATCACAGAACTGGCGACTCTGCTGGGGATCTAAACTTAAAGTGAGGTGTACCTTAGGGCTAGGTCATAACTATGTTTTCAATTGTCTTCTTTGCTTGCTTTATTATTGTGGGTTGCTTGGGAGTTCTATAGATCCTAAACCCGGATCTGGGGGATACCTTCTTAGAAAGTAGCAACAAGGCTGTGAGGGAACTGTGCGGGGTATACCGACATGGTTGAAACAGTCTGCTACGTTGATGTGGCACTTTGGTGTGTACCGGTAACCCTTGAGTTCAGTCAAGGAGAGTACGGGGCCTCCGCGTGGTGTCGTGAAGCATCAACAGACCTTAGGAACCTTAATTGAACTATCTTGGCCTCTTTAGGGTAGTGAGATAACTGACTTTGGTGCAGTCCGAGGTTGGTTGATACTCGATACTACGCTCAATTGAGGGTTGCTTTCCTGGAATATTTCGGTCGCCAGTTCAGTGGCTAAATCGAAACGATGAACAATGAAAGCAATCCCGTGATATTGGGAACCTTAGAACCCGGTTACTTTGATTAGGACAAGTTGAACCCACCAACTTCAAGAGGGTAATACCCAGACCCCATGCCGGCCTAAACCCTAAGGGCTCTTTGGTGTGACTTGTGTGCCTTCGTACTTGACTATTTGTGTGCTTCTTACCTGACACTTGTTTCTTGCAGGTCTTGTTTATAGTCCTTAATTGGGACTCATAACAGGGTACTAAATTTCTTGCAGGTCTTGTTTATAGTCCTTAATTGGGACTCATAACAGGGTACTAAATTTCTTGCAGGGTTGTTTATAGTCCTTAATTGGGACTCATAACAGGGTTTACTAGATCTCTTGCAGGTTTTGTTTATAGTCCTTAATTGGGACTCATAACAAAGTATACTGAATTTCTTGCAGGGTTTGTTTATAGTCCTTAATAAGGGCTCATAACAGGGTTTACTCACATTACCCCACGCATAGCATGACATCATACCATTGCATACATCCTAACCCATTTCAAGGATCTCAAGGGCTTGTGATGCAGGTCATGATGAACCAACTGTCCAGCAAGGGGCAAAGAGGATTTATTTTCCTCTAACCAAGGTTGTCAGGGGCTATGACCCACTGGACATGGTGAGCCTTTGACCCTTGGAGAAGAATTCTCAACAACATGGGTTTCTTTCCATCAAGCTACAAATTCAAATGCTGACAAATTTTCTTGTTTCTCCCGCGAGGTCCTTGAAAACATTACATGCATGTCATACATCTCATTGTATTGCAGGTGTCCCTTTGACAGGTTGCTTACCCTTCTTCGCTGTTTATTTCAGCCGATCGTCATGAATCCTGAATCTTCAACCGAGCACACTATCAAGGACCTCCAGGCTCAGAATGCCCAGTTCCAAGAGCTGATCATGAATTTGACCCAGGGGCAACAAGATCTGAAGGCTTTGCTCTTGAAGAAAGAAAAGAAGAAGAAGAGGACTGTTTTGTTCAGCCCTAGATACAGATCTGGGAATACACCGCAGACTGAAACTGAGAGGACAACCCCATCTGTGAGGGAAAGCAGTCACCATGAGAGAGAGGTGCCTAGTCCAGTAGTCTCCGACAACGAGACAGACTTCAACGACGAACAATACCCTCCGGCTGAGGACAAGTACAAACAGTTGGAGGATAGGTTGAAGGCTATGGAGGTTCAACAGGTACCTGGGCTGGATTTCGGAGATCTGGGTTTGTCAACTGGTGTGATAATCCCCCACAAGTTCAAAGCACCATCCTTCTCTAAGTATGACGGGGCGTCTTGTCCCAAGCTGCATCTCAGGTCCTATGTTCGGAAAATTCAGCCATACTCAGCAGATAAAAACTTGTGGATCCACTTCTTCCAGGAAAGTCTTTCAGGGACTCACCTCGAATGGTTCTATCAACTGGATGGGACCAAAGTTCGTAACTGGGAGGAGTTGGCAACTGCTTTCTATAAGCAGTACCAGTACAATGCCGACCTTGCCCCCACACGTACCCAACTCCAGGGTATGTCGTTAGGTGCAAGCGAAGGTTTTAAGGAGTACGCTCAGAAGTGGAGAGACCTGGCTGGCAGGGTGCAGCCACCATTGACTGATCGAGAGTTGGTAGACATGTTCTTAGGGACCCTATCTGGGCCATTTTTCAACCATCTCATCGGGAATTCTTCTGCTGGGTTCACAGATCTTATCTTGACTGGGGAGAGAATTGAAGCCGGCATCCGGTCTGGGAAAATTCAAGAGGCTGCACCTTCGGATAAAAAGCCTCATCATGGAAAGAAAGAATCCAATGCTGTGCACGGTAAAAAGAGCCGTCATGAGGCAGGGGCAATCCAGATCTCCAATCCTGGACCTGCTCAACAAGGACAGGGGCAGCAGCGCAAGGAGAAATGACAGTATACCAAACTCAACATGTCGCTGGACCAAGCACTACAACAAATGTTGAAGGCAGGTCTGATCACCTTAAGGGCTCCTCTTCGGAATCCGAACACCTCTGCTCCTAACTATCATCCCAACGATAGGTGCGCATATCATTCTGATAGCCCGGGGCATACTACGGACAACTGCTGGCCGCTCAAGAACAAAATTCAAGACATGATCGACGCCGGAGAGATTCAGTTTGAAGTGCCTGAGACTCCGAACATAATCACTGCTCCATTGCCCAATCATTGAAGACCTTTTGTTTATTTGAATTTTTGAGTTGTATTTTTCTTCGCTTATACAAACAATTAATGTCATAGCAAACTCTTTTATTCTATCAATGCATCGCATATGTCTGTTTTGGGAATTAATACAATCATTTTCATTATATTCAAAATTCTTTTCATATTTTTTCTGATGATCAACACCCGGTTAATAATTCTAAGCCTCTTCAGGGAGGATGACGAAAATGATACCACAATCATTACAGTATGCTTTTGAACAGACCCCGCTGATGAGGTACATGCATTGTTTCAATCCCTAAACACTGGAGTTATAAGGATGATAATCCCTCGTCAACCCTTCCGAGCCAAAGAAGTAGGAGTTTTTATTTTCGAAAATTAAAACCCTTTATCATAACCCGGGGCAGGGTAGTCTTCTCAGTCGATCTAAGTGCATAACGAATGGCACCAAAAAGGTCCTTACGAAGAAAGACAGTGATGGTTCAGAACAATCATAAAGACAGGCAGTCATTATCAAAAAAAAAAATCATAAATGAAAAGCCCAAGAAGTCAAAACCTATAAAGGGACTTATGAAACCGGGGCATCCCGCGGACTGTAATTCCAAAAAGGAAACAGTTCAGGCAAAAAAAAGAAAGGGATAACGAAATCAAAAGAAAGAGGTACTACAAACCCTCAACCAAAAAAAGGAATGATTGCCTATTCAAATAAACGTTCAACATCCGAATCATCACTAGTATATCAAAGCAAAGACTCAAACAAGGTCTAACGTATGATCAACTGAGTTTAGGTTTGGAGAACATCACGAAGAGCGGGTGGGTACAAATAAAATTTGAGCCTTTATCCTTTGTTTCTTAAATCGTGAACCAGGCCACGTTATAACCCTTAAAAATCCTAGCTGAAGCATGGGTTAGTTCGAAAGCATACTGTTACGAAAGGTACCCTGACTCCTCAAGGCTTACGGTAAATACGAAGTTGACATCACGTTTTACAAACAATCACTTGTTTTATGAAAAGAATGCATTTTAAAAATCTTCAAGACAGACATAGGCTTTGCATTTTCAACATAATTTTGTTTGCATATGACTTTTTGTTTGGACAGCAGGGAAATTCGCACGATGAATACCTAGTGAACAAAAGCACTTCCAATCAAGGGGCACGACATGATCATGGTCCAATTATCTGGGGCAGTCCAGTCAAGATTCGGAGAATCTCTCAAAAGGCCAAAAAGCCTGGGGCAAATCTCTGCCTAAGTCACTTGGGGCACTCCAGCAACGAATCTTGCACGATCAGACACCTTCTGGTAATATGGCAACACAAGCAGCCAGGGGCACCTCCCTGCATTCTAAGAGCGTGGACATAGTCGGAAAAATACTACGCACAATCAAAGACCCGCTAGGTTGACATACCTGGGCAAAAATAAGGGCTTCCCGGCGAACCAAAAGGGTTCGGGCAAAAATAAGGGATAAGATGAAAAAATTTTACACCCGGCAAGTCGAAAACCTGAAAAGGCGGCTTGGGAAAAAATAGGTATCCCGGTGGACTGAAAACCCGAAAGGGCGGTCCAGGCAAAAGTAAGGGATCAAAAGCGTACGACTATGTCCCGTCTTCTTGTCATCTACCTACCAGAAGAAGGTTTATCCATCAACAACTATCAGCACCCCACAAGTGCCTCCCCCATAGAAACAGGGGAAATAAAGAATGGTCTAAGCAATCTGATTGTTATCCTCCAAGGTATCAGGGTAGGTTCCGTGGAAGAACATAACCAATACAGTTAAAAACTTCCCCAGAGAATCCAATCCAGTTCCCCAGGAAAGATGGAATTCATATCCCCAAACATCAAGCTTATCCCCAGACGATTCGGGAAGTTTATCCTCACGGAGCACGAACGCGTCCTCCGGCTTTATTTAAAGAGTTATTTCCTCAATAGGATATAACTGGGTTATCCTCAGCCAAAAGCCACGGAAAGATCGTCGTCGACACAGTCTCCTTACCCCAGCGAAGTCTATCAATATTCCCAACATAACAACGGTATACCCAACAAGTTACCAACTTCAGCAAGACATCCTCAGCAAGTCATTCTCAATAATTCAGCAAAACATCTCTCTCCACAGAGTATTGCTTCCCAGCATGGTCGTCAAAGTATCTTTTCTCCCTGCAGAATCTTCCATTTGCCAAGTTTATTCCGCAACGGAGTCATCTTCTCCTACCGGTATACTTATAACTATCATCCCCAGCGGAAGCAAAATCAATACTTCAACGTCAGCCCAGGATATGACTTCCCGGCACCCGTCAAGGATTTACTTTCCTAGACGAAAAACATTCATAAAACATCACATACATCATTATAGCATGCATAGACGCATCATATCATACAAATCTCATTTATATTGAGGACATAATTGCTTGACCCATATCATGCATTGCATATGACTGACCTTTACCTTTCAGGAAAGACGCAGTTAAAATGCTCAAATATATTTCAAGGCCTTCTCTAGTCCAGCTAAATCGACTCCCAACAGATTTTCTGATAAAGACTCAGCAGAACCTATGGTCCCCTCTCCGACGGCGTGTGAGGTGGTAATTCCTTTTTCAAGATGTTTCCCTCTCCGACGATGAGTGTGAGGTGATAGTCTCCTATGGTCCCCTCTCCGACGGCGTGTGAGGTGGTAATTCCTTCTTCAAGATGTTTCCCTCTCCGACGATGAGTGTGAGGTGATAGTCTCCTATGGTCCCCTCTCCGACAGCGTGTGAGGTGGTAATTCCTTCTTCAAGATGTTTCCCTCTCCGACGATGAGTGTGAGGTGATAGTCTCTTATGGTCCCCTCTCCGGCAAGTGCGTGAGGTGGTAATTCCTTCTTCAGATGTTTCCCTCTCCGACGATGAGTGTGAGGTGATAGTCTCCTATGGTCCCCTCTCCGACAAGTGCATGAGGTGGTAATTCCTTCTTCAGATGTTTCCCTCTCCGACGATGAGTGTGAGGTGATAGTCTCCTATGGTCCCCTCTCCGACAAGTGCGTGAGGTGGTAATTCCTTTTTTAGATGTTTCCCTCTCCGACGATGAGTGTGAGGTGATAGTATCTTATGTTTCCCTCTCCGACGGTGTGTGAGGTGACAATTCCTTTTCCTATGATTCCCTCTCCGACGGCGAGTGAGGTGATTCCCTTTCAGATTATAATGGTCTATGGTTCCCGTTCCGATATTGCAAAGATGGTAATTCCCGCTAAGATTTTTCTCAACGAGCGTTGTTGAAGTTAAAATCACCCAAGGTTCTCTTACCATTCATGCTAAGGCAGTAACCATCCCTGGTTCATTCATCGCCGTTTGAAGCCCCAGACCCAGCTCCTGTAACCAGTAAGGACACATCTATGCCAAGCATCTAAAATCAGCTCCTGCAACGTGTCAGGTACTCATTTTTCTTTTGCAGGTATGCAGGTTCTCGCTAAGGAATCTCCTACGCGATCAACATCCAGATGGCATCCATAAGCCCATCATCCTATTCACCAACCCCTAAATGGCATCTATAAGCCCATTCCACCATCACTGCTACTATGTGAGCGCAAATTTCTGGGCACTCTGGTGTTCAATCATCTTCTACCCTCGGATTACGAAAGGCACGTCAGCCAATCTGCATCCTCAGGTCTAAGAAGATTGAACAGGGGAAACTGTTGTACCCCAAAATTTGCCCTCCCATATTCTCAAAGGAATTACCAAGTCAAGTCACAAAATTCCCCAAAGGTGGCACAGCTCAACTGTCTCCTATATAGTCAAAACTAGGGTTTGGGTTCTGATCAAGAAAATGAAGTTGTCAAAGGCCCAATCAAGTCTCACATGCCTACAAAGATGGTCAAGTATCCTCATATCAAGTTTCAAGGCATTCAGCTCAAAATTGCACAGTCAAAACCCTAGATTGCACTACAGTCAACTGTAGGGGCAAAATGGTCATTTGACAGTCAAAAGTTCAAATTTTTGGTCAACATATCATTTTGAAGCCACAAACATCATTTGATCAATGCTTGATCATGATTCTCAAAATTTGGCTCAGAAATCATCAAAGATGCAAAAGTTACTATATTTGGACAGCTGAAAAAGTCAACTGAAATTGACCAGGGCATAACTTTCACATGGATTATCAGAAAAATTCCATCCAAAGCTCATTTTGAATAGAAAGACATTTCCTACAACTCATCTTCATACTTCAAGTCCAAGAAATGCTCTCACAAAAAGTTATCAATTTCAACATTATAGGTCATTTTCAAAAGTCAACAAAAAGGGACTTTAAGTCAAAAGCCATAACTTGATATTGGTAAATCAAAATGACATGGGACCAAAGGCATTGGTTAGAGGACTCAAAGACCTTTCCAAAATGTCCAAGAACATGTGAAAAGCTTGAAAATTGAGCAAGTTATGCCTTGTGGAAGTTGGGAAATTTTTGGATATTTTGAAAAGTCAACAATGGTTCAAATGACCTAAATTTGCTAATGGGCCCATTTTTCTTCCATGATTCATCATTATAAGCATATGCACGACCACTTGGCCCAAAGGGAAGTATTTTCTCATTTTTTATTTATTTATTTGAATTTCTATTAATATTAATTCATTTAAATTATATAAATATGTGGAAAATATAAAACTTGACCTAAAAAATCTTTTTGTACACATTCTAGACTCAAGATCTCGTGCACATCCCAATATGGCAAGATTTGGTTAGAATTGATCATAATTTGCACAAAAACCATGTGGAAAAGATATGTAAAGATTCTTAGAAAATCAAATATGCAAAACAATGAATGCCTTGGATTTTATCAAGTTTTGTTGACCTAATAGCTTCCATACATAATCAGAATCACAAACCTAATGCTAACACACCCTAGGCTGCGCAGAAGACCAATATACAAACTTGAAATTTTTTCCATAAAGCTCAAATCTGAAGTCAGTGTTCTAGGTGGATTGAAGGCACGAAATTGATTCCAATAGCTTCATTGTGGTTCTCTGAACACATTCCAATCACAAACAACAACCAAAGCTCCAAGAATTGGTACCTATGACTCGAACTGTAAAGAGAAAATTCCATTATCGTGCAGCATGATTCAAGCATTTTTACAGCATTTTTTTTATTGATTCTTATTCCTCATGAGATTTTAAAGCTAATCATTGTATTTAATTGGATTATTATGCATCCTATATGATTTCACCATGCGCGATTTCTAGGGTTACAGGTTTGCAGATTTGGGGTTTTTAGAACGAGGTAAAATCAAGACTCAAGGCCACTACCATTGCACTCAGCAGATTTGGACGATCATGAACATATACTCGCGCCTAATTTATGTTTAGAGATGGGCTAATCGCTATTTTCTTAAAGCGTCCCTTAAGCCACGCCCAGAAAACCGTTGCCATACGTTCATGTTTCAGAAAAAGTGAAGAAGACGAACTCGTGGCTGGCGTTGATTGGAGGATTCGAATTTCGCGCGTTTTAGCCCACTAACGCGTTATTTTCTTTTATTATATTTGTTGCTTATTCGTTTAACAAAAAGGTTTCATAGCTCAGCTGGCAGGCATTGATAAGCGTTCACATCCAAGACCTGGGTTCGAACCCCAGGTCTGTATATTTGCCATATTATTTTTCCTTAAATATTCCTATGCAGCGCCTATGATGTGATCCATAATGCACCACCAGATCTAAGTGCACACGCGTCCAGGAGGTTCACATCCAAGGCTGAAGATTGATGTACACCATGAGCGTGAGTCAACGTTGTTACACGTGATGCTGAAAAGTCCACAAGGCCATGCTTGTTGGGCCAAATTGCTGGACCCATACCTCACAATTGGGACTTCACCCCCCTGGTTTGCCTTCTCTACATTTTTTTTCTTATTTTGTTTTTTAATTGCTATTTTATTTCCTTATTTGTTTTAATGAATTATTTTTACCAAATTATAAAATACACAAAAAAATCAGAAAAAGAGAAAAATATATTATTTAATTTAATTATTTTCATAAGTAAATTAACATGTAAATATTTAGTTCTAATTAGGATATAATTTCAATTTCTTTTAAATAACAAAAATACAAAAAATATGTAGAAATAGGTTTAATTAATTTTGATTCCTTTTAATTTCCTTTTTTTTTACAATAATAATATTTAATTTATTTATTTTCATAATTAAAAATGCATAAAAATAATTAGAATTAGGGTTTGACATTTTATTTTAATTTTAATTAATCCTCTTTTCCATTAAAAATTAAAAACACTAAAAATACCAAAAAACATTCTTATTTTAATTTTAAATTCTTTATTTATTTAATTTTGCAAAAGGGTCCAACGCCCATGTTCGTAATTTATTTAATTTCGCGCATTTATTTTATGTCGTTTATTATAATTATGTAATTCTCCCAAAGCGTTGTAATATTCACTTCTCGCACTTTTATTTCTTTTGCTTTATTTACTTTCCGTCAAATCGGGTCCGGTTTAATTTTGGCGATGTGGACCCGCGCCATTTGTAATAGTTGTAGAATTTACTTTCCTCGCAAATTTTTAAACTGTTAAATAAGCATGCAAGAATGAATGGACATAATAAAATCAAGCGTAGATCACAATGAAATTGACAAAAGACAAATGCAAATGAAAACGACACACGAATCGCACACACCACCCCTAGGGTACGCCTCACTGTTGCCTTTCGAAAGGTGATCGTCGAGTAGAGGATGTCTTAGTAAGTCCTCATGATCCGGGAACCTGGCATGAGGGTAGCTTCTAAGGTGTCTTCCCATTGCTCCGGTGATCACCATGTCCCTAAAACTCGAATTGACCCGAACACCTCCAACGGTGGTGCTACCTACCTCTCAATGGTGGGATGGCATTACTTTAAAGGACCTTTACACAGACGAATTCCTTAGGGTAGGTAGGTTCTCAAGGATACTTGCTCTCTTCAAAAACAAACAAAAAACCTTTTTCACACCAACACATTTTCAAAAGCTTTCAAAGCAAACTTTTCAAACACTCTGACGTACGAGTCGAACTGAAATTTTTCAAAGAAACTTTTTAAACCCACATTGAAAAGCAAACAATTTTGAAAACACATTGAGCAAGTATCTAAGAGCCCATGGATAACCATGGATAGAAAGGGTGCTAACACCTTCCCTTTCTATAACCTACCTCCCGAACCGAGAGCAATCTCTTTAAGGAATTTTTCTGTGCTTTTGTCCTTTCCATTTGGAGAAAATAAAAGACGGTAGCGACTCTTGCTTACCGCGACATTTCGCGAACCAGCGTTAAACAGTCAGTTCCAGATCCACCGATCACAGTCATTATCTCTCGAAATAAAAGCCCATTAAGTCAAAACCTATGAAGAAGACTTAAGAAAAAACACTGGGGCATCCCGCTGACTGTAATCACAAAAAGAAATAGTTTAGGCAAAAGACAAGGATAATAAAATAAAAAAGAAAGAGGTCCTACAAACCCTCAAAAAAAAAGAAATGACTGCCTATTCAAAATAAACTGTCAGTATCCGAACCATCACTGGAATATCAGAGCAAAGACTCAAACGGGATCTAAATGCATAATTAGCTGAGTTTAGGATCGAAGAACATCACGAAGAACGGGTGGGTACAAATAAAATTTGAGCCTTTATCCTTTGTTTCATAAACCGTGAACCAAGCTACGTTATAACCCTTAAAAGTCCTAGCTGGAGCATGGGTTAGTTCGAAAGCATACTGTTACAAAAGGTATCCAGACTCCTGAAGGTCCGTTATAAATCTTGAGTTGATATCACATCTTTGCAAAATTCTATTTTTTTCTAAATAAAAAAAAACCGCATTTTCAAAACTTCTAGACAGACGTAAGCTTTGCATTCTTAAAATAACATTGTTTGCATATGACTATTTGTTCAACAGCAGAGAAATTCGCATGACGAATATCTAGTGAAGAAAAACCTTCTCAATAAAAAGGATCACCTCAAGTGGAAAAACACTTCCAACCAAGGGGCACAACATGATCATTGTCCATCATCTGGGGCAGTCAAGTCAAGATTCAAGGAATCTCTCAAAGATGCCAAATAGCCAGGGGCAGATCTCCATCTGAATCACTTGGGGGCATTGGGCATGAATTCCAGCAACGAATCCTGTACGATCAAACAAACATCTTATGGTATTGTGGCAACACAACACTACAGACAGTGACAAATCCCTACAACCTAAGAGCGTGGACATAGTCATAAAATACTGCGCATGAACAAAGACCCGCTAGGTTGACTGGCCTAGGAAAAAATAAGGGCATCCCGGCGAACCAAAAGGGTTCGGGCAAAAACTAGGGATAAAAACAAAAAAGATATGTACACCCGGTAAGTCGAAAACCTAAAAAGGCGGCTTGGGAAAAAAAGGGTATCCCGGTGGACTGAAAATCTGAAAAGACAGTCCAGGCAAAAGTTAGGGATTAAAGCATACGACTATGTCCCGTCATCTTATCATTTGTTTATAAATAGAAGACTTATCATCCTGATCATCATCCACAAAGCCTTCGTGGGTACTTTCTCCACCAGGTATAAAGGCAGAAAAGTCCTGATGCGAAGTCATTTTTGTATCCTCAGTATACGACCCTGTGACATCTACACTCCCCACAGAGTAGAGGCAACTAAAGATTTGACATCGGCTCCCCCAAACAGGAGCTACGTTCCCCAGCAAAGTTCCTTCACAGAATCGACATCTATATTCCCCGATTGAATTTCATAATCGCAAGTGGGTCATAAAGTTTTCTCCCGAACAAAGTTTATTTCTCTAAATACAGAAGCTCAATCCCCGACAGATTTTATCCCTTCAGCTATAGAAGCTTCTCTCTCCAATAAAATTATTTCCCCGCAGAGTTGTTCTCAAGCAGAGTCTCTCCTCGGTAGAATATCCGTAAACAAGGAGCAAATATCCAACATAGTCATCTCCATTCACCATCCCCAGCGGAAGTAGAAGAACCACTTTTTCTACTACGATCAGGAATGTAATTTCCAGTACTCTCCAACAACAGTCATGGATTTATTTTCCCAAACTCGGACGTGCCACAATAGCATTTCATGTTCATACATCATTACGTGCGCATACATATTGCATACGGCATAATCTCATTTATTTTGAGAACATCATCATACAATGCATGTCATGCATCATATACGATTAATCATGTACCTTTTCAGGAAAGATGGTTATCATCAACAACTTCCAGCAAGTTCAAGATTAGCTCCTGAAACTAAACAGAGTAATTATCTGCACGATCAAATGCATCTTTACACAGGTTCTTCACGAAGCAATCTTACACGAGTTTCTCCTAAATGCAACTTCACACGGGTTTATACTGAAAAATCTTACACGGGTACTTTCTCATACATTTCCGAATGAAGTTTTACACGAACTTATCACAAAGTAACCTTACCCAGGTTCCTTCTAAAGTTTTACACGAACTTATCACAAAGTAACCTTACCCAGGTTACTCCTGAAGTTTTACACGAACTTATCCCAAGGTGACCTTACCCAGGTTCCTTCTGATGTTTTACACGAACTCATCCCAAAGTAACCTTACCCAGGGTTCTCCTGAAGTTTTACACGAACTCATCCCCAAGTAACCTTACCCAGGTTCCTTATGAAGTTTTACACAAACTTATCACAAAATAACCTTACCCAGGTTCCTCTTGAAGTGTTACACAGACTTATCCCAAGGTGACCTTACCCAGGTTCATTCTTAAGTTTTATACAGACTTATCCCGAAGTAACCCTAACCAGGTTCCTCCTGAAGTTTTACACAAACTTATCCCAAAGTAACCTTACCCAGGTTCCTTCTGAAGTTTTACACGAACTTATCCCAAAGTAACCTTACCCAGGTTCCTTCTGAATTTTTACACGAACTTATCACAAAGTAACCTTACCCAGGTTCCTCTTAAAGCCCTACACAGACTCATCACGAGCAACCTTATCCAGGTCCCTTCTGAAGTTTAACTCAGACTTATCTTGAAGCAACCTTACCGAGGTTCCTACTCAGTTCAGATGCAATTTTACCCAAACTCCTAACAAAGCAACCTTACCCAGGTTCCTTCTCAGTTCAGATGCAGTTTTACCCAAACTCCTCACAAAGCAACCTTACCCAGGTTCCTTATCGGTTCAGATGCAGTTTTACCCAAACTCCTCACAAAGCAAGCTTGCCCAGATTCCTTCTCGGTTCAGATGAAATTTTACCCAAAATCCTCACGAAGCAACCTTACCCAGGTTCCTTCCCATAAGCCCTACTATCCAGGTTCCTTCTCATAACCTTACCATCCAGGTTTCTTTTCTCTTATCTCCAGACAGCAGTCCACAACACTGTAAGACCTGGACCTGATCAAACACGATCGGTTTCACCTTTCCCCAGTAGGTCACAATGCAGCCTATACACTGACCAGATATGCAGTTCACCTCCGGAGTTAATTCCCCAGTAGAGTAACAGACAACTGAAGCTCCTAAAATTCTATTTCTCCCAAGACAGATACCAACATTTCTCAATAGATTCCTCCTCAACGACAGGAGCATGGATTCTCATCAAAGGAATATCTCAGGAAATCAACATCCTCTAGATGGAATCTTTAAGCCCATCTCCGACGGTACTCCGTCACATCTTGGATGACATCTTTAAGCCTATCTCCGATGAATCTTCTATCATCAACCTCAAAATGGCATCTATAAGCCCATTCCCGATGTCACAAGTCGAGTGCCACTTCATGCGAGTGCAAATTTCTGGGCACTTTAGTGTTCAATCATCTTCCACCTTTAGATTACGAAAGGCAGACAAGCCAATCTACATCCGCAGGTTTAAGAAGATTGAACAGAGGCAACTGTTGTACCCCAAAATTTGCTCTCTCATTTTACTCAACAAATGTCAAGTGAGGTCCCCAATTTGCTCAAGGTTACACAAGAGTTGACCAGACAAACTCTCTCCTAAGGCAGTATACCCCAAATTAGGGTTTCTATTTTCATCAAGATGGGTGGACCACAAAGGTCTCATATGCTCTCCATGGTCTTAATATGTTCTCAAGACCCTACATGTCAAGTTTCATGCCTTGCATAAGAAGTTTGCTCAATCAACTGCTCAGATGCTTGAGAATCGACTGTATTAGGTCAAAAGTCAACTGTGACCCACATACACTCAAAATTCAATATTTTTGGTCAACATAAAAATTTTGAAGTGACTTTCATCATTTGATCAAGGGTTTACCATGATTCCCCAAGGAATGCTCCAAATTCATCAAAACCCAAAAGTTGCTAAATTAGGGTTTTGTAGGAAAAGTCAACCCAACTTTGACCAAGCATAACTTCTTCATACTTTATCAGAAATTTTCCATCCAAGGCTCATTTTGAAGAGGATGCAATTCCCTACAATTCTTCTGCAGCGCTTAAGTTCAAAATATGGACTCATAAAAAGATATGAAATTTGACATTATAGGTCCTTTTGAAAAGTCAACAAATACACCTTTTGGATCGAAGCTTCATACATGAACATGGAAGATCCAATTGAGATGAAACCAAAAGGTTTGTTTAGAGGACATCCTAATATTTCTAAAAAGTCCAAGAACACCATCCTAGGGTCAAAATTGAGAGAGTTGTGCATTGTCAAAGTTGGCAATTTTTGGAAAATTATCAAAAGTCAACATTGATCAAATTTGCATTTTTTACAAAGGGGCCCATGTTTTCTTCTTTGAAACATGTTTCTAATAGCACCCACGACCCCTGAGCTTTTCCACCTATTATTTTATTATTTTTATCATTTATTTTGATTTTTTATTCATTTAAACCAAAATAAATCAAATTAAATGGTAAAATAATAAAAGCAAATCAAATCTTGGGATTTTTGTGCACATTACGAGTCTATATACAACTAGCATGGCATGTAATTTGTGCAAGGATGATTTAGATTGAAAAAGTCATGATTGGAGCTATTTTGGAAAGGAATCATACAAGGCCAAAATCAAATTAAATCCTCATAATTACTCAAGATACCATGAGATTTATTCCATTATTTTTGACCTAAATTCCTCATCTATATAAACACAACACCCTCATACACTAGGGAGCACAGAATTTGCTGCCCAAGAACACTCTCTAAAAACCTCAAATTCTGTCAAAACTAGTGCAAAGTCAAAATCGAAGATCCAACCACTTTCAGTCCAAGCCATCAATTACAAATCATTCCTGAGGTATCTAAGGATTCAGTACATCACCATTCCATGCTTCCATCATACGCTCACAAATCCTACCCTTTGGATCATCCCTTGGTCAAGATCTAGCGTCCAACCACAGTAGTCCATGGTGAACTCTCTGAAGCTAATCCACATGGGATCACACGCAAGGAACATGGGCCAACCAATTTAGGCCTAACAATTTGGCAATGCACCCCCCAGTCTGCATTCTACCACACAAGCCCAATCTTTTCTTTTTTATTTTATTTCAATTCTTTTTATTGTTTTAATTTATTTATTTTCCAAAAATTATTTTTAATCAAAACATAAAAATCAGAAAATCACAAACAATATTAGATTTAGTCTTTTTTTTCCATAAAATACTTAATTGCATTAATTAGTTTAATTAGGTTAACTTAAATCTTTTTTTCATAATTATAATCAAATATAAATTAGGTTTAATTCTTAATTTTAATTCCTTCTCAAAATAAAAACACAAAAATAGGTTAATTGGTTTTTTATTGATTAATTCAATTTTTCATAATTAAAACTTAATTAGTGATTAGGATATTTTGCAATTTATTCTTTATTTCCTTAAATAAAAATGACAAAAAATGATTTTTTTTCTTTAATTAAATTCAATTTGGTTGTCAAGGGTCAAAACCCTAATTTCTCGCATTTACGTTTGTCGTACGTACTTTTCATTATATTTTTGTAATTGCTCTGAGGTTGTAATAGTCTTTTAAACTAGGGTTTTATTTACTGTTTAATTTCCCCCTAAGTTTTGGTTATGTAATACCCATTACCCGAAGCCTTGTAATAGTTAGATTTACTTTTCCGCTTTTAATTTCCACAACTATCAAACTACTAGATGTATGCCTAGGATTGTATGCGAAAGACAATTTACATGAAAAATTAAAATAGTTAGAAAACCCTAATGTGAAAAGATAACATTAACTGAAAAAGCACACTTGCACATGCTCACTCTTAGGGTATACTCTCACTCCGGTTGCCTTCGGTAAACGGTCATGAAGCATAGGATGTTTTAATGGCTATCCTCTATGTCCCAAAAGATCAAAAAATGACCCTTTCGACTGTTGCCTCAGAAAAGATCTTTAGGACTCTAGGATGGTTACTAAGGTGTCCTAACATTGCTTTTGTTACCGTATATCCCTTTCGAATATCCCTTACAACTCCAATGACGGTGCTACCTACTCCTTAATAGTAGGATAGAGCCGTCTAAAGGAAACAAGAATAGAAACGATCTTTTTTCGACTAGGTAGATGCTAGTAGGTACTTGCTTAAATCAAAGCTTTTCACACTTACACTTTTCAAACAAATTTTCAAAACAACTTCATCACACCTTTGAGGACTGATACAAGGGTTATCATGAAGTAAAACATTTTTCAAAAACAAGCACACAAACACAAGCAATTTAAAAATGAGCAAGTACCTAGAAGCCCATGGAAAGCCTTGGATAGAAAGGGTGCTAACACCTTCCCTTTCTATAATCTACCCCCCGTACTCAAAGTCTCGAAAAAGAATTTTTCTGTACTTTTTTCCTTTTCGATTGGATGTAATAAAAGTCGGTGGCGACTCTTGCTTACTGCGACATTTTGCAAACAAAAAACGTAAAACGCAAAGCAGTATTAAACAGTCGGTTCTGATACCGTATCACAGAACTGACGACTCTGCTGGTGATTTAAAATAAAGTGGGGTTTACCTTAGGATATAGGTCATTAAATTGCTCCTTTTGATTGTCTTGATTGCTTTACTTTTGAGGGTTTGTTTGGGGTTACTATAGATCCTACACCCGGATCTAGGAGCACTCATTAGGTAAACATCAATAGATCGTGGAGACTGTACGGTGTAGACCGATATGGTTTAAGCGATGGCTGTGTTACTGTGGCACTTTGGTTGGCACCGGTATCCTTCATGGGGAAACGAGGAGAATACGGGGCCACCGCGTGGTGTCGTGAAGCACTAACGAACCTTAGAACCTTAGTTGAACAAACTTGGCCATTAGAAAGTATTGAGATAGCCGGCCTCGGTGTAGAACTGAGAACTGGTTGATACTCGATGCTACACTCATTGAGATCATACTTTCAGGATATTTTGGCTGCAAGAAAAGATTAAGAGGTGAAACAATGCCCGATAAAGAATGGTCAGTGATATTGAGAATCTCTAGAACCCGGTTACTTTTTAGGACAAGTTTGAACCAACTAAACTTCAAGAGGGTACTACCTTTAACCTCATGCAAGCCTTAAACCTAAGGACTTGGTGTGACTTGACTGTGTTTTCTATACCTGTGTTTGCTATACCTATGGGTTATCATGACATCATGCATCATAACATGGCATTCATGCTTATTGCACTAACCATTTCAAAGACAAAGGGAATTTATCTTTGTTCTGTTTTGCAGATCATGGCTTCCGTTCATAGAAACACTATCCGAATTAGCTTTGTGAAGATACCTTCCCAACTCAAAGAGCTAGCATCAAGGGTTTCTAAAACTTCTACGTTCACTAAGAGACATGGTCAACTTCTCAACCTGGTTACTTCAAACTTTGATGAAAAGATGATGAGTGTACTCTTTCAGTTCTTTGATCCCAAGCACCACTGCTTCACCTTTCCAGAATATCAGTTGGTGCCTACCTTGGAAGAATTCTCTTAGCTATTGGATATACCTATTCTTGAATAGGTACCCTTCATAGGTCTAGAAGAAGTTCCTAAGCCAGAAGTCATTGCCTCAGCTTTGCACCTGAAGCGGGCTGACGTGGTATCCAATTGGGAAACTAGAAGCGGAGTCAAGGGTTTTCTAGCTAAGTTTCTGTTAGACAAAGCCCAACTATTTTGGGATAATATGGATTTTTAGGCTTTTGAGGAGGTCTTGGCTCTTTCTTATCCATGGTTTAGTTCTCTTTCCTAATCCGAACTCATTCATAGATGTGAATGCTATCAAGATCTTTCTCTATCACAACCCGGTGCCTACTTTTCTCGGAGATATTTTGCACACTCTCCATACTCATACCATGAGGAGAAAAGGGATTCTTATGTGTTGCACGCTATTGCTGTTGAGGTGGTTTATTTCTCACCTCCCTAAGTCCATACTGAAGAATGATGAAAGTCTGGTTTGGTCACAAAGAATAATGTCACTCGCCCATACAGATATTCTTTGGTGTTCTCGATCTATGGAAAACATTGCTATCATTGACCGCTGCCGGGAGTACCCTAATGTCCCACTGCTTGGTATCAGAGGGGGTATAACCTACAATCATTGTTTAGCTCTGTGACAATTTGGTCACGCTCGAAGGGATGGTCCCCATGAGTTACTAATCGAAGGCATCGTGTTCAACTATGAGAAGGATATTCAAGAGTATCGCCGGAGGTTCACACGAGCCTGGGGCATGGTAAACAGATATGGCGTCAAGACTTTGGGGCCAAAAACTTCCATTCCTATGGAACCTTACCTCCAATGGGTACAAGCTCATGCCCAGAAGCTTATGATGCCCTATGTGTCTGTTTTACCAGTGATTGTGGAACCCACTACTGAAGAAAGCATTCCTTACATGGTTCTCTATCCTTACATGCCCACTGATCTTAGGGAATTACAGAGGTCTTGGATTCAGATGATGAAGGAGCAGGATACTTACAAGGATCAATTCCATGCTCAGGAGAGGAAGGTCTTAGAGCTCACAAAGCAACTACATGAGGAAGAAGGACTGAATGATTATCTCGGCGCAAAGAGGAAGCATCCATGGGAATTTTGATGTCTTTTATAGTTTTAGATTTGTTTATTTTTTATTGTAACTTCTAAAAGGCATTTGAACTTCAAATTCCGCTAATAAAGTTTTGTTTATTTTTGGTTTGCAAATTTAAATTTCCCGAAGTCTTTGAAATCATTTCATGCGCATACCATTATCATACACATCATTTCAGGTACCATTACAAGTTTCTCATTTTCTTCGCTATTTATTTCAGCAAAAATGTCTTTCAAACAAAGCATTAAGGACCTTCAGGCACAGAACACCCAGTTCCAACAAATGTTCATCAGTCTGGGAAAGGGGCAGGAGGACCTGAAATCCCTCATTATGAAAGAGAAGAAGAAAAATAAGAAGGATCTTGATATTCTGAATATGGGCAGAAGGTTTGGAGAGCGGTTGAAGCGACAAGTCGACATGACCTCTTTATCTAAGGAACAGAGTCAGCAGTTTTGTGATACAGTAGCAAAACCGACTGTTATACTGGTTTTGGGTTTATGTTCGCAAATGTTGCGGTAAGCAAGAGTCGCCACCGACTTTTCTCTTATCCAACAAAGGAAAGGGTGAAAAGAACAGAAAAATACCTTTCGAGAGTTTTCTGAGTAAGGGGGTAGATTATGGAAAGGGAACGTGTTAGCACCCTTTCCATCGGTAGTTTTCTACGGGCTCTTAGATGCTTAGCTCATTTGAAAAATACCTTGTGTTTTTGTGTGTTTTGAATTTTTTTTTTTGAAATGCCTTAGTGCGGAGATTTGCTTTATGATAACTCTTGTATCAGTCCTCAAGAGTGTTGATAAAGCTTTTTTGAAAAGGTCTTTAAAAATTGTTTTGTGCAAGTGTAAAAAGTTTGTTTTGAGCATAACATCTAGGAACTATATACTCTACTCGAAAGGGTCATTCTTTTCCTCCTTTCCTTTAGATAATGTTATCCTACTATTAGTGAGTAGGTAGCCATATTCATTTGGATGAATGAGGGACATTCGAAGGGACATTTTATAGTTACAAAGGCAACTGGGCAAGAAACCTTAGTAACTACACTAGGGTTTTTAGATCATTGTTTACCGAGGCAACGTCGAGAGGGTCATCGAGGGACTTATGATATTTTTTAAACCAGAGGGTAGCCACTAAAATCTCTCACGTTTCGAGAGTTGTGACTATTTTTCCGAAGGCAGCCAAAGTGGGAGTACCCTAGAGTAGCGCATGTGCAAGTGTGTTTGTTTTTAGTTATTTTTGTCTTTGATGTTAGGTTTGCTAACGTTGTTTTTAATTTCTTGTCATACAATCCTATTACCATATATCTAACAGTTAATATGTACTAGAAATTAAAATACGGAATTTAAATATATACTATTTCAAAGCTTCTGGGAGGGGGATTAATTACATAGTCCAAAACCGGGGAAAAATAAATAAAACAGTAAAAGTCCTAATTAATTATATTACATCTAGTAGACATATACAATAATATGAATGTAAACACGCGCGAAATGGAAAAGAACGTCTAAAAAATCCTAAGCTATACAAATCTTTTTTGTTTGTTTTTATTTTTGGGAAAATGATTTAATTAAAAATCCTAAGTCTATTTAGTTTTAAATTAAAGAAAAGGTTAAAATAATTAATTAATTAGTTATTAGAATTAATTTTAATTATAAAAGAATAGACCTAATTTTTGTGATTTTGTTTATAATTATTTTGCTGAGTAAATAAAACAAAATATATAAAAGGAAATAAGTTAATAACACAAAACAAAATTTAAAGGGCCAGGATAGTGAAGGAAACTATGCAAATTGTAAAATGCAGGCCTGGATCGAAAAGGAGCCTAGAGCTGCCTTTCGATCCAATGAGGAAACTGGTCGAAGGTGCATGATATACTCCTTCAATCTGGGAACACTGGATCTGCAGGAAATTTATTAGAGAAAGAAAATAAAAATCCAGACTTGGATCGAATCTAGTCTTGGATTCGACAACCTATGGCTGCATCATCCTAGTTCAAATCCACTGGGTCTGAATCGAAAGCTATTTCCTCTTGCAACATCATGAATCCTGAGATTCGCAATAAAATATAGATCATGCCCTAGAAATGGCACGATCTCATCCATGCGCTTAACCTTGTATGTAACGCATGAAAGCAATCACACACATTAGCAATAACATGAATTTAAAAACTACATACTTAGCTAGTTTGAGATCGAAAGCAAATTACCAACGGAGAGATCGTGTAAGTTGGACCTGCTCAGTGTATGTTGGACCTGCCTAGCGCTTGGGAACACCTCCTGCAAACTTCAAGGAGTGAGTGGAGCGTTTGTTGAAGTGGCTTGTGAATGTTGTTTCGATTTTGGATTACTTTGTGAAGATTTTGAGATTTTTGGTGTGACTTTCTAAGGCAGTGTGTTTCTTATCTCCTCTATTTTTCCGTCTCTTTTTTCCTGTCCATTGGCAATGTGTCCTCAGGCTTGTATTTATAGAGTTAGGAGAAGAACAAGTATGGCAAGAGACAAAGGCTTTCAAGGACATGAGACAAAAATACAACATATTGAAAGTTTTCCATATTTGGATAATTCTTGCCATTTTGAAATCTTGAGTGAACCTGGACATGTTTTGCCCCCTGACTCTTTTGAATGCCCCCACGCATGGTTCTTCGATTGGCTCTAAACTGCTCCTTTCGATGGCTCTGAAAATACCCAACTAGCCCAATCGAACACTTCACTCTGGCCATTCGAAGCCTTTTTTGTCACTTCCTTCGAATGCAATTGCGCAGGAGGCTTGGTTTTGGCAGCATGTTGAAATTTGGCCAGAAACATCTTGGACCAAGACCATCATAAAACAAACTGGTTTCCCACAATAATGTCTCATTCGAATGGGCCAATTGTAGGTCCTTCAAAGGCACAATTTGTGTGTCCTTTGAATGGACCTTTGGAATATTTCTTCGAATGGAACTTTGGAAAGTTTCTTCGAAGGGACCATCTTGTGTGTCAAAGTGTGGAAAACTGTGTGTTGAAGAGTTTAAAGGTGGAGTCAAAGCTAGCATGAGGGAAGCCAACTTCTTAATGAATCGAAGCACGTATAAAAGGGGCCTTTTCCTTGTGGATCAAAGGCAAACATGAAGAGGCCTTTGCCTTGTGCATTGAAGGCACGCACGGAGGAAGTCATTTCCTTGTGGGTCGAAGCAAACATGAAAGAAGCTCTTTCTTTGTGAATCGAAGGCGGGCATATAGGAAGTATTTGTCTAGTGAATCGAATGCAAGTTGAACGGGACTTTACCTTGTGGATCAAAGGAAAACATGAAGAGGCCTTTGCCTTGTGCGCTGAAGGCACACACAGAGGAAGTCATTTCCTTGTGGGTCGAAGCAAACATGAAAGAAGCTCTTGCTTTGTGAATCGAAGGCCAGCATGAAGCAGCCAATGCTCATTCGAAGATTTGTGAATTGAACTTGATCGAAGGGGCCCAACGCCCAATTGAAGCTTGTGAATCAGGCCTGCATTGAAGGAGGCCAAATGGCCAATCGAAGACTGGTGAGCCAAGCTCTCATTGAAAGAGGCCAAATGCCCAATCGAAGACTTTGAAACAAAAGCTCACTTGAAGGATTCCAGATGCCCAATCGAAGCTTACTTTTCTTTGATTTGATGCTTGAAAGCCAAAAATCCAATTGTACTTGTGTAAACTTGGACTTTTGAAAATCCTTATGAGAAAATATCTTGAGAAAAGAGAGGGAAAATTTTGGGGTACAATAGAGTGGAATCAAGGGATTTCTAGCTAAGTTTCTTTGGGAGAAGGCTTGACTGTTTTGGGAGGCTATAGATTTGCATGCCTTTGATGAAGTCTTGGCTCTTCTTATCTATGGGTTAGTACTGTTCCCTAATCTAGACCAACTCATAGATGTGAATGCTGTAAAGATTTTCCTTTCTCGTAACCTTGTGCCTGCTTTACTCAGAGATATTTTGCATACTCTTCACACCCATACCATTAGGAAGAGAGGATCACTTATATGTTGCTTTCTATTGCTGTCTAGGTGGTTTATTTCGCACCTTTTCTGGTTAGTACTAAAGAATGAACAAGGTGTGAATTGGCCGCAAAGAATAATGTCGCTTTCTCATATAGATATCCATTGGTGCTCTCGATCTCGAGAGGACATTAATATCATTTCCCGTTGTGGGGAGTTCCCTCATGTTCTACTCTTGGGCATTAGGGGAGGTATTACGTATAAGCCTTCTTTGGCTCTACGACAATTTGGCTACGCTCAAAGAGATGGTCCTTATGATGCCCTTATCCAAGGTATTATATTCGACTATGAGAAAAATGTCCAAGGTTATCGTCAAAGGCTTGTACGAGCTTTGGGCATGGTAAACAAGGTTGATAACAAGACTTTGGGGCATAAAAACATTATTCCTTTGGAGCCTTATCTCAAATGGGTGTGAGTTTACGCTCAAAATCTCATGATGCCATATCCTGCTATCTTACCAATAGTTGTGGAGCCTGTTACTGAGGGAGATATTCCTTATACCATTCTTCATCCTGACATGCCTACGGACCTCGAAGAATTGCAGAGATCATGGATTCAACTCAAGGGGGGAATGTGATACCTTTGAAGCTCGATTTTATGCAAGCGAGAAGAAAGTGTTGAAGCTCACGAGGCAACTTCACGAGAAAAAAATCCTGAATGCCTATATTGCACCAAAGAGGAAGCGCCTGTGGGAGACTTGAATTTATTGTTTTAGGAGTCTATTCTGTTGTCTCCTTGAGACCTTTTTGCTTTTTCATTGTAAGCCCAAGGGGCAGTTGTAATCTTTGAACTTATTAATACAATTGTTGTGTTTATTTCCTTTTTGGCTAGCAAATTTAAATCTCTTGAGGTACTTGAAAACATTGCATCCATATAGCATGCATCATATCATAAGCAGGTTTTTTGATACAGATTTCCTCATCTTTTTACTATTTATTTTAGTATAAGATGACTCTAGATTAAATCGTCAAAAATCTGCAAACTCAACACGCACAGTTCCAAGAGACTCTCCTAAACCTAGCTAAAGGTTGCCACCAAGAAAAAGACCAAGAAGAGGGTTGTTATTCTCAACATGGGAAGAAGGTTCAAGGGGCCTTCCCGACTGGTTCAAATAGAAGAGGCTTCTTCAGAGGAAGAAGAAAATCAAGAAGAGGAGGTTAGAAGCACTAAAGCTGGGTGTGCAATTAACCAAGTTACTGAGGATGAAGATTATTTCGAAGAGAAGTATCCACCGGCGGATGAGAAGTACAAATAGCTGGAAGACCGACTTAAGGTTAAAGAGATCCAAACAGTTCCTGATTTGGACTTTTGAGATTTGGGTCTGGTCCCTGGGGTGGTCATTCCCCACAAGTTCAAGATCCATGTCTTCGCCAAGTATGATGGGGTCTCCTGTCCAAAGATGCATCTGAGGTCTTATGTCCGCAAGATTCAACCACACACCGCCGATAGGAAGTTATGGGTTCATTTCTTCCAAGAGAGCTTATTTGGGACACAGTTGGAATGCTTCTATCAACTAGAAGGGACTACTATCAACACATAGGAGGATCTGGCTGCTACCTTCTATAGATAATACCAATACAATACTGATCTTGCACCAACTCCTGTGTAAAATTACAAAATATGACAATGGGTTCAAATGAAGGCTTTAAGGAGTACGCTCAAAAATGGAGGGCCCTGGCTTGAAGAGTGCAACCCCCATTGACTAAAAGAGAATTAGTGGACATGTTTATGGGCACCTTGACTGGTCCATTCTTTAATTTGTTGATTGGGATTTCCTCGTTAGGGTTTACTGAATTAATCTTGACTGGTGAGCGAGTTGAAAGTGGAATCAAAAGCGGAAAGATCCCCATGGCCTCAACCTCTATTGCTGTAAAGAAACCATTTATTGGTAAGAAGGAAATTAATGTTGTTTATGGACAAAGGAGCCGTATTAAGAATGATCGTCATCAGTCGGTAGGAGTTGTATTGATTTTAAACCCAATCCCAGTTCAATGACCACAACAATCAAACAATCAACAAAGGCCTGATGTCCCGAGGATGCAATTCACTAGAATCAACATGCCACTGTCTCAAGCTTTACAACATTTGTTGAAGGAATATTTGGTAACGATGGGAGACCCTCCTCCAAATCCCAATACTTCCTCTCCAAAATATAACCCAAATGTGAAATGTGCCTATCATTCAAATAATCCCAGCCATGACACCAACAACTGTTGGGCATTGAAGAACAAGATACAAGATTTGATTGATAACAAGGTGACCGAGTTTGACCATCCACAGACCCCTAATGTCATTACTGTCTCCATGCCCAGTCATGGTAAAGGTGTTAATGCTATTGATGATGCCTCCTTTGTCTCCACCGTTGATAATTTGACTACTGCATTATTGATTGTTAAGAAGAATATGCTAAGAGCCGATTTATTTCCTGGATGCCTTGAAAATTGTTACCATTGCGCTTCCCAAACCAATGGATGTATGTGGATGAAGAAAGGTATTCAACGCCTGATTGATAGCCATGAAATTCTGTTCAGGAAAACTCCGTCTGTGAAGAGTTTTCTTTAAAGTACGTTCCAAAAGTTGATACTTGAAGATATTTCCATAATCACCATTTCCAATACTCCTATTAGGATCACCTCTGAAGGCCCTATAAGGATTCCTGCTGAGGCAAGAGTGGCTCCCCTAATTATCACTACACCAGGGCCAGTCCCCTATTCATCTGACAAGGCAATGTCTTGGAACTATGGGCAGAAGTTTATTATCATGGCATCAAGCAAGAGCCATGGATTATTAAAAATGAAGATCCTGAAATTACAAACATTGCTGGAACTAGTAAGGTCACTAGGACAAGAAGGGTCTTCTCTCTGGAGATCTCTCCTTCAACAACTACAATAACACCTGTTCGTATTCTTGCTGCTAGACCAACTACTGATACCCGAGGTAAAGAGAAATATATTGAGCCTGCCCTGACGGAGGTACCCTCAAAATAAGTGATAATTGAAGACCCATCTAGATAAGAGATGGAAGAAATTCTGAAGATCATCTGAAAAAGTGATTACAAAATAATGGAACAACTGGGGCAGACATCCTAAATAATATCCATGTTGTCCTTGTTGTTATGCTCCGAAGCACATGCCCAAGCTCTGCTGAAATTCTTGAAGAATGCCCATGTACCTCAAGAGACCACTGCGGATCAATTTGAGAACTGTGTTGCAAGCCTAACTGCTGATAATGGCTTGGGATTTTCTGATGCAGATTTAACTCCGACAGGGAAGAATCACAACAAGGCTCTCCATATATCTATTGAATGCAAAGGCACCACTTTGGCGCATGTGATAGTAGATACTGGATCCTCCTTCAATATTTTACCCAAAGGTGCTTTGGACAAATTGGACTTTGAAGGGATGATGCTGAAACCCAGCAATATTATGGTGAGAGCCTTTCACGGTTCAAAAAGAATGGTCCACGTAGAGGTTGATCTCCCAATCAAGGTGGGATCTCAAGTTTTAAATTCAACCTTTTACGTAATGGATATCCTCCCGACCTATTCTTTCTTTCTCGGATGCCCATGGATTCATGGGGCAGGTGCGATTACCTCAACATTACATCAAATGCTGAAATACCCAATGAAAGGGAAGGTCGTCATAGTCTGTGGAGAGGAATAATATATGGTCAGTCATTTGAATTCTTTCAAGTACGTTGAAATGGATGGAGAATTCATTGAAACCCCCTGTCAAGCATTTGAGGTAATCCCTCCAACGATTATTGTTGCTACTCCTTCTACTCCTGAAATCTCTAAAGGCACACCAAGAATGGCCTCTCTGAAGGATGCTAGGGTTGTTGTAGAAGATGGAGCCTTCACTATCTGGGGACAACTTCCTGACATCCCCTACAAAGTTGAGAAATTTGGATTGGGTTTTACTTCAAAGGCTCAGAAAGAGGTTCAATGTGCTCATGCTGGTTGGCCACCTCTCCGTATTAGCAACAATGAAGTCAATTCTCTGGAAGACACTAATAGTAATGGTGACTTTGACGACTGGATATTCCCAACTATTGACGGTGGACTTAACAATTGGAAGGCCAAAGACTTCATCTCAATCTCCTTCAACTAGGAGTAATTGCTATTTCCTATTTTTATTGTTTTAAGAACTTTGTCAGTATAATTTCCTTCAAAATAATGAATTTAAACCATGTGCCTTACCCGGGGCACAATGGTCCATTTGCTAAGGGTTTGTCATTTCATATATCATATGCTCATTTAATGAAAACATTGGATGATTTTGCATTCAAATTTTGTGCTCTTTGTCTTTCTTTTACTGCATTTTCAAATAGCAATGTGACCTTACATGCACACACACATTTGCAGATCCACATCCACTGCGGGTCTCATTGACAACAATTCTTCTATTGCCATCTATGACTTCGAGAATCCAATATATCAAGCCAAATAAGAAGGTGAAGAAGATTGTGAGATACCTGGAGAACTCGCCAGACTCCTAATATAAGAGGAAAAGGCCATTCAACCGCACGAAGAATCGGTCGAAGTGATAAATTTGGGTACTGAGGCAGATAAGAAACAAATCAAGATTGGCGCCAACCTGGAATATAGTGTTAAGAGCATATTAGTTCAAATTTTGCACGAAGACATGCCAGGGCTCGATACTGATATCGTGGTTCATCGTCTTCCAATGAAAGAAGGATGTACTCTGATCAAACAAAAGGTTCATCGCATGCGCCCTGATATGTCCGAGAAGATCAAGGCTGAGGTAATGAAACAATTCAATGCAGGTTTCTTGGCAGTGACGTCGTATCCCTAATGGGTTACAAATGTTGTTCCAGTGTTGAAGAAATATGGTAAGGTTCGTATATATGTAGACTACATGGATTTAAATAGGGAAAGCCCCAAAGACAACTTCCGACTACCGCATATTGATGTCTTAGTTGACAAGACTGCTCAACACAAGGTGTTTTCCTTCATGGATGGCTTCTCGGGTTTTAACCAAATCAAAATGGCGCTCAAAGACATGGAGAAGACTACTTTTGTCACACAGTGGGGCACCTTCAGTTATAAAGTCATGCTTTTTGGGCTAAAGAATGCAGGCGCAACTTATCAGTGGGCTATGGTGGCTTTATTTTATGATATGATTCATCATGAGATAGAAGTCTATGTTGATGACATGTAACCAAGATCACAAACTGAGGAAGAGCACCTTGATCATCTGCACAAGCAGCTTGAAAGGTTGAAGAAGTACACGTTGAGGTTGAATCCCAACAAATGCATCGTCAGGGTAAGGTCTGGAAAGCTCCTAAGCTTCGTCGTCAGTGGCAAAGGAATTAAAGTTGATCCTGCCAAAGTCAAAGCAATCCAAGAAATTCCAGCTCCTCGTACTGAGAAGGAGGTCAGAGGTTTTCTAGGATGACTAAACTACATTGCCCGATTCATCTGTCACCTGACTACTACTTGTGAACCACTCTTCAAGCTGCTGAAGAAAGATCAAGTAGTAAGATGGAATGACGACTGTCAAAAAGATTTTGACAAGATCAAATAATACTTACAAGAACGACCAATTCTGATGCCACCAGTTGAAGGAAGACCTCTAATCATGTACTTAACCGTGTTAAAGAATTCAATAGGGTGTGTGCTGCGGCAGCATGACGAGTCTGGTCGAAAAGAGCATGCAATATACTACCTTAGTAAAATGTTTACCGACTGTGAAACAAGATAGTCACTGCTCAAGAAAACTTGTTGCGCTTTGGCATGGGCTGCTCGCCGACTAAGATAGTATATGTTGACTCATACCACTTTATTGATCTCTAAGATGGATCCCACCAAGTACATCTTTGAGAAGCCAGCTCTCTCCAGAAGGATAGGCCGATGGAAAATGATCTTAACTGAATGCGATATCTAGTACACTACACAAAAAGAAATAAAAGGAAGTGTGATGGTAGATCATTTGGCACATCAAGTAGTGGATGACTACCAATCTATGAACTTTGAATTCTCAAATGAGAATATATTGTTGATTACAGATTTTGAAAAGCCTGTACCATATAAAGGACCTGGAGAAGGATCTTAATGGACTATGGTTTTTGATGGAGCTTCCAATGCACTAGGTAACAAAATTGGTGATGTAATCATTTCTCCCGATGGTTACCATGCTCCTTTCACTTCCAGACTCTGCTTTGACTGTACCAACAATATGGCAGAATATGAAGCGTGCATCCTGGGTCTTAAAGTTGCTATTGACTTAAGAATCAAATTTTTAAGTGTATATGGAGACTCGGCTTTGGTCATCAGTTAAGTTAAAGGAGAGTGGGATACAAAACATCCAAACCTTATCCCTTATAAAGAGCTTGTGCTAACCTTGATCCCATACTTTGAAGAGGTTACCTTTGAGCATATTTCGAGGGAAGAGAATCAGTTGGCAAATGCTTTGGCTACCATGTCTTCTATGTTTAAGGTTAGATGGGACAATGAAGCTCGCCAGAATACTGTCGAAAGATTTGAAAAACCAGCGCACTGCTATGAGATTGACATTGATGGTGTAGTGGAGAAGCCTTGGTTTTATGGGGTGAAAAGATATATCGAAGCTCAAGAGTATCCTGAGGGGCGTCAGTCAACGACAATAAAGTATTGCAGAGGTTCTCAGCCAAGTTCTTCCTGAGAAATGGGATCTTATACAAGCGCAACCATGATTTAATTCTTCTCCGTTGTATGGACAAGAAGGTAGTACAGAAGATCATGGAGGATATGCATGAAGATATCTTTGTAACTCATTCTAGCGGACATATTATGGCCAAGAAGATTCTGAGAGCTGGTTACTATTGGTCGACCATGGAAACCGATTGTCACCACCACTCGAGGACTTGCCATAGGGCCAAATTTATGCTGATAAGGTTCACGTGCCTCCCATACCTTTGAATGTCATGACTTATCCTTGGCCATTTGCAATGTGGGGCATCAATATGATTAGAGAAATCAAACTTACTTCCTCTAATGGACACCATTTAATTCTTGTCACCATCGACTACTTTACCAAGTGGGTTGAAGCAGATTCATTTGCCTCTGTTACCAAGAACTTCGTAGCCTGGTTTATCAAGCATAACCTCATCTTTCGGCATGGTGTCCCTGAGAGAATTATCACTGACCATGGTACCAATCTCAAAAATGCCATGATCACTAAACTTTGGACGCAGTTGAAGATCAAGCATCATAACTCTTCTCCATACAAACCTAAGATGAATGGCACATTGGAAGCTGCCAACAAGAATATAAAGAAGATTGTTCAAAAGATGATGGTGACCTACAAAGACTGGCATGAGATGCTACCATTTTCTCTTCATGGCCACTGTACTTAGGAACGAGCGTCAACCGGGGAAACCCCTTTCTCTTTAATCTATAGCATGGAAGTTGTCCTGCTTGTCGAAGTTCAAATTCCTTGTCTAAGGATTATGAAAGAAGCAGACCTAGACGAAAAGGAATAGATTCCGATAAGGTTGGATCAACTAAATTTTATTAACAAGAAAAGGCTGGCTACTGTTTGTCATGGTCAGATGTATCAAAAACGTTTGATCAAGGAATTCTACAAGAAGATCAAGCATCGAGTATACCAGGTCAGTGACTTGGTAATAAAGCGCATCATTCTACCACAAGGCGATCCCAGGGGAAAATGGACTCCCACCTACGAAGAGCCATTTGTTATTAAAAATATATTCTCGGGTGGGTCTATGATGCTAACCACTATGGATGACGAAGATTTCCCGCATCCTGTGAACGCAGACATAGTCAAAAAATACTACGCATAAGAATGACCCACTAGGTTGACATACCTAGGAAAAAATAAGGGCATCCCGATGAACCAAAAAGGTTCGGGCAAAAAAAGAGATATATACAAAAGATCGTACACCCGACAAGTCAAAATCCTAAAAGGGAGGCTTGGGCAAAAAAGGGTATCTTGGTGACTAAAAACCTGAAAGGGTGGTCCAGGCAAAATTAAGGATTAAAGCATACAACTATATCCCTTCGTATCACTACAACCAACTTTATTACCAAGGTCAAGTTCAAAAGGTTCTATCAACTTATTCCGATGGCAAAGGATGAGATGTTCGAAGGCATAGGGGCAATAGCGGAGTTGGAACCCAATGAGATCACTTCCACACGGCTACATACACTTGTTTTCACTTTGTATTCTTTCATTTCATGACGAATTCCTATTACTAGGATTTCCATCTCTTTGTACAAAATCATCTGTTTATAGGAAAATTATCAATACAAATATACTTTGAAGTTCAAACTTTTTGTTTTTCTGTTTTGCATGCAAAAACATCCAATGACTAAAATTGAACGAGCATGTGCGTATGAACATGATTAAATTTTAACAAAATAAATAAGAATAGGAATAAGCTTTACTCAAAATTCTAGGAGCTGGGATGACACTCAAGCTGTCCATAAATCCCCACAGAATCCCTTTCATAAGGTTATCCCCCGTGAAGTCGCCAAAGCCACCTCTATAAGATTATCCCACATAATAGTCTTCACAAATAAGGGTACACTCCCACAATCTCCCCAGCAGACCACTCCAACAAATAAAGGAATATAATCTCCTCCCTGTGAAATATCCCCACGGAGTCCCAATCAATATAATTCATGGAAATTCTCTTTCCCAACTGAGTTTGTTCCTCCAAAACTGAAGAAAGAGACCTTGCAGAGTTTCTTCTCTTTAGCAAATTCAATTTCCCCAAGAGAGTTATTTTCCTCAGCAGAGAATTTATCCATCAACAAGGATTTATTTCCCCAACAGGGTTTATTTCCCAAAAAAGACTACAAATTCCCCAGCTTGAGCCTATTCCTCAGACGGCTACAAATCACTAGCAAAATTCCTCTCCCCGGTAAAATTGCCACTATCATTAAAAATTTGCCGCAAAACCTGGAATTCGACCAGATACTAGTTAACTATTCTCCCCAGGCAAGTCAGCAGTTTAACCATCTCGTTTATCCCCAGTCAGGATATATAAGAACTAAATTTCCCAGTAGAACAGTGAACAACCGATGTTCCTGAACTCTATTCCCCAAACAGAGATCAACATCCCCTACAGAGTTTCCTAAAACAAGTAGCAAGGAATCCCCAGTGGAAGCATTTTAGGCAAGATTTAAGATACACATACTCTTCATCCCCAATAATAGTCAGGGATTTATTTCCCAATACAAATAAACTTCAACAACATTGCACATTCATTCATCATAAAATATGCATACGAAACACTTATAGTACAATCTCATTTATTTTGAGAACATCATTACACAGTGCATTTCATACATCATGACATTGCATACAACTAACTCTTTACCTTTTCAGGAAAGACCAATCAACAGACAAATATCATCAACAATTCTCAAACAGTTCCAGATTAATTCTCCAATCAGGACGGGACGACTATCTACATGACAAACACTATCTCAAGACATCTGCTGGTTCATCTTAAATCGCCTAAAGATTTATTCTGATTATTTTCCAATAGATACTTTTTCTAGCTCAGATTTATTCCGATTCTTATCCGGTTAAAGGCAAATACAAGACATCTGCTGGTTCAGCTTAAATCACCTAAAGATTTATTCTGATTCTTTTCCAGTAGACACTTTTTCTGGTTCATATTTATTCTGATTCTTATCCAGTTAAAGGGAAATATAAGACATCTACTAGTTCAACTTAAATCACCTAAAGATTTATTCTGATTCTTTTTCCATTAGACACTTTTTCTGGTTCAGATTTACTCTAATTTTATCCAGTTAAAGGCAAATACAAGACATCTGCTGGTTCAGCTTAAATATCCTAAAGATTTATTCTGATTCTTTTCCAGTAGACACTTTTTTTGGTTCAGATTTATTCTGATTCTTATCTGGTTAAAGACAAATACAAGACATCTGTTGGTTCAGCTTAAATCGCCTAAAGATTTATTCTGATTCTTTTCCAGTAGACACTTTTTATGGTTCAAATTTATTCTGATTCTTACCCGGTTAAAGGCAAATACAAGACATTTGCTTGTTCAGCTTAAATCAACCAAAGATTTATTCTAATTCTTTTTCGGTAGACACTTTTCTAGTTCAGATTTATTCTGATTCTTATCTAGTTAAAGACAAATACAAGGCATCTGCTAGTTCAGCTTAAATCAACCAAAAATTTATTCTTATTCTTTTTCGGTAGACATTTTTTCTGGTTAAGATTTATTCTGATTCTTTTCCAGTCAAAGATAAACACAGACATCTCCTGGTTCAGTTTAAATTAACTTAAGATTTATTCTGATGCTTCTTCCGGTTGAAGTCATGTTTAGAATTAGTCTAAATTCTATTAAAAATCACCTTGGGATGGCATCTATAAGCCCATCTCCGAAAACTCTCCATCATCACTCCAAATGGCATCTTTAATCCCATTCCTGATAATCAACAAACCCTTCACTTCATGCACAAATGAGTGCAAATTTTTGGGCACTTAAGTGTTCAATCTTCTTCTACCTTCAAGTCACGAATGGAGAACATGCCAATCTAACTCTTCAGGTTTAAGAAGATTGAACAGGGGAAGCTGTTGTACCCCAAAATTTTCCCTCTCTTTTCTCAAGACATTTCTCACGAAGGATCTTAAATGCTTAAGGATTCTCAAGACTTGATCAGACAAGCTCACCCCCTAAGCACTGAGACTATAAATTAGGGTTTTGGTTTTCACAAGGAAATTTGGTCTTCTAATACCTCAAATGACTTTCATGGTTCACTATAGACTTCCAAGAATTCTCATGCCAAGTTTCAAGTCTTGTATCTCAAAATTGCTCAGTCAATTGCTCAGATGACTGAAAATTAGTTGTATGGGTTAAAAAGTCAACTGTGATCAATATACAGTCAAACTTCATGATTTTTGTCCAACATCAACATTTTGAAGTCATATTCATCAATTGATCTAGTTTTTATCATAATTCTTCAAGAAAAACATTCAAATCATCAAAGGGGCAAAATGGTCAAAATTAGGGTTTTTAACTGAGAATGACTTATCATTGACTTCAGACATAGTACATGACCTAATGGCTTGAAGCATGATCTTAATGATTCAAACAATACCTTTACCTAATTTCATGGCTCAAATCTCTTCTAAAGATCATTGGATTGATAGTTGAAATTTGATCAACTGATAAAAAGTCAACTGATACATAAAAAGTCAAACTTTGACTTTTCGGTCAACATTGAATTTCAAAGGTCAAGATTCATAAGATACTAAAAAATATCAAACTTGATCATCAAGAATCCAGAAAGTCAAGAAAGTCCACAAAAAGTCAAAGTTTTCAATACTTAGAAAATTTCTAAGTGTTTTTAACCTTGATAATTTCAATACTTTATGACAATTTTTCACCAAGATGCAAGATGATTCAAGGAAAACTTTCAACATGAAATTTGTAGATCTTGATGAACTATACAACTTTTTATTAGAGGGAGGGTGTCCAAAAAATTCTTAGATTTGAAGATATAGGCTCATGAAGTCATGACATTTTTCATAAAACACTTGGTGAAATTTTCAAGTAGTTTAGGCAGATTTTTGACCTAACTTTTTGACCAATTTTCACCTAGTTCTAAGATGATTTATCCAAATTGGTAAACATGAAGGTTTAAGACAATGTTTTAAGCTTACCAAAATGTCAAACAACTTGAAGAGATCATTTTTGAGCTAAGAGAATCGAAGAGAAGAAGTTGGGAATCCATTCTTGAATTACAAGTCATTTTCTTGATGAACACATAATCCAATTTCAATGTTATGCTGCATAATCTTGCTCTGCAAGCCTTCTAACTTGTGTATCTACCCATAATTAATGGATTACACAAACTTTTAAGCTATGATCCAAGTGGTTTAAGCATTGTCCAAGTCAATTTGCCATTTTAGGGAGAAAGTTAACATTGCCATTCTTGAAAAGCAAGCTTTATGCAAAAGTCAATTCTTGAGCCTCTCACCTGTTCCCTCTGATCACACTTTATCTACAAGTTCAGAAGCAATGTGATTAAAGTGTTTAACCACTCTATTATTAAATGTACAAGGCATTGAAACTTGATGTTTCAAGAAAATCACATGTTGAGCTTAACATGTGATTTTGAATTCTGATCAAGTTGGCTTCTCCAATCTTTCCCTATAAATAAAGACACCATTTTGTAATCTAGGACACGAATTCACAAGCCTCCATAACTTGTAATTTTTGGCCAAAAACTTCAATCTCACAATCCACTCGTGCGTTCTCCCTCTAAATCATTCTCAAAGCTTCCATACATCAAATATAACTCATCCCCATCCCTATTTAACAACTATAACATCATCTTCCCCATTTTCCAAACTCAAAAATAGAGCTATGCATATTGACTTCTATAGGAAGTTTCAGCCACACTCAATCCAAAGTAAGAGTTGTATTAGTTTCCTAGGAGTCCACTGAAGCTATTCAGATCATCACAACACATCCAGGAGTTCTCAAACTCAAAAAATGATTTCCAGTTTTGAGGTAAGTTTTTCAACTTTGAACTTCTCATACAAGAATCATTAATGGTTACCTTGTGAATAAAAAATGTAGACATCATAGCTCTAAAGCTAACCGTGCCCTTAGTTTTCATTTATGTTGCTTGAGTGATGCGAATTTTGAGTTTGAACTTTCTGAAAAAATTAGGTTTTTATTTGGTACCATTAAAATTCTCATTCATCTTTGATTTATAGCTCATGAAATTTATATGGTTGAATTCGTGTTGAAAAATAGAGCAAGTTTCATGTTTACATTTTCTGTTTTGGTTGAGAAATGAGGAAGTTACAAAATTTAAAAATGATGATGAAGAAGATGGCGTGAGGTTAGGGATGAAGTGCAATCAGGACTGAGTTTATTTTAAATTTAGTGCAAGTGGTATTACTACCAGATGTAACAGCCACCCAGTGGTAAAGAAGCGCGCGCTAAGTCACTTGTCCATAGAAGCCTGGGTTCGAGCCCCAGCAGCACCCTTTTGTTTATTTCATAATTTGTCATTTCTTATTCAATGCAAGCAGGTTGGAAGCGTCTATCATGTACCTTTCATTCACACCACATGATCATCATATGATCTCATCCCACACACTACATGTGTAGTCCATGATGCACCTTAAGAAATCAATAATACTAAATCAAATGAAGCATTGGGCCTCCCAGATCAAGGGCCTATTTCCTTTTTCTTTTTACTTCCATATACCCCCTCTTTTACTAAAAACCACGCAGGCCCATATACATTTTTTATTTTATAATTTTTTGATTAAAACAAAACCATCTTGGGCCTAACTCTTTTTGCTACATTTGACCCCATTTTCATTTTTCAACCCCCAACCCAACTATTTTCATTTCTATTATATTTTATTTATTTTCATTTATATATTTATTTTACCTAAACCAAAAACCACCAAAAATATATTTTCTTCATTAAATTTAAAATATTTTAATTTAGGCATTTTATTTTATTTTGTTAAATTAAATTTTTATCATTTCTTTTACATTATAGAACAATTTCTTTATTAACCTTAACAAAAATCATTTTCTAAACAATGTTAAATTAGACTTAGGATTTTATTTTAATGAGCTTAGATTTAGGTTTTGTTAATAATCAATTAATCTTTCTTGTAAATTAATTAATTAATTCAACTAGGTTAATCTCTACATTTTGTGCCTAATTATTGTTGTAATTCATATTTAATGGTTTTTAATAGTAATTAGAGATTTATTGATTTCCCCCATCTCACAAACTTGTACCCCCATTCCCAAAGCATTGGAATAGCTTAGGACATCTAAATTTCAGAATTTATCATTTTCCTATTATTGCTAGTAATTAGGGTTTGTATGGAAAGATTAAAATCAAACATTAAAAAACCCTAATTCAAGATAATATACTTGAAATAAACACACTTTGCACACATGAACCTCTAGGGTAACCCACACTTGTTGCCTCGTATATAAACAATCATGTCCCTTGTGCGTGAGATGTTTTAGCAAAGACCCTTGATTAAAAGATCATAGTCCCTCGATGACCCTTCGATGTTGTCTTCGGTAAATGATCTTAGTCCCTTACGAAAATTATTAAAACATCTTACGAGTTGCCTTCTATAACAGTACGATGACCCACGCCCGTCCCTCACATCCAATGATATGGCTCTCTACCCACTAATGGTAGACATGCAATATCTAAAGGAGGAGGAAAAGAACAAAGACATTTTGAGTAGGTAGATTGCTCGTAATTGCTTGCTCAAAAACAAAACCATTTACACCTTGCACTTTCAAAATTCTTTTCAAAACAAACATTTTGTATACATTCTCAACGATACGAGAATCATTACAAAATTGCCTTACATTGGCATTTTCAAAGCATCTTTCAAAACATTCCCTTTTCAACAAATATTTTCGAAACCAACACTTTATATACATTCTCAACGATACGAGAATCATTTCAAAGTTTGCCAAATATAAGCGTTTTCAAAATATTTTTAAACTTACACAAACACAAATCATTTCAAAGTGAGGTAGCAATTAAGAGCCCGTAGGTAACTATGGATGAAAAAGGGTGCTAACACCTTCCCTTTTCATAACCTACCCCCCAAACTCATGAAAATTCTCAAAAGGTCTTTCCTGTTCTTTTCAATATTTTCTTTATTGGATAAAAGAAAAGTAGCTGGCGACTCTTGCTATCCGCAACATTTGCGATAAAACACAAAACAACCAAGTCAGGTCTCCCGCCGTATTACACTCGTCGACTAAAATTTGTTTTAGTTTTTTTAGTTTTAATTTTATTTTATTATAAAAAATAAAAAAAATTAAGATTATTTTTTCCTTATGAATTCTTCTATATTTTGCCGCTAATAAAGTGTTTGAGTTTTGCAGTAATGTATTATTTTGAAACATTGCCACCTATATCTTCTGCATGTTGGTCACCTGATTCGGGATTAACTTTGGAAGAGGCGAATAAATTTTTTAAAGCATATAAGAGGGAGGTAATAATTCTTATGAATGAATGTAAGGAAGCTAACTTTTATCCATATAGGTTTATTTGGCGAGAGTTAAAGTTAGAAGAAGAATATGTGGAACCAGAAGAAAAATGCATAACATCAGATGAAAAAGATGTAGTAAGAATAAAAGAATTTGAGGTAAACCAGAGACATGGGGAAGGAGAATATAGACAACTTCAAGATGATCTAGTTCTGGATGAAACTACAAATTTAACAATTTTTGAAGATGTGGACATCCAACAAGGAAATCTTCAACAAAAGAGTATCCCTAAAAGTTATTTTCACAACAAGGCAGATGAAATACAAGAAATTGACAAAGTATTGGATGTCATTTATGCATTGTTCAATAAAATAAACTGAATATGATTTGGAAGAAAGATCATTATACTTTAAGTTCATGGTATTTCTACTAAACAAAAGAAAGAAAAAAGATGATGCATTCTTTGTGTCATATAAGCCACTGTGATACGGTGGGAGAACTGACTTGAGGTTTTGCGTTTGTTTTCGCATTTGTTCGGTTGAGCAAGAGTCGCCACCGACTTTTTATTTTATCCTAAGGAAAGGTTAAAAAGCACAGGAAAAACCTTTGAGATGTTTTCGTGGGTTCGTGGAGTAGATTATAGAAAGGGAAGGTATTAGCACCCTTTCTATCCATGGTTATCCATGGGCTCTTAGTTACTTGCTTAGATCACTTGCCTTTTGCTTTTCAATTGTTTGAAATGGTGCTTTGTGTGTGGTTTTGAAAGATGTTTTAAAAAGATGCCTTGTCTAGGCAACCTTAGTAACAATTCTTGTTTGAATGTTTTGAAAGTTGTTTTGAAAAGAGGCCATTGTTGTGGCAACCTTTGTAATGAATCGTGTTTGAGTATATACAAAGGTGTTTTTGAAAAGTTTTTCAATGTTTTGAAAGTTGTTTGGAAATTGTATTGTGAGGTGTGTTTTTGAAAAGTAGCAAGGATGTTTTCTTTGCAAGTTTGATCAAGTAACTAAGAGTTGTCTACCCTATTTTTACTCAAAGATCTTTCCTTATGTTTTTAACCCTTTTAACAGTGTTGTTTCACCATTGTATTTGGTGAACAACCTTGCGTTAGGATGTTAACGGGACAGGCGCGGGTCATCATATAGACCATGAAAGCAATAGTGTCAAGTATCTTTGGCAATTTTCTTGAGGGACTTGATCATTTTAGGCAACTTGATAGCGTCATCGAGGGACTATGATCATTTGTTTTGTTTTTGTTTTGCCAAAGACACTTAACATGCAACCATGGCCCATTTTTGAAGGCAACAAGTGGAGTAACTCTAAGGGTGCAAGTGTGCATTATGTTTGTTTTTCATGCATGCTTATCTTGAATTAGGTCAAGCTATTTGTTGGTTTTATTTGCATACAAACCCTAGGTCTATCATGGCATAATTTGAAAGCTTTTAAATGCGGAAATTTAAATGCTAAGCTATTACAACAATGATTATGGGGATGGGGGTACAAGTTTGAATTTGGGGATATTTGACAAGAAATTAAATTCTAAGCTATTACATCCATATCGAATATACAAATATTTAATTGTACAATATTTAAGTAAATACAATAAATATGCAAAATGTATTATGCACAAATGATTTTTTTGTGTATGTGAAAGTATTTTTCAATGTAAAATATAAAAAAAAATAAAAAGGTCAAATTTTGAATATTTTTGTCATTTAGGGAAAAACCCTAGTTTTTAAATAAATAGTATTTATTTATTAATTATATACAATATTTGTTAATTATATACAAAAAATAAGAAGTATATTGTAAAAAAGTATTTTTGATGTCAACTATTAAATAAAAATAAAAATGTATTATTTCTATATTTTTGTCCTAAATATTTAATAAAATATGTATATGTATATTTATATATATTTAATATGCTAAATATGTACAAAAATAAAATATTAATTATTTACAAAAATGTGTATTTTAGAAAATGTTTTCAAAATGTAAATAAAAAATAATAACTAGAAAAAAAAATGAATGTTTTTTGTATTAATTTTTTAGGGTTTTAAATAAAAAGGTTTTATATTATTTACATACATATGTTAAATAAAACAAATAAATGCCAAATAAATGCAAAAATGTGTGGAAAAATATTTTTAGGGTTTTTTATGTTTGAGCAAAAAATATAAAATCAGAATCAAAAAGAAAAATGTAAAAATGACAAATATTTCACACAATGGGCCAGGGGGGTGCAAATGGAAAAAAGGGGTGCAAAAAGTAAGTTGACTCAGGCCCAGCCCAAGTCAACTTTGTCTTCAACCTCCAACAACCTTTGAACAACAAAAACGCGTGTTTCCTTGCTTCATTCAAACTCCTGATTCCTTGATTTTTCGCCAAAACTCATAACATAAACAATGTAGAGCATCAAACCACGATTTCAAATATGTAAAAAAGTTGTCCTAACTCTAAGAAACCAGGGAGAATTTCTTCACCCCCAATTTCTGACCTAATTTTTCTTCAATGTTCATGGTTAAAATTCCCACAACATACTTAATATAAATGAAAAGTAATCACATGTATGGCTTCAGGGCTATGAGTAGAGCATGTTTCATTCACAAACCTAAGCCTAACTCTTCCTAGATTGAGAGATAGAAGTTCATAGATTACCTGTTTCAGCTTGACTCGAACATAGCAATGTAGGTATCTTCAATGGAGTTTGAGCTTTGGTTGAGCTTTCCTGAAGTCTAAGGATGCTTCCCAAGTACCTAGCTTGCTTTGAAACTGCCTCTGTCGTGCTGTAGAAGTCCACCTGCAAAACTGAAAACTGAAAATGGAAAGTGAGATTAGGGGTGTTACAGCTTGAGTTCAAGGCTTGGGATAGTCTAGTGGATGATATGGAATGTGTTTGGACAGGCTTGAGCAAAAACGCACGAGTGGATATGGTTATGGATGTCAAGTTGTAGAACTTGCCCTGTTTTGCAACAAAACAGGGATTCTGAGTATGAGCAAGTCTCAGGGATGGATGAGTCGTGCTTTAGGCTTGTTTTGGTATGTAGAAGCTGTGTACAAAGTTTGTTTTGGCTGGTGTTTACAGAAATGAAAGATGGAGAGTTTTTGCAAAGTTTCTTCTATGTGAAGCAAAGAAAGTGTGTAAGTGTTATAGACCTGTCCAAGCCTCTCAAGCATGCTGCATATCTTCCCCTTGAGACTTGCAATATAGATTTGATTTGGCTTTAGAGATATGGCCCCCCTATGTCCAAAGATCATGTATTGACATAAAGTAACACTTTTCCAAAATGGCAAGTTTGCTTTTTCCAATTAAGGAATAGTTTAGCATGTAATGTCCAAATGGATGAAATAATACCTTAATACAATGGTTTGGCATTAAATTATGGTGTGTGAAACTGGTTTTGAGGCCTGCAAGCTAGCATTGTACAAGCTGATTTGAAAATGCTAGTTGCCATGAACATGTATTGGTCATGAACAAAAGTGAGTTTTGGCCAACTTTGTGAATTCGATTCTCTCTAACCACAAGGGTGTTTGAGAATTTCTTTGACAATTTGGAAAGCTTGGAATGTGTAATACAATCCATCTTTGTAATGCAAATTGAAAATCCAAGTGGAACCATGTGAAAAATGGCCAAGAAGTTGGACAAAAATCCTGCCTAGAATAAGGCAAAATTTCTCTAAGTTAAAAATGTTTTGTACCCTTGTTCCAGAAATCATAACTTGAGATACAAGCTTCCTTTGAGAAATCTTTGTGATTCAAAGTTGTATATTTTGTAATGGACTACAACTTTCATGTTTCAAGTTTTGTTTGAATCCATTTGAATCTTGGTGAAAAAATGGGACAAAGTTAAGAAAAAATAAGAAAATTTCATAACTTAGAAAATTTCTAAGTAAATTTCTTCATTTTAAACCCTAATTTGCAATTTTGGGTTTCTTGATGAACAAGTTTCATAATTTGACATGTCTTGATGAAAAATGAATCTTGGCACTTGATTTTGACCAAAAAGTCAAAGTTTGACTTTTCAGTATACAGTCAAATTTTGATCAGTTGACTGAAAAATTCGTCTGTCAATCCTATGCATTTGAGATCTTTTGAACTTGTTGAATGGGTCAAGACAATGCCATTGAGTACATGAGTCCATATGTGAGCTTGGTTTGCCATTGGTTAGGTCAAACAGTCAAAAATTGCCTTTGTGCAGTCAAAACCCTAAAAATGACCATTTTGCCCTTTTGGTGATCTGATCAAATTTCTTATGGAATTGTGATCCAAAATTGACCAAATGGTTCATATGAGTTCATAATGTTGATGTGGGTCAAATTTCATGAAGTTTGACTGTCAATTGGCCATAGTTGACTTTTTCCCAATACGGCTGATTTCTAGGTCAACTTTCCAATTGACTGGGCAAAGATTGGAATCAAGGCTTGAAACTTGGTATAGATAAACTTGTAAGTCCAACATGAAGCATGAAAGTCACTTTGGGAATTTTAGGTCAAAACATCCCTGTGCAAACTCAAACCCTAATTTGGGTCAACAGTGCAAGGAGGGGCCTTGAGCAGAGCAAACCCTAACTTGATCTTGAGCTCCAAGAGTCTTGTGATGAGAAAATATTGATGAAATGGGAGGGAAAATTTTGGGGTACAACAGTTGCCCCTGTTCAATCTTCTTGAACCTGAAGAGTTAGATTGGCAAGTTTGCCTTTCGCGTCTCGAAGGTAAAAGGAGATTGGACACTAGAGTGCCCGTAAATTTGCACTCGTCAAAACATAGGTGTGGGAATGGGCTTAAAGATGCCATTTGGAGATGGGTTTAAAGATGCCATCTGGAGATGTGACAAGATCTTGTCGGGGGATGGGCTTAAAGATGCCATCTGGAATGCATGTTGTAGGTGAAAGAAATGAGTATCAGAAAGGTATCCATGTTTGGAACATCTCTGGACTGGGGGGTCTGAACAAGCAATAGATTGACATCCATGTTTGGAGAATCCGTAAACTGTTCTCTTGGAGTTGAATAAGTAATAGATCAACATCCATGTTGGGGAAGCGTCTGTAAACTGTTTTCAAAAGTTGAGTCTGAACAAGCGATAGATTAACATCCGTGTCTGGAGAACCCGTAAACTGTTTTCAGAAGTTTTGAATCTGAACAAGCGATAGATTAACATCCGTGTTTGGAGAATCCGTAAACTGTTTTCAGAAGTTTTGAATCTGTACAAGTGATAGATTAACATCCGTGTTTGGAGAATCTATGAACTGTCTTCAGAAGTCTGGAATCCCAGCCTTCAACAGATTCAACTTGATTGTCAGTAGTGGAGTTATCAGATCATCAATAGTAGAAACAAATAGATCTTCTTCAACAGCATGGACATTGCGACCATGCTTTGGCATTGGAGAGGAGATTACATTTGGCTTCTCAGGGGCGTCGAACTCAACCTCTTTAGCATCTATCAAACCCTGAATTTTATTCTTAAGCGCCCAACAATCGTTGGTGTCATGCCCGACGCTGTCAGAATGATAGGCACATTTTGCATCGGGATGATAGTGTGGGGAAGTGGTATGCACATTCTTTGGCGCCTCTTTGATATTGGTGAGATTCAGCTTCAACAAATGGAGAAGAAATTGTGTGGGCGTCATATTAATGCGGGTGAACTGTCGTTGTGGCCGTTCTCCCCATTGCTGTTTAGGTCTGGACTGATTGTTACGAGGCTGATCATTTGACGAATTTTGAATCATCACGGCCCCTACAGCCGGCCGGCGCTCAGTTCTTCCCAATCCTTTTTGAGAGTATATAACAGCTGCTTCCTTCTTGGCCGGGAACAGTTTCTTAACAGCTGTGGATGCAGAGGCATCCCTTTGAATTTTTCCGCTCTTAATACCAGCTTCCACCCATTCGCCAATCAGAATCAGTTCAGTAAACCCTGCCGAAGAGCTCCTGATCAAATGGTTGAAGAAAGGGCCAGATAGGGTCCCCAAGAACATATCAACTAGCTCCATATCTGAAAGCGGTGGTTGTACCCTTCCGACCAAGTCACACCATTTCTGGGCGTATTCTTTGAATCCCTCGCTTAAGGCCATCCCCATACCTTGTAGCTGAGTACGGGTCGGCGCCAAGTCAGCATTATATTGATACTGGCGGTAGAAGGCAGCTGCCAAGTCTTCCCAATTATGCACTTCCAACCTCTCAAGCTGGTAAAACCAATCTAGCTGAGTACCGGACAAGCTGTCCTGGAAAAAGTGTACCCATAGATTTCTATTGGATGAATGAGGTTGAATTCTTCTGACATATGACCTCAGGTGCATCTTTGGGCAAGACAACCCATCATATTTTGCAAAAGTTGGTACCTTGAATTTGGGAGGGATAACAATCCCAGCAATCAGTCCCAATTCTTCAAAATCTAACCCGGGAACCCTTTGCAGCTCCATAGCTGCCAGTCTATCCTCCAGATTTTTGTACTTGTCGTCTGCTGGCGGGTATTGCTGCTCTGAATAATCCTCATCTTCCTCAACCTCTTCTTCTTCAGCCTCAGACTCAGAGGGTAATGCAGCTCCTTTTCCTTTACCGGTCCCCTCGTCAGATGTTGAGGGGAATTCAAGAACTCTCCTAGCTTCATTCTCAAATCTTCTTCCCAGTGTAGCTACCCCAACTCTTTTCTTTTTATTTTTTCCTTTTTCTTGCTCTTTATTCCCTAACAGTGCTTTAAGATCCTCCTGACCCTTTGCCAAGGTCATAAGGAGCTGTTGAAACGACGAGTTTTGTCCCTGTAGATCTTTGACCGTCTGCTCAATATCCATCTTACTGAAATAAACAACAGAAAGATAAGGAACCCTGGTGTGAAGACCTGTTTATGCATATTGTTGTACCCCAAAATTTGCCCTCCCATATTCTTCAAGATTTGCCTAAAGGATGCTTCAAAATTCCTCAAGGGTTGCACAGTTCAAGGGCCTCCTAGCAGTCAAAACTAGGGTTTTGGTTCTGACAAAGTAAATGAAGTTTCCAATGGCCCAATCTAGTCCCACATGCCTACAAACATGGTCAAGCATCTTCATACCAAGTTTCAAGACTTACAGCACAAAATTGCACAGTCAAAAACCCTAATTGCACTACAGTCAACAGTAGGGGCAAAATGGTCATTTGACAGTCAAAAGTCCAAATTTTTGGTCAACATCTCATTTTGAATCCACAAACATCATTTGATCAATGCTTGATCATGATTCTCAAAGTTTGGCTCAAAAAGTCTCAAGATGCAAAAGTTTCCATATTTGGACAGTTGAAAAAGTCAACTGTAACTTGACCAAGGCATAACTTTCACATGGATTATCAGAAAAATTCCATCAAAAGCTCATTTTTAATAGAATGACATTTCCTACAACTCCTCTTCACACTTCAAGTCCAAGAAATGCTCTCACAAAAAGTTATCAATTTCAACATTATAGGTCATTTTCAAAAGTCAACAAAAAGGGACTTTAAGTCAAAGGCCATAACTTGAGATTGGTAAATCAAAATGACATGGGACCAAAGACATTGGTTAGAGGACTCAAAGACCATTCCAAAATGTCCAAGAACATGATCAAAGCTTAAAAATTGAGCACGATATGCCTTGTGGAAGTTGGGAAATGTTTGGATATTTTGAAAAGTCAACATTGCTTCAAATGTCTTAAAAATGCTAATGGGCCTCTTTTTCTTCCAAGAATCATTATCCAAGGCATGTGCACGACCATTTGGCCCAAAGGGAAGTTTTTCATCATTTTTATTTATTTATTTGAATTTTTAAATGCTAATAATTCATTTAATTAAAATAAATATGTGGAAAATACTAAACCTAAGTTTTTAAATCTTTTTATGCATGGAATACACTCAATATTTTGTGCATGATCAGATTTGGAAAGAATCTTGGTAATTGGACATGATTTGAAGCAAATTTGCATGAAAAAGATTGGAAAATATATGCCATAAAAATCAAATATCTCTTCATCAATACAAAGGTTCTTTGGATCAATTTCTCAACCCTAATCACTCATACATATATATACATGCTAACCCTAGTGATCAGAACCTCTGAGCTGCGCAAGAACATCATCACCACTTTTGCATTTTTTGGAAAAAACTCAAATACTGAAAACTAGGTTACAATGCGATTCAAGCAAAAATAACCATTCCATTACCTTCCTGAGGCTTCAAGGAAGGTTTTCAAATCAAAACCATCCATCCTAACACCAAGAAACGTGAGAACAATCGTGTCCTGTACAGAACTTTTTTCATATGCTCGCATCATGATTCATGCGTTTTTAGTAATTTTTAATGTTTGATTTATGTTCCTTGATTGATTCTAAAGCTAACTGCATTGTTTAATTAAGCTCTCATCACTCATACGCGAAAATACCATGGACGATTATTAGGGTTCTTCAAACTTGAAATTGGGCGTTTCTGAATACTGCAAAATTAGAGCACATCAATACCATGGTTGAATTCAGAAAGCTTGAACGATTCTAATGCAATGCTCGCGCCTAATTTATATAATACTATGGCCTATTCGCTATTATTGAAAACTGCATGCTTTAGGGGGGTTTAAAACCCCCGCTAACCCTTTTTATGTTTCAGGCAAAAACACAAACGAAGAAGAAGAAGGCTAGGTGGCGAGGCGTAAGTGGTTCGTTTGAATTTTCGCGCTAAAGTTCCACTAGCCATTGTTTTTATCTTATATTATTTATTTCCTATTATATAATCAAAGCGCGTTGGTAGCTCAGTGGCAAAGCATAGCATTGGTAACCTTCAGGACCTGGGTTCGATCCCAGGTCCCCTTCCCTTTCCCTTATATTTTTCTCCTAATTGTGTTCTCATGTAGCTCATGCCCTGAAGTGCACCATACGCTCCCCACTCAAACGTGCCACACGTCCCACAATCTCCATCCAAGGGCCAAGATCTGAGGCCTATGATATGCTGCAGTCAACGCACATGCATGCCAACCCAAAAGTCAAACGAGGCCATGAGCTTAATAGGCCTGAATTACTGAACAAAACCTCCTATTGGGGACAGAACCCCCCAAGGTTTGCTATTTCTTTTATATTTTCCATTTTTATTTGATTTAATTAATTTCCTTTAAATTCTTCAATTAATTTACTTTCATAAAAATATAAAAATAATACAAAAATCAGAAAAGTCATAAAAACCAAAATATATTCATTTAATTAATATTTTTGTAAGTAAATATCATTAATTAATTTAGCTTTTTTAAATTAGGTTTAATTTTAGTATCTTTTTTCTTAATAAAACAAAAATTTGTAGAATTAGGGTTTGTATCAATTTTTATCCTTTTTCCTTTCTTTTCACTAATAATTAATTATTTATTTTTATAAATCAAATCGCATTAATTAATTAGGTTTAACTTTAGATAATTTTCATATTTTCTTAATAAATTAAAAAATAGCTAGAATTAGGTTTAAATTTCATTTAATTCTCATTAAAATCATAAATACCAAAATCTCAAAAAATAATTTCTTTTCATTTTTTATTTTAATTAATTTGTTAATAATAATTTAATTTCATTAAAAAGGGTCCAACGCCCTCGCTTTCAATTTAATTCCAATTCGCGCATTTTATTTTGTTTCTTATAATATTAATGTAATTCTCCCAAAGCCTTATAAACTCGGACATTTTATTTCTCGCACTTTATTTACTTTCTGTCAAATCGGGTCCTGGATTAAATTTGGCGATGTGGACCCGCGCCTTTGTAATAGTTTAGAACTTTATCTTTCTCGCTTTTTTAACTGTTAATAATTGCATGCAAGAATGAATGATAAAATAAAAACAAACGCGTAGATCACCCATGACATGACAAAAGATAAAAATAAATGAACATGACACACAAATCACACACCACCCCTGGGGTACGCCTCACTGTTGCCTTGCCTCGAAAGGTGATCGTCGAGTAGAGGATGTCTTAGTAAGTCCTCATGATCCGGGAACCTGGCATGAGGGTAGCTTCTAAGGTGTCTTCTTATTGCTCCGGTGATCACCATGTCCCGAACCTCGAATTGACCCGAACACCTCCAACAGTGGTGCTACCTACCTCTCAATGGTGGGATGGCACTACTTCAAAGGACATTTACACAGACGAATTCCTTAGGGTAGGTAGACGACTCTTAATACTTGCTCTAATTTCAAAAACAAATCAAAAATACTTTTCACACTGACACATTTTCAAAAAGCTTTCGAAAGCAAATTTTCAAACACTCTTGAGGACCGATACAAGAGTCGAACTGGAATTTTCAAAGAAACTTTTTTAAAACCCACAGTTGAAAAGCAAACAAACCATTTTTGAAAACACAAATGAGCAAGTATCTAAGAGCCCATGGATAACCATGGATAGAAAGGGTGCTAACACCTTCCCTTTCTATAACCTACCTCCCGAACCGAGAGCAATCTCTATAAGGAATTTTTCTGTGCTTTTGTCCTTTCCATTTGGAGAAAATAAAAGACGGTGGCGACTCTTGCTTCCGCGACATTTCGCGAACCAGCGTTAAACAGTCAGTTCCAGATCCACCGATCACACATATGATGAATGATATGTTTATTCATGTAATGCATTCAAGGATTTAGAAATTCAAAGTTGTTGCAAACAAAAAGGACACACGTCTTATTAATAAGAAGAAATTTTGTCAGTACATAAATGCCCCATGGGCCAAATATTACAAAAACTTCTTAAGGTAAAAAGACGTTGCGCATCCTCTTTGGTGCGATGTAAGTGTTGAGGGTCTCCTCCTCGTGAAGTCGGCGGGTAAGCTCCAAAACCTTCTTCTCACTGGCGTAGAAGCTGACTTCAAAAGTATCCCTTTCTTCCTTGAGTTGGATCCAACTCTTCTGCATCTCCTCCCATGATGTTGGCATGTCAGGATGTAGGATGGTGTATGGAACCTCTCCTTCCTTAACAGGCTCTTTAATCAAAGGGAGAATGTAAGGGTAAGGCATCATAAGACTCTGGGCGCGGGTTCGTACCCACTTGATGTAAGGCTCAAGAGGGATGGAGTTTTTGTGCCCCAGTGTCTTGCTATCTACCTTGTTAGGCATCCTCCAAGCTCTGATGAATCTTTGGCGAAGTCCTTGCGCATCGTTGTCGAAGTCAAAAACTAGGTCAGGAATCAACATGTCACGAGGGCCATCCCTCCGAGCATATCCAAATTGTCTCAAGGCTAGACAAGGGTTGTAGGTAATGCCTCCTCTAATGCCAAGTAATGGAACATTAGGAAGCTCACCACAACGATCGATGATGATGACATTTTCTCTGGACCGAGAACACCAATGTACATCAGAATTTGTGAGGGTCATCAATCGTTGCGACCACCTCAAGCCTTGTTCATTCTTCAAAACAGATTATGGAAGGTGAGAAATAAACCACCTTGCAAGGAGAGGAGTACATCATATGAGAACACCTCTCTTCCTCATTGTTCGTGTGTAAAATGAGTGGAGGATGACCCCAAGCAATGTAGGTATGGGATTCCTGGATATGAAGATATTAACAGCATTCACCTCTATAAGTTGGTCAGGATTTGGGAACAAGACCAACCCATAAATGAGGAGTGCCACAATTTCTTCAAAGGCTTGTAGATCCAAATAATTCCAACACTCTTGTGCCTTCTCAAATAAGAATTTTGCCAAGAAGCCCTTGACACCACTTCTGGTTTCCCAATGCCCCTTGATGTCAGATGATTGCAAGTGTAGTGCTTGAGCAATATCTTCAGGTTTTGGTTCTTTTTCTGTACCGTTGTAGGGTAGTTGATTAAGAATAGGAATTCTCAGGAGTTGAGAAAATTCCTACAAATTAGGCACCAATTGGTAGTCGGGGAATGTGAAACAGTGGTGAAGGGGGTCAAAGAATTGGAACAAAACTTTCACCATATCTTCTTCAATGCTGGTGTTGACTAGGTTGAGAAGTCTACCATGTCTTTCACTGAAGAGAGAATTTTATGGAATTCTGGATGTAAGCTCCTTGAGTTGAGGAGGGATTCTCACAAGGTTGAATTGGATAGTTTTCTTGCGAAGAATTTCCATGACCTACAAAATAAGAACAAAGATGAAGATCCAAACCCTTGAAATGGTTAGTGGATGCATATGATGCTTTATGATGTTCATGATGTATGCACAAACATATGTACAAGAAAGTCACACAAAACCCTAGTTTCAGGCTTGCATGGGGTTTCATAGGTAAGTACCCTCTTGAGTTTAGTTGGCTTAAAAACCTGTCCTATAAATAGTAACCGAGTTTTAAGGAGCTCAATATCATTGGATTGTTTTCTATGTTCATTGTTTTGGTTTAGCCACTTAACTAGCGACCAAAATATTCCAAGAAAACAACCCTCAATGAGTGTAGTATCGAGTATCTACCGACTTTGGACTGCACCAAAGCCGGTCATCTCACTACCCCTAATGAAAGGCCAAGATGGTCAAGTAAGGTTCTAGGTCATTAGTGCTTGGTGACATCACTCAGCGGCCCCGTACTCTCCTTGATTGAACTCAAGGGTTACCGGTACTCACAAATATGTCGCACTAATATAGCTATTGCTTCAACCGTGTCAGTATACCCCGCGCAGTTTCCACAATGTATTGCTATCTATGAATGTTTCCCAAATCCGGGTGTAGGATTTCAAGCCCAAACAAGAGAACCAAAATGTAAAGCAATCAAAGCAAACAATTAGTCATGCAGAAGGGTGATCTAGGCCCTAAGGTTACTCCACTTTTAAATTTACTTTTCCCAGCAGAGTCGCCAGTTCTGTGATACGGTGGGAGAACTGACTTGAGGTTTTGCGTTTGTTTTCGCATTTGTTCGGTTGAGCAAGAGTCGCCACCGACTTTTTATTTTATCCTAAGGAAAGGTTAAAAAGAACAGGAAAAACCTTTGAGATGTTTTCGTGGGTTCGGGGAGTAGATTATAGAAAGGGAAGGTATTAGCACCCTTTCTATCCATGGTTATCCATGGGATCTTAGTTACTTGCTTAGATCATTTGCCTTTTGCTTTTCAATTGTTTGAAATAGTGCTTTGTGTGTGGTTTTGAAAGATGTTTTGAAAAGATGCCTTGTCTAGGCAACCTTAGTAACAATTCTTGTTTGAATGTTTTGAAAGTTGTTTTGAAAAGAGGCCATTGTTGTGGCAACCTTTGTAATGACTCGTGTTTGAGTATATACAAATGTGTTTTTGAAACGTTTTTCAATATTTTGAAAGTTGTTTGGAAATTGTATTGTGAGGTGTGTTTTTGAAAAGTAGCAAGGATGTTTTCTTTGCAAGTTTGATCAAGTAACTAAGAGTTGTCTACCCTATTTTTACTCAAAGATCTTTCCTTATGTTTTTAACCCTTTTAACAGTGTTGTTTCACCATTGTATTTGGTGAACAACCTTGCGTTAGGATGTTAACGGGACAGGCGCGGGTCATCGTATAGACCATGAAAGCAATAGTGTCAAGTATCTTTGGCAATTTTCTTGAGGGACTTGATCATTTTAGGCAACTTGATAGCGTCATCGAGGGACTATGATCATTTGTTTTGTTTTTGTTTTGCCAAAGACACTTAACATGCAACCATGGCCCATCTTTGAAGGCAACAAGTGGAGTAACCCTAAGGGTGCAAGTGTGCATTGTGTTTGTTTTTCATGCATGCTTATCTTGAATTAGGTCAAGCTATTTGTTGGTTTTATTTGCATACAAACCCTAGGTCTATCACGACATAATTTGAAAGCTTTTAAATGCGGAAATTTAAATGCTAAGCTATTACAACAATGATTATGGGGATGGGGGTACAAGTTTGAATTTGGGGATATTTGACAAGAAATTAAATTCTAAGCTATTACATCCATATCGAATATACAAATATTTAATTGTACAATATTTAAGTAAATACAATAAATATGCAAAATGTATTATGCACAAATGATTTTTTTTTTGTATGTGAAAGTATTTTTCAATGTAAAATATAAACAAAAATAAAAAGGTCAAATTTTGAATATTTTTGTCATTTAGGGCAAAACCCTAGTTTTTAAATAAATAGTATTTATTTATTAATTATATACAATATTTGTTAATTATATACAAAAAATAAGAAGTATATTGTAAAAAATTATTTTTGATGTCAAATATTAAATAAAAATAAAAATGTATTATTTCTATATTTTTGTCCTAAATATTTAATAAAATATGTATATGTATTTTTATATATATTTAATATGCTAAATATGTACAAAAATAAAATATTAATTATTTACAAAAATGTGTATTTTAGAAAATGTTTTCAAAATGTAAATAAAAAATAATAACTGGAAAAAAAAGAATGTTTTTTGTATTAATTTTTTAGGGTTTTAAATAAAAAGGTTTTATATTATTTACATACATATGTTAAATAAAACAAATAAATGCCAAATAAATGCAAAAATGTGTGGAAAAATATTTTTAGGGTTTTTTATGTTTGAGCAAAAAATATAAAATCTGAATAAAAAAGAAAAATGCAAAAATGACAAATATTTCACACAATGGGCCAGGGGGGTGCAAATGGAAAAAAGGGGTGCAAAAAGTAAGTTGACTCAGGCCCAGCCCAAGTCAACTTTGTCTTCAACCTCCAGCAACCTTTGAACAACAAAAATGCGCGTTTCCTTGCTTCATTCAAACTCCTGATTCCTTGATTTTTAGCCAAAACTCATAACATAAACAATGTAGAGCATCAAACCACGATTTCAAATATGTAAAAAAGTTGTCCTAACTCTAAGAAACCAGGGAGAATTTCTTCACCCCCAATTTCTGACCTAATTTTTCTTCAATGTTCATGGTTAAAATTCTCACAGCATACTTAATATAAATGAAAAGTAATCATATGTATGGCTTCAGGGCTATGAGTAAAGCATGTTTCATTCACAAACCTAAGCCTAACTCTTCCTAGATTGAGAGATAGAAGTTCATAGATTACCTGTTTCAGCTTGACTCGAACAGAGCAATGTAGGTATCTTCAATGGAGTTTGAGCTTTGGTTGAGCTTTCCTGAAGTCCAATGATGCTTCCCAAGTACCTAGATTGCTTTGAAACTGCCTGTGTCGTGCTGTAGAAGTCCACCTGCAAAACTGAAAACTGAAAATGGAAAGTGAGATTAGGGGTGTTACAACTTGAGTTCAAGGCTTGGGATAGTTTCAGTGGATGATATGGAATGTGTTTGGACAAGCTTCAGCAAAAACGCACGAGTGGATATGGTTATGGAGGACAAGTTGCAGAACTTGCCCTGTTTTGCAACAAAACAGGGATTCTGAGTATGAGCAAGTCTTAGGGATGGATGAGTCGTGCTTTAGGCTTGTTTTGGTATGTAGAAGTTGTGTACAAAGTTTGTTTTGGCTGGTGTTTACAGGAACGAAAGATGGAGAGTTTTTGCAAAGTTTCTTCTATGTGAAGCAAGGATAGTGTGTAAGTGTTATAGACCTGTCCAAGCCTCTCAAGCATGCTGCATATCTTCCCCTTGAGACTTTAAATATAGATTTGATTTGGCTTCAGAGATATGGTCCCCCTATGTCCAAAGATCATGTATTGACATAAAGTAACACTTTTCCAAAATGGCAAGTTTGCTTTTTCCAATTAAGGATTAGTTTAGCATGTAATGTCCAAATGGATGAAATAATACCTTAATACAATGGTTTGGCATTAAATTATGGTGTGTGAAACTGGTTTTGAGGCCTGCAAGCTAGCATTGTACAAGCTGATTTGAAAATGCTAGTTGCCATGAACATGTATTGGTCATGAACAAAAGTGAGTTTTGGCCAACTTTGTGAATTCGATTCTCTCTAACCACAAGGGTATTTGAGAAGTTCTTGGACAATTTGGAAAGCTTGGAATGTGTAATACAATCCATCTTTGTAATGAAAATTGAAAATCCAAGTGGAACCATGTGAAAAATGGCCAAGAAGTTGGACAAAAATCCTGCCTAGAATAGGGCAAAATTTCTCTAAGTTAAAAATGTTCTGTACCCTTGTTCCAAAAATCATAACTTGAGATAGAGCTTCCTTTGAGAAATATTTGTGAATAAAAGTTGTATATTTTGTAATGGACTACAACTTTCATGTTTCAAGTTTTGTTTGAATCCATTTGCATCTTGGTGAAAAAACAGGACAAAGTTAAGAAAAAATAAGAAAATTTCATAACTTAGAAAATTTCGAAGTTATGAAATTTCTTCATTTTAAACCCTAATTTGCAATTTTGGGTTTCTTGATGAACAAGTTTCAAAATTTGACATGTCTTGATGAAAAATGAATCTTGGCACTTGATTTTGACCAAAAAGTCAAAGTTTGACTTTTCAGTATACAGTCAAATTTTGATCAGTTGACTGAAAAATTCGTCTGTCAATCCTATGCATTTGAGATCTTTTGAACTTGTTGAATGGGTCAAGACAATGCCATTGAGTCCTTGAGTCTATAAGTGAGCTTGGTTTTCCATTGGTTAGGTCAAACAATCAAAAATTGCCTTTGTGCAGTCAAAACCCTAAAAATGACCATTTTGCCCTTTTGGTGATCTGATCAAATTTCTTATGGAATTGTGATCCAAACTTGACCAAATGGTTCATATGAGTTCATAATGTTGATGTGGGTAAAATTTCATGAAGTTTGACTGTCAATTGGCCACAGTTGACTTTTTCCCAATACGGCTGATTTCTAGGTCAACTGTCCAATTGACTGGGTAAAGATTGGAATCAAGGCTTGAAACTTCGTATGGATAAACTTGTAAGTCCAACATGAAGCATGAAATTCACTTTGGGAATTTTAGGTCAAAACATCCCTGTGCAAACTCAAACCCTAATTTGGGTCAACAGTGCAAGGAGGGGCCTTGAGCAGAGCAAACCCTAACTTGATCTTGAGCTCCAAGAGTCTTGTGATGAGAAAATGTTGATGAAATGGGAGGTAAAATTTTGGGGTACAACAGTTGCCCCTGTTCAATCTTCTTGAACCTGAAGAGTTAGATTGGCAAGTTTGCCTTTCGCGTCTCGATGGTAAAAGGAGATTGGACACTAGAGTGCCCGTAAATTTGCACTCGTCAAACACATAGGTGTGGGAATGGGCTTAAAGATGCCATTTGGAGATGGGCTTAAAGATGCCATCTGGAGATGTGACAGGATCTTGTCGGGGGATGGGCTTAAAGATGCCATCTGGAATGCATGTTGTAGGTGAAAGAAATGAGTATCAAAAAGGTATCCATGTTTGAAACATCTCTGGACTGGGGGGTCTGAACAAGCAATAGATTGACATCCATGTTTGGAGAATCCGTAAACTGTTCTCTTGGAGTTGAATAAGTAATAGATCAGCATCCATGTTAGGGAAGCGTCTGTAAACTGTTTTCAAAAGTTGAGTCTGAACAAGCGATAGATTAACATCCGTGTCTGGAGAACCCGTAAACTGTTTTCAGAAGTTTTAAATCTGAACAAGCGATAGATTAACATCCGTGTTTGGAGAATCCGTAAACTGTTTTCAGAAGTTTTGAATTTGTACAAGTGATAGATTAACATCAGTGTTTGGAGAATCCGTGAACTGTCTTCAGAAGTCTGGAATATGCACAAGTGATAGATTAACATCCGTGTTTGGAGAATCCGTGAACTGTCTTCAGAAGTCTTGAATCTGTACAAGTGATAGATTAACATCCGTGTTTGGAGAATCCGTGAACTGTCTTCAGAAGTTTTGAATCTGTACAAGTGATAGATTAACACTCGTGTTTGGAGAATCCGTGAACTGTCTTCAGAAGTCTTGAATCTGTACAAGTGATAGATTAACATCCGTGTTTGGAGAATCTGTGAACTGTCTTCAGAAGTCTTGAATCTATACAAGTGATAGATTAACATCCGTGTTTGGAGAATCCGTGAACTGTCTTCAGAAGTTTTGAATCTGTACAAGTGATAGATTAACATCCGTGTTTGGAGAATCCGTGAACTGTCTTCAGAAGTCTTGAATCTGTACAAGTGATAGATTAACATCCGTGTTTGGAGAATCCGTGAACTGTCTTCAGAAGTCTTGAATCTGTACAAGTGATAGATTAACATCCGTGTTTGGAGAATCCGTGAACTGTCTTCAGAAGTCTTGAATCTGTACAAGTGATAGATTAACATCCGTGTTTGGAGAATCCGTGAACTATCTTCAGAAGTCTTAAATCTGTACAAGTGATAGATTAACATCCGTGTTTGGAGAATCCGTGAACTGTCTTCAGAAGTTTTGAATCTGTACAAGTGATAGATTAACATCCGTGTTTGGAGAATCCGTGAACTGTTTTCAGAAGTTGAATTTGAAGCTTATTAATCTTATCTTGAAAAGGGTAAAATATTAGCTGAAACACAAAGTTATGTTGCATGAAATGTATGATGCAATATATGTTATATCAGTGTTTATGATATGAATGTAATGAATGCGCATGTAAGCCGATGAGCTGTCTTGATGAGGATATATGAATCCTGGATAGCCGGAGATAATAGAATCTTGACTGCTGCCGGGGAAAGTAAATCCTTGACTGCTGCAGGGGATTGCAAGAATCTTTGATTGCTGAAGCTGAGACATCCTTGTTGACTGCTGACTGCTTGGGGAACAAGATCTTCAGTTGTTGAGGGATCTTAGGATCACTGCTGGGGTTTGAAAAATCCTTGGTGACTTGTGGGGAATGAGAATCATGATGATCTCTACTAGGGAGTCTAGAGCCTGGTAGACTTATGCTAGAGAAGCAAGATTGAGAATTTTCAATCTCATGGGAAGTATCTATGTGGGGAGAATGTTTACCAATCTGGTTCCGCTGGGGATTGATAGTTTTGGCTCCACTGGGGATTCTGAAACTTATCTCTGAGGGGAATTAAGTTCTGGAAGGCTCTCTTGGCTGGGGAAATCAGTTTTGAGAAAGCTTTTGTTCTGCTGAGGATCCTGAAGTTTAACTGTGTTTGGGGAATTAAGTTCTGGATTTTAACTTTGTTGAGGAATTTAGAGTTTAATTCCGCCGAGGATTTCTTCTCAAAGGGCATCAATATATCTATCTGTACCTTCAACCTATCAGCAATCATCTTTCTTGATTTGTAAGAAAATGATTATGTTCAAATGCATATGCCTATTTAACAAAGCATTGGAAGTTTCTCAAATAAAACATAAGTGTAAAAAGCAGAAGGAAGACAAAGCAAATTTCTGTATTTGGAAAAGTATTTGTATTAACTTTTTATGAGTATCTTTGTACAAAGGAGACATGCATCCTAGTAAGAGGATGTTGTCATAAAAAATTCAAAATTTTATACAAAAGAAAGATGGCTATGTGTAACAATTCCATGGGATTCCATTCTGTTATAGCTTTCACAACTCTAAATATCTTGTCCATTCAATGCTTCGTCCGCCGATGATTGGATTGATCGGAAGCTCAGAACTTGTTGATGAAGAGATTGTTCTTTAAAGTGATCCGACGAGACATAGTCATACGCTTTAATTCCCTAACTTTTGCCTGGATCGCCCTTTCGGGTTTTCAATCCACCGGGAAACCTTTTTTTGCCCAAGTCTCCCTTTCGGGTTTTCAACTTGCCGGGTGTACAAATTTTTTTGTTTTATCCCTAATTTTTGCCTGAACCGCCCTTTCGGGTTTTCGGTTCACCGTGATGCCCATTTTTGCCCAAGTCGCCCTTTCGGGTTTTCGACTTGTCGGGTTGTTTCATGCGTAGTATCTTTTGACTATGTCTGCGTTGGCAGGGTGTGGCAAATCGTCGCCGTCCATGGTGGTCAGAATCATTGCACCACCAGAAAATATGCTCTTGATCACAAATGGTCCTTCGTAAGTAGGAGTCCATTTGCCCCTGGGATCACTTTGCGGCAAGATAATCCGCTTGATTACAAGATATCCGACTTGATATACTTGAAAAAGGAGGAAAATCAGGAAAAGACTTAAGTACAAAGCATAGTTAGAGAGGTATTTGAAAGGGAAGCTAAGGTTTAAAGTGTTATCACAAAAACTCTTCGTGCCATGTGAAAACGGAAAAACTACTTCTTGACCAATGTGAACAGAAGTCTCGCGTATGAATACTGGTATAATTTACAATTCATGTCCTCTTGTATTTGTTGCTTGAGGTCAAGCAACAATTTAAGTTTGGGGGAGTTTGATCAGTGGTTTTTACACAAATTTTTACCGTTAATTCTAGTTAATTTTGTCATTTTTTGATGCGCTTTATTTCCCTTTTCCGCATTTTATGCTTTGGCTGTGTATCTTTAATGTTTTTAGGTTTAGATAAGCAATCAAGAAGAATCGGAGCGAAAACCAGGAAAAGTGCAAGAATTCGAAAAAGTTTCAGGCACACTCCAAGAGGTTTGACACGGCCGCCCGTGTCAGTTAACACTAACCGTGTCAGCTAACACGGGAGCCCGTGTCAGCTGACACTACCCGTGTCAAGATGCATGAGACCAAAAATCAACATTTGTATTTACAAAAGAGCAACACGGGCACCCGTGTTGGCTGAAATAACCCGTGTCAGCATGTGACACTGATTTCTTGATATTTTGATATTTTTCCATGTGTTAAGCTGCGGGGGAATTTTGGGTAATTCCAACCAATCTGAGTGAATGTTATCTATTTAGATAAGTTTTGAAGAGTAATTAGGGGACTTTTTGGAACGCAAAGAATTACACGATAAAATATTGGAGAAGACAAGGGTTTCGGTGAAAGGAGATTTTCATGAACGGAAGCGATTGAAGATCAAATTTCTCCCCAATACTTTCAATGTCTATAATTTATTTTGCTTTCTTTGAACTGTATGAGTAGATAAACTCCCCAATGCTAGGGGGTGTCCCTGATTTACATTTATAATGACTTTGATTTGATAATTGCAATAACAAAATTTATTTTCATAATAGATTTAATCTCATAATGTTTCTAGTTCCTTCTCTGTCAGACAAACATGGTTTGATTTGTGATTAGCAATTAGGTTGGACTGTCATTGTTAATGCTTTTATGAGATTATGTTATAGTAGATATTCTTGATAATAAAAATGCTTAATTTCACCGGTAATTTTCTTTGGACTTATGGCTTAGGATGAATGATTAAAGGTTTCCTCTCTAAGGACTTAGGAGTAAACACCCTTAAGAATTGATAATTGATTATTAAAATAATTTGTTGCAATATTAATTCAGAGTTGTTACAAGGATAATTCACATACCTACATGTGATACGGTGGGAGAACTGACTTGAGGGTTTGCGTTTGTGTTCGCAAATGTTGCGGTTAGCAAGAGTCACCATCGACTTTTCTTTTATCCAAAAGGAAAGACGAAAAAGCACAGGAAAGACCTTTGAGATGGTTTCTTGAGTTCAGGGGGTAGATTATGAAAAGGGAAGGTATTAGCACCCTTTTCATCCACGGTTTTCCATGGGCTCTTAGTTACTTGCTAGATCACTTGCTTTTTGTTTTAATTTGCTTTGTGGTGTGATTTTTGAAAGTATTTTTGAAAATGTCTTTGTAATGGTTCTTATTTCTATAAGAACACATACAAAGTGTTGTTTCGAAAATAGTTCAAAGATGTGTTTGTGAAAGTGATTTTTGAAAAGGTGCTTTCTTTGCAATGGCCCTAGTTTCTATAATAACGCGTACAAAGTGTTGTTTTCAAAAGTGTTCCAAAATGAGAGTGTTTGGTGCATAAAATGTTTTTGTTGTGAGCAAGCGAGTAACTAGGAGCGAATCTACCTACTCAAAAGGTCTTAGATGTGCTTTTCCTCCTCCTTTAGATGTTGCTATCTTACCATTGTTTTGGTAAGAAGCCCCATCGTTGGATGTGAAGGGACGGGTGTAGGGATGTTTGTATAGTCATAGAAGGCAACTCATGGAACGTTTTAACAATGTCATTTTTAGGGACTAGATCGTTTATCGAAGGCAACATCAAGGGACTACAATATTTTATCGAGGGTCTTTGCTAAAACGCCCATGTTCGAAGGACATGGCTATTTTTTCGATAGGCAACGAAATGGGATTACCCTAAGGGTGCATATGTGAATAGTGTGTTTCATTGCATGCATTTTAACCTTGATTAGGGTTGTCTATTTCGTTGTTTTCATGTCTTGCCACTATTTACTAGCAATCTATGAAAAGCGAATAAAAATGCGAAAAAATAAAATCTAAGCTATTACATCGCTTTAGGGGGATGGGGATACATATTTATGAATGAGGGTTGCAAGTAATATTAAATCCTAAGTTATTATTACAACCATATCGAATGGATCAGAATGTAAAAGAAACAAAATTACTTATTTATTTAAGAAAATAAATAAGTTTGCTTAAAAACTATTTTTTTTGGCATTTTTTAAGAAATAAAGCAAAACATGGAAAAAATGTTTTTTTGGTGGTGTTGATTAAGTGATAGAAAAGATAGTGAAAAAGGTAAAAATAGAATCATCGCGTTGCTGATTAAGGGAGGTCAGAAGTTCTAACTCTGGCACACTGCAAAACAGAATTCCTGTTAGTAAAAAAAACATAAGCATAGTCAGAAGTTCTGAGTCCACAGGGAGCACATTAGCGTTCAGAAATTCTGATACCACCGACAACAAAGTAGGTTTCAGAAGTTCTGATACCAACAACAACAAAGTAGATTTCAGAAGTTCTGATGTTACTGGCAGAACTTGGTCTCTCTCTTCATGGCAGTCAGAACATCTGCATTTGGTCATTTCTCCATAAAACAGAAGATGTGCATAGGATAGTTATAGCAGGTTTCATAGCATTTCAGAAACAAGAAATATCAGAACCATAAATAAGAGGCAAGTATAAATATACTAATCCTAATTCTGAGTTCTAAATCCTTTCAGAAGTTCTGAAACTGATTTATTCCATACTTAGACAAGCAAATACGTGAAACCTCAGAATACGTATAACATCATAAGCATGAAATCTACATTGCATTTTTGAACATGCAAATCTGATAATGATTAAGCAATGTGATAAGAGTCAGCAGAAGCTTACCTTGCAGCCGGGACAAATTCTGTAAACTGGAGGTTGGTCTTGGACTCTGGTGATGCTCTGAGCAACTTCCTTCTTCTTGTACTCAACAGGATAGAGGTTTTCAACTTCTGGAACAACCAAGAGGTGATACTCTGACTTCTTTGAGGTGGAAGTGAATGGAGAGTGTATGGCAATATGAATACAGAAGTTAAAAGAACTTATAGTATATGAATCAACAACGATGGGGATGGTTTTTAGTCAAGGAACAATGGAGTTTTGATGTTGGAATCAAATGCTAAGGTTTTGTATTTTTGGTGTTTACAGCTTTTTGGGTTCTTGGAATTTTGCAAGGATTCAAGGTCTTTTCTTTATTTTTGTGATCCTCTCCCTCTTCAAAAAAACCACCCTTTCAACGTGTGATGGAACAAAATATTTATAAATGGATTTTCTATGGTTTTTTGGGGGAAAATCAACTGAGTTTTTAAACATTTTTGGCATACTGTCCCTTTGTTTTTAAATCAGAGTTTTTTTGTAGGCTAATTTGGTGCAAGAAAAACGCAGGCATGGACTGGATCAGCAGCACCTTAAAGTGTTGTGGCAGCTGGTAGCAGAATTGTGCCATAGCAGGGCAGTAGGCTAAGGTTTGGGGTTTGGTGATGTTCTGATTGCAGAAAATTAGAAACGTAACCTCCAAACGCTGAAGGGGCATCTTCTGACCAGAGCGTTGAACATAGCCTCTGTATGTTGAAGAATCATGTTCTGACTGAAACATTATGTTCGGGCCAAAGAGCAATGCTTCTGCACGTTCTGATTGAAGCGTTATGTTCTGACCGTGTTTGCAATCTTCTGATGGCACTTACATAGAGGCTAGCTCAAAAGTTCTGAAGTATCACATTCTCTAGACACTTCGAAATTTTTTCTAAATGTTTAGAAAATTTGATTTTTTTTCAAAGTAACTCCTGACTTCTAATTTTTGATGAACCCATTTTATGCTTTAATTAAATGTTATTTTTTGAACTTGATTTTGATTTAAAAGTCAGAGTTTGACTTTCTTCAGTGCTTTTTTACCATTTTGCCCTTATGGATGATTTCCTTGAAAAATGATGATCCAAGACTTGGAACTTGATAGAGGCAAAACTGAGAGTCCAGGATGAATCCCTTGAGAACTGGGAGGGCAAATTTTGGGGTACAACAATTGCCCCTGTTGAATCTTCTTAAGCCTGAGGATGTCGATTGGCTGATCTGCCCTTCGTGATCTGAAGGCGGAAGATGATTGAACACTAGAGTTCCCAGAAATTTGCACTCGCATGAAGTAATACAAATTGGTAATGTCGGGAATGGGTTTATAGATGCCATTTGGAAGGCGACGATAAATCATAGGATATGGGCTTAAAGATGCCATCCAGAAAAGATTGGTTGCATAAGAGATTCCTGGGTGAAAATTCTTGTACCTTTGGCCGGGGAATGTTGATTTATACGCTGGGAAGTAAAGTCTAGGAGCTTTTGGTTGTCCATTACTCTACTAGGGAATTAACTCTTAATTTGAAGAGGTGAAAGTAGACTGTATACCTGGTCAAAGTCCAGGTTGTACAACAACTCGCTTGGGAAATGTGAAATCAACCACATCTGATCGGGTCTAGGCCTTATAGGGTTGTGACCTGTTAATTGGAGATAAAGGAGAAGGAACCTGTATAGTAGGATTACTTCAATATGAAAGCCTGGGTAGTAGGGCAGTGAGAAGGAACCTGGATAGTAGGGTTACTTCGAAATGAAAGCCTGGGTAGTAAGGTTGTGAAAAGGAACCTGAATAGTAGGGTTACTTCGAAATGAAAACCTGGGTAGTAGGGTTGTGAGAAGGAACCTGGATAGTAGGGTCACTTCTAAATGAAAACCTGGGTAGTAGGGCTGTGAGAAGGAACCTAGGTAGTGGGGTTACTTCGAAATGAAATCCTGGGTAGTGGGGCTGTGAGAAGGAACCTGGATAGTAGGGTTACTTCGAAATGAAAGCCTGGGTAGTAGGGATTTGAGAAGGAACTTGGATAGTAGGGTTACTTAGAAATGAAATCCTGGGTAGTAGGGCTGTGAGAAGGAACCTGGATAGTAGGGTTACTTCGAAATGAAAGCTTGGGTAGTAGGGCTGTGAGAAGGAACCTGGATAGGAGGGTTACTTCGACATAAAAGCCTGGGTAGTAGGGCTGTGAGAAGGAACCTGGATAGTAGGGTTACTTCGAAATGAAAGCTTAAGTAGTAGGGCTGTGAGAAGGAACCTGGATAGTAGGGTTACTTCGAAATGAAAGCCTGGGTAGTAGGGTTGTGAGAAGGAACCTGGATAGTAGGGTTACTTTGAAATGAAAGCCTGTGTAGTAGGGCTGTAAGAAGGAACCTGGATAGTAGGTTTACTTCGAAATGAAAGCCTGGGTAGTAGGGCTGTGAGAAGGAACCTGGATAGTAGGGTTAACTCGAAACAAAAGCCTGGGTAGTAGGGATGTGAGAAGGAACCTGGATAGTAGGGTTACTTCGAAATGAAAGCCTGGGTAGTAGGACTGTGAGAAGGAACCTGGATAGTAGGGTTACTTCGAAATAAAATCCTGGGTAGTAGGGCTGTAGGAAGGAACCTGGATAGTAGGGTCACTTCATTTGATCGTGTAGATTAGTTGACCTGTTTGGTTTCGGGAACTGATTTTTCCTTGGTTGCCTGTAGATATGACATGTATAACTGCTGGTACTGTTGGTGTTAACTGTCTTTCCTGAAAAGATAACAGGGTTAGTTATATGCGATGCATGTAATGCGTCATGAGATGATGTTCTCAAAATAAATGATATTATGCTGTATGTGATATGTATGTGCATGTCATGATGTATGAGCATGTTAGTTGTGACATATCCGATTCTGAAAAAGTAAATCCATGACTGCTGCTGGGGAAAATAGCATTCCTGACTGTTGTAGAGAGTTGTGGCTTTTCTACCTTCGTTAGGGATGATGAGTGGAAGTGATTGTGTTGGGGGTTTGATCCTTATTTACGGATGCTCTGTCGGGGAGAGAATCTGCTTGAGAATAACTCTGCGGGGAACCCCTTGAAAGGTGAATTTCTGATAGCTGAAGTAATGGGCTCTGTCGGGGGTTGAGCTTCTGTATCCAGAGAAATAAATTCTGCTTTGGGGAAACATAAATTTGTGATAATCCATCCGTGATTATGAAATTCGACTGGGGAACATAGGTGTCAGGTTTCTGGATTAACCTCGGATATGGAGATTACTTCCTTTTTTCGAGAGGACTATTATTGATGCTTTGATTACTTCTACCCTGTGGGGAGTATAGATGTTACAAGGTCACATGTACTGATAACTGTGCTCCAAAACTGTCTCTGCCCTGGTACCTGCTGGACATGGTAACTATCGATTTTGATATTTATGATCTTTTGTTCCTGTTTCTTAAGTTATGAGCAATTTTCTTTGGTTTCTTTATGCAAATATTTGTGACAGCAATCATATTCAAATGCATATGTCAAGAATAAATCATTGGACGTTCTTGCAAAAATAAAATAGAAAAAGGAAAACAAATCGTTTTGTAAAAATGACTTGTATTAATTTTGAAGTTGGCCTATAACATGCGCTTTTGTACAAGGAGGCTGACGCTCTAGTAAGAGAGTGTCGCCATAAAATGAAAGGGTATACAATTTTGTGTACAACAGAAAGAGAACAGCTATATGCAATAATCCCATTGGGTTTCAAATCTGCTATTGCCACTATGTCTTCGAGCGTCTCCTCACTTTGCTGCTTGTCTGAAGTTGATTAGATTGAGGGATACCATTTGAGCTTGACAGTTGATACTGAGGTCAGATGGCCACTAAGATGAAGCGGTGTCCATTGGAGGCTGTTGGCTTGATTTCACCAATCATATCGATTCCCCACATAGAAAAGGGCCAAGGAGCCGTCAGGACATTCAGAGGAATCGGAGGTACGTGCACTTTATCAGCATAAACCTGACACTTATGGCAAGTCCGAGAGTGTTGGTAGCAATCTGCTTCCATGGTAGACCAATAATGTCCTGCCGGTAGGATTTTCTTTACCATCGTATGCCCACTGGAATGGGTACCAAAAGTTCCCTAGTGTAACTCAACCATGATCCTTTCAGCCTCAACCTTGTCTACGCATCGAAGCAATACAGAGTCATGACTGCGTTTGTACAAAATACCGTTACTGAGGTAGAACTTGGCTGAGAATCTTCTTAGGAACTTCTTGTCATTTAATGAAGCTCCTTCTGAGTATTCCTGAGACTCGACATACCATTTAACTTCATGGAACCAAGGTCGGTCCATTACTCATTCGATACTGATCTCGTGACAGTAGGCTGGTTCATCCATCCGCTCAATGGTGATTTGAGGAGCCTCGTTATCCCAATTAAGTTTAAACATAGATGACATTGTAGCTAGTGCGTCTGATAGCTGATTTTCTTCTCGCGCGAAATGCTTGAAGGTAATCTCCTCAAAATGCGGCAACAATGTCAACACATGTTCTTTGTAAGGGATAAGGTTGGGGTGTTTGGTGTCCTATTCCCCTTTGACTTGACTGATGACCAAAGTTGAATCTCCAAATACATCCAAGGATTTGATCCCCAAGTCTATAGCAGCTTTGAGACCGAAGATGCATGCTTCGTATTCTGCCATGTTGTTTGTACAGTTGAATAAAAGTATGGCAGTAAAGGGAGTATGACATCCTTCCGGAGATATGAGTACAGCACCGATACCATTTCCAAGTGCATTAGATGCTCCATCAAAGAATAGGGTCCATCGGGATCCTTGTTCAGGTCCGTCAAATGGCTTGATTTCTTCATAGTTGTCTAATGTCATGATGTCTTCATCCGGGAATTCAAACTTCATGGACTGATAATCTTCTACAGCTTGATGAGCAAGATGATCAGCTAGCACACTGCCCTTTATAGCTTTCTGGGTAGTATATTGCATGTCATATTCTGTTAGGATCATCTGCCATCTAGCTATCCTCCCAGACAGAGCAGGTTTCTCGAAGATGTATTTTTTCGGATGCATCTTAGATATCAACAAGGTAGTATGAGTCAGCATATACTGTCTTAGTCAGCGAGCAGCCCATGCCAGAGCGCTGCAAGTTTTCTCGCGCAGTGAATATCTGGTTTCACAGTCGGTAAACTTTTTTCTCAGGTAGTGAATAGCGTGCTCTTTTCGGCCAGACTTGTCATGATGCCCCAATACACACCCCATTGAGTTTTCTAAAATAGTCAGATACATGATCAGTGGTCTTCCCTCGACTGGTGGCATCAAAACAGGAGGCTCTTGTAAGTACTCTTTGATCTTGTCAAAAGCAAACTGGCACTCATCATTCCATCTGACTACTTGATCTTTCTTCAATAGTTTGAAGATTGGCTCACAAGTAGCTGTTAGGTGAGAAATGAATCTGGCAATATAGTTCAAGTGTCCCAAGAATCCTCTGACTTCCTTTTTAGTATGAGGAGCAGGCATTTCTTGTATTGCTTTAACCTTGGCAGAATCGACCTCAATGCCTTTGTTACTGACGACAAAACCTAAAAGTTTACCGGACCATACTCCGAATGTGCATTTGTTTGGGTTCAACCTTAATTTATATTTCTTCAACCTCTCGAACAACTTTTTCAAGTGATCAAGGTGCTCTTCTTCTGTTTTTGATCGGCCTATCATGTCATCTACGTAGAACTCTATTTCATGATGTATCATGTCATGAAACAAAGCTACCATGGCGCGCTGATAGGTTGCCCCAACATTCTTCAGTCCGAATGGCATCACCTTGTAGCAGAATGTGCCCCACTGCGTAACAAAAATTGTATTTTCCATGTCTTCAGGAGCCATATTTATCTGGTTGTAGCTAGAGAAACCATCCATGAAGGAAAAGATTTTGTGCTGCGCAGTATTGTCAACCAGAACGTCAATATGAGGAAGCGGGAAGTCATCCTTGGGGCTTCCCCTGTTCATATCTCTGTAATCCACACACATCCATACCTTACCGTCCTTCTTAGGGACCAGAACGATGTTAGCAACCCACTGCAGATAGGAGGTGACAGCTAAGAATCCTGCGTCGAACTGCTTCATAACCTCTGCTTTAATTTTCTATGACATTTCAGGGCGCATACGGTGGACCTTCTGTTTAACTGGAGGGCAGTCTTATTTAGTCGGCAGGCGATGTACGACGATATCATTGTCCAAACCAAGCATGTCTTCATAGGACCAAGCGAATATCTCAATGTAATCGTGCAACATTTGTATCAACCTCTGTTTGACGCTAAGCTCCAGATTTGCACCTATTTTGATCTCTTTTCTGTCTATTTCTGTACCCAAGTTTATTGTCTCAACTGGTTCTTCATGAGGCTGTATGGCCTTCTCTTCTTGCTGTAACAGTCTAGCAAGATCTCCAGGTACCTCACAATCGTCTTCATCTTCGTCCTCGGCTTGGCTGATCGGATTTTCGAAGTCATAACTGGCAATAGCAGGATTGTTGTCAATGGGATCCATAGTGGATATGGATCTTCCGTTTGATATGTCAGTGTGTGTAAGAGCATAATTGTATTGATAAAGCAAAGACAAAAAGGAAAAACAAAGAGTGCAAAATTTGTATGCAAAGAAAGTCCAATGTTTCATTGATGATATATGAGATGACACATAATAACCCTCACATATAGAGCCATCGTGCCTCGGGTAAGACACAAGGCTAAAAAGTTTAAATTGTTCATTACAAATTTAAAAACGAATAAGGCAAATTACTGTGGAACAAAAAGAAACTGGTATGAAATCTATGGTCGTCCAATTACTCGGTCTACCGTTGCTAGTCGGGTAAATCCAACTGTCGAAATAAGAGTCTTCCTCACTATCCTCAATAGCATTGACCTCTCGATTGTTGATGCATAGGGGAGGTCCTTCAACTCGAGTGCGTCGAACAACCCTCTGAGCTTCTGAAGTAAAGCCCAAACCAAACTTATCAATCTTGTGAATAAACTCAAGAAGCTGTCCCCAATTGGTATTCCTGCCTTATTCAACTATTTCTCTTGCATCCATGAGAGAAGCCATCTTTGGAGGAGATCTGGTACTGGTAGTGGTCTCGGTTGACGCTAAAATCTGGGGGACCTCTTCAAAGTTTTGACAAGGAGTCTCTATAAATTCTCCGTACATCTCCATGTAGCGGAAGGAAATGAGGTGACTCACCATGTATTCTTCCTCACCCCGTACTGTGACAATCTTTCCTTTCACCGGATACTTCAGCATTTGGTGAAGTGTGGAAGTAACAGCCCCAACTACGTGGATCCAAGGACGACCCAACAAACAGGAGTATGACGGCCTGATATCCATCACGTAGAAGGTGGACTCAAAAGTCTGAGAGCCTATTTTGACAGGGATGTTCACTTCCCCATGCACCATTCTTTTCGACCCGTCAAAAGCCCTTACCACAATGTTACTAGGATTTAGAGTCAATCCTTCACAATCTAGTCGGTCGAGAGCCTTCTTAGGTAGGACATTCAGTGAAGACCCGGTGTCTACCAACATATGAGCCATAGTGGTGCCTCTGCATTCAATCGAGACATGCAGAGCATCATTATGCTTTCTTCCCTTCGGTGTCAAGTCGGCATCTGAGAAACCCAGCCCATTGTCGGCAGTCAAGCTAGCCACACAATCTTTGAATTGATCGGCTGAAGTCTCTTTCGGCATATGATCAGTTTTGAGGAATGCAATTAAAGCCTTCGCATGAGCCTCGAAGCACAACAACAAGGATAACATGGATATCTTTGAGGGGGTCTTCCCCAACTATTCGACCACATTGTAGTCGCTCTTTTTAATTATTTTCAAAATTTTCTCTATCTCTTTCTTAAAGGCTTCCACAACAATCTTTCTAGGTGCCTCCGTCCGGGCAAGCTCACCTATAATTTCTTTGCCGCGAGTCCCAAATGACTTATCGACAGGGGCGACAGTTGGAGTGAGAACATGAATAGTAGTTGATATGCCATATGGAATGATAACAGGCTTGCTGACAGTTTTAGGGGAAATCTCAGGAGAGAAAATCCTTCCACTTATAGTAATCTTGCTGGTCCCGACAATGTTACCAACGTCAGGATAAACTTCTTCGGCCTTCAAGTTTTGTTTAACGCCATGATAGTAAATATCGGCGCCATAATGCCAAGGAATGGCTTAGTCCGAGGCGTACGGGATAGGACCAGGACATGTGATTACTAGAGGAGCAAATCTCGTAGCGGGTGTAATCCTAACAAGTCTTCTCGAGGAGGCCTTGGAAGGACTGGCGGAAATGGTTATGATAGCAATGTCTTCAGATGGAATAGTGGGAACCAGAGTTTTCTCGAACAAAATTTCTTTACTGTCCATCAGGCGTTGAACACCTGACCTCAGCAAATGGAAACCGGAAGGTAGGAATGAACATATGTGGCAACCTTCACCACAACCTAGAAATAAACCGTCCGACAACAAATTTTCCTTAACAGTCAAAAGAGGGGTGGAAACATCATCCACCGAGGTTACAAATGGATTAGTATCAATGGCGTTAACTCTATGGTTGTGCTTAGGCATGGGAGCAGTTATGACATTGGGCTTCTCCGGAGCGTCAAACTCATTCTCTTTAGCTTCAATCAGATCTTGTACCTTATTTCTTAGAGTCCAACAATCATTTGTGTCATAACCAGGACTCCCAGAATGATAGGCGCATCTAGCGTTCGGATTGTAACGAGGAGAAGAGGTGTTAGGATTCTTGGGAGCCTCCTTTAAAGTTGCCAAGTTAGATCTCAACATATGGGGTAGAACCTCTGCCAATGTCATATTGATCTGAGTGAATTTCCTTTGTGGTCTTTCTAACCTTTGTTGATTGTTGCGTTGCGGGGCGACCACATGCCTAAGTATTATTACAGCATTTACCATTGGGCGGTATCCCACTCTGCTCCGATCTCTTGGGTCATAAATGGCACTGGCCTCCTTCTTACCAGTGAATGTTTTCTTCATTGGGCTCGAAGATGCATCTTTTTGAATTTTTCCATTTTTATACCGGCTTCGACCCGCTCACCAGTCATGATTAGTTCAGTAAATCCAGCTTAGGAACTTCCAATTAGGTGGTTGAAGAATGGACCTGATAAGGTGCCTAGGAACATATCCACTAATTCTCTGTCCGATAGAGGGGGATGGACTCTGCCTGCGAGATCCCTCCATTTCTGAGCATAGGTTTTGAAACCTTCACCTGTTCCCATAGTCATGCCTTGCAATTGCGTCTGAGTTGGAGCTAAATCAGCATTATACTGATATTGTTTGTAGAAGGCAGCGGCCAAATCTTCCCAATTGCGCACATTGGTCCCTTCCAATTGATAGAACCAATCCAACTGTGTCCCTGACAAGCTCTCTTGGAAGAAATGCACCCACAGATTCTTGTCAGTCGTATGGGGTTGAATCTTTCTAACGTATGACTTTAGATGTAGCTTTGTGCAAGAAACACTGTCGTATTTGGCGAAAGTGGGGACCTTGAATTTTTGCAGGATGACAACCCCTGAGATAAGTCCTAATTCTTCGAAATCCAAACAGGGTACTCTCTGAATCTCCATAGCATTCAAACGATCCTCTAGCTGTTTGTATTTATCATCAGCAGGAGGATACTGCTCCTCAGAGTAATCAGGCTCTTCTTCTTCCTTGGATGCTGGGTCGTTATTCACTTCCTGGGTCTCATCTCCTTGATTATCTCCTTCACCCGATGATGTTGCAAAGTCTAAAGTCCGTCTGGTTTGACCTTTGAACCTTCTCCCCATAATCACAACACTGGTTGACTTCTTCACTTTCTTCTTCTTCTCTTTGGCCAGTAGAGTCTTCAACTCCTCTTGTACTTTTGTCAGAGCCAAGGGCATTTGTTGAAACTGGGCATTCTGCACCTGAAGATCTTTCACAGTCTGTTCAACATCCATCTCACTGAAATAAACAGTAGAAGGATAAGGAGACCTGTTATGAGAAACCTATATGATGTTATGATGAATGAAGATGCAATATGCAAATGATTCCAAGGAAAATTAGAGATTTATATTTTTTCAACCCAAAAAATAATACACGTTATATTAATAAAACCAAGTTTGGATACATCATGCCTCCTTGGGCTTACAATGGAAGAAACAAAATACAGCAAAACTCCTAAGACAAAAAGACTGAACGCATCCTCTTTGGAGCAAGTTAGGCATTCAGGTTTTTCTCTTCGTGAAGAAGTTTGGTGAGCTCTAGAACCTTCTTCTCACTGGCGTAATACTGGGCTTCAAAGGTGTCTCGCTCTTCCTTCAACTGAACCCAAGCCTTCTGCAGGTCTTCGAGAGAGGTTGGCATGTCAGGATGAAGAACGGTGTATGGGATGTCTCCTTCTATAACAGGCTCAATGATGACATAAAGGATGGAAGGGTAAGGCATCAAGAGATTTTGGGCACGAGCTCGTACCCACCTAAGGTAAGGCTCGAGAGGGATAGAGTTTTTATGTCCCAAAGTCCTACTGTCCGCCTTGTTCACCATTCCCTAAGCTCGTGTAAACTTATAGCGGTAACCTTGGTGTTCTTTATCGTAGTCGAACACCAAACCTTGGATGATCATTTCACGAGGGCCGTCTCTTCGGGCATATCCAAACTGTCGAAGAGCTAAGCAGGGGTTGTAGGTGATACCCCCCCTAATTCCAAGCAGAGGTACATTAGGTAACTCCCCACAGCGGTCAATGATAAAGACATCTTCCAAGGATCTCGAACACCAACGGATATCAGAGTGGGTGAGAGACATCATCCTTTGAGACCAAGTCAGTCTTTGCTCGTTCTTCAATGCTGATTGAGGTAGGTGTGAAGTGAACCATTTTGCGAGTAGGGGGATACAATACAAAAGGGTACCTCTTTTCTTCATGGTGCGGGTATGAAGGAAATGCAAGATGTCTCCTAGAAAGGTAGGTATAGGATTGCGAGAGAGAAAGACTTTGATGGTGTTAACGTCTATGAATTGGTCTGAATTGGGGAACAGAACCAAACCATAAATGAGAAGAGCCAGGATGTCTTCAAAAGCTTGGAAATCCATGTCGTCCCAGAATGAACGAGCCTTCTCCAATAGAAACTTGGCTAAGAAACCTTTGACCCCACTTCTTGCCTCCCAATTGGCTATGATGTCGGCTCTCTTTAGGTGCAAAGCTGCGACGATGACTTCACATTCTGGAGTCTCTTCTAGACCGTTGAGCGGTATCTGATCAAGCACAGGCACCCCTAAGAGTAGAGAGAACTCTTCCAGTGTAGGTACCAACTGATAATCTGGGAAAGTGAAACAATGATGCACGGGATCAAAGAATTGGAACAGTACAAACATCATCTCTTCTTGGAAACTGGATGTAGCCAAACTGAGGAGTCGACCGTATTTCTTAGTAAAAAGAGAATCCTCGGGGACTCTCGAGGCAAGTTCTTGAAGTTGAGGGTGTGCTTTTACGAAGCTGATTCAGGTGGTGTTTCTTCGGACAGAATTCATGACCTACAAAACAAAAACAAAGATAAACTTCTAAATCCTTGAAATGGTTAGTGAGCATGCTCATGATGCTTATAATGTTTATGATGTTATGTACAAGTATATACACAAAGCAAACAAATCCATATCTTTTAGGCTTGCATGAGGTTTTAAAGGTAAGTACCCTCTTGAAGTTTAGTTGGCTCAAACCTGTCCTAGCAATAATGATCGGGTTCTAAAGGATCTCAATATCACCGACCTTTCTCTTGGGATTTGTCTCAGCACATTTAATCTTTTCTTGCGGCCGAGATATCCCAAAAATCTAGCCTCAATGAGTGTAGTATCGAGTATCAACCAATTTTCAGCTCTACACCGAAACCGGCTATCTCACTATGTCCTAATGGCAAAGTTTGTTCAATTAGGGTTCTAAAGTCCGTTAGTGCTTCATGACGCCACTCAGCGGCCCCATATTCTCCTCGATTCACCACAAGGGATACCGATACCTACAAATGCGTCACACTAACATAACCACTGTTTCAACATATCGGTCTACGTCGTACAATTTCCATAATCTATTGCTATTTACCTAAAAAGGTGTCCCAGATCCGGGTGGAGGATCAAAGCAAGCCCAAACAGAGAACCAAATGTAAAACATACAAATCAAACAATGAAAGCAAGTAAATGTGATCTAACCCTAAGGTAACCCCACTTTTAGCTGTTTCCCCAGCAGAGTCGCCAGTTTTGTGATACGGTGGGAGAACTGACTTGAGGGTTTGCGTTTGTGTTTGCAAATGTTGTGGTTATCAAGAGTCACCACCGACTTTTCTTTTATCCAAAAGAAAAGGCAAAAAAGCACAGCAAATACCTTTGAGATGGTTTCTTGAGTTCGGGGGGTAGATTATGAAAAGGGAAGGTATTAGCACCCTTTTCATCCATGGTTTTCCATGGGCTCTTAGTTATTTGCTAGATCACTTGCTTTTTGTTTGAATGTGCTTTGTGGTGTGAGTTTTGAAAGTATTTTTGAAAATATCTTTGTAATGGTTCTTGTTTCTATAAGAACGCATACAAAGTGTTGTTTCAAAAATAGTTCAAAGATGTGTTTTTGAAAGTGATTTTTGAAAATGTGCTTTCTTTGTAATGGCTCTCGTTTCTATAATAACGCGTACAAAGTGTTGTTTTCAAAAGTGTTCCAAAATGAGAGTGTTTGGTGCATAAAATGTTTTTGTTGAGAGAAAGCGAGTAACTAGGAGCGAATCCACCTACTCAAAAGGTCTTAGATGTGCTTTTCCTCATCCTTTAGATGTTGCTATCTTACCATTGTTTTGGTAAGAAGCCCCATCGTTGGATGTGAAGGGACGGGTGTAGGGATGTTTGTATAGTCATAGAAGGAAACTCATGGAACGTTTTAGCAATGTCATTTTTAGGGACTAGATCTTTTATCGAAGGCAACATCAAGGGACTACGATCTTTTATCGAGGGTCTTTGCTAAAACGCCCATGTTCGAGGGACATGACTATTTTTTCGATAGGCAACGAAATGGGATTACCCTAAGGGTGCATGTATGAATAGTGTGTTTCATTGAATGCATTTTAACCTTGATTAGGGTTGTCTATTTTGTTGTTTTCATGTTTTGCCATACATCCTATTTACTAGCAATCTATGAAAAGCGAATAAAAATGGGAAAAAATAAAATCTAAGCTATTACATCGCTTTAGGGGGATGGGGATACATATTTATGAATGGGGGTTGCAAGTAAGATTAAATCCTAAGTTATTATTACAACCATATCGAATGGATCAGAATGTAAAAGAAACGAAATTACTTATTTATTTAAGAAAAGAAATAAGTTTGCTTAAAAAATATTTTTTTTGGCCTTTTTTAAGAAATAAAGCAAAACATGGAAAAAATGTTTTTTTTGGTGGTGTTGATTAAGTGATAGAAAAGATAGTGAAAAAGGTAAAAATAGAATCAGCGCATTGCTGATTAAGGGAGGTCAGAAGTTCTAACTCTGGCACACTGCAAAACAGAGTTCCTGTTAGTAAAAAAAACATAAGTAGAGTCAGAAGTTCTGAGTCCAAAGGGAGCACATTAGCGTTCAAAAATTCTGATACCACCGATAACAAAGTAGGTTTCAGAAGTTCTGATACCACCAGCAACAAAGTAGATTTCAGAAGTTCTGATGTTACTTGCAGAACTTGGTCTCTCTCTTCATGGCAGTTAGAACATCTGCATTTGGTCATTTCTCCACAAAACAGAAGATGTGCATAGGACAGTTATAGCAGGTTTCATAGCATTTCAGAAACAAGAAATATCAGAACCATAAATAAGAGGCAAGTATAAATCTACTAATCCTAATTCTGAGTTCTAAATCCTTTCAGAATTTCTGAAATTGATTTATTCCATACTTAGACAAGAAAATACGTGAAACCTCAGAATATGTATAACATCAGAAGCATGATATCTACATTGCATTTTTGAACATGCAAATCTGATAATGATTAAGCAACGTGATAAGAGGCAGCAAAAGCTTACCTTGCAGCCAGGACAAATTCTATAAACTGGATGTTAGTCTTGGACTCTGGTGATGCTCTGAGCAACTTCCTTCTTTACATACTCAACAGGATGGAGGTTTTCAACTTCTGGAACAACCAAGAGGTGATACTCTGACTTCTTTGAGGTGGAAGTGAATGGAGAGTGTATGGCAATATGAATACAGAATTTGAAATAACTTCTAGTATATGAATCAACAACCGTGGGGATGGTTTTTAGTCAAGGAACAATGGAGTTTTGATGTTGGAATCAAATGCTAAGGTTTTGTATTTTTGGTGTTTATAGCTTTTTGGGTTCTTGGAATTTTGCAAGGATTCAAGGTCTTTTCTTTCTTTTTGTGATCCTCTCCCTCTTCAAAAAAACCACCCTTTCAACGTGTGATGGAACAAACTATTTATAGATGTATTTTCTATGGTTTTGGGGGGGGGGGGGGGGGGAACAAATGACTTTTTAAACATTTTTGGCATACTGTCCCTTTGTTTTTAAATCACAGTTTTTTTGTAGGCTAATTTGGTGCAAGAAAAACGCAGGCGTGGACTGGATCAGCAGCACCTTGGAGTGTTGTGGCAGCTGGTTGCACGACTGTGCCATAACAGGGCAGTAGGTTAAGGTTTGGGGTTTGGTGATGTTCTGATTGTAGAAAATTAGAAACGTAACCTCTAAACGCTGAAGGGGCATCTTCTAACCAGAGCGTTGAACATAGCCTTTGTATGCTGAAGAATCATGTTCTGACTAAAACATTATGTTCTGGCCAAAGAGCAATGCTTATGCACGTTCTGATTGAAGCGTTATGTTCTGACCATGTTTGCAATCTTCTGACGACACTTACATAGAGGCTAGCTCAGAAGTTCTGAAGTATCACATTCTCCAGATAGCGTCCCCAGAAACATATCAACCAACTCCCTATCAAACAACGGGGTTTGAACTATTCCATCCAAGTCTCTCCAATTCTGCGCATAGTCCTTAAAGCCTTCACTTTCACCCATGGACATACTCTGGAGTTGAGTACGAGTAGGAGCAAGGTCGGTGTTGTATTGATACTGCTTATAGAATGCAACAGCAAGATCTTCCCAATTTCAGACATTGGCTCCCTCCAGCTGGTAGAACCATTCAAGCTAAGTCCCTGATAGACTATCTTGAAAGAAATGAACCCACAAATTTCTATCAGCGGTGTGGGGCTGGATCTTTCTGATATAAGAGCGGAGATGGAGTTTTGGGCAGGACACCCCATTATACTTAGCATAAACTGGGGCTTTGAACTTCTGCGGGATGACCACTCCCGACACCAATTCCAATTCTTCGAAATCCAGCCCAGGTATCCTTTAAACTTCCATGGCACTCAAACGATCTTCCAACTTCTTGTATCTATCCTCAGCAGGAGGATACTACTCATCATTGTAGTCGGTATCATTGTCAGAAACCGCGGGATTGGGCTCCTTCTCTTCTTCTTGATTCGCCCCTTCCTTGGATGAAGAGGTCAGATCGACTTGTCGCTTCAATCGCTCCTTCTTCAACTAAATCCAAGACCTCTGTAACTCTCCAAGATCAATGGGCATATAAGGGTAGAGAACCGTGTAAGGAATACCCCCTTCAGTAGTAGGTTCCACAATCACTGGTAAAACGGTCACATAGGGCATCATAAGATTCTGGGCGTGAGCTCACACCCATTGGAGGTAAGGTTCCATAGGAACGGAAGCCTTTGGCCTCAAAGCCCTGGCGCCATATCAGTTTACCATTCCCCAAGCTCGTATGAACCTCCGACGATACTCGTGAACATCATCCTCATAGTTGAATATAATGCCCTCAATAAGTAACTCGTAGGGACTATCTCTTCGAGCGTAACCAAATTGTCACAGAGCTAAACAAGGGTTGTATGTTATGCCCCCTCTGATGCCAAGTAACGGGACATTAGGGTACTTCCCGCAGCGGTCAATAATAGCAATGTTTTCCATAGCTCGGGAACACCAGAGAATATCCGTATGAGCGACTGACATTATCCTTTGCGACCAAACCAAACTCTCTTCATTCTTTAGTATGGACTTAGGGAGGTGAGTAATAAACCACCTCGACAACAATGACATGCAACACATAAGAACCCCTATTCTATTCATGGTACGAGTATGGAGAGTGTGCAAAATATCTCCGAGCAAGGTAGGCACAGGGTTGCGAGAGAGGAAGAACTTGATAGAATTCACATCTATGAATGAGTCTGATTAGGGAATAGGACTAACCCATATATTAGAAGATCCAAGACCTCCTCAAAATCCTGAAAATCCATATCATCCCAAAACAGCTGGGCCTTGTCTATCAGGAACTTGGCTAGAAAACCCTTTACTCCACTTCTTGTTTCCCAATTGGATACCACGTCGTCCCGTTTCAGCTGCAAAGCTGAGGCAATGACTTTTGGCTTAGGAACTTCTTTCAGACCTGTGAAGGGAAACTATTCAAGAATGGGTATATCCAACAGCTGGGAGAATTCTTCCATGGTAGGCACCAACTGATAGTCTGGAAAGGTGAAGCAGTGGTGCTTGGGATCAAAGAACTGAAAGAGTACACTCATCATCTTTTCATCAAAGTTTGAAGTAACCAGGTTGAGAAGTCGACCATGTCTCTTAGTGAATGCAGAAGTTTCGGAAACCCTTGATACTAGCTCTTTGAGTTGGGAGGGTATCTTCACAAAGCTGATTCGGATAGTGTTTCTACGAACGAAAGCCATGATCTACAAAACAGAACAAAGATCTCCCTTGGTCTTTGAAATGGTTAGTGCAATAAGAATGGATGCTATGTTATGATGCATGATGTCATGATAAACCACCGGTACAACAAATACAGACAAATCACAGCAAGTCCTTAGGTTTAAGGCCTGCATGAGGTTAAAGGTCATACCCTCTTGAAGTTTAGTTGGTTTCAAACGTGTCTTAAAAAGTAACCGGGTTCTAAATGATCTTAATATCACCGACCATCCTTTATCGGGCATTGTCTCAGCTCAAACAATGTTTTATTGCGGCCGAAATATCTCGAAAGTATGATCTCAATGAGTGTAGCATTGAGTATCAACCAATCCTCAGCTTTATACCGAGGCCGGCTATCTCACTACTTTCTAATGGCCAAGTTTGTTCAACTAAGGTTCTAAGGTCCGTTAGTGCTTCACGACACCATGCGGTGGCCCCATATGTGAGTCGATGCATACCTCTATGAGTCGACTCATATTAGGTACAAAATAGGTTATGAGTCGATACAAGGAATTATGTATTAATGCATACTGTTATCAATACATGTTACAGAGAGACAAAATATGTATGAGTCGATGCAAAACACGAATGCATCGATGCAACTAAGAAATGAGTCGATGCAAACCATTATGTATTGACTCATAATGAGTTGGTTTTTAATTTCAAGAACAAGAAATGATATGTATTGATGCATAAGTGCAGGCGTCAATGCATAAAAGTTTCCGTATCAATGTATAAGCGCATGCGTCAATGCATAAATTTTTTTGTATCAATGCATAAGTGCATGTGTCAATACATAAAAGTTTTTTTAAAACAATTTTCCTTTTCATAACCTAAGAGTTTTTTCAATACATAAAAGTTCTTTCAAAACCATCACAAACACATTTCAAACAAAGAATTTCAAAGTGAGATAGAAATTAAGAGCCCGTAGATAACTATGGATGAAAAGGGTGCTAACACCTTCCCTTTTCATAACCTACCTCCCGAACTCAAGAAAATTCTCAAAAGGTCTTTCCTGTTCTTTTCACCCTTTCCTTTATTGGATAAAAGAAAAGTCGGTGGCGAATCTTACTATCCGCGACAATTGAGATAAAACGCAAAACACCCAAGGTAGTTCTCCCACCGTATTATAGAATTAGCGACTCTGCTGGTAAGATACTTAAAAGTGGGGTTAGATTAGATACTAGTTCACATTTAAATGCTTTCATTGTTTGATTTGCTCGCTTTACTCTTAAATGGTTGTTTGGGTTTTATATTGATCCTCTACCCGGATCGGGAAACATTATTAGGTAAGTAGAAATAGATCATGAGGACAGTTCGGGGTATACCGACATGGTTGAAGGGATGGATATGTTAGTGTGACACATTTTTTGGTACTGGTATCCCTTGAGTGAAGTCAAGGAGAATACGGAGCCGCTGTATGGTGTCATGAAGCACTAACTGACTATAGAACCTTTAATTGAACAACTTGGCCATTAGGAAGTAGTTAGATAGCCGACTTTGATACTCGATGCTACGCTCATTGAGATCAGACTTTCGGGATATTTCAGTCTCCAATAAAGCGGCTTGCGCTGAAACAATGCCTGATGAAGAAAGATCAATGATATTGAGATTCCCTAGAACCCGATTACTTTTTAGGACAGGTTGAACCAACTAAACTTCAAGAGGGTACTTACCTATAAACCCCATGCAATCCTAAACCTAAGGACTTGTTTGTGTGTTTGTATATGATTGTTTATACATAACATCATGACATCATACCACGAAATTTTCACTAACCATTTCAAGGACCTAGAGATTTATCTCTGTTTTGTTTTGTAGGGCATGGATTTCACTCGCAGGAATACTATCCAAATCAACCTCGTAAGAGTGACTCCTCAACTCAAAGAGTTAGCGTCAAGGGTTCCTGAGAATTCTCAGTTCACCAAAAGACATGGTCGACTTCTCAATCTGGTTACCTCAAGCCTTGATGAAGACATGATGAAAATGCTCTTTCAGTTCTCTGACCCTTTATACCATTGCCTTACATTTCCTGATTACCAATTATGCCCACCATGGAGAAGTTTTCTCAACTCTTGGGAGTGCCTATTCTTGATCAATTACCCTTCACCGGTATTGAGAAAGATCCAAGATCTGAGGAAATTTCTCTAGCTTTACATTTGAAACGGTCTGACATTGTGGCAAATTGGGAAACAAGAAATGGTGTTAAGGGTTTTCTAGCCAAGTTTCTGTTTGAGAAGGCTCAACTCTTTTAGGATTCTCTTGATTTGAAAGCTTTTGAAGAGGTTTTGACCCTTCTAATCTATAGGATGGTACTATTTCCTAACCCAGACCAACTCATAGATGTGAATGCGGTCAAAGTTTTCTCATGCGTTGCACTCCTTTGTTATCTACGTGGTTTATTTCTTACTTTCCTAGATCTATTTTGAAGAATGAGAAAGGCATGAGATGGCCTAGTAGGTTGATGTCACTCTCGCATTCGGATATTCATTGGTGTTCTCGATCTTTGGAGGATGTTACAATTATCAATTGTTGTGGGGAATTCCATAATGTCCCTCTCTTTGGCATTAGGGGAGGTATCACCTATAATACTTGCTTGGCTCTACGACAGTTTGGGTATGCTCGGAGGGATGGCCCTCATGACGCGCTTATCCATGGAATTGTATTTGACTATGAGAACAATGTCCAAGGTTATCATCAAAGATTTGTACGAGCTTGGGGCATGGTGAACAAATTTGATAGAAAGACGTTGGGGCATAAGAACACCATTCCTTTGGAGCCTTATCTCAAGTGGGTGTGAGCTTGCACTCAAAACCTCATGATTCCATATGAGGCCATCCTAACTATCATCATGGAACATATTTCTGAAGGAGATGTTCCCTACACTATTCTTTATCCTGACATGCCTACTACTCTCGAGGAGTTACAAAGATTTTGGATTCAAGTCAAAGGGGAACGAGACACCTTTGAAACCCAATTCTACGCAAGCTAGAAGAAGGTTTTGGAGCTCACGATACAACTTCATGAAGAGCAAAGTTTGAATGCCTACATCGCACCAAAGAGGATGCACTCATGGGAAACTTGAGTCCTTTTTGTTTTAGGAGTTTATTTTGTATTATTTTGCTTCTTCCATTGTAAGCCCAAGAGGCATTTGTTGTAACCGTTTGAACTTATTAATACAATTAATGTTTGTTCCTTCTTTGTTTAAACAAATTTAAATCTTAAAGGTCCTTGAAATCATTTGCATTCACATTACATGCATCATTACATAAGCAGTTTTTCCGACACAGGTTTCCTCATATTTCTACTATTTATTTTAGTAAGATGGGTCTTGAGCAGACTGTGAAGGACTTGCAGACACAAAATTTTCAATTTCAAGAAACCTTTCTCAACTGGGCCAAAGGGAAGCAAGAATTGATGTCACTTCTAGTTGCAAAGAAGAATACCAAGAAGAAGGATTTGATCAACATGGGGAAGAGGTTCAAGGGCCCCATTCGACAAGTTCAAGTGGTCGAAGACTCTTCAGAGGAAGATGAGAATCAGGATGAAGATGCAAGGAGAACTCTTGCTGGGGGTGGTAACAATCTAATCTCTGAGGATGAGGAATTTTTTGACGAATAATATCCATCAGCTGAAGACAAGTATAAGCAACTAGAAGATAGATTGAAGGCTATTGAAATTCAAGTTGTGCCTGGCTTGGAGTTTGGTGATTTGGGTTTGGTGCCTGGGGTAGTCACTCCCCACAAATTCAAGACTTCAATCTTTTCCTAGTACAATGGTGTCTCGTTCCCTAAGCTTCACTTGAGATCTTACATCAGTAAAATTCAACCTCATACCATTGATAAGAAGTTGTGGGTGCACTTCTTTCAAATGAGTCTGTCTGGGACTCAATTGGAGTGGTTTTACCAGTTAGAAGGTTTCAACATCCATACCTGGGAGGACTTGGCCACCGCTTTCTACCGTCAATATCAGTACAATTTTGATATGGCACCAAATAGAGTACGGTTACAAGGAATGACCATGGGTTCCAATGAAATTTTCAAAGAATATGCGCATAAATAGAGAGACCTGGTAGGTAGGGTGCAGCCACCATTGACTGGCATGGAATTAATAGATATGTTCATGGGAACATTGACTGGACCATTTTTCAACTTTGTTAATTGGGAGCTCATCATCTGGTCTCACTGAGTTAATCTTGACTGGTGAAAGGGTCGAGAGCGGTATTAAAAGTGGAAAGATACCCATGGCCTCTGCCTCTACATTAAATGTTGTGAAAAAGCCATTTATTGGAAAAAAAGAGGCTAATGTTGTATATGGGTCAAGAAGCCGTGCTAGGAATGACCATCACCATTCTGTAGGGGTTGTATTGATTTCCAATCCAACTCCAACTCAACGACCTCATCAACAAAATAATAAACAAAGATCATATGTTCAAAGAAGAAAATATACCAAAATCAATATGCAACTATCTCATGATCTTGAAAGCTGATTTGGTGACTTTGTGAGATCCTTCTTCCAACCCTAACACTGCTTCTCCAAAATAAAACCCCAACTCCAGATGTGCCTAGCATTCGGATAGCCCTGGATAGGACACAAATGATTGTTGGTCTCTTAAGAATAGAATCTAAGACCTCATTGACAATAAGACCATTGAATTTGATCCTCCTTCAACTCCGAATGTAATCACCGCACCTATGCCAAACCATGGAAAAGGTGTCAACGCTATTGAATATACTGATTTTGTTTCCTCTGTTAATGACTTAACCACTCCATTGAAGTTTGTCAAAAACAATTTGTTGAAAGCTGGGGTTTTCCCTGGTTACCTTGAAAATTGTTGTAACTGTGCTCTACAAATCAATGGTTGTGAATGACTGAAAAAAGGTGTCCAACACCTAATGGATAGCCATGAGTTCCTATGTGAAATAACTCCATCCGTAAAAAGTTTGACCTAAGTTGAAGACATATCCATCATCACTATCTCCAATAAGCCTATTAGTATCATTGCAAAGGATCCTATTAGGATTTCCAATGAACCAAAGATAGCTCAATTGATAATTACTACTCTTGGGACAATTCCTTATTCTTCCGATAAAGCAGTACCCTGGAATTATGGCTCTGAAGTATACTACCATGGTATTAGACAAGACTCCTGGATTGATGAAGACAAGACTGCTGATATTACCAACATTTGTAACACCCCAATTCTATCCGACAATTACAAATAAATCAGTTATAAAATTATTCACGCAAATGAATCAGGATGCCACAAATTCATCATTAAAAACCCACTGCATTCCTCGTGGATATAAAACACTTTAAAACTTCGGATGAACCACCAGCTATATACTTTAATTAAATAATTCAATAATTTAAACATCTACGCAACGAAATTCTTAATAACATCTTTATCATCGTTACAACAACTTCAAAATAACACATACTTAATAATAATCAACTTAAAGTTCAACAACTGAATAATCAACAATCAAAAGCAAGAAGAGTTCATCCCCCCCGAGTGTTACATATAAGAGAAATGACACTGACTCGAACTATTTAAGGTATACAACCTTCACTCTCGATTACCTGCATGTTACCAACATCAGGGCTACATTCAAACAAAAGGGGTGAGATATCTAACAATATAATAAAGCGTATGATAATTAATATATTAAATTAGATCACATAACATCACCACTTCTCATATTAGAAACAACAAAAATTGTAACAAAATATTAACCATATACACATATACCAGTTCAATGCACAACCTCTTTATGCAATCAAATAATGCGACTCAATACTATGCAAATGCATGTGGTACCATTGGAGAAGAACTCCCATCTCAAAAATTTCCAATTAATAGAGGCATCAACAAGGCATAAGCCTTCATCTCAATATTCTCCAATACAAGCCATCTCAACGAGCATAAGCTCCATCTCAAAATGCAATGTATGCGACACAATCATGAATGTTATGACAACACCATAATTGACAACATCTCAATACAACATCATCGTTGGCCAAAATCCTACATCTTAAAAGCATCTCAACATATTTTCATCAACATCATTTATCATCATAAATCGTCAAAAATCATTTATACATCATATTTCATCAAAACAAACTCTCATTAACATCATCTCATCAACAACTCAGCTGTACAGTAATACAACAGTAACTCATCAATTTCACAACATTGGCCATATGCCTATAACAAGATATTTCCTATAATTAGTTAGTCAACTAAGGCGTACTTCTAAATCACCAAACCTCTACATACTATTATTCTATAATATTACATCATTATCATCATTAATCCTATTGTTACAAACCAAACATTAATCTATAAACGTCTCATCCCCATCCTTCTTCACCAAAACCAACATAGAAATTACCGCGGGAACTAACTCTAATCCTAATTTGGATACTAGGATTATCCTTCCTATTCTTAATTTTAATCCTTAAGAATTAAGTTCATCACGTTAGCTATTCAACGCTTCGAACAACACCTCAAACGGAGTCCGAAAACTCAAGTTACAACATTCTCAAACTGATTCTGCCAAAAACTAGACAACATGGATCGATGCATAACGCCTTGGGTCGACGCTGTTGTACCCCAAAATTTGCCCTCTCATTTATCAAGAGTTTTCTCACAAGATCTCTTTGAGCTTAAGACTGCTCTAGGATTGATCAGCTCAAGACACCTCCTCAAGCACTGATGACTGAAAATTAGGGTTTGAGATTGCACAAGGATAATTGAACTTTTAATGCCCCATATGAATTTCATGGATCATTATGGACCCTCAAGATTACTCATGTCAAGTTTCAAGCCTTGGATCACACTTTTGATCAGTCAATTGAACAGTGGACCTAAAAATCAGCTGTATTGGGGAAAAAGTCAACTATGGCCAATTCATAGTCAAGCTTCATATTTTTTGATCCACATAAAAACTTTAGACTCATATGTATCATTTGATCAATTTTGGACCAAAATTCATCAAGAAATTTGATCAAATCCTCAAAAAGGAAAAATGGTCAATATTAGGGTTTTGACTGAGAAGGGGCAATTTCTGATTTTTAACCTAGCAATAGGTCAATTGGTTTAAGGTATGATCTCAAGAGTCCAATTGCACCATTTTTACCTAATGACATGGTTCAAAACATTGCAAGTCCATTGGATTGACAGATGAATTTTGCAGTCAACTCATCAAAAGTCAACTGTATACTGAAAAGTCAAACCTTGACTTTTTTGGTCAAATTCAAGTGCCAAAGATCATAATTCATCAAAACATGTCAAAATATGAAACTTATTCATTAAGAAATCAAAAATTCAAGATTTCATTTTGAAAAGTCAAAATTTCCAAACTTAGAAATTTTTCTAAGTGTTGAAAATCCATGTTTTTTTCATAACTTTGAGCCAAATTTCCATCATGATGCAAGATGATTCAAGAGAAACTTCCAACATGAAAGTTGTAGATCTCCATGAAATCTACAACTTTTCTTAACACACCTTCTCCTAAAAATGCTTGGATCTCAAGTTACAATTTCAAGAACATAAGGTCATGAAACTAAACACTTAGTGAAATTTTGCCCTAATTTGGTCAGGATTTTGACTCAACTTCATGGGACTTTTTCATATAGTTCCAAGGTGAATATTCAAAATAAATTCAAATATGGGTTGTAGAGCACATTTCAAGCTTTCCAAAATGTCTAATAACTCCTTGAGATCATTCTTGAGTAGGGAGAATTGAAGAGATGAAGTTGGTGTTTTGTCACTTGAATTACAAGGCATTTTGTGATTAACAAGAATCCAATTTCAAACCTAGGCTGCATAATCTTGCTTTGCAGGCCTCATAAATTGTGTATTTATCCATCATTAATGGATTACACAAACCTTTGAGCTTTAATCCAAGTGGTTTAAGCTTTATCCAATCCATATTTCCATTAATGGCACAAAGTGAACACTTCCATTTTAGAAAAGCAAGCTTTTGTGTAAAGTCAATTCTTAAGCCTCTAACTTGTTCCCTCTGATCACACTCCATCCACAAAGTCATAAGCAAGCTTGTTTAAAGCATAACCACTCTATCTTAGTGTTGTACCCCAATTTTTTCCCCTAAGATTCCTCTATCATATCATATCAACTCGATCATAATAAGATCACATTAGGGTTGGTTCTTCCTCTTTTTCTATCTCCTATCTTTAAGTTTGCTCTTGAGGAATCTCCAAGCACCTTGGTTGTGTATTTTGTATATGTATTGTTGACTAACTTCTAATCAAAATACAAAAAATATTTATCTTTGTCTTTGTATATTTTTGTTTTGTAGGTACCAAGTCGAAGCATCTGACAAATAAGGATTTCTGGTATTATTTTCCTAAAAGCTCTATTTGAAAAGGAAAAATTAACAAAAATTCATTTTTTTCACTGATGCAATCGATTGCTCTTAGAGTGCAATCGATTGCACATAGTGCATTTTGCGTCATTTTTGAAAAAAATACACTGTGCAAATCGATTTGCACTATAGTGCAATCGATTGCACAACGTGAAAATTTGAAAAAAATCAGCAATTTTAAACTTGTCAAATTTTGGCTCCAACTTTTCTTCATTTTTTGAAAGATGTATCATTAATTAAAATTTTAGTGCCAATCTTTCATTTTTAAGAAGAATTATCATTAATTCAAATTTTGGCTCTAATATTTGAAAGAATTATCATTAATTCAAATTTTGGCTCTAATTTTTGAAAGAGTTATCATTAATTCAAATTTTGGCTCCAAGAATCAATTACCAAATTACCACTAATCCCAATCCTAAACTCTATAAATAGAGCCCTCATTTCATTCAAATTTCAAGCTTTTGATAGCCAAATCCACCTTGCTAAAAAATCTCTCAATTCTCTCTATCTACCAAATTCACTCAAAGCTCCATTTTCAAAAATTTAGTAAGCTTTGCATTGAAGCTTATTAATCTTTGAGCTAAACCTTCATCCAAACACTTTTTCTTTATCAATTCTCTCCATCCAAGCTTGAGCAATTGATTCTTGTGGTTAAATTGAAGCAAATTCTTGAAGTTGTTTTGATAATTCTCTAGATCTACCTTTGGTAAGTTGGATAATTCATCTTTCACAATGTGATCTCTTGTTGATCTTTGGGTTTGATTCTTTGAGCATTATTTTGTGATTCCAATGGTGTTATTTTCTAATAATTTGATGGAATTTTCATGCTCAATTGGATCCATGATCATAAGGTATTTGATGGAAAGTTTGAACAAGAATTTGGCCTTTTAAAATGCTATTTTGTTGTCTGTAACAGCGTGCAATCAATTGCAGTAACAGTGCAATCGATTGCACATAAGCAATTTCGCGCAGGTTTTTGAAAATTGTACTGTGTAAATCGATTTACATAGTAGTGCAATCGATTTACACAGGGACATAATGCATTTTTTTGCCTTGTTTTGGGGCTGTTTTGATCCATAAATATTTTTTCTACTCACTCCTTTTGATTGTTGGTTTGGATTGCAATTTTAAATGTCTAATTTCTCTTTAAACTCAATGGACTTTGTGATGTAGATGAAGTTGGATAAATGTTCATCAATTAAAATCTACCTAAGAGTGAATTGTTTAATTCATTTTTTGTGCTTTGGATTAATGATATGTTTAGTGCTTTAATCCATCTAGAGGAGCGATTGAATTTAAAGATGAAATAATTTTGAGGTGGTAATCCAAATTAGCTTATCATTCCCCTCCCTCTTCATCTTATCCCTTTCTTTTTTAATTGTGCTACATGTTAAGGGATGATGATGTCTATATCATTTATCCAAACATGAAGTACATAGATTGCTATTACCCGGCCTCAAAATAGGTGCGACTTCTACATAAGTCCACCTACGATTGCTTAACATAGAGCTAAATTTTGACCCGATTCGGATAAATGATCATTTGTGGCCCAAACTTATGATTGCAAGCCCAAGTATGTTAATTTGATCTATTTGATCCAATAACCTTGAGATTCATTGTGTGGAGGCTTTGGTTCTACCAATCCTCTAATGGATCTACAACACCTTTGGTCAACGCAGATCACTTAAACATCGTTGATCATTAAATGGCACTTGTGAGAATTCCAAATGGATGATATACTTGACAAAAAGCAAATGCAACTTGATGTGTGGAGGATTTGGTTCTACCAATCCTCTAATGAGTTCCAAATGCAAGTTTCAAGATGGTCATCCAACTAACCACTAATTTCTAACAATTGACTTTACTTTATGCTTTTATTTTTATGCTTTATGTACCATTTACTTTTAGCATTTTACATTTCATTCTATTTTCATCTTTGCTCACTTGAGCATTTACTTTTATGTCATTTTTATTTTGCTCACTTGAGCTTTTCTTTTCCTTTTGAAGACACCTAATAATCAACATGAACCATAAAAAACTTTAATGATACTTGGACTATTTGGTTACTATCCTTGGCATTATGGAGTATTGGACTTCTTGGACTTAGGATTAGAGACCTTGGCCTCTCTTGGATACTTTGTGACTTTATCTGATTATTTTGTTTGGAGTTCTTGAGGTTTACCTCAAGACATTGGGTTGTTTGTTGGTTTTGTGTGCAGGTTATTGTGATTACACCCTTTGTTTGTAATCTGGAATTCACCCGTATACAGCCGTTACTCTGCCCAATTTTTGCAAAGACTTAATACACTTGAAGTTTGGTTTTCTCAAGAGGTCTATTATCTTTGCTTGCTTGGTTTCAATCCGAAGAATGGGAATTCTATATTGACTCATAATGTCAAGTATTGGCTTCTTGTTGGTTAGATGGTTCTTATCCCTATCTTTTACCTTATGCTTTAGGATAGTCTCTTCATCTCCTCCCATCTTCTTTAATTTCAAAAATATTCTCCATCCTTTTGAAAACTCTTCTTGTTTTGAAACTTGAACCATTTCCATAATAAACATGGACTTAGGTCCATGCATTTTCAAAACATTTTCATGAATAAATTTCAATCAACTTAATAATACCTTGACATTTTTGTGAGAAGACTAAAAGTCAATCAATCTCATTTTAAACCATTTTGCCACTTTGGCTTTTATATTTAAACTTTTTCTCAAAAGATTAGACTCTTGTCAATCCTTGTAGTGATGCAAACAACTATACTTCTATAATATGTAGTGAAGAGAGATATTTTCTACTTGGGTGTTGAGTGAGGCATTGTTGATTTTAAAATCCAAGCCTTATCCTCCAATTTGAGATGATGCAAATTCTCCTTTCTCATGATTGTGGGTAGTAAGTATGTTTTCCACACGGACAATGATGATGACGTCTTATCTCATAAAATTAACCAACACACTTGTGTTTCAAATTTTTAAAAGAGGAACTATGTGTACCCTGATCCCCTATTTCACGAAAGATGGTACGTAGGCACTAAAGGTTCGCAACCGCGGCGGGTGTAAAAATCATAAAAATATTTCTTTTCTCACCTCCACCATCCATTTTATATACAACACATTTTTTATAGCCAAAATATACATATTTTACAAAGAGGTTCCTGTGGAGTACCGTAAATGTTTAGGGTGCTAATACCTTCCCTTTGCATAACTAACCCCCTTACCTTGAATCTTTCCCACTCTTTTTGGGATATTCGCTCTTTTCCCATTCCTTCAGAAACAATAAAGCGCGGTGGCGATTTTGATTTTGATTTGTATAAAGTCTAGTCAATCCAATGGCTTAGTCTTGAACATTTCTATCGCTACATTTATCAAGTACACAATGCTTGGAAACTTGAAATTCTCAAAAATCACATGTTATGCATAAACTTGTGATTTTGAATTCTAATCAACAACAAGTCTCCAAAGTTGTTGCTTATAAATAGAGGCACTATTTGTGAGCTAGAGGATGAGCTTGAGCACCCTGAAATACACCAAAGCTCTCTCAAATCAGAAATTGCCAAAAAACTCCATTGTTGCACAGATTCTGACCTTGAACCTCAAACTCACATTTCCCTCGTGCGTTTCTTGGCCTTTTAGTTTCTAAAGCTTCCTTGCGTCAATGGTAACTCATCCTTGTACCTGTTTCACTTCTGTAACACCATTTACCCTGTCTTCTATAACCAAAAATAGAGCATCACAGTTGGAATTCTCCAGACCATTCCAGCCACCCTCATCTCAAGCCAGCCATTGCATTAGCTTCCTAGAGGTCCAAGGAAGCTAACATGATCGTCAACACTGCCTGAAACAAGCTCAAATCCATTTCACGATTTTCAGTTTTGAGGTATTTTTCTTAAACTTCTATCTCATTACTTAGGCATTGTTAGGCTTACATTTGTGAAGATAAAATATAGACATAATTTCCCTGAAGCTGTACATATCCATAGATTTCATTTATTCTGATTGAGCTAAGAGAATTTTGAGTTTGAACTTTCTGAAATATTTAGGTCAGAATTTGGTACTTTTAGAAATTCTAATTCATCCTTGATTTATTGTTTATGATATTTATATGGTTGGATTCGTGTGACAAAATGGAGAAATTTTCATGTTTACATTTTTGAAAATGATTGAGAAATAAGCAAGTTACAGATCCTTTGGCTGGAGGTTGAAGATGAAGTACAGTCAGGGATTGTTTTGTGTTATGTATTTATCATTTCATACAAGTTAACGGATGTATAGCCACCCCAGTGGTAAAACGCGCGCTTGTTCACCTCATGGTCTTGGGTTCAAGCCCCAGTGTGACCATTTTGTTATTTTCACATTTTTCTGACTCTTTTTTTGTTCTTTTTTGGCAGCATTTGGGCTCTTTATTGGGCTTAGTTCATTTTTGCTCATAATACTCTTTTGTTTACTAATTAACCCCCCCTGACTTTTTTATTTACTTTATTTTTATTTTATTTTTTCTTTTTTTATTATTTTTATTATTAATATTAATATTTATTTTATTGACAAAAAAAGAGATAAAAAATATATTTTTATTCATACTATATATATTTATTTTATTTTCTAGACTAAAAAACATAAAAAAATACTTTTGTTATTGATCTTACCTGATCAGACTTGGACCGTCACGACTGACTCGGGCAGAATTTGAGTGAGATGGGGGGGGGGGGGGATACCTGCAAGACACTCCGATGCCAAAATAAGTGACGGAATGAGCAGGCAAAAAGTGTATAGATGCGTAAGAGATGAATACCTGACCCTCTAGGAACATAGGGTATTTATAGCCCTCAGCGCTGGGCCAAGGTCCCCTCATTGGGCCAACCAGAACTGGCCCAATAAAGGAACTGCCAGGTTCTACGTGTGTAGTGGGGCTCCGCACGTGGTCCCCTTCCTGGTGATTCTCTGCGAAGAATGAGGAGGGACGAAGACGCGGTTTTTCCGGAGTTTAGATGATTCGATAACAGTCAGAGAGGACAGAATCTACCCTACGGGAAGGGTGCTCGAGCAGGACCCGAGCTGGAATTCCCTTGGTTGGGGACACCATGTGCGCGGGCAATGGCGGGCGTGGCTACAGTCTATGGTCGGGCACGTCGGAGGCGATCCGCGGGTGCGTATTCCTCGAGGAGTTTTCTTGGGTTGGACCTTTATCTGCGCTTTGGGCCAGGGCGGGCCCAGTCTAGAACAGGAGCCCCCAAGTCGTTGCTCCTGGAGCAGGAGTTATGACTTGACTTTAGCTCACCTTTACCACGGGGATCTGATTCCTGAACCGGGATATTGCTCCCTTATGCGTGCTCGAGGAGGTTCCCACGGGTTGTGTTCGTAGCTTAGTCCTCGTCGACGCGTGCTCGGGGAATTCCTCGCGGGCTGTGTTTGTTGGATACACGAGGCAATCCTTGGGAACCGTGACGCCGCCCTAGAGACAATAGGGTCATCATTGCCTAGGGGAGTATATGTCGAGGAGGAGAAGTTCGTGGCTCCCCGGGGCGACGTTTCGTATTCTACGTCATCCCTATAAATAGGATCCTTGGGTCCCATAATTTGTTTTTCTTCTTCGCGCTTCTCCTTCTTCCTCTATTTCCTTCGCCGTTGTTTTTCTACAACATCTCAAGATTACCGCACCTTCCTCCGTTGACTACTTTCATCGCTGCCGTACATTCTTCTTTTCTTCCAAGTAAGTGTTCATTCCTCCTGTTTTTCTTCGTTGTAGGTAGTTTTAACGTTATTTGGATGTTAGAAACCCATATTTGGGATTAGTGCCCGTTATATTCATGTTCGTGCCCGGTAAACCCATACTTTTAAGTACGTGACTCGCAATGTTGCGTGTGACCTTCATAGTTTTAGACGCACGATCTATGATACTTCCTGTGATATTGGTAGTTTTAGGCATATGATCTATGATACTGCCCGTCACATTCATAATTTTGGTCGGTGCACCCATGAGATGACCGGGATGTTGACCCCTTAGCAAGTATGTAGGACAACTCGTCGTAGCATCTTAGTGTTGGGCAGGCGAAGTCAGGGCCTTGTTCGAGTCATCCATGTTTATCGCCCGGGGTTTTCATGCTATTCTCTTGTTATTTCCGACGCCCGGTCGAGCTGGGGTGTCCATGTTTGGCTTGTCGCGCGCTACTTCCCGTCACTATGACGAGCATGCGGATTTGCTCTCGAATTTCACCGGTTTCCTGTGCTTTGCAGGTAAATGGCCATCGAACAGGAATCTTCGAGGCGTAATGAGGTCGAGGACCAAAGTACCGAAGAGAACGTGACTTTAGTTGATACTGTCGATGACCCCTCGTTGGATTGGGTGGGCACCGAGCCCCAAGGGATTGCCTCGGCGTATTGTCAGCGTAGTCGGTGTGCATACACTGTTGTCGAACACGGCGGTAGTCATCCGGGTTTCCAGAAGAATTTTATTGTGACGAGGCCGTCCATCGATGTACGAATCTGCTCGGAGTTCACCGAGTATGGGTTTCCAATGTATGATATCGTGTTTAGGGATCTCGGTCTTAAGCTCCCTTTCAGTGATTTCCAAGTTGGGGTGTTCTGCCATCTGAACTTGGCCCCCTCGCAGCTTCATCCTAATTCGATCGCCTTCCTTCGGGCGTTCGAGCTGACATGCCACTTCTTGAGGATCGGGGCGACCATTCCCCTTTTCTTCAGAGTTTTTCACCTGCAACATCAGTCTCGAGGAGGCAGGCATAGTTGGGATTCCCTGAAACAGTCGAAGAGGCTGTTCAGGATGTATATCGATTCAGTCCGGGGCTTCAAGGATAAGTGGTACATTCTGTAACCGGTCACCCAGACTGCCTTGGATTCTATGTATGAAGAGGAAACCACGGTAGTCGATGAGAACGGGGAGCCCCTCATAGATGCCGAAGGTCGACCGACAATGGGGCGCGTATCCAAGTTCCCGTTACATTGGTGCTCGGGCCATTACGACCATGGTACCGGGTACTATCACACGGCCGTAGGAAGCATGTGCGCCGAGGATGAAAAAGCCTATGGTATCCTTTACAAGTATGTCGACAGCTTCTTCCCTGCCCGGTGGGTCACGAGGGAAGGGGAAGATATTCTTGACGAGGATGGGTACCTGAAGTTCGAGGCTCGTCCCATCGACACAAAAGCGCTCGTCGAGTGCCAATCTTATGGGCAGTCCGTAGATCTACTAGGTTTCTTGCTTTTGTTTTGTTGTTTTATTCCATTTTCTTTGTTTTTTGCTTGCTCGCAACTAACCCGAGTTTTCCTCTTCTTTGCAGGCGACATGGCTGAACGAAGGGAGAGGCTTTTGAAACTGACTCAGGACAAGAGAGTAAACAGAAGGCTGGTGCAAGCTCTACAGGCCATGAGGATGGGCCTGCCGACCAGTTCGGGCGATGCTTCTAGTGGGTCCCCGGGCTCCCCTGACACCGAGCAGCCCACTGAGCTGATTACGAGAAAGAGAAGTCTGGCAAATAATAGGTCGGAGGTTGGCGACGAGTTTGTCGCTGCGAGGGCCTTCGGCTTACCCCCCTGTTTCAAAGAGGAAGATTTCTTCGATGGGTTTCCCCTAACAGTGAGCAACGAGGAGGCCGAGACCATCAGGCGGCTCAACAAAGAAAGCCGGAGAAAACACCTGGCCGCCAGTATGGTCGGGATGGTGAAGATGGCAGAGATGGTCGTTGTCCTTACTGAGGAAGGGTTAGACTCCTCGGATCGCGTCAGGGAGTTGGAGTCGGAGAAAGCTGCCCTCGCTGCCAGCTCTCATAAGTTAAAGGCGGCCCTCGAGCGATCCGAGGAAATGTTCCGCGAACAAGTTGACCTGTTGGCGGTGGAGAAGGAAAACTCTGGGAAGGTTGCTGAGGAGAGGGATTGTCTTCGACTGGATAAGGAACGCTTGAAGGATGACAACAAACATTTGTCTAAGGAAGTCGAGGAGCTGAAAGCTACTATGCTTCCTGCTGAAGATGAGTCGAAGGATACAGCCCCTTTGCGGAGCCGTTCGGATCTGGTCGCGCGTATCCATCTCCTCGAAACAGACTGTGTCGGTGCTTTAGCATACGGGTTTGAGGCTGCGGTCAGCCAAATCGCCATATTGAATCAGGGCATGAATACCGAGGGAGTGGGTTTCATGTCTCAGATTATTGACGGCCAGGTCGTGCCTCCTCCTGAGTCTCCTGTGGTGGATGCTGGTAGTCCCGGGAATGTTTAGTCATGGAGTTTCTGGTCGGGCCTGCGTGCCTGCTTATTGGTATTTGTTTTGGGGCATGTGTGCCCGTGCTTATTTTTGGGGCCTGCGTGCCCATACATATTTCCTTTGGCCGTTGTGCCATAGCCTGTAATTCCGAACATCGCCGACCTTTTTGGTCGGTTCATTTTTATTCGTTCTGTGTATGAGCTTTTAAATGGATGTTCATTTTAACTTTAAACTTTCTCGTGTCTAAGTTTTATATTGTGACGAAATTTGTCTAAGTTATGTCCTCGAGCCACGCTTGTATTCGACTGTTGCTTTGTGGCGAAATTTTCCTAAGTTATGTTCTCGAGCCACGCTTGTATTCAGCTGTTACTTTGTGGCGAAATTTGCCTAAGTTATGTCCTCGAGTGGAGATCCTTTCGACCCATTTGGTGGTCCGACGTACTTCGAAATGCGTCGGTCGTGCGGAGTGAAGCCTGCCTGGTCGGGCGAATGACCCAGATCGAGGTCGTATGCCCGTGGCGTGAACTGCCCATCGTGAGCTGGGTGTTCTGCCATGTGGGTACTTCGACAGTGGAGTTCGATTGAGGTGTCCCTGTCGGGCATCGTCGTTCGTCCTCGTTTGTCTGAATGGCGTTATGTCGTTTGGGTGTAGATTGGGCCCGTACCTTGGCCTGACTACGTGGTCGAGACATTTCTCTCTATTGACTAGATATGGATGTTCGACGGCGAGAATCCTTAGTGTTTAAGGGTTTTTAACTATAATACTGCTTTAGTTTAGCAGTGTTCCAGGGTCGTGGTAATGGTTCTCCGTCTAGCTGCTCGAGGTAGTATACCCCGGTACCTGTGGCGCCGTAGACGCGATAGGGCCCTTCCCAGTTCGCGGCCAATTTCCCTTCGCGGGAGTCTTTATGGTTTCTTCGTAATACCAGGCTGCCGATCTTGAACTCGCGTTTGATGACCTTGTCGTTGTAACGCAGGGCCACTCGTTATTTTAGAGTGGCCTCGCGCAGTGCTGCCCCCGATCGAATTTCCTCGACTAGGTCGAGTTCGTCCCTGAGTGCTTCGTCATTCATTTCTTCGTCAAGGGGCATTTCTGTCCGCCTGGAGGGTTCCCTGATTTCTACGGCGATGACGACCTCGGTGCCGTATGTTAGTCGAAAGAGGGTTTCGCCCGTCGTTGAATGGGGCGTGGTGCGATAAGCCCATAAAACGTTGTGCAGCTCCTCGACCCACCCTCTTTTAGCTTTGTCTAGCCAACATTTGAGTCATCATAGGATGACTCTGTTGGCGGCCTCGACTTGCCCGTTGGTTTGAGGGTGCTCGACTGAGGTGAAATGTTGTTTGGTTCCCAGTTTGGTGACGAAGTTTTGGAATCCGTGGTCGGTGAATTGGGTGCCGTTGTCGGTGACTAGTGCTTTTGGGATTCCGAACCTGGCGAGGATGTTTCTTTTGTAGAAATGGAGGATGTTGTGCGAGGTGATCTTTGCGAGAGCCTCGGCCTCTATCCATTTTGTGAAATAATCCACGACCACAATAAGGAACTTGTTTTGGTAAGTCCCTTGCGCGAATGGTCCGAGGATATCCATCCCCCAACATGCAAACGGCCACGGGGACGACAGTATGCTCAGCTCGTGAGGGGGGGGGGAGAGATGCATGTCGGTGTTCTTTTGGCACTTGTCACACTTCTTAACGTGTTCTTTGGCGTCCTGATGCATCGTCGGCCAATAGTACCCCGCTCGCAGGGATTTCCTCGCCAGGGACTTACCGCCCATGTGCTGGGCGTTAATCTCTTTGTGTATCTCCCACAATACCTCGGGGACTGTGGATTCGTCGATGCATTTCAGGAGGGGAATGGAGAACCCCCTGCAGTATAGTTTATACTCGAGCACCACGTAGGAGCATGCTCGTCTTTTCGTTGTGGTCGCTTCTGTCTAGACCGAAGGGAGCTCGCCCTTTGTCAAAAAATTGTACACCGGGGTCATCCAGCACGAGGTGTCTCCGATGGCGTGCACCTCGACTGGGTTCGAGGTTCTTTCGATGCTTGGGCGCGATAGGGATTCTTGTATGACGGATTTGTTTCCGCCCTTATTTCTTGTGCTTGCGAGCTTGGACAGTATGTCTGCCCTTGTGTTTTGCTCGCGCGGTACGTGTGATATTTCTGCTCGGTCGAACTTCTTCATGTGTTCTTTGACTAAGTTTAGGTATTCAATGAGGCTGTCGTTTTTATCTTGGTAACTCCCTTGGACTTGGGAAGCAACGAGTTGAGAGTCTGTGAAAATTTGTACCTCGCAGGCTCCTAGGTCCTCGGCTAGCCTTAGTCCTGCGAGCAGGGCCTCGTACCCTTCTTGGTTGTTCGAAGTCGGGAAGGAGAAGGTTAACGAGTGCTCGATTACTACGCCCTCCTCATTTTCTAGGAGGATCCCTGTGCCGCTTCCGGACGAGCTGGAAGCTTCGTCGACGAAGATGGTCCATTTGTGCTCTTTCCCTGCGGGTGGGTTGTGAGCGGTCATTTCCGCGACGAAGTTGGCCAGGGCTTGTGTCTTTAGAGCTTTCCTGCTCTCGTATTGAATGTCGAACTCGGAGAGTTCCAAGGACCATTTCAACATCCGGCCCGCCATGTCAAGTCGACCTAAGAGTTGTTTTATCGGTTGGTCGGTTCGCACTATGACTGTGTGGGCCAGAAAATAGTGTCTGAGTCTCCTCGCCGCGTTGACGAGGGCTAAAGCTACTTTTTCTATCTGTTGGTATCTGCTCTCGGGTCCTTGTAGGGCTTTGCTCGTGAAATAAATGGGTTTTTTCCTGTCGGTGGTCTCGCGAATGAGAGCCGCGCTGATGGCCTCGTTCAAGACGGCCAAGTATAGGAATAAAGGCTCCCCATCTACTGGTCGAGACAGTACGGGCGGTTGGGATAGACTTTGTTTTAGGTGGCGCAGTGCCCGTTCACATTCCTCGGTCCATTCGAAGGCCGCTTCTTTGCGAAGGAGTTTGAAGAAGGGGAGGGCATGGTGAGCGGATCTCGCGATGAAGCGGGACATCGAGGTGAGCATGATGTTCATGACTTGTATTGATCTCTTCGACGTAGGTGTCGGGAGGTCGGAGAAGGCTCGACATTTGTCGGGATTGGCTTAGATCCCTCGTTCTGTTAGGTAAAACCCGAGGAATTTCCCTGCTTTGACTCCGAAAGTGCACTTCTCGGGATTGAACCTCATCTTACATTGTCTTGCTTGGGCGAAGACTGCTTTGAGGTGGGCTGCGTGATCGGTGTCTGCTCGGGACTTGACGATCATGTCATCCATGTAAACCTCGAGCATGTCTCTGATTTGTTTGTGGAACACTTTGTTCGTCATACGTTGGTAAGTTTCCCCTGCGTTCTTTAGTCCAAAGGGCATTACGTTGTAGTAATAGTTGCCTGAGCTGGTCATGAAGGCAGTGCAATGTTTGTTGCCCATGGCCATTGGGATTTGGTTATAGCCTGAATAGGCATCCATGAACGACAATATTTTGTAACTGGCCAAGTTGTCGACCAGCATATCTATGTTCGGTAAAGGAAAAGCATCCTTCGGGCATGCCCGATTGAGATCAGTATAATCAACACACATCCGCCATTTTCCATTATTCTTTTTGACTAGTACAACATTTGACATCCAGGTTGAATACCGGGCTTCAGAAATAAAATTTGCCTCTAGGAGGTCTTTTATAGCTTTTTCAGCAGCCTCTGTTTTCTCCGGAGACTGCCTACGCCTATGTTGTACTATTGCCTTAGCGGCTGGGTCTATGGCGAGACGGTGACAGGCGACCTCAGGGTCGAGTCTGGGAATCTCCACGGTGCTCCAGGCAAACAAGTCAGCATTCTCGCGTAAGCAGGCTTTGATTTGCTTCTTTTCCAGGTCGGGGAGGTCGGTACCAATCTTCACTCCTTTGCTTAGGTCCTCGCCGAGGGGGACGAGCTCGAAGTCCCCGTCCAAAATTGGTCGGAGGGGGATTTGCTCGCCGTGGGGAGGTTCGTCCTGATCAAAACGGGTGTCCAGAGCTATGGAGTCGACCTTTGGGGGAGCTCTCTGCTCTTCTGTTTTGACGGGCTCTGGCCTGTCGGGCTCCTGTCGTGCCGTCGCTGGTCTTTTGGTGGGCCTTGTCCTAGTGTCGACCGTGTCGCGTCCCTTGGATGCGGCGTTGAAAGACCTTCGAGCAGCAGCCAGGTCCCCCTGGATGGTGGCGACCCACGCCCTCTTGGTGTAGAACTTCTTCTTCAAGTGGACGGTGGAAGGTACTGCGGTCAGTTTTGCCAGTGTTGGTTTCCCCAGGATGCAGTTGTAGAGGGACGGGCAGTCGATGACGAGGAAACGCACCTTGACCTGCCTTGTCGCCGTGTCCTCGCTGAAGGTAACCATAAGCTCGACATATCCCCAAGGTTTGGAGGTTGAGCCATTGAAGCCCTGTAAGTACGACCCCATATACGGCGAGAGGTGCGAGTCATCTAGCTGCAGGGTCCAGAATAATTGGCTGTACATCACGTTGACGGAACTTCCTTCGTCGACGAGGATGTGATGTAAGTCAAAGTTAGCCATTCTTTCTCTTATTAGCAGAGGAATGACCGCGTTGGCGGTTCCTCTGGGGATCTTTTCGAGGTAAAAGGTGATAGGCTCCGACCTACCTTTCACCCTTTCAAAAGTCACCATCTGAGGAGGGGCAGAGTCGACCAGTTCATCCAGCTTCCTCTTGGCCGAATTTATGGTTAGGTCGTTGAATCTTCCACCATTGATGACCATGGTGGAGGGAAAATACTCCCACCTGCTGTGTGTCGTGAGCGGCTTCTGCAGGAGTTCGGGGACGTAGAAGTCCTCTGGTCTGGTGATGGGGACCGATTCGTCAGATGGTCGGGCGTCCTCCTTTGGTTCTCTCGTCTCTCGGGAGTCACGACGAGGAGTGTCGTTTCGCCGATATTGAGCGATCCTTCCTCCCTTGATGAGGGTTTCGATGGCATCCTTGAGGTGGATGCAGTCTTCAGTCAGATGACCATGGCTCCTATGGTACTGACAGTATTTTCTCTTGTCTACTCCGGGCTTGGCAAGGGCAGGTCGAGGGCGCTTGACGCTGCCATCTTTGAAATCCGTGCTGGCACACTCCGCCAAGATACGCTCGCGAGAAGCGGTGAGCAGAGTGTATTCTGTGAAACGCTCCGAGGGTCCTCTCTGTTCTCGGACTTCTCGGGGTCTGTCCTCTTTTCTTTTCTTCCTGGTTCGTCGAGGAGGAGCGGCTTCTTTGCGCGGGTTGCTGCTGGATCCACGAGTTCTAGGGTCTCGGGCTTTGTTGGCCGCATCCCTTTCCTCGTAATCCATATATGCCCGGGCCTTCTCGAGGAGAGCATCGAATGTTCGGGGTGGTTCGATGCCCACCGCCTTTCTGAATTCTGTGTCGGGGAGGAGCCCCCTCTCCAGCAAGTACCTTTTCATGTGGTCCACTCAGGGGACCTGTATGGCTTCGCGATTGAAGAGATTGATAAATTCTCTCAAGGTTTCATCCTGTCTCTGGATGATGGCCTCGAGTGCTGCCTCGGTCTTCGGTTGTCGTTGAGACGCAGTGAACGAACTTATGAATTGATTCTTCAGGTTTCGCCACAAGGTGATTGATCCCGGGGCGAGGCCTTTATACCAATCCATTGCTTCCTTTCTGAGGGTCGTGGGAAACAATCACCATTTGATGGGTCCCCCGACATTATGGTAATGCAGCATAGCCTCGAACCCGTCTATGTGGTCGACTGGGTCCGCGACTCTGTCGTATTCTTTCAGATGTGGAGGCTTCTCCATGCCCAGGGGAATGGGCGCCTCCATGATGGCTTATGAAAGGGGACCGCGGGAGTCGTCCTCGTCACTTCTCTCTGGGGACAGGGATGGGGACTTGAGATATTGTCGGGCCCGACGGTCCTGGTCGTGTAGGGTGCCCCTTGAGCGGGATGCTCGTTAGTCTATTCTTTCGTGCTTGTCTCTGGAGTGTCTTCTTTCTTGCTGTATGGGGCCATGATTGCACCCTCCGGCTTCAATTACGGGTTGCCTCTCCAAGGGGGGTCGTCTCCCCGACGGTCGGGGCGACAGGCTCCGGGAGGTGTCTCTGTATTGTCTCCGCGGAGGAGACGGGAGATGTACCTCTGTTACTCGAGGAGGTGGGGTCTGAGGCCTCCTGTGTCTCCTCGCGGGTCTTCTATCGTCTTCTAGCTCTCTCAATCTTTCCCCCTGGGCAAAGATGAGGTAGTTGGTTTGATTGATCGCCGCGAATAGTGCACGGGTCGTGGCATCTGCCCCGGCGGGGACAAGGACTTCCTGAAATTGGGCAGTTGGATACTTTGGGGGAGCCGTATTGTCTTCTTCGAGTGGCGGAGGGACTGAAGAAGATGAGGCAGTAGCTCCATCGCGGTGGATCGAGGGCCCGGGGATGGTGCCCCCGGGGAGTGTACTATGGCCGGGGTTGCCGGCGTTGTCGGGAATTCCATTTTTATCCGCGAGGTTGTTGTTGGCGTCGATGACGCGGATGTTATGGTCGTCCCGAACTTGGTCAGCCATGACGGTAGGAGGTGATTTGAGCTTTGGTCTTCAAGAGTTTGCAAGACGGGGAATCTAGTTCCCACAGACAGTGCCACTGATCTTACCTGATCAGGCTTGGACCGTCACGACTGGCTCGGGCAGAATTTGAGTGAGATGGGGGGGGGGGTACCTGCAAGACACTCTGATGCTAAAATGAGTGACAGAATGAGCAGGCAAAAAGTGTATAGATGCGTAAGAGATGAATACCTGACCCTCTAGGAACAAAGGGTATTTATAGCCCCCAGCGCTGGGCCAAGGTCCCCTCATTGGGCCGACCAGAACTGGCCCAATAAAGGAACTGCCAGGTTCTACGTGTGTAGTAGGGCTCCACACGTGGTCCCCTTCCTGGTGATGCTCTGCGAAGAATGAGGAGGGACGAAGACGCGGTCTTTCTGGAGTTTAGATGATTTGATAACAGTCAGAGAGGACAGAATCTGCCCTATGGGGAGGGTGCTCGAGCAGGACCCGAGCTGGAATTCCCTTGGTCGGGGACACCATGTGCGCGGGTAATGGCAGGCGTGGCTACAGTCTGTGGTTGGCCACGTCGGCGGCGATCCGCGGGTGCGTATTCCTCGAGGAGTTTGCTTGGGTTGGGCCTTTATCTGCGCTTTGGGCCTGGGCGGGCCCAGTCCAGAACAGTTATAAACTTAATTTTTTTTAATTAATTAGATTTAGGCTTATTTTATTTTCTTAAAAGAAACATAGAATTTATACTTTTCCTAATTTAATCAATTTTCATATTATTTAGTCTAGTGTTAAAATCTTCATAAAACTTAAAAATATTTTCTCTTCTAAATTAAAATTAGTTTATTTTTTTTTTTTATAAATATTTTAGGTCATTAGGTTAAAAACTAATAACTTTCATTAACAAGGACAAAACCAAATAAAATTCATTCCTTTTTTTTATTCATTACTTTATACATTATTCCTTTTCATATCTTGTACATTTATCTGTTCAATTCAATATGGTTGTAATAACTTAATTAGGGTTTAATTTCTTGCAATCCCCATTTATACTTTGCACACCCCCTTCCCACAAATCATGTAATAGCTTAGTATTTTTATTTTCCGCAATTTAAATGCTTTATATTCACATGCTAGTAATTAGGATTTGTATGGAAAGAATAAAAATCAATCAAATAGAAAATCCCAATTCAAGACAAAAACAAGCATGAAAACAATACACTAGCACACAAGCACCCCTAGGGTAAAATCCACCTGGTTGCCTTACAAAATGGTCATATTACGTATGTGAGGTATCTTAGCAAAAACAAATGAATACAAGATCATAGTCCCTCGATGACGCTATCTAAGTTGTCTTACAAATGACCTTAGTCCCTAAAAGAGAATGCTAAGATGCCTTGCAACATTGCTAATTATGGTTATACGATGACCCACACCCATCCCGTTTACATCCAAAGAAAGGTTACTTACCAAATCAATGGTAAGATAATAATCTCAAAGTAAAGGAAATGCACAAGAAAGACTTTTGAATAGGTAGAATGCTCCTAATTACTTGCTCAATTTCAAACAAAACATCCTTGCTATTCTCAAAACAAACACCTACACATTTCAAAACATCTTACAAACTTGGAAACATTTTCAAAAGATCAACATTTTTGTGTACATTCCTACGAACGAGAATCATTACAAAGATTGCCTAAACAAAGGCCTCTTTACAAAATACTTTCAAAAACCACACTAAGCACAATTTCAAACAAAAGCAAGTGATCTAACAAGTAACTAAGAGCCCATGGAAAACCATGGATGAAAAGGGTGCTAATACCTTCCCTTTTCATAATCTATCCCCCGAACCTAAGAAATAATCTCAAAGGTCTTTCCTGTGCTTTTTCACCTTTCCCTTTGGATAAAATAAAAGTTGGTGGAGACTCTTACTAATCGCAACATTTGCGATTAAACGTAAAACCTTCAAGTCAGTTCTCCCACCGCACCACAGAACCGGAGACTCTGCTAGGAAGTTTTTATGGAAGTGGGGTTACCTTAGGGCTAGATCACATCTATTTTCTTTCATTATTTGATTTGTATGCTTTACATTATGGTTCTTTGTTTGGGTTTGAATCCTCTACCTGGATTTAGGATACCTTATAGGTAAGTAGCAATACGTTGTGGAAACTGTGCGGGGTATACCAACATGGTCTAAGCAATAGCTACATTAGTGCGACATATTTGTGGGTACCGGTAGCCTTTGAGTTAATCAAAGAGAATACGGGGCCGCTGAGTGATGTCATAAAGCACTAATGAACTTTTAGAACCTTTAGTTGACCAACTTGGCCTTTAGGGTGTAGTGAGATGACCGGCTTTGGTGCAGTCCGAAGTTGGTAGATACTAGATACTACACTCATTGAGGTTTGGTTTCTTGGGATATTTCGGTTTCCATTAAAGAGGCTTGTGCTGAAACAATGACCAAGGAAACAAACCAGTGATATTGAGCTTCTTAGAACCCGGTTACTATTACTAGGACAGGTTTAAGCCAACTAAACTTCAAGAGGGTACTTACCTATAAAACTCCATGCAAGCCTAAACCTAAGGATTTGTCTGTTTTATTTGTATATGCATACTTGTATATAACATCATGAACATCATATACATCCACTAACCATTTCAAGGATTTTGGGATTCATCTTTGTTCTTGTTTTGTAGGATATGGATTCACTTCGCTAGAAAACTATTCAAGTCAATCTTGTAAGGATACCTCCACAACTTAGGAGATAGCTTCAAGGATTACTGAAAACTCTCAATTCAGTGAGAGACATGGTCGCCTACTCAACTTGGTCACCTCCAACACAAATGAGGACATGATAAAGGTGCTTTTTCAGTTCTTTGATCCTTTACACAATTGCTTCACATTTCCCGACTATCAACTTGTGCCTACTTTGGAAGAATTCTCCCAACTCTTGAGGATTCCCATTCTCAATCAACTACCTTTCAACGGTACGGAAAGATACCCAAAGCCTGAAGAGATTGCTCAAGCTCTACACTTTCACTCATCTGATATCATAACTCATTGGGAAACAAGGAGTGGTGTTAAAGGTTTCTTAGCAAAGTTCTTGTTCGAGAAAGCCCAAAGCTGTTGGAACTCCTTGGACTTGCAAGCCTTTGAGGAAATTGTGGCTCTCCTCATCTATGGGATGGTTTTGTTTCCAAATCCTGACCAACTGATAGATGTCAACACCGTCAAAATCTTCATATCCCGTAACCCGGTGCTTACATTTCTAGGAGATATCCTACACTCTTTTCACACTCGCACAATGAGGAAAATAGGTGTCCTTATGTGTTGCACTCCTCTCTTGGAAAGATGGTTTATTTCTCATCTTCCCCAATCTGTATTAAAAAATGAGCAAGGTTCAAGGTGGTCACAAAGGTTGATGACGCTCAAATATTCAGACATTCATTGGTGCTCCCGATCCAAAGAGAATGTTATCATTGTCGACCATTGTGGAAAATTCCCTAATGTAACTTTACTTGGAATTATGGGAGGTATCACCTACAACCCATGCTTAGCCTTAAGACAGTTTGGTTACGCCCGAAGGGATGGCCCGCACGAGATGCTGATTTAAGGTTTGGTATTTGACTACGACTACAACGATCAAGGTCTTCGCCAGAGATTTATCCGAGATTGGAGGATGTTGAATAAGGTGGATAGCAAGACTTTGGGGCACAATAATTCCATCCCTCTTGAGTCTTACCTCAAATGGGTACGAACTCGTGCTCAGAGTCTTATGATGCCTTACCCCTCCATTCTCCCGGTAATCATTGAGCCTGTTATGGAGGGAGATGTTCCATACACTATCCTACATCCTGATATGCCCACCTCTCTTGAAGACCTACAAAGAGATTGGATACAACTCAAGGGAGAGCGAGATACTTTTGAAGCCCAATTCTATGCAAGCGAGAAAAAGGTTTTGGAACTCACTAGACTACTTCATGAGGAGCAGACTCTGAATGCCTACATCGCACCAAAGAGGATGCCAACTACCTTTTTATCTTAGAGTTTTTGTATTATTTTTCCCGAGAAGACATTGATGTACTCGAGCTTTAATCTATTAATATAACATGTGTTTCCGTTTTGTCTAAAACAAATTTTAATTTTAAAATCCTTGAAATCATTGCATACACATTTACCATTCATCATAACATAAGTATGTTTCTTGCAACAAGTCTCCTCATCTCTCTACTGTTTATTTCAGAGAGATGGATCTCGAGCAAACAGAGAAGGACCTCCAAGCTCAGAATGCACAGTTTCAACAGTTTCTCTTGACCCTAGCCAAAGGACAAGAAGAGTTGAAGACTTTGCTGGATGAGGAGAAGAAAAAGAAGACAGAGAAGGTGACCGGAGTCCTAAACATGGGAAGAAGATTTCATGGGCAGACAAGAAGGACCCTAGATTTTTCAATTACATTCGGTGAAAGAGACAAGCAAGAAGGGAAAGGCAAGGAAACAGTTGTCCCGTCAGAATCAGAAGAGGAAGAGGAAGAATAAGACTATTCTAAAGAACAATACCCTCCAGCTGATGACAAGTATAAACATCTCGAAGAGCGATTGAGTGCAATGGAAATCCAAAAAGTGCTTGGCTTGGACTTTGAGGATTTGGTTTGGTGTCGGGGATTGTCATTCCCCAGAAATTCAAAGCACCTGTGTTCGCCAAGTATGACAGAGTCTCATGTCCAAAAATGCATCTCTGATCCCATGTGAGGAAAATCCAACCCCATACCGCTGACAAAGACTTATGGGTACACATCTTCAAAGACAATCTGTCTGATACTCAACTTGACTGGTTTTACCAACTAGAAAGTGCCAACATTCACAACTGGGAAGATCTTATTGCAGCCTTCTACAAACAATACCAATACAATTCTGACCTTGCACCTACCCGTACTCAACTTCAGAGTATGGCCATGGCTTCAAATGAAGGCTTCAAGGACTATGCGTAAAAATGGAGAGATTTAGCCGGAAGAGTTCAACCTCCTCTATATGAGAGAGAGTTGGTAGACATGTTCTTGGGAACCTTGGTTGGTCCCTTCTTCAATCACTTGATTGGAAGTTCATCAGCAGGTTTTACTGAGTTGATATTGACCGGAGAAAGGGTAGAAGCCGGTGTAAAGAATGGAAAGATCCAAAAAGATACATCCTCTTCTGCAGTTGTAAGGAAGCCTTTCATCAGAAAGAAAGAGGTGGTTGCTGTATATCCGCAAAGAAATCAAGATAGGTCCAAGCGCCGTCCAATGGTGAGGGATGTGATGATACCTAAACATGCGCCTGATCAATAAAGAAACAATCAACCGAGGATGGAAAGACCGGTCAGACAGTTCACCTGAATTAACATGACCCTATTTCAGGTATTACCGCATCTACTAAGATCCAATTTGGTGACCTTGAAAGAAACTCCGAAAAACCCCAATACAACCTCTCCTCACTATCAACCCAATGCCCGTTGCGCATATCACTCTGAAAGTCCTGGCCATGACACTAATAATTGTTGGGCTCTAAAGAATAAAATACAAGACTTCATGGAAGCAAAAGAGATTGAATTTGATGCGCCCGAAAAGCCAAATGTCATTTTTGCCCCTACGCCAAAACATGGTCATAATACCAATGCCATTGAAGAAGAAATGTTTGTTACTTCAGTTGATGAACTTATGACCCCACTCCTGACTATTAAAGTGAACTTGTTGAATGTCGGTGTGTTCTCGGGCTGTGATGAAGGCTGTCATTTCTGTTTGTCCTCACTAACCAGCTGTCCTTTGTTGAAAACAGGCGTTCAGTGCCTAATAGATAACAAAGAAATTTTGTTTGAAAATACTTCTGTTCCACCTGTTCCTTTTAAATGTATCTCTATCATTACCATTTCCACCAATTCTTCTAGGGTCTCCACCAAAAGACCCGTTAGAATTACATCAGTTCTGAAAGAAACTCCTTTAATAATCACAATGCCTGGACCAATCCCGTATACGTCAGACAAAACTGTACCATGGAATTATGGAGGGGATGTCTACTACCACGGTATTAAGCAGGATTGGCCAGCCGCCGAAGATTCGTGTTCCGAGAAAGTCAACTCCGACATCAGTAATATTGCAGGAACTAGCAAGATTACCCAAAGCGGAAGGGTATTCTCTCCAAAAATTGCTCCCCCAAAAGCAGTTTCTGGACCCGTAATCATTCCTGTTGTTGCTCCCCAGAAGGCTATTCCCAGTCCTACAATCGTCTCCACTAATACTCCAACTAACAAAGATGTTACAATCCCTGTTATCATTCCTACTAACACTCCTGCTGCCAAGTTAACCGAGACTCGAGGAAAAGGTGTTCTGGTTGAGTTTGTCAAGACAAAGACACAATCATTGGCTATCCCTGAGACCTCCCGGAAGGAGATGGAGGAAATTCTAAAAATCATAAAAATAAGCGACTACGATGTAGTTGAGCAACTGGGGCAAACTCCATCTAAAATTTCCATGCTAGCTTTACTACTATGTTCCGAGGCGCACGCAAAAGCCTTGGTAAAATTCCTGAAAACTGCCCATGTAGCCCAAGAGACATCTGCCGATCAGTTCCAAGACTGCGTAGCCAGCTTGACTGCAGATAATGGCTTAGGTTTTTCAGATGATGATCTAACGCTAAGGGGAAGGAAGCATAATGAGGCATTTCATGTCTCAGTTAAATGTAGGGGCACGACGTTGGCTCATGTGTTAGTCGATACTGGTTCATCCCTAAATGTATTTCCTAAAAAGGCTCTTGATAGGCTTGACTATGAGGGATTGACATTGAAGCCAAGTAACATAGTAGTAAGGGCTTTTGACAGCTCGAAAAGGACGGTACATGAGGAGGTAGACATTCCCATAAAAGTTGGAACACAAACATTCAATTCAACTTTTTACGTAATGGATATTCGCCCCTCATATTCTTAATTGCTAGGTCGACCGTGGATTCACAATGCCAGTGCCGTTACTTCTACATTGCACCAAATGCTAAAATATCCAATTCAAGGGAAGATTATCACCGTTCATAGAGAAGAAGAGTATATGATCAGCCATCTCAATTCCTTCAGATATGTGGAATTAGATGGTGAATTTATTGAAACTCTATTTCAACACTTTGAAGAAGTCCCCCAAGATGTGGCAGTGACCAAGGTTGTGTCTCAGGTTCCCAAGATTACAAGGCCTCCACTCCGGATGTCATCTCTGAAGGATGCCTAGGCAGTAATAGAAGAAGGTGGGTGCATTATTTGGGGACAACTCCCGGATATCCCATACAAGTAAGATAAGTTTGGTTTGAGTTTCTCTTCAAGTGCTCAGAAGGTTGTACACTATGCTCGTGCCAGAGGACCACCCCTGAAGATCAGCAACCGCGAGGTCAACACCGTAGAAGATGATGAAGATATCTGTGACTTGGAAGACTGGATATTCCCAACTGTCAGTGGATGGCTCAACAACTGGGAGGCTAGAGATTTTTTCCCGATCACTTTTATCCCACAGTAATCTGTATTTACATTTTGTTGGATCTGTAATATTAAAATAATTCGCACTCTTAAAACCTCGTGTCTTACCAGAGGCACAATGGTCCATTTGTAAGGGTTATTATCTCATTTTCATATGACATCAATGAATCATGGACGTTTTCGCATACAAAATTTTATGCTCATTGTTTTTCTTTTTACATTTTCATTTCTTTCAAAGATAGCTATACCCTTACACACACTCACACTCACAATGCAGGTATACATCCATTCGGGATCCCATGGGTAACGATACTGCTATGGCCTTTTGTGACTCTGAGAATCTAATCTACCAAGAAGAAGACAAAGGCGGGGAAGATTGTGAAGTACCAGGGGAACTTGCCAGACTACTACAACAAGAAGAGAGAACCATTCGGCCTCACGAGGAACCCGTGGATACAATCAACCTAGGTACCAAAGAAGACAAAAAAGATGTCAAGATGGGTGCCAATCCAGAACCCGGTGTCAAGGAGCGTCTTATTCAGTTGTTACACGATTATGTTGAAGTCTTTTGCTGGTCGTATGAAGACATGTCGGGACTTGATGTAGACATTATGGTACATCATCTGCCTACAAGAGAGGATTGTCCGCCAGTAAAGCAAAAGGTTCGCCGCATGAGGCCTGATATGTCAGAAAATATTAAAGCAGAAGTTATGAAGCAATTCAACGCTGGATTCTTGGCTGTCACCTCTTATCCCCAATGGGTTGCCAATGTTGTTCCCGTGCCCAAAAAGGACGGGAAAGTGCGAATGTGTGTGGACTACAAAGATTTGAATAGGGCAAGCCCTAAGGATGATTTTCCACTCCCCCACATTGATATTCTAGTTGACAATACGGCACAACACAAAGTGTTTTCCTTCATGGATGGATTCTCAGGTTACAATCAAATCAAAATGGCGCCTGAGGACATGGAGAAAACAACGTTTGTTACGCAGTGGGGCACTTTCTTCTATAAGGTGATGCCATTCGGACTAAAGAATGCTGGGGCAACCTATCAGCATGCCTTGGTAGCTTTATTTCATGACATGATACATCACGAAATAGAGGTATACATGGAATATATGATAGCCAGATCTCAAACAGAAGAAGAGCATCTTGATCACTTACAAAAACTGTTTGAGAGACTGAAGAAGTACAAGCTGAGGTTGAATCCAAACAAATGCATATTTAGGGTACGGTCTGGTAAACTCCTAGGCTTTATCGTCAGCAACAAAGGTATCGAGGTCGATCCTGCCAAAATTAAAGCAATACAAGAGATGCCTACTCCTCATACTGAGAAGGAAGTCAGAGGATTCTTGGGGCGTTTGAACTACATTTCCAAATTCATCTCTCACATGACAGCTACTTGTGAACCAATCTTCATATTGTTGAAGAAAGATCAAGTAGTTAGATGGAATGACGAGTGCCAAGTTGCTTTTGACAAAATCAAAGAATACTTACAAGAGCCTCATGTTTTGATGCCACCAGTTGAAGGAAGACCATTGATCATGTATCTGACTGTTTTGGAAAATTCAATAAGGTGTGTGTTGGGGAAGCATGACGAGTCTGGCCGAAAAGAGCACACTATTTATTACCTGAGCAAAAAGTTTACCGACTGTGAAACAATATATTCACTGCTCGAGAAAACTTTCTGCGCTCTGGCATGGGCTGCTCGCCGGCTAAGATAGTATATGCTGACCCATACTACCTTATTGATATCTAAAATGGATTCGATAAAATACATCTTCGAGAAACCTGCTCTCTCCGGGAGAATAGCGAGATGGCAGATGATCCTAATAGAGTACAACATACAATATAACACCCAGAAGGCAATAAAGGGCTGTGTATTAGCTAATCACCTTGCTCACCAAGCCGTGGAAGACTACCAATCCATGAAGTTCAAATTTCCGAATGAAGACATCATGACGTTAGACAACTGTAAAGAATCCAGGCCACGTGACGGACCTGAACAAGGATCCCGATGGACCCTATTCTTTGATGGGGAATCCAACTCACTTGGCAATGGTATCGGTGTTGTACTTATATCTCCATAAGGGTGTCATAGTCCCTTTACTTCCAGACTCTACTTCAATTGTACGAACAACGTGGCGGAATACGAAGCGTGCATCTTTGGCCTCAGAGCTGCCATAGACCTAGGGATCAAATCTTTGAGTGTGTTCGGAGATTCAGCTTTGGTCATCACTCAAATAAAATGGGAATGGGACACCAAACACCCTAACCTGATTCCTTACAAAGAACATTTTTTGACATTGCTACCACATTTTGAGAAGATTACCTTCGAGCATTTCCCGCGAGAAGAAAATCAGCTTGCAGACGTACTAGCCACAATTTCATCCATGTTTAAACTTAAATGGGATAACGAGACTCCCCAAATCACCATCGAACGAATGGATGAACCAGCACGCTGTCACAAGATTAATAATAAAAAAGTAGTGGACCAGCCCTGGTTTCACGAAGTCAAGAGGTATCTCGAGGCTCAAGAATATCCAGAAGGAGCTTCAGTTAATGATAAGAAGTTCTTAAGAAGATTCTCTTCTAAATTCATCCTTAGTAATGGCATCCTGTACAAACGCAATCATGACTCTGTGTTACTTCGGTGCGTAGATAAGGTTGAAGCTGAAAGGATCATGGATGAATTGCATGAAGGCGCTTTTGGCACCCATTCCAGTGGGCATACGATGGCAAAGAAAATCCTACGAGCAGGCTATTACTGGTCTACCTTGGAAGCATATTGCTATCAACACTCTCAAACCTGCCATAAATGTCAGATTTATGCTGACAAGGTGCACGTACCTCCAGTTCCTCTGAACGTCTTGACGGCTCCTTGGTCCTTTGCTATGTGGTGGATTGATATGATTGGGGAAATCAAGCCAACAACCTCCAATTGACACCGCTTCATCCTAGTGGCCATTGACTACTTTACAAAGTGGGTTGAGGAAGGCTCCTTTGCCCCTGTTACCAAGAATGTTGTTGGCCGTTTCATCAAGAAAAATCTCATTTGCCTGTATGGTATCCCAGAGAGGATCATCACTGACAATGGTACAAATCTCAACAACACTATGATCACCGCCTTGTGCGAGCAATTCAAGATTCAGCATCACAATTCTTCTCGTTACCGGCCGAAGATGAATGGTGTTGTCGAAGCTGTAAATAAGAACATTAAAAAGATCATACAGAAAATGACAGTCACATACAAAGACTGGCATGAGATGCTACCATTCGCTCTCCACGGGTATCGTACCACAACTCGCACATAAACCGGGGCAACACCCTATTCTCTGGTTTACGGCATGGAGGCTATCTTGCCTATCAAGGTCCAGATCCCCTCTCTGAGGATTATGAAGGATACAGGGCTGAACGAAGACGATTGGATCCAGACTCGAATTGATCAACTGAACTTGATTGATGAGAAGAGACTTACTGCTGTTTGCCATGGTCAAATGTATCAAAAACGGATGATCAAGGCTTTCAAGAAGAAGGTAAGATGCCAAGTGTATCAAGTTGGGGATCTAGTGATCAAACGCATCATAATGCCACAAGGTGATCCCAAGGGCAAATGGACTCCTGCCTATGAAGGACCATTTGTAATCAAAAACATTTTCTCTAGTGGGGCAATGATCTTGACCACCATGGATGGCAATGACCTGCCGCATCCTGTGAACGCGAACATAGTCAAAAGATACTACGCATAAGAGACCCTCTAGGTTGACATACCAAGGCAAAACAAGGGCATCTTGGAAAACCAAAAAGGTTCGGGCAAAAATTAGGGATAAAACAAAAAATCTGTACACCCGGCGAGTTGAAAACCCGAAAGGGCGACTTGGGCAAAAAAGGGTTTTGCGGTGGACTGAAAACCAGAAAAGGCGGTCCAGGAAAAAGTTAGGGAATTAAAGAGTATGACTATGTCCCATTGGATCACTTTGAGGACAAACTTTGGCTTTAACTTGTGAACTCGACATTTCTGACTAGTTCAATCATCTTCGAACAAAGCAACAAATAGACAAAATGCTCAGAGATACAAAGGCTATAGCAGAATGGGAACCCCATGTGATAATTACACATAGTTATCTTTTCTTCGTATTAAAATTTTCATTTTTTTCTTACGACGACGTTCTCCTACTAGAGTGTTTGTCTCACTGTACAAAAATATTTACTCAAAGTCAATACAAACATATTCCTTTGAAAGTGAAAAACTATCTGTTTTTCTTTACTCTTGTGTTTTGTTTACAAAAACGTCCAATGATTCATTGTTGAACATATGCATTTGAATATAATTACTATTTTACAAATAAGAAAAATAAAAAGACAACCACTAATGGCTTTAAGAGGTAGGGAAATCTCTCTAAGCTATTTCCATAAATCCCCCACAGTGTACAGTTTAATACCCAGCGTAACAAGCTTCCAATTATCAATCCCCAGTAGAAGTCGTTCAAATTATCAGGATTTCCCAACAGGATTTTACAAGCAGTATACGACATTTCCCTTACAATAGAGTTTGTTTCTCTAAGCGGAAATTCATCAACACTTCAACTTCACAAAGACTTACACTCCATATCCTCAGCAGCAGTCAGGGATTTATTTTCCCCAATCCAACAGTAGTGTGGAAGATTAGATCGCATGCGCATACATCACATCCATATATCATAAGCATCGATAAAACGAACACATTATATCATACATTTCATACAACATGACCTTGCATTTTAACTAACATTTTACCCTTTTCAGGATAAGATTAACAACTATCATTAACAATGTTCAGAGTTTTCAGATACAGTTCAGATACACTCCAGACATGGATGCCATTCTGATACTCATTCGGATTCAACTCTCAGATACAGTTCAGATACGTTCCAGACACGGATGCCATTCTGATACTCATTCAGATTCAACTCTCAAATACATATCAGATTCAACTCTCAAGCACTGATGACTGAAAATTAGGGTTTGAGATTGCACAAGGATAATTGAACTTTTAATGCCCCATATGAATTTCATGGATTACTATGGACCCTCAAGATTACTCATGTCAAGTTTTAAGCCTTGGATCACACTTTTGATCAGTAAATTGAATAGTGGACCTAAAAATCAATTGTATTAGGGAAAAAGTCAACTATGGCCAATTCACAGTCAAGCTTCATAATTTTTTATCCACATCAACACTTTAGACTCATATATATCATTTGATCAATTTTGGACCAAAATTCCTCAAGAAATTTGATCAAATCCCCAAAAGGGCAAAATGGTCAAAATTAGGGTTTTGACTAAGAAGGGGAAATTTTTGATTTTTAACCTAGCAATAGGTCAATTGGTTTAAGGCATGATCTCAAGAGTCCAATTGCACCATTTTTACCTAATGGCATGGTTCAAAATATTGCAAGTCCATTGGATCGACAGATGAATTTGGCAGTCAACTGATCAAAAGTCAATTGTATATTGAAAAGTCAAACCTTGACTTTTTTGGTCAAATTCAAGTGCCAAAGATCATAATTCATCAAAACATGTCAAAATATGAAAATTATTCATCAAGAAGTCAAAAAGTCGAGATTTCATTTTGAAAAGTCAAAATTTCCAAACATAGAAATTTTTCTAAGTGTTGAAAATCCATGTTTTTTTCATAATATTGAGCCAAATTTCCACCATGATGCAAGATGATTCAAGAGAAACTTCCAACATGAAAGTTGTAGATCTCCATGAAATCTACAACTTTGCCTCACACAACTTCTGCTAAAAATTCGTGGATCTCAAGTTACAATTTCAAGAACATAGGGTCATGAAACTAAACACTTAGTGAAATTTTGCCCTAATTTGGTCAGGATTCTGACTCAAATTCATGGAACTTTTTCATATATTTCCAAGGTGAATCTTCAAAAGCAATTCAAAGATGGGTTGTGTGATAGGTGGGAATGAGAACTGACTATTTTGGAATGCTGGTTCGCGTTTTGCGTTTGTTTTTGCAAAATGTCGCGGTAAGCAAGAGTCGCCACCGTCCTTTATTTTATCCAACAAGGAAAGGACAAAAGCACAGAAAAATTCATTTTTGAGATGTTTCTCGGGTTCGGGAGGTAGATTATAGAAAGGGAAGGTGCTAGCACCGTTTCTATTTGTGGTTATCCACGAGCTCTTAGGTACTTGCTCATTGTGTTTTCAAAAGTTTGCTTTTCTTTATGTTTGTGGGTTTGAAAGAGTTTTTTGTTTTGAAAGGGGTGTAAGTGCGGAAAGTTTTGTTTTGTTTTAAAAAGGAGCAAGTACTTAATAACCAATCTACCTACTCAAAAAGGAATTAATCTATACAAGTGTCCTTTAGACAATGCTATCCCACTATTGAGGAGTAGGTAGCATCATTGTTGGAGTTTTCGGGTCAATTCGATTAAGGGACGTGTGGTCACTAAAGCAATGTTAGGACGCCTTAGCGGTAACCCTAATATCCTAGATCATTTTTCCGAGGTAACCGTTTCAAGGAAACTATGATCTTTGGACAAGAGGGCGACCTCTAAAACTTCCTATACTCAATGACCACGTTCGAGGCAACCAAGTGAGGTGTACCCTAAGAGTGGCATGTGCAAGTGTGTTAGTTCGGTTAATTTTATCTGTACAAATTATGGGTGAGCTATTGTTGATTTTAAGTTAAAGATTGATCTTGTCATGCATTGCCTATTTATCAAACATCTAACAGTTAATATTGTGCGGAAATTAATTTGCGGGAAATTAAATCTAAGCTATTACAAGGCGTCGGGTATTTACATCGCCGAAAAAAACCCTTTTAATTTAAATTGCGGAAGGTAAATAAAAGCGATAAATAATTAAAAGTCCTATTGAAACTATTACATACTGGAAGAAATTACAATATTGGATAAAAATAGATCGCGTGCGAAAAATTATGACGGCGCATTTTTAGGGTTTTGACCCTTTTGATTAAAGAAAGCATGTTTTTTTTGTTATTTTTGAATTGAATTAAATTAAACCTAAGTTAATTAATTAATTAAATAATAAAATATATTTTTGGGTTTTTTTTATATTTTAGGAAATAAAATAAGAATGATCAAAATTATTAAAAACCTAATATTCTAAATTGATTTTAATTTATTGCAAAAAATATTAAATGTTACACCTATTTAAAACTAAGTTAATTAATTAAGATTTATTTACAAAATAAAATAATTAAATTAAATTTAATAAATAAAAATAATGTTTTTTTATGTTTTCTGATTTTATTAAGAAAAATAATTGGTTAGTGTAAATAATAATAATAATTAATAAAACAATTAAATAATAAAAAAAATATGAGAAGAAATATAAATAAACCAAATTGGGGGTATGGGCCCAAACTGGAGGTAGAATCAACAATTTTCGAGGCCCAAAACGTGCAGCCTTGTTTGACTTTCCCACTCCAGCGTGCACTTGTTAACTTGGAGTATGGTGAGCTTGTAATCTGGACCCTTGGATTTGGCCTGGAGGCCATCTGGCGCCTGGATCCATGAGGCATATGATGTTCTACACCTTGGGCGTTGCATGAGAATATCTGAAGAAAAATTAAACAAAGGTTTTGGGGGACCTAGGATTCGAACCCAGGTCCCATTGCTCAATGGCCAGCGCGCTTACCAATCCAACCAAACTGCTTATTCGTTATAAGAATACAAAACAAATAATATATGGAAAAAAATTACTATGCCTGGAAAATAAAAATAAATGGCGTGAGATTATGAATGGCCCAATAAGGAAGAGGCACGTGGTCGTCTTCTTCCTTGAACATCCTGGTTATTTACCTGCGGATTTCATCCGCAACTAAATCCATGGCTCACTCCTAAAACAAATTCCTGGCCATAAAAATGCAAACTAAAACCACTTATACGTTCGTCTCTTCCTTCTGGTTTCATCCATGTCCAGTATTGGCCTTGATTTTCCCTACAACAAAAAACCCCAAAAACAAGAAGCACGAACCCTAGAGTTAGGCATGGCGTTACAGGCTATCAAAATAAAATTAAATAGTGCAGAAAGTTTCAAAATCAAACAAGAATCAAGAATATATCCATAGTTTGTCAAAAAGATGCAAGAATGGGTGGTTTCGATTTCATGTACAGGGATCAGTTCAAGGAGACTTACAATGCGATTTAGGAGGTTTTAGGACTTGGTTTTGATTCCAATCGCTTCAACAGACGTCCAGTAAGAGATTAGTGTCATGTTTTGGCTTTGAAATCGAGCTCTAAGATCGTTTTCAGATTCCACTTTTTCCAAGCTTTTTTCAAACCTTGTCTGGCCGTTTCTTGCAGTTACAGGTCGTGTTCTTGTTATGCCTGGCTTGTGCGTATAAGGGAATGAATTAGGTCAAGAGTTGGACTTTCAATCCATGTGCATTCAAGGTTTGGGATTTGATATGATCACCATTGATAAACTTTCCAAAATTGTACCAAATATGATATTTTGTGCATAACAAAGCTTGATACGAATTTGATTTGGTTCATGATGATAATTGAAGTCTATACCAATCACAAAGATATCATCCATCAATTTTTAGATTTTATTTGAATTAATATTGATTTAAAATGAATTAAATCAATAAAAATTAAATAACATAGAAAATAAAATGATTGGTCATGAAATTGAAGATGGGGCACGTGTATGGTGTGATAAGACCAAATCAAGTGGAAAAAAGTGGGCCCTTTTGTCAAAAATTAGAGTTTTGAGGATAGTTGACTTTTGGCACCTTTGGAAAAATGCCCAACTTCAGCAATGCATAACTTCTTCAATTTTGAACTTTTGGAAGTGTTCTTGGACTTTTTAGAAACCTTGAGATGTCCTATAACCAACTCTTTTGGTCTCATCTCATTTTGATATTCCATGCTCAAGTTATAAACTTTGGAAAAAAAGGTGTTTTTGTTGACTTTCAAAAATGACCTATAATGTCCAAATTTGTAACTTTTTGTGAGAGCATTTATTGATCTTGGGGTGTGAAGATGGATTGTAGGAAATTGCATCCTATTCAAAATGAGCTTTGGATGGGTCATTTCTCATAAATTATGAGAAAGTTATGCTTGGTAAAACTTGAGTTGACTTTTCCTGCAAAACCCTGATTTAACAACTTTTGAATCTTGATGAATCTTGAGCAATCCTTGATGAATCATGATTAACCCTTGATCAAATGATGAATTATCCTTCAAAATTAGAATGTTGGCAAAAAATCTTGAGGTTTGACTGTATTTGGGTCACAATTGACTTTTGCCCTAGCACAGTCGATTTTTTGACCTCTTGAGCAATTGACTGATCAAACTTTCTCTGTAAGGCTTGAAATTTGACATGGATGAACTTGAGAACATGTTAGGACATTGGGGAGTATTTGAGACCATTTGGATATTAGGACCTTGATGCAACACAAAACTTTAATTTTGAATTGACTGCCTTAGGAGGTGGTTTGACTGTCCAACTCTTGAGCCATCTTGAACAATCTTGGAGATGATTCTTGACATGTCTTGAGAAATATGGGAGGGAAAATTTTGGGGTACAACAATTGCCCCTGTTCAATCTTCTTAAACCTGAGGATATAGATTGGAGTTCGGGCCTTTCACGATCCGAAGGTGGAAGATGATTGAACACTAGAGTGCCCAGAAATTTGCACTCGCATGAAGTAGTATTTGTCTTGTGATGTCGGGATTGGGCTTACAGATGCCATTTAGAGATGATGATGGGAGATGGGCTTAAAGATGCCATCCGAAGGAGTGTCGATCGCGTAAGAGATTCCTTAGCGAGAGCTTGTATACCTGTTGTTGAGGGAGATTCTGCTGGGGAATATTGTTCTTTGTCTTAGAAGAAATAGAACTTTAGGAGCTTCGATCGTCTGTTATTCTACTGGGGAATCATCTTTGTCAAATTTTAGGAGCTTCGGTCGTCCGTTATTCTACGGAGGAATCATCTTTGTTGAGGAGGTGAGAGTGAACTACTATCTGGTCGCAACCCAGGCTTCATAGTGATAAGGCCGACTGCTATCTGGTCGTAATCTAGGCTTTACAGTGACTTACTGGGGAGATGAGATTAAACTTTCTATCCGGTCGTAATCCAGGCTTTGCAATACCTCACTTCTTATCTCGTCGAAATCCAGGCTTTAGAACAAATCAAGTGGTTATCCAGTCATATTCGGGCTTCAACTTGAATTTAGGGCATACTAATATCCGGCCGACTCCGGGCTTCTTAGTAACTGTCCAGGTAAACTGCTATTTGGTCGGAATCCAAGCTTCACAGTGCCTTATACCGCTATCTGATCGTGATCCAGGCTTCACGATGTGTTATACCACTATCTGGTCGAAATCTAGGCTTCGTAGTACTCTTGGTTGCTACCTGGTCGTAATCCAGTCTTCACAACATCTTCTTCCATTATCTGATCATAATCCAGGCTTCATGGTCTTGTATTGCTTTCTGGTCGTAATCCAGGCTTCACAATAACTTGCTGAGCTGTTATCCGATCGTGATCCGGGCTTCACGGCTTGTTTATATGATATACCACTATCTGGTCGAATCCAGGCTTCATGGTGCTTACTGAGCTGCTATCCGGTCGTAATCCAGGCTTCACGGCTCACTGGGGAATAAACTATTATCCGGTCGTTCTCCGGGCTTCATAATTTACTTTTGAGAGATATCATTATCTGGTCGTAATCCAGGCTTCGCGATAGTCTGATATTGTTATCCGGTCGTAATCCGGGCTTCACAATATGCTTGTAGAAATCAAGGTACTCTCCTGGTCGTACCCGGGCTTCATAACTTGAATTTTGATTGTATCTTTCCTGAAAGGTAAAGGTTAGTTGTATGTAATGCATGATATGTATCAGGCAATGATGTTCTCAAAATAAATGAGATTGTATGGTATGATGCGTATATGCATGTAGCATGATGTATGGACATGTAATATTTTAGCTGGGGAAAATAAATCCCGGAGCTGCTGGAGAATAAAAGTTGAATGCTTCGCTTCCGCCAGGGATGGTGAACGAAGATGATTATGAGGATAAACCTGCAGGAGAAAAGAACTCCATTGGGGAATAAACTGATGAAGAGAATACTCTGAGGGGAATTACTCTGTGGGGAAGGGATATTCTGCTGAAGATTTTAACGATAAACTCTGCTGGAGATTTCGCTGATGAACTCCGCTGGGGATGGATTATTGTTGCTGGTGACATTGGATCTATTGAGGATTGAACTCCTGCTTGGGGAAAGGAAAGAACTTCGCTGGGGATGATCTTATGCTTGCTTGGGAATGTCCTCATACTCCGTTGAGGAATATTAAGACCTTCTGGGAATACCAAACCTTTTTAGGACTGATGGTTGGCTAACTCTGCTTGGGGAGAGTATTGCTGATTCGTCCGTAGTTGCAAGTCTCAGCTGAGAGAGCTATCATTACTGTCTTAACCTACGGGGAATGAAGGTATCTTAGCCATATTCTTCAGCTGGATGTACCTTGGTACCTGGTGGACAGAGCAACTTGTACAGTTCGGACAATTCTTATTTGCCCCTGTTTCTATTATTACCAGTAATTCATCTTTCGTTTTGCATGTAAATATTTATGATCAGCAATTAATGTCAAATGCATATATCAAAAATGAACTTTGGACGTTCTTTTTAAAACAAAACAGATAAAGGAAAAACAGCTTGAAATTTCTGAAAATGAATTTGTATTGATTTTGAAGTTTGGCCTGAAAATAGGCGTTTTTGTACAAGAGGCTGACGTCCCAGTAAGAGAACGCCGCCGAGCAAATAGAATTTATACAATTTGTGAAAAGGAAACAAAACAGCTATGTGAATAGTCCCACTGGGTTCCAACTATGCTATTGCCTTTATGTCCTTGAGCATCTCATCACTTTGCTACTGGTTGAAGATGAATCTGATTGATCAGTGCCGTCCGAGTTTGATAGTTGATACCGAATTCTGGATGCAGGGTGATCCAATGAGACATAGTATTACGCTTTAATCCCTAATTTTTTCCTAGACCGCCCTTTCGGGTTTTCGGTCCACCGGGATACCCATTTTTGCCCAAGCCGCCTTTTTAGGTTTTCGACTTGCCGGGTGTACAAATTTTTTTCATTTTCATCCCTTATTTTTGCCCGAACCCTTTTGGTTCGCCGGGAAGCCCTTATTTTTGCCTAGGCCAGTCAACCTAGTGGGTCTCTGACTATGCGTAGTATTTTTTCACTATGTCTGCATTGACAGGGTGAGGAAGGTCGTCACCATCCATGGTGGTTAGAATCATAGCTCCTCCTGAGAAAATGTTCTTAACCACAAATGGCCCTTCGTAAGTAGGGGTCCATTTCCCCTGGGATCACCTTGAGGTAGGATAATGCGCTTGATTACCAGGTCCCCAACTTGATACTCTTGTCGTCTAACTTTCTTGTTAAATGCCTTGATCATCCGTTTTTGGTAAGTCTGACCATGACAAATAACAATAAGTCTTTTTTCGTCGATTAGGTTCAGTTGATCAAGCCGGGTCTGAATCCAGTCATCTTCACTAAAACCTGCATCCTTCATGATTCGAAGAGAGGGTATCTGAACTTCAATAGGCAAGACTGCCTCCATGCCATAAACCAAGGAATAAGGTGTTGCCCCGATTGACATCCGTGTTGAGGTGCGGTACCCATGAAGAGCAAATGGTAGCATCTCATGCCAGTCTTTGTATGTCACTGTCATCTTCTGCACAATATTCTTAATGTTCTTATTTGCTGCTTCGACAGCCCCATTCATCTTCGGCCGGTAGGGAGAAGAGTTATGATGCTGTATTTTGAATTGTTCGCAGAGCTCGGTGATCATCTTATTGTTGAGATTGGTACCATTGTCCGTAATGATCCTCTCTGGTACACCATATCGACAGATCCGATTATGCCAAATGAACCGTGCCACGATGTTCTTGGTTACAGTAGCAAAGGAAACTGCTTAAACCCACTTTGTAAAGTAATCAATTGCTACCAGGATGAAACGATGCCCGTTAGATGCTGTAGGTCTGATCTCGCCGATCATATCAATGCCCCACTTTGCAAAAGGCCAGGGTGCCGTCAAGATTTTTACATCTTTTGGTATCAAAAGAGTAGTATGAGTCAACATGTACTGTCTCAGCCGGCGAGCAGCCCATGCCAAAGCGTAGCAAGTTCTCTCGAGCAGTGAGTATTGGGTCTCACAGTCGGTAAACTTTTTTATAAAGTAGTAAATAGAATGCTCTTTTCGGCCAGACTCGTCATGCTTCCCCAACACGTACCTCTTTGTATTATCCAGCACTTATAAGATCAACGGTCTTCCTGTAATTGGAGGCATCAGAATTGGTGGCTTGGAGGTAGTATGGCCCTTTCTTCTTGAAGCAGTAGTCTAAAAAACTCAACAGACACTTCGCAATCATCTTCACCTTCGTCTTTAGCTAATTTGATCGGATTTTCAAAGTCATAACTGGCAGTAGTAGAGTCGTTACCAGTGGGATCCAGAGTGGATTTGGATCATGATATGTGAGTGTGTGCAAGATAGTTGTTTTGCAATATATAATAAAAGAAAAACAAGGAGCGCAAGATTTGAAATGCAAGAAATGTCCAATGCTTTTATTAATGATATATGAAAATGACACACATAAAGCCCTCACAAATGAAGCCACAGTGCCCTGGGTAAGGCACCGGGCCATAAAGTTTGAAACATTGTCTATTACAAATTCAAAACAAAAAGTTTCATTACTGGGTAACAAAAGTAATAGGGATGAAGTCCTTTGCTGTCAAGTTGCTTGGTCCACCGTTGGTCGTAGGATAGATCCAACTGTCGAATTCAGACTCTTCTTCATCATCTTCAATGGCATTCACTCCCGAGTTGCTGATGAACACAGGAGGTCTTCCGATCCTTGCACTTCGAACAACCCTTTGAGCTTCTGCAGTGAAACCCAAACCAAACTTGTTAGTCTTCTTTGTAAAATCAGGGAGTCGGCCCCAATTTGCACACTCACCCTTCTCAATAACATCCCGGGCATCTTTTAAGGAAGCCATCTTCATAGGAGAATCTTCAACCACAGTCTCAACTGATGCCATTGTCTGGGGAACCTCTTCAAAATGCTGGAACGGGGTTTCAATGAACTCCCCATCCATTTCTACATATCGGAACGAGTTGAGGTGGCTGACCATATACTCCTCCTTCCCTTGTACTTTCACAATCTTCCCTTTGACCGGGTACTTCAGCTTCTGGTGAAGCGTTGAGGTTACGGCCCCAGCTTTATGGATCCATGGACGACCCAACAAACAAGAGTAGGATGGCCGAATGTCCATCACATAGAATGTAGAATTGAAGACCTGAGAACCAACTTTAATTGGAATATCAACTTCACCGTGCACCATCCTTTTAGACCCATCAAAGGCCCTGACAACGATGTTACTTGGTTTTAGCTCCAACCCTTCGCAATCCAACCGGTCTAGAGCTTTTTTGGGCAAGACGTTCAACGAGGAACCAGTATCAACCAATACATGTGCAAGAGTAGTACCCCTGCATTCAATGGAGAGACATTCAGGGCATCATTAGGATTTTTCCCATTGGAAGTCAAATTGGCGTCGGAGAAACCCAAACCATTATCAGCAGTTAAATTGGCCATGCAATCTGTAAACTGATCAGCTGACGTCTCTTGTGGCACGTGGGCAGTCTTCAGAAAGGTAATCAGAGCCTTGGCATGGGCCTCTGAGCACAGCAATAGTGACAACATAGAAATCTTGGATGGGGTTTTCCCCAGTTGTTCAACTACGTTTTAATCACTCTTCTTAATAATCTTCAGAATCTCTTCCATCTCCTGTTTGGAAACTTAAACAGTAATTGTCTTCGGTGCCTCTGTCTGGGCAGGCGCATCAGTGGTGATCCCTTTGCCCCGAGCGTCAGATGACTCAGCGACAGGGGTAAGAATAGGAACTTGATCAGGAATGGCAGTAGGTAAACTTGCATGTGTAATAACAACAGGTCTTCGGGCTGTTGGTGGAGCAATATCAGGTGAGAAAAGTCTGCCGCTGCAGGTGACTTTAGCAGGTCCAGTAATGTTGCTGACGCAAGTATCAGCATCCAAATCTTGCTTAACTCCATGAAAATAAACATTAGACCCATAGTGCCAAGGGACGGCTTTATCAGAGGTGTAGGGGATGGGCCCCGGAACAGTGATGATCACCGGTGCGATCTTCGGATCAGATGTAATTCTAACAGGCTTCCTCGAGGGAGCCTTGGAAGAATTGTCAAAAATGGTAATGATGGCGACTTCTTTAGTAGGAATGGGAGGAACAACAGTCTTCTCAAACAGGATCTCCTTACTATCCATCAGGTTTTGGATACCTGACTTCAGGAATGGGCAACCGGTAAGTAAAACAGAACACAAATGGCAACCTTTGTCACAACCCGGAAATAAACCGGCTAGCAATAGGTTCTTTTTGACAATCATCAGAGGGGTAACAATGTCATCCAAAGAAGATACAGACAAGTCTTCCTCTACAACATTCACTCCATGTTTGGGCATGGGAGCAGTCACAACATTAGGCCTTTCGGGCGCCTCGAACTCAATCTCCTTTGCATCAATTAAGTCTTGTATCTTGTTCTTAAAAGCCCAACAATCATCTGTATTATGCCCCGGGCTATCAGAGTGATAAGAGCAGCGGGCATTAGGGTTATACCTTGGTGACGTTGTATTTGAATTCTTTGGGGCTTCCCTTAGAGTCACTAGATTAGTCTTCAGCAACTGTGGCAGAATCTGAGATAAGTTCATGTTGAGACGAGTGAGTTGCCTCTTAGGTCTCTCGTCCTTTTGTTAATTGTTGTACTGAGGAGAACCAGCAGGTTTTGAAATAACAACCGCATTGACAAATTGGAGGTGTTCAGGTCTACTCTGTCTTCTTGCACTGTAGACAGCACTGGACTCTTTCTTAAACGGCTTCTTCTCGGTGCTTAATGAAGCAACCTTCTGTATCTTCCCAGCCTTAATACCAGCCTCAATTCTCTCACCAGTCAAAATAAGATCTGTAAACCCAGCTGAAGAGCTTCCAATCAGATGGTTAAAGAATGGACCAGACAGGGTCCCCAGAAACATGTCAACAAGTTCCCGATCAGCTAAAGGCGGTTGTACTCTTCCGGTGGGGTCTCTCCACTTTTGAGCATAATCTTTAAATCCTTCACCCGATCCCATTGACATACCCTGGAGTTGGGTACACGTAGAAGAGAGGTCGGAGTTGTACTGATACTGCCTGTAGAATGTAGTAGCCAAATCTTCCCAACTGCGGATACTGGCTTCGTCCAACTGATATAACCACTCAAGCTGAGTCCCTGAGAGACTGTCTTGAAAGAAATGGATCCATAAGTTCTTATCAGCAGTGTAAGGATGGATCTTCCTCACATATGACCTGAGGTGCAGCTTCGGACAGGAAACTCCATCATACTTGGAAAAGGCTGGTGCCTTGAATTTATAGGGAATCACCACCCCAGATGATAGACCTAGATCTCCGAAATCCAGACCGGGCACCTTCTGAATTTCCATAGCGCTCGAACGGTCTTCCAGTTGTTTGTACTTATCCTCAACAGGAGGATACTGTTCTTCATCGTAGTCCGTCTCGTTGTCGGAGACCACAGGGCTAGGAGCCCTCCTTTCTTGTGGACTATCTTTCCCTCCAGATGAGGTGGTCAAATCAACTTCATCCCGTGACCTGTTTCCAAACCTAGGACCAGTGTTGAACAAGATTGTCCTCTTCTTCTTCTTTTTCTCCTTCAGAATCAAGGTCTTCAGGTCCTGCTGACCTTTAGCTAGGCTCATGAACAACTCTTGAAATTGGGCATTCTGGGTCTGGAGGGCCTTGATAGATTGCTCAGTTGAAGGTTCAGTAGACATGATGCTGAAATAAACAGTGAAGAAGATAAGAGGCCTGTAAAAGGGTACCTGTTTATGAAGTGCATGAGATGAAATGCGTATGATTTATGATCTCAAAGACAATCGGGATTCAAATTTGTAAACAAGAAAGGAAACACACTTTATTAGATTTAAACTTCAAAATTTAAATTGTTCAACAAATTGCCCTTAAGGCGTTACAAAATGGAAATATTGAAAAGTAAACAAAAAACTGGAAAGGGAATCATCAAAGGCCCATCAATGCTCCCATGGTCTCTTCTTATCAGTGCAGACATAATCGTTGAGAATCCGCTCGTTCTCTAACTGTCTAGTCAACCTCTGGATCTTCTGCTCTTGTTCATTGAACTTCTCTCGGTAAGAATCCCGTTCATCCCTCAACTGTATCCAAGACCTCTTCAGTGCCCAAATGTCAGTGGGCATATAAGGATGGAGAATGGTTGGAAGAACCCCTTGTTCATTAGCAACTTCATGAGTGACAGTCCAGACAGCTTCATATGGCATACCTAGCCTCTGGGCACGGATGCAGACCCATCTGAGATATGGCTCCATCGGGAGTGAAGCCTTTGGACCCAACTCATGTGGATCAGATTGGTGAACTCTATCCCAAGTCCTTATGAATCTGCGACACTGCTCGTCGCTATCCCCTTGAAAGTCAAAGATGATATGAGGCATTAACATTTCATGAGGTCCTTCTCTTCTGACTCTTACAAACTAATAGAGAGCTAAGCATGGGTTATAAGAAATTCCTCCTTGGGTTCCTATTAATGGAACATTAGGATACTCTCCACGTCGATCAATAACAGTCACCTCATCCATACCTTTGAGGGTCCAGATAATGTCATAATGAGAAAGAGACATCACCCTATAAGCCTAGCCCATTCCTTCTTTGTTCTTTAGCACTGACTTGGGGAGGTGCGAAATAAACCACCTCGACAATAAAGGAGCACAGCACATCAAGGTTCCCCGCTTTCGGGCAGTACGAGCATAGAGCTGATGAAGGATATCACCCAAGAGAGTGGGTACAGGATTCTGAGAAATGAAGATCTTTATGGCATTCACATCAACAAAAGTGTCAGGATTCGGAAACAATACCAAGCCATAAATCGGAAGATCCAGAATATCCTCGAACGCCTTAAAGTCTAGGCTATCCCAGAAGTAGTTAGCCTTGCCAACGGAGAACTTAGTCAGAAAACCCTTAGCTCTACTTCTAGTCTCCCAATTGGCCATTACCTCCTCTTTAGTCAAATGAAGGGATGCAGCAACTTCTTCAGGCCTAAAAGTCTTCTCCCAACCAGTAAACGGAGTCTGCTCCAAAACAGAGATACCGAGCAACTCAGAAAACTCTTCTAGGGTAGGAACCAGCTGATAGTCTTGAAAAGTAAAACAGTGGTACAACGGATCATAAAACTGGACCAGGACACTCATCATTTGTTCGTCCAATTTGGAGGTGACCAAACTGAGAAGAGAACCATGCCTCTTGATGAAGGACGTAGTGTCAGGCATCTTGGCAACCAATTCTTTAAGCAAGGTAGGGACTTGGACAAAGTTGATCCAGATAGTATTCTTATGCATGGGCATCATAATGACCTACAAAACAGAGCAAAGATGAAACCCTCCTGTCTTTGAAATAGGTTAGTCCTTATGCAAGATGTATGCAATGTTATGATGTCATGATGTCATCATAGTAAGCACACCACAAGTATCCACAAATAGCAAACATGGTAAAGGCACACAAGTCACACTGAAAGCCCTTAGATTTCAGGCTGCCATGGAGCTTAGGTACTACCCTCTTTCAGTTGAGTTGGTTTAAACCTATCCTAAAAATAGTAACCGGGTTCTAGAGGATCTCAATATCACTGACTACCCTCAATCGGTCATAATTCCAGTTTAGCAACCTTTTCTTGCGGCCGGAATCATCGTGAGAGTTTAGTCTCAATGAGTGTAGCATACTGCTACTGTTCTATGACCAAGTTGGTCAATTTAAGGTTCTAAGGTCAGTTGGTGCTTAATGACCCCTTAGAAGACCCATATTCTCCTCGTTCCAACACAAGGGATATCGGTACAGTCTAAAGTGCCACACCAATGTAGCTACTGCTTCATCCGTATCGGTCTACACCATACAGATCCCTCACAGTTTATTGCTACTTACCTAAACAGTATACCCAGATCCGGGTTAGGATCTATAAAACTCCGATACAAGCCCACAAAATTAAAGCATACAGAGCATACAATTGAAAACACAATGATCTAATCCTAAGGTACACCTCACTTATTATACTCCCCAGCAGAGTCGCCAGTTCTGTGATCGGTGAGAATGAGAACTGACTATTTTGGAATGCTGGTTCGTGTTTTGCGTTTGTTTTCGCAAAATGTCGCGGTAAGCAAGAGTCACCACCGTCTTTTATTTTATCCAACAAGGAAAGGACAAAAGCACAGAAAAATTCCTTTTTGAGATGTTTCTCGGGTTCGGGAGGTAGATTATAGAAAGAGAAGGTGTTAGCACCCTTTCTATCTGTGGTTATCCACGGGCTCTTAGGTACTTGCTCATTGTGTTTTCAAAAGTTTGCTTTTCTTTGTGTTTGTGGGTTTGAAAGAGTTTTTTGTTTTGAAAGGGGTGTAAGTGCGAAAAGTTTTGTTTTGTTTTAAAAAGGAGCAAGTACTTAAGAACCAATCTACCTACTCAAAAAGGAATTAATCTATACAAGTGTCCTTTAGACAATGCTATCCCACTATTGAGGAGTAGGTAGCATCGTCGTTGGAGTTTTCAGGTCAATTCGATTAAGGCACGTGTGGTCACTAAAGCAATGTTAGGACGCCTTAGCGGTAACCCTAATATCCTAGATCATTTTTCCAGGCACCGTTTCGAGGAAACTATGATCGTTGGACAAGAGGGCGACCTCTAAAACTTCCTATACTCAATGACCACGTTCGAGGCAACCAAGTGAGGTGTACCCTAAGAGTGGCATGTGCAAGTGTGTTAGTTTGGTTAATTTTATCTGTACATATTATGGGTGAGATATTGTTGATTTTAAGTTAAAGATTGATCTTGTCATGCATTGCCTATTTATCAAACATCTAACAGTTAATATTGTGCGGAAATTAAATTGCGGAAATTAAATCTAAGCTATTACAAGGCGTCGGGTATTTACATCGCCAAAAACAAACCCTTTTAATTTAAATTGCGGAAGGTAAATAAAAGCGATAAATAATTAAAAGTCCTATTGAAACTATTACATACTGGAAGCAATTACAATATTGGATAAAAATAGATCGCGTGCGAAAAATTAAGACGACGCATTTTTAGGGTTTTGACCCTTTTGATTAAAGAAAGCATGTTTTTTTGTTATTTTTGAATTGAATTAAATTAAACCTAAGTTAATTAATTAATTAAATAATAAAATATATTTTTGGTTTTTTTTTATATTTTAGGAAATAAAATAAGAATGATCAAAATTATTAAAAACCTAATATTCTAAATTGATTTTAATTTATTGCAAAAAATATTAAATGTTACACCTATTTAAAACTAAGTTAATTAATTAAGATTTATTTACAAAATAAAATAATGAAATTAAATTAAATAAATAAAAATAATGTTTTTTTTATGTTTTCTGATTTTATTAAGAAAATTAATTGGTTAGTGTAAATAATAATAATAATTAATAAAACAATTAAATAATAAAAAAAAATATGAGAAGAAATAGAAATAAACCAAATTGGGGGTATGGGCCCAAACTGGAGGTAGAATCAACAATTTTCCAGGCCCAAAACGTTCAGCCTTGTTTGACTTTCCCACTCCAGCGTGCGCTTGTTGACTTGGAGTATGGTGAGCTTGCAATCTGGACCCTTGGATTTGGCCTGGAGGCCATCTGGCGCCTGGATCCATGAGGCATATGATGTTCTACACCTTGGGCGTTGCATGAGAATATCTGAAGAAAAATTAAACAAAGGTTTTGGGGGACCTGGAATTTGAACCCAGGTCCCATTGCTCAACGGCCAGCGCGCTTACCAATCCAACCAAACTACTTATTCCTTATAAGAATACAAAACAAATAATATATGGAAAACAATTACTATGCCTGGAAAATAAAAATAAATGGCGCGAGATTATGAATGGCCCAATAAGGAAGAGGCACGTGGTCGTCTTCTTCCTTGAACAGCCTGGTTATTTACCTGCAGATTTCATCCGCAGCTAAATCCATGGCTCACTCCTAAAACAAATTCCTGGCCATAAAAATGCAAACTAAAACCACCAATACGTTCGTCTCTTCCTCCTGGTTTCATCCATGTCCAGTATTGGCCTTGATTTTCCCTGCAACTAAAAACCCCAAAAACAAGAAGCACGAACCCTAGAGTTGGGCATGGCGTTACAAGCTATGAAAATAAAATTAAATAGTGCAGAAAGTTTCAAAATCAAACAAGAATCAAGAATATATCCATAGTTTATCAAAAAGATAAAAGAATAGGTGGTTTCGATTTCATGTATAGGGATCGGTTCAAGGAGACTTACAATGCGATTTCGGAGGTTTTAGGACTTGGTTTTGATTCCAATCGCTTCAACAGACGTCCAGCAAGAGATTAGTGTCAAGTTTTGGCTTTGAATCAAGCTCTAAGGTCGTTTTCAGATTCCACTTTTTCCAAGATCTTTTCAAACCTTGTCTGGCCGTTTCATGCATTTTCAGGTCGTGTTCTTGTTATTCCTGGCTTGTGTGTGTATAAGGGAATGAATTAGGTCAAGAGTTGGGCTTTCAATCCATGTGCATTCAAGGTTTGGGATTTGATATGATCACCATTGATAAACTTTCCAAAATTGTACCAAATCTGATATTTTATGCATAACAAAGCTTGATACGAATTTGATTTGGTTCATGATGACAATTGAAGTTTATACCAATCACAAAGATATCATTTCATCAATTTTTAGATTTTATTTGAATTAATATTTATTTAAAATGAAGTAAATCAATAAAAATTAAATAAAATAGAAATATAAATGATTGGTCATGAAATTAAATATGGGGCATATTTATGGTGTGATAAGACCAAATCAAGTGGAAAAAAGTGGGCCCTTTTGTCAAAAATTGGAGTTTTGAGGATAGTTGACTTTTGGCACTTTTGGAAAAATGCCCAACTTCAGCAATGCATAACTTCTTCAATTTTGAACTTTTGGAAGTGTTCTTGGACTTTTTAGAAACCTTGAGATGTCCTCTAACCAACCCTTTTGGTATAACTTCATTTTGATATTACATTCTCAAGTTATAAGCTTTGGAAAAAAGGTGTTTTTGTTGACTTTCAAAAATGACCTATAATATCCAAATTTGTATCTTTTTGTGAGAGCATTTCTTGATCTTGGGGTGTGAAGATGGATTGTAGGAAATTGCATCCTATTAAAAATGAGCTTTTGATGGGTCATTTATCATATAGTATGAGAAAGTTATGCTTGGTCAAAGTTGAGTTGACTTTTCCTACAAAACCCTGATTTAGCAACTTTTGAATCTTGGTGAATCTTGAGCAATCCTTGATGAATTATGATCAACCCTTGATCAAATGATGAATTAACCTTCAAAATGAGTATGTTGGCAAAAAATATTGAGGTTTGACTGTATTTGGGTCACAGTTGACTTTTGCCCTAGCACAGTCGATTTTTTGACCTCTTAAGCAATTGACTGACCAAACTTTCTCTGTAAGGCTTGAAATTTGACATGGATGAACTTGAGAACATGGTAGGACGTTGGGGAGTATTTGAGACCATTTGGATATGAGGACCTTGATGCAACACAAAACCCTAATTTTGAATTGACTTCCTTAGGAGGTGGTTTGACTGTCCAACTCTTGAGCCATCTTGAACAATCTTGGAGATGATTCTTGACATGTCTTGAGAAATATGGGAGGGTAAATTTTGGGGTACAACAGGTTGTAGATCACATTTCAAGATTTACAAAATGTCCAAGAACTCCTTGATATCATTCTTGAGTAGGGAGAATCTAAGAGATGAAGTTGGTGTTTTGTCACTTGAATTACAAGGCATTTTGTGATGAACAAGAATTCAATTTCAAACCTAGGCTGCATAATCTTGTTTGCAGGTCTCCTAACTTGTGTATCTATCCATCATTAATGGATTACACAAACTTTTGAGCTTTAATCCAAGTGGTTTAAGCTTTATCCAATCCATATTTCCATTAAGGCCACAAAGTGAACACTTCCATTTTAGAAAAGCAAGCTTTTGTGAAAAGTCAATTCTTGAGCCTCTAACTTTTTATCTTTGATCACACTCCATCCACAAATTCAGAAGCAAGCTTGTTTAAAGCATAACCACTCTATCTTAGCAAGTACACGATGCTTGGAAACTTGAAATTCTCAAAAATCACATGTTATGCATAAACTTGTGATTTTGAATAATGATCAACAACAAGTCTCCAAACTTGTTGCTTATAAATAGAGACACTATTTGTGAGCTAGAGGACGAGCTTGAGCACCCTGAAATACACCAAAACTCTCTCAATCATAAATTGCCCAAAAACTCGATTGTTGCATAATTTCTGACCTTGAACCTCAAACTCACATTTCCCTCATGCGTTTCTTAGCCTTTTAGTTTTTAAAGCTTCCTTGCATCAAGGGTAACTCATCCATGTACCTGTTTCACTTCTGTAACACCATTTACCCTGTCTTTCATAACCAAAAATAGAGCATCACAGTTGGACTTCTATAGACCATTCCAGTCACCCTCAGCTCAAGCCAGCCATTGCATTAGCTTCCTAGAGGTCCAAGGAATCTAACCGGATCATCAGCACTGCCTGAAACAAGCTCAAATCCATTTCACGATTTCCCGTTTTGAGGTTTTTTCTTGAACTTCTATCTCATTACTTAGGCATTTTTAGGCTTACATTTGTGAATATAAAATGTAGACATCATTGCCCTGAAGCTGTACATGTCCATAGATTTCATTTATTTTGATTGATCTAGGAGAATTTTGAGTTAGAACTTTTTGAAATATTTAGGTCAGAATTTGGTACTTTTAGAAATTCTCATTCATCATTGATTTATAGTTTATGATATTTATATGGTTGGATTCGTGTGACAAAATGGAGCAATTTTCATGTTTACATTTTTGAAAATGGTTTAGAAATAAGCAAGTTACAGATCCTTTGATTGAAGATTGAAGATGAAGTACAGTCAGGGCGCGGTTTGTGTTATGTATTTATCATTTCATACAAGTTAACAGATGTATAGCCACCCCAGTAGTAAAGCGCGCGCCTGTTCGCCTCATGGTCCTGGGTTTAAGCCCCAGTGTAACCATTTTGTTATTTTCACATTTTTCTGACTCTTTTTTTGTTCTTTTTTAGCAGCATTTGGGCTCTTCATTGAGCTTAGTTCATTTTTGCTCATAATACTCTTTTGTTTACTAATGAACCCCCCTGACTTTTTTATTTACTTTATTTTTATTTCATTTTTTATTTTTTTATTATTTTTATTATTAATATTAATATTTATTTTATTGACAAAAAAAGAGATGAAAAATATATTTTTATTCATACTATATATATTTATTTTATTTTCTAGACTAAAAAATATAAAAAAATATTTTTGTTATAAACTTAATTTTTTTTAATTAATTAGATTTAGGCTTATTTTATTTTCTTAAAATAAACATATAATTTATACTTATCCTAATTTAATCAATTTTCATACTATTTAGTCTAGTGTTAAAATCTTCTTCATAAAACTTAAAAATATTTTCTCTTCTAAATTAAAATTAGTTTATCTTTTTTTTTAAACACTTTTTTAGGTCATTAGGTTAAAAAATAATAACTTTCTTTAACAAGGACAAAACCAAATAAAATCTATTCCTTTTTTTATTCATTACTTTATACATTATTCCTTTTCATATCTTGTACATTTGTTTATTCAATTCAATATGGTTGTAAAAACTTAATTAGGGTTTAATTTCTTGCAATCCCCATTTATACTTTTACACCCCCCTTCCCACAAATCATGTAATAGCTTAGTATTTTTATTTTCCGCAATTTAAATGCTTTATATTCACATGCTAGTAATTAGGATTTGTATGGAAAGAATAAAAATCAATCAAATAGAAAATCCTAATTCAAGACAAAAACAAGCATGAAAACAATACACTTGCACACAAGCACCCATAGGGTAAAATCCACTTGGTTTCCTTACAAAATGGTCATATTATGCTTGTGAAGTATCTTAGCAAAAACAAACTAATACAAGATCATAGTTCCTCGATGACGCTATCTAAATTGCCTTACAAATGATCTTAGTCCCTAAAAGAGAATGCTAAGATGCCTTGCAACATTGCTAATTATGGTTATACGATGACCCACGCCCGTCCCGTTTACATCCAAAGATAGGGTTACTTACCAAATCAATGGTAAGATAACAATGTCAAAGGAAAGGAAATGTACAAGAAAGACTTTTGAGTAGGTAGAATGCTCCTAATTACTTGCTCAATTTCAAATAAAACATCCTTGCCATTCTCAAAACAAACACCTACACATTTCAAAACATCTTACAAACTTGGAAACATTTTCAAAAGATCAACATCTTTGTATACATTCTTACGAACGAGAATCATTACAAAGATTGCCTAAACAAAGGCCTATTTACAAAATACTATCAAAAACCACACTAAGCATAATTTCAAACAAAAGCAAGTGATCTAGCAAGTAACTAAGAACCCATAGAAAACCATGGATGAAAAGGATGCTAATACCTTCCCTTTTCATAATCTACCCCCCGAACCCAAGAAATAATCTCAAAGGTCTTTCCTGTGATTTTTCACCTTTCCCTTTGGATAAAAGAAAATTCGGTGGTGACTCTTGCTAACCGCAATATTTACGATCAAATGCAAAACCTTCAAGTCAGTTCTCCCACCGTACCACAGACGCGTATTGAACTGAACTCGAAACATGAGTCGACACATCCTCACTTGTATCGACTCATCCTGAGTTTGCAACTCTGCATGTATCGACACATGCTCCTACGTATCGACTCATCCTGAGTCTGAAAGCTCTCATGTATCGACACATGACTCCTTCGTGTCGACTCATACTGAGTCTAATAACATTCTTGTATCGACACATAGCATTTAGGGTCAACACATACTGCTCTGCTAAGGGTGTTTTCTGCGATTTTCTCTGTGTTTTCACTACGGGTTCCATACCTTAAGCCCTAAAACATAATCTAATCATAGATAATCATCACTTACAATTATCCTATAATTCTACATCAATTAAACAACATCGGAACATCATTATTCATCCAAAATTCATCTATTCTTCATCATACAACCTCATATCCAATAAATTCATGAACAAGACAACAATCACATCTAACCCCACATACCAATTATCATGAACCCTATTATAGAGTTAGAACCCCACCCTTACCTTGGATTGAAGGTCGCTCTATAACTTCCGGTTGAATTCATGTTCTGTCGTTTTTCCTCTATTCCAACAACTTCACGTTTTTCCTTTCAAACCCTTATTCTTCTTACTGCTTCTTTTTTATTTTTATTTCTAACAATAATAAAATAACCTATTATTCTCTTTATTCTATAATGGGCTTAAAACTAATACACCCCCTTATTGCTTCCATTCCTTTAAAACAAGCTCACAACAAAATAATATCATCCTTCTCATAATATTATTTCATCACTTAATAAAATAAATAATTCCAACTAATCACAACACAACTTCACAAGTATTCCAAAAACAATTTAATTAAATAATTAATTAAATTGCGGGCGTTACAACTCTCCCCCACTTAGAATATTTTCGTCCTCGAAAATTTACCTTAATTAAACAACTCAGGGTAGGAGTCTCGCATCTTTCTCTCCAACTCCCAAGTCATGCTTTCACCGGCAGCTCCTAGCCAAACCACTTTAACCAAAGCAATCTCTTTTCCCCTCAGAGTCTTTATTTCACGATCCGCGATTCGTACAGGCACCGTCTCCACAATAAGGTTATCACGTACTTGCACATCGTCCATATGAATCACATGAGATAGATCTGAAATATACTTCCGGAGTTGCGACACATGAAACATATCATGCAAATTCGAAAGATTAGGCGGTAAAGCCACTCTATAAGCAACATTCCCAACTCTCTTCAAAATCTGATATGGTCCAATAAAACGAGAAGTGAACTTCTTAGACTTCAACGCTCTCCCAACACCAATCACATGTGTAACTCTCAAAAACATATGGTCATCCGCTTGAAATTCTAAATCCTTCCTTCGCTTGTCATGATAACTCTTATGTCTACTTTGGGAAGCTTTCATCTTTTCTCGAATCAACTTCACATTTTCAGTAGTCTCACGAACAAGTTCAGGTCCAAGTACTACACTTTCACCAAATTCATGCCAACATAAAGGAGTTCTACATCTTCGACCATACAACGCTTCAAAAGGTGTCATCCCAATACTAGAATGGTAACTGTTATTATAAGTGAACTCTATCAATGAAAGATAAGTATCCCACAAACCTCCCTGCTCAAGAACACATGCCTTCAACAAGTCTTCCAACGATTGAATAGTCCGTTCAGTCTGACCATCTGTCTGAGGATGATACGCTGAACTCAACCTCAACTTAGAGCCCAATGCTTCTTGCAAACTCTCCCGAAAATCAGAAGTAAATCTTGGATCTCTATCTGACATAATACACAAAGGAACACCATGCAGCTTCACAATCACACTAATGTAAATCTCAGCCAACTTCGACACTGGAAAACTGATGTCGATAGGAATAAAATAAGACTACTTCGTAAGCCTATTAACAATCACCCAAATTGAATCATGCCCTCTTAAAGTATTAGGTAACCCTATCACAAAGTCCATTGAAATGCTATCCCATTTCCATTCTGGAACTTCTAACAGTTGCATCAACCCTGCTGGCTTCTGATGCTTAACTTTCAACTTCTGGCAAGTCAAACATGCATACACAAACCGAGCCACATCACTCTTCATGCCAGGCCACCAAAACAAACCTTTCAAATCTTGATACATCTTTGTAGCTCCTGGATGAATACTTAGCTTACTTCTATGACTCTCTTCAGGTATCACTTTCTTCATCTCAGCATTATCAGGAATACATATCCGGTTAAGAAATCTCAACACACCTTGCGCATCTAACTTATAATCACCATTCTCAGACTGATCGATTCTAACCATCGAATCTACCAGATTCACATTCAACTTCTGAGCTTCTCTGATACTGTCTAGAAATTCGTTATTAATATTCAACGTACCTAACATAACACTTTGTGGCGTAACCTCGCAAACTAAGCTCATATCTCTGAACTGCTCAATTAATTCCAACTCTTTAACCATCATTTCCAGCATATGTAAAGTCTTTCGACTCAACGCATCAGCTACCACATTCGCTTTTCCTGGATGATAGTTCAAACCGAAATCATAATCCTTTAACAATTCCAACCATCTTCGTTTCCTCATATTCAACTCCTTATAATCAAAAAGATACTTCAAACTCTTATGATCACTAAACACTTCAAATCTAGAACCATAAAGATAATGCCTCCAAATCTTCAACACAAAGACAACTGCAGCAAGCTCTAAATCATGTGTAGGATAGTTCTTCTCATGAGTCCTTAACTGCCTTGACGCATAAGAAACTACCTTACCATTATGCATAAGCACACCTCCTAAACCCATCTTAGAAGCATCACAATACACCAAAAAAGGCTCTCCTGGGTTAGGCAATATCAAAATCGGAGCTGACGTCAATCTCTTCTTCAATTCTGTAAAACTTCCTTCGCACTGAACATCCCACACAAAAGCTCTACTTTTACAAGTCAACTTAGTCAACGGAAGTGCCAACTTAGAAAAACCTTCGATAAACCTTCTATAGTACCCAACTAATCCCAAGAAGCTTCTAATCTCAGTAGTTGACCTCAGAGTTTCCCATTGCAACACAGCATCAACTTTCGATGGATCTACAACAATGCCACTACCTGAGATCACATGACCAAGGAAACTAACCTCCTTTAACCAGAATTCACACTTAGACAGCTTTTCATACAATTTCTTTTCTTTCAAAACTTGCAATACTACTCTTAAGTGTTCTGCATGTTCTTCTTCTGACTTAGAGTAAATCAAAATATCATCAATGAACACCACTACAAACCGATCCAAATGAGTATGGAAGATACAATTCATATATTCCATGAATACTCCCGACACATTAGTAACACCGAAAGGTATCACCAAATACTCATAATGTCCATAACGCGTTCTGAAAGCTGTCTTCTTGATATCTTCATCCTTCACTTTAATCTGATGGTAACCCGATCTCAAATCAATCTTACTAAACACACGAGCATCCACCAATTGGTCCATCAAGTCATCTATTCTTGGAAGCGGATACTTGTTCTTAATCGTCACTTTATTCAACTTTCTATAATCAACACAAAGCCTCATACTTCCATCTTTCTTCTTACTAACAACACTAGAGCACCCCATGGCGATACACTTGGTCTTACAAACTTCTTTTCAAGTAACTCTTCCAATTGCTTCTTTAACTCTGATAATTCAGATGCAGACATCCTGTATGGTGCCATAGACACATGTCTGATACCAGGTACAAGATCAATTGCAAATTTGACTTCCCTCTCCGGCGGTACATCAAGAATCTCATCAGGGAAAACTTCAGGAAATTCACACACCACCTGCAATTCCTCAATTATAGCTTGAGTCTCTACATATAGCGACACTATCAACGAGAACATTTGTGCTTCCTCTTGCATCAATTCCTCAACTATCTAGCAGACAACAAACCATCTTCCTCTTGTTCAGGAGTAGAAAACCTCACAAACTTGTCATAACAGTTAATATGAACACAGTTATGCTCTAACCAGTTCATACCCAAAATCACATCCAAACCTCTTAACAGTAAACAAACCAAATCAACAGCAAAGTCTCTGTCGAAGATCGACAAGGGACACTTAACACACACAAAAGAAGTACTCACCGACCCCTTGGCTGGAGCATCGACGACCATTTCTCCATTCAAATAAGACAACATAAGACCCAATCTTTCAACACAATCAGCAACAATGAAACAATGAGTAGCACCGGTATCAATAATAGTAATTAAAGGAGTACTATTAATGAAACATGTACCTCTGATAAGTCTGTCCTCAGTAGCTGCCTGATCCTCAACCAAAGCAAACACTTTACCACTTGTCTGCGCCCTCTTTGGTTTCTGACACTGACTACCAATGTGCCCTTGTTATCTACAATTGAAACAAATTACATCCTTATGTTCACACTCAGATACAACATGTCTATTCTTACCACAACATAAACACCTCTTCACTTTAGTAGTGCACACATTACTCTTGTGCCCAAATTTTCCACACTTAAAACAAACCACACCAGTAGGAACATCTCCCCCACTATTCCTCTGACCCTGAGAAACTTTTTGTTTACCTTTACCAGCTGGGGCATCATAAGGCTTACCATGATTCTGTTTGTGCTTACCCCTCTTCTCACTGATAATCTTGTAATGAGCATTATTATCCTCCTCATAAATCCTGCAACTATCAACCAAATCCGCAAAGACACAGATCTTCTGGTATCCAATCGCCTTTTTTATCTTGGGGCGCAACCCATTCTCAAACTTGATACACTTCGAAAACTCAGCATCTGCCTCAGTGTAGTGCGGATAAAACTTTTCCTACTCGGCAAACTTGGCAGCATACTCAACAACAAACATATTCCCTTGCTTCAGCTCAAGGAATTCAATTTCCTTCTTACCACGAACATCTTCAGGAAAGTACTTCCTCAAAAATTCCCTACGGAACACAGCCCAAGTGACATCCTCATCTGCAGCTTCCAACTTCTGACAAGTCTCTAGCCACCAGTCACCAGCCTCGACTGCTAGCATATGAGTACCATATCGAACCTTCTGCGCTGGAGTGCAATCCATCACACGAAAGATTCTCTCAATCTCTTTCAACCACTCCAATGCTCCGTCAGGATCATAATTTCCCTTGAATGTAGGCGGATTCTCTCTTTGGAAAGTCACCAAACTACGAGATCCAGCATTCCTATCAGCATTTGGCTGATTTTCCATCGCTTGAGATATTGCTTCTAAAGCAGCAGCAAATGCAACATCATTCGTTCCAGCCATCTCAACTTATCACTACAACATAAACAACGGTTAGAACTCAAATTAACAATACTCGATTGTTAGACAACTACGACTCGACGACATGGTCAGACCAACCTTTTATTCTGATACCAACTTTGTAACACCCCAATTCTACCAGAAAATTACAAATAAATCAGAGTTATAAAATCATTCACACAAACGAATCAGGATGCCACAAATTCATCATTAAAAACTCATTGCATTCAACGTGGATATAGAACACTTTAAAACTTCGGATGAACCATCAGCGTAATACTTTAATTAAATAATTCAAAATTTAAATATATACGCAGCGGAATTCTTAATAACATCTTTATCATCGTTACAACAACTTAAAAACAACACATACTTAATAATAATCAACTTAAAGTTCAACAACTGAATAATCAACAATTAAAAGCAACAAGCGTTCATCCCCCCCGAGTGTTACATATCAGAGAAATGACACCGACTCGAACTATTGAAGGTATACAACCTTCACTCTCGATTACCTGCATGTTACCAACATCAGGGCAACTTTCAAACAGAAGGGGTGAGATATCTAATAATATAATAAAGCGTATGATAATTAATATATTAAATTAGATCACATAACATCACCACTTCTCATATTACAAACAACAAACATGGTAACAAAATATCAACCATATACACATATACGACTTCAATGCACAACCTCTTTATGTAATCAAATAATGCGACTCAATATTATGAAAATGCATATGGTACCATTGGAGCAGAACTCCCATCTCAAAAATTGCTAATTAATAGAGGCATCAACAAGGCATAAGCCTTCATCTCAATATTCTCCAATACAGGCCATCTCAACGAGCATAAGCTCCATCTCAAAATGCAATGTATGCGACATAATCATGAATGTAATGACAACACCATAATTGACAACATCTCAATACAACATCGTCGTTGGCCAAAAGCCTACATCTTAAAAGCATCTCAACATCTTTTCATCAACATCATTTATCATCATAAATCGTCAAACATCATTTATACATCATAATTCATCAAAACAAACTCTCATTAACATCATCTCATCAACTACTCAGCCATACAGTAATACAACAGTAACTCATCAATTTCACAACGTTGGACATAGGCCTATAACAAGATATTTCCTATAATTAGTTAGTCAACTAAGGCTTACTTCTAAATCACAAAACCTCTACATACTACTATTCTATAATATTACATCATTATCATCATTAACCCTACTATTACAAACTAGACAGTAATTTATAAACGTCTCATCCTCTACCTTCATCACAAAAACCAACATAGTGATTACCGCGGGAACTAACTCTAATCCTAATTTGGATACTAGGATTGTCCTTCCTATTATTCATTTTAATCCTAAGAATGAAGTTCATCGCATTAGCTATTCAACACTTCGAACGACACCTCAAACGGAGTCCGAAAACTCAAGTTACAGCATTCTCAAACTGATTCTGCCAAAAACTAGACAACATGGATCGATGCATAACGCCTTGGGTCGACGTGTACTGAACTGAACTCGAAACATGAGTCGACGCATTCTCACTTGTATCGACTCATCCTGAGTCTACAACTCTGCATGTATCAATACATGCTCCTACGTATCGACTCATCCTGAGTCTGAAAGCCCTCATGTATCGACACATGACTCCTTCATTTCGACTCATACTGAGTCTAACAGCATTGTTGTATCGACACATAGCATTTTGGGTCGACACATACTGCTCTGCTAAGGGTATTTTCTGCGATTTTCTCTGTGTTTTCACTACGGGTTCCCTACCTTAAGCCCTAAAACATAATCTAATCATAGATAATCATCACTTACAATTATCCTATAAGTCTACATCAATTAAACAACATTGGGACATCATTATTCATCCAAAATTCATCGATTCTTCATCATACAACCTCATATACATTCAATTCATGAACAAGACAACAATCACCTCTAACCCCACGTACCAATTATCATGAACCCTATTATAGAGTCAGAACCCTACCCTTACCTTGGATTGAAGGTCGCTCTATAACTTCCGGTTGAATTCCCGTTCAGCCGTTTTTCCTCTATTCCAACAACTTCATGTTCTTCCTTTCAAACCCATATGCTTCTTACTGCTTCTTCTTTCTTGTTATTTCTAACAATAATAAAATAACCAATTATTCTCTTTATTCCATAATGGGCTTAAAACTAATACACCCCCTTATTGCTTCTATTCCATTAAAACAAGCCCACAACAAAATAATATCATCCTTCTCATAATATTATTTCACCACTTAATAAAATAATTAAATAAATTACGGACGTTACAACATTGCTGGCTCTAGAAAGGTGACAAGGACGGGGAGAATCTTCTCTCCTAACATTTCACCTCCAACCACCTTAACTACACATGTTTAAATTACTGTTGACAAACCTAGTACTGATGCTAGCGGCAAAGAAAAGATGATTGAGCCTGCCAAGATGGAGACACCCGCCAAAGACATTACAACTGAGGAACCCTCCACCCAAGAGATGGAGGAGATTTTGAAGATCATAAGGAAAAGTGATTATAAGATAGTAGATAAGTTGGGGAAAACCTCCTCAAATATTTTTATGCTATCTTTATTACTTTGTTCTGATTCGCATGGTCAAGCTTTGATAAAATTTCAGAAGAAAGCTCATGTTCCTCAAAAGACTACAACCGATCAATTTGAAAATTATGTTACGAGTTTGGCTGCCGATAATGGCTTGGGATTCTCGGATACTGATTTAACTCCATCTAGAAGAAAACACAAAAAAGCTTTACATGTCTCTATTAAATGCAAAGGAACCACTCTAGCCCATGTGTTGGTGGATACTAGGTCCTCTCTAAATGTCTTACCCAAAGGCGCCCTAGATCGGTTGATTTGTGAAGGTTTGGTTTTGAAACCAAGTGACATAGTTGTAAGGGTTTTAGATGGATCTAAAAGGATAGTCCATGAAGAGGTAGACCTCCCTATCAAAGTTGGTTCTCAAACTTTTAACTTGACTTTCTATGTGATGGACATTCGTCCTGCTTACTCTTGTTTACTTAGACACCCTTGGATACATGGGGTAGGAGCGGTGACGTCAACTTTGCATAAAAATTAAAATATCAAGTCAAAGGAAAGATCATAACTATTTGTGGTGAACACGAGTTCATGGTTATCCACCTGAATTCATTCAAGTATATGGAGATGGACGGTGGGTTTATTGAAACTCCTTGTCAAGCCTTCAAGTGGTTTCTCCCATGATTGTTGCCACTAATATTTCTTCCGACGTTCCAAAAGAGGCTCAAGATGTGCCAAGAATGGTTTCCCTCAAAGAAGCTCGTGCTCTGATTGAAGATGGAGGTTGTATAATTTGGGGACAACTCCCTAACATACCTTTTAATGTAGACAAGTTTGGATTGGGTTTCACTGCCAAAGCTCAAAAGAAGATCAAACGTGCTCGTGTAGGAAAATCACCTCTTCGCATCAGTACTCATAAGGTGAATGCTCTAGAAGACTCTGACGATGTCTGTAACTTTGAAGACTGGATCAACCCAATTGCCGGTGAAGGACTCGAAAACTGGCATGCAAAGGACTTCATTCCCATTTCCTTCAACAAAGAGTAATTACCATTTACTGTTTTTATCAATTTAAAAACGTTATCTGTAATTCTAATTGAAACAATGACTTTAAGCCATGTGTCATGCCCGGGGAATCATGGTCCATTTGTTAAAGGTTTGTTCATTTTCATATGCCATATGATCATTTAATGAAAAACATTTGACTCTTTTGCATTCAAAATTTTACGCTCATAGTCTTTCTTTCACTTTATTGCATTTTCAAAATAGCCATGTATCTTACATGCACACACACACACACACACACACACACACACACACACACACACACACACACACACACACACATTTGCATATCCACATCCACTTTGGATCTCATTACCAATGAATCTGGTATTTCCAACTATAACTTTGAACATCTAATCTACCAAGCCGAAGACGAAGGTGAAGAAGATTGTGAGATACCTGGGGAACTTGCTAGACTTCTGATGCAAGAGGAGAAAGTTATTCAACCGCATGAGGAGCCAGTTAAAGTGATTAATCTAGGTACTGAGGAAGACAAGAAAGAGGTCAAAATCAGCGCCAACTTGGAAGATGGTGTCAAGGGAAGATTGGTCCAAATGTTACATGAATATGTTGAGGTGTTTACTTGGTCATATGAAGATATGTCGGGGCTTGATACTGATATTGTGGTTCATAATCTACCAACAAAGGAAGATTGTCCTCCAGTCAAGCAAAAAGTTTGTCATATCTGACTAGATATGTCTGAGAAAATAAAAGCTGAGGTAATGAAGCAATTCAATGCAGGTTTTCTGACAGTGACATCCTATCCCCAATGGGTTGCAAATTTGGTCCCAGTGTCGAAGAAAGATGGAAAAGTCCGTATGTGCGTAGACTACAGGGATTTGAATAGGGAAAGCCCCAAAGACGATTTCCCACTACCTCATATTGATGTCTTGGTTGATAACACAACTTAACACAAAGTTTTCTCCTTCATGGATGGCTTCTCTGGTTACAACCAAATCAAAATGGCACCCGAAGACATGGAGAAAACCACTTTTGTTACACAGTGGGGCACCTTATGTTATAAGGTCATGCCTTTTGGTTTGAAGAATGCAGGGGCAACCTATAAACGAGCTATGGTAGCCCTATTTCATGAGATGATCTATCATGAGATAGAGGTCTATATGGATGATATGATTGCAAGGTCGATGATTGAGGAAGAACCCCTTGATCATATACATAAGTTGTTTGAAAGATTAAAGAATTATAAGCTAAGACTAAATCCCATCAAGTGCACCTTCAGGGTGAGGTCTGGAAAACTCCTGGGTTTTTTTGTCAGTGGCAACGGAATTGAGGTTGACCCTGCAAAAGTCATAGCCATAAAAGAAATGCCAACCCCTTATACTGAGAAAGAGGTCAGGGGTTTCTTAGGTCGACTTAACTACATTTCTCGATTCATATCTCACTTGACTGTTACTTGTAAGACAATCTTCAAACTCTTAAAGAAAAATCAAGTAGTCAGATGGAACAACGATTGCCAAGCGGCCTTTTACAAGATCAAGGAATATCTGCAAGAACCTCCCATCCCGATGCCTCAAGTTGAAGGAAGACCTCTCATTATGTACTTGACCATATTGGAGAATTCAATGGGGTGTGTGTTTGGCTAACATGACGAGTCTGGCTGAAAAGAGCATGCAATATACTACCTGAGAAAAAAATTTACCGACTATGAAACAAGATACTCACTGCTCGAGAAAACTTGCTGCGCTCTGGCATGGGCTGCTCGCTGGTTAAGACAGTATATGCTGACTCACACCGCTCTATTGATTTCTAAGATGGACCCCATCAAGTATATTTTCTAGAAGCCATCTCTCTTCGGAAGAATAGCTAGATGGCAAATGATCTTGACCCAATATGACATCCAATACACTACACAAAAAGCAATCAAGGGAAGTGTGCTAGCAGATTATTTGGCCCATCAAGATGTTGATGATTACCAATCCATGAACTTTGAATTCCCGGATGAGAATATCATGCTAGTAACTGATTGTGAAAACCTTGGACCGTATGAAGGACCCGAACAAGGATCCTGATGGACTATAGTTTTTGATGGAGCTTCAAATGCTTTAGGTAACAGAATTGGTGCTGTAATTATTTCCCCCGAAAGTGGCCATACACCTTTCACTTCCAGACTATGCTTTGACTGTAAAAACAACAAGGACGAGTATGAAGGGTGCATCTTGGGTCTTAAGGCTGCTATTGACCTAAGAATCAAATTCTTAAGCATGTACAGAGATTCAACTTTAGTAATCAGTTAAGTTAAAGGAGAATGAGATACAAAGCATATAAATTTGATCCCTTACAAAGATCTTGTTTCAACCTTGATCCCTTACTTCGAGGAATTCACCTTTGAACATTTTATGAGAGAAGAAAACCAATTGGCATATGCTTTAGCAACAAAGTCATCCATGTTCAAGGTCAATTGGGACAACGAAGCTCCCAGAATTAAAATCGAAAGATTTGATGAACCTATGCACTGCTATGAGATTTACATTAGTGAAGAGCAACCTTGGTATCATGAAGTAAAAAGATATCTTGAAGCACAAGAGTACCCTGAATGAACTTCAGTCAATGACAAGAAATTCCTGCGAAGGTTCTCAACCAAATTCTTCCTAAGTAATGGGATCCTGTACAAACGCAACCATTATTCTACTATTCTCTGTTGTATGGATAAGAAGGAGGCAGAGAAAATCATGGAAGACATGCATGAAGGTGTCTTTGGAACTCACTCTAGTGGGCACACTATGGAAAAGAAGATTCTAAGGGCTGGTTACTATTGGTCGACTATGGAAACTGATTGTCACCATCACTCGAGGACTTGCCATAAGTGTCAAATCCATGCCGACAAGGTTCATGTGCCTCCAATTCCATTGAATGTCATGACTGCTCCGTGGCCATTTGCAATGTGAAGCATTGACATGATTGGAGAGATCAAGCCCACTGCCTATAATGGACACCTCTTCATCCTCGTTGCCATTGAATACTTCACCAAATGGGTCGAAGCTGCTTCATTTGCCTCAATCACTAAGAATGTTGTAGCCCGATTTATCAAGCATAACCTCATTTCCTAGTATGACATCCCTGAAAAGATCATCACTGATAACGGAACCAATATCAACAATGCTATGATCATTGAACTTTATACGCATTTTAAAATCAAGTATCACAACACTTCTCCATACAGACCTAAGATAAACGGCACAGTAGAAGCCACCAATAAAAACATAATAAAGATTGTGAAAAAGATCGTGGTGACCTATAAAGATTAGCACGAGATGCTACTGTTTGCTCTTCATGGCTACCATACTTCCGCTCGAACATTAACTGGGGAAGCCCCTTTCTCTTTAGTCTAAGGCATGGAAGTTATCCTGCCCGTGGAAGTCAAATTTCTTCCTTAAGGATTGTGAAAGAAGCAGATTCAGGCGAAGATGAATGGATTCAGACTAGGTTGGATCAGTTGAATTTGATTGACGAGAAGAGACTGGTTGCTGTTTGTCATGGTCAAATGTATCAAAAGCGTATGATCAAGGCTTTCAACAAAAAAAACAAACCTCGAGTGTATCAGACTGGAAACTTGGTAATAAAGCGTATCATTCTTCCTCAAGGTGATCCCAAGGGAAAATAGACTTCCACTTACAAAGAGCCGTTCGTTGTTAAGAAAGTATTCTCTGGCGGCACCATGATGCTAACTACTATGGGCGGAGAAGATTTGCCGCATCCTGTGAACGCATACATAGTCAAAAAATACTACGCATAAAAATGATTCGCTAGGTTGACATACCTAGGAAAAAACAAGGGCATCCTGGTGAACCAAAGAGGTTCGAGAAAAAATTAGGGATATATACAAAAGATTGTACATCCGGCAAGTTAGAAACCCGAAACAACGGCTTGGGTAAAAACGGGTATCCTGGTGGGCTGAAACCCGAAAGGATGGTTAGGGAAAAAGTAATGGATTAAAGTGTATGACTATGTCCCTTGAAATCACTACAACCAGCTTTATTACCAAGGTCCAAGTTCTTGGGTGTCAGATCAATTCAATCAACTTCTTTCAACGGTAAGGGATGATGTTCGAAAATATAGGGGCAATACCGGAGTTGGAACATAATGAGATCACTTTCACATGGCTATTCTTTTGACGATTTCCTCTTACTAGGACCTCTGTCTCCTTGTACAAAAACGCCTACTTATAGGCAAAACATCAATACAAATATACTTTGAAGTGAAATCTTTTTGTTTTTGTTTTAAGTTCAAAAACGTCCAATGACTAAAATTAAATGAACATGTGCATATGAACATGATTAACTGTTAACGAATGTATGTTTAAAAACAGTAATAAACATTTTCTTAGGGATTCAGAGTATCCCCACAAGAGTTACTTCAACAAAGATTATTCCCACAAAGTTGAATTCATACAGTCTCCATCCGAAGTTCCAATCTTCTGACAATCATTTCCCCAATTGAGTTGGTCCTAAACTATAAGAGAAACCTTGCAGAGTTTCATCTCCAAAAAAGAATGCATCTCCCCAGTAAGGTCTTCAAAATTCTTTCCTCAACAAGGTTTATTTCCCCAACAGACTACAAATTCCCCAGCTTTAGTTCTTTTCTCAGACCATTACAAATTAACGGACAAAACCCCTTGTCCCTATCAGTAGTCAATATTATCTCTAGTAAGTTGCTGCGAAGCCTGGAATCCGACCAGATAACAGTTATCTTCATCCTCCCCCAGAAAGTTGCTTCAAAGCCTGGATTTTGACAAGATACCAGTCAACTATCCTCTCCAAGATAAAATTTTAACCATGTCTTTTATCCCCAGTCAGGGAAAATAAGAATTAAATTCCCTAGTAGAGCAATGGACAACCAAGATTCCTAAGCTATATCCCTCGAGCAGAAATCAACATTCCCTACAGAGTTCCCAATGGAAGCATTCTAAACAAGGTTAAAGATACACATAATGTTCATCTCCAGCATTAGTTTGGGATTTAGCTTCCCAAATATCCCCAACAGTTGTCAAGGATTTTTTTCCAGATAAAGATTTACTTCAATAACATTTCACATTCATGCATCATGACATATGCATACAAATGCATATAGCATAACCTCATTTATTTTGAGAACATCATTACGTAATGCATGCATCATGAAATTGCATCACAACTAATTCCTTACCTTTTTAGGAAAGATCAGTCATCAGATAAATATCATCAACGACAAACAGACCTCTGCTGGTTCATTTTAAATCGATCAATGATTTACCCTGATTCAGTTCTGGTAGACACTTTCTCTGGTTCAATTAAATCTCTCCGAAGATTCATACTTATTCATTCTCCAATTAAAGATTATTCAAGACCTCTGCTGGTTCAGTTTAAATCGACCAATGATTTACCCTTATTCAGTTCCGGTAGACACTTTCTCTAGTTCAGTTAAATCGCTCTGAAGATTTATACGGATTTGTGCACCAGTTAAAGGTTATTCAAGAGCTCTGCTGGTTTAGTTTAAATCGATCACTGATTTACCCTGATTCCGTTCGGGTAGACACTTTCTCTAGTTCAGTTAAATCGCTCCGAAGATTTATACTGATTCGTTCTCCAATTAAAGATTATTCAAGACTCTGATGGTTCAGTTTAAATCAATCAATGATTTACCCTTATTCCATTCCAGTAGACACTTTCTCTAGTTCAGTTAAATCACTCCAAAGATTTATACTGATTCGTTCTCCAGTTAAAGATTACTTAAGACTTCTGCTTGATTCAGTATAAATCGACCAAAGATTTATTCTAATGCTTCTTCAGATCTCTATCAACAAATCACATTGGATGGCATCTATAAGCCCATATCTGACAACTCTTCATTACCTCTCTGAATGGCATCTATAAGCCCATTTCCGATGCAGTCAACTAACACATTACTTCGTACATCAACGAGTGCAAATTTCTGGGCACTTTAGTGTTCAATCACCTTCCACCCTCAACTCACGAATGGAGGACCCGCCAATCTAACTCTTCAGGTTTAAGAAGATTGAACAGGGACAACTTTTGTACCCCAAAATTTTCCCTCTCTTTTCTCAAGATATTTCTCACAAGATCTTCAATAGCTCAAACTTACACAAGTGTTGACTAGATCAAGCCATCTCCTCAACGCTGATGCCTCAAATTAGGGTTTGGATTTGCACAAGGATAATTGGACTTTTAAATGACTCAATTGACCTTCATGTATCATTAAGGACCTTCAAGAATTCTCATTTCAAGTTTCAAGTCTTGTAGCTCAAAATTGCTCAGTCAATTGGCCAGATGACCCAAAATCAGTTGTATTGGGTAAAAAGTCTATTGTGGTCAACTTACCGTCAAACTTCAAGCTTTTTGACCAATATCACCATTTTGAAGTCATATGTATCATTTGATAAAGTTTGGATTACAATTCCACGAGAAAAATGTTCAAGTCTTCAAAAGGGGAAAATGATCAAAATTAGGGCTTTAACTAAGAATGACCAATGTTTGATTTTTGACCTAATGAATGACTTTTTGGTTTGAAATATGATCTCAAGGATTCAAAAACATCATCTTGACCTAATTGCATGACTCAATTCATCTCTCAAGATCAATTGATTGATAGTTGAAATTTGGTCAACTAATGAAAAAGTCAACTGTATCCCAAAAAGTCAAAAAGACATTAAAAAATATGAAGCTTGATCATCACGAAATCAATAAAGTTAAAAGTCAAACTTTTCAAGACATGGAATTTTTTTCTAAGTGTTTTTATATATGATAATTTCATTACTTCATGCTAATCTTTCACCAAGATGCACGATGATTCAAAGAAAACTTCCAACATGAAAGTTGTAGATCTTGATGAGATCTACAACTTTGCTTTGCTGATAAAGTCCTAGAAGTGCTTTGATTTTGAGTTATAAATTTCTAAAGGCATGACATTTTTCATAAAACACTTAGAGAAATTTTCAACAGGTTTTGGTCAGTTTTTATCTCAACTTCTTGGCCAATTTTCATTAAGTTCAAATTTGATTTATCCAAAATGGTCAACATGAAAGTTGTAGACAATGTTTTAAGCTTTCCAAAACATCCAAGAGAATGAATTTATCATACTTGATCTAAGAGATTCAGAGGCATGAAGTTGGGCATCCATTCTTGAATTACTAGTCATTGTTATGAAGAACACATAATACAATCTTCATGCTATAATGCATAATCTTACTTTGCAGGCCTTCTAACTTGCAAATCTCACCATAATTAATTGTTTACACAAACTTTTAAGCTATGATCCAAGTGGTTAAGGCATTATCCAATCCATTTTGTCATTTATGACACAAAGGCACTGTTGTACCCCAAAATTTGCCCTCCTTTTTTTCACAAGAAATCACAGCTTCAGGGTTTTCCCTGATTTTTTCAGATTGGCTCAAGAACCGGTCAAACAGACTTTTCTTTATCAGTCAATCCAAAATTAGGATTTCCATTGATTTTGAATCAGTCAAACAAACTTTTCTTTATCAATCAATCCAAAATTAGGGTTTCTATTGATTTGGTTGAGTTTGGCTCAGGGATTGGTCATGCAGACGTTTCTTTGACAGTAAATCCAAAATTAGGGTTTGCGCACGAATTCTCAGAAGAAATTGAATCCACAGTTTTTCAATTGACTGTTACATTGTTTTACGCTTGTTCAAGATTGTTGTTTGTTTCTCAAAACCTAAACATCTGGGCTAGGAGCTGAGGCTTTTGATTGAAAGGTTGAAGCGTTGGTTTGATCAGTGAAGTGAAAGGCATATGGATGTTTGTTTGTTTAACTGTACAATGCATATGGTTAACTGGAATGTCGGGCGTATGGTGGTTAATGCAAGGTTGCGAGATTGCAACATTTGTTGATTATTTATTTTATCTGAGTTACAATTATTGGGATGCATTTCCAATTATTTTAATTCAAGAAATTTAAATAATTAAATAGACAGTGCAGAAGAGATGAGGAATTATCTGACAAAGGCTTTTTATTCATTTTCATTGTTGTTACAAATGTTATTTGAATACTGTAAATTTATTTACAATGTTTACAATAATATTTATTACAATAATTAAAAATAAATATAAAAGTCTAAGTCTCTTGAAGTCTTCTATCTTCTACTGGTTCTTCCATTATCCCAACTGGTATTTACCTACAAAGACAGAAGAAGGAAATCAGTACAGTTAAATTAAAAAACATTTTCAGGCAGAAAAATAAAGTCATCATTAAAGATTGTTGGACGGAATCAGATTGTTTTGGTTTCATCATGTTTTACTTGTCCTCTTTGCAAATCACAAGAAGATTTCTCTTCTTGGTTCACAAATAGGAAAGTAAAATTAATCAATTAAATACAAAGAAGGCACAAGCTGCACAATGTCAAACTAAGCAAGCCAAGTTGCACAAACTGTCAACCAAGTTGCACAAACTGTCAACTAAGTACACAAACTGTCAACCAAGTTGCACAAGCTGTCAAGAAACTGTCAACCAAGTACACTAAGCTGTCAAAGTACACAAAACTGTCAATGTAGAAAATATGGAAGTACAATGCAGAGATAAACCAAGATACAAGCAAGAAACCTTGTCAAAACTTTTCATCATTTCCTGGCCAACAATCTTTTCAGAAAAGGGACTTTAAGAAATTTAAAAATGCTTTATGGAGAGAGAAAGAGAGTAAAGTAAAAAGGTTTGCAGTTTTGGCAGGCTTAAAAGATAAGATAAATATAACAGTTCTAACAGTTCAAAAGAGGGGGAAGCCACAAAAAACTGGAGCTTGCTTTCAAAACCAGAAGCAAAAACTGCAAGTTACCAAAAACAGAAGCATAACCTGTAGCCTGCTGTAAAATAACAAAGACATCCATCTTGCTTCAAAAAGAAAGCACAAGCATAGCAAGTCCAAAACCTGCATAACCTATTCCAACCTGTACAAAATTCACAACAAACTGCAAGTTGATATCAAGAAACAAAAATAGCCTGACTGTAACAAACAAGCAAGTCTCAAACCTGCCTGTACCAAGCCAAACTCAAGCCTGCCTGTACCAGACAAACAAACCTACAGAAACTTCAAACCTGCTAAAACCTTCCAGCAAGCCAAACTCAGACCTGGAAGTTCTCACACTTGTAAAACCTGTAAAGGCAAGCAAAGCTCAATCATAACCTACCCTCAACAAGCCACTCAAACCTGCAGAAATCAAGTGACCAAGCCTGCAAGATATCCAATTTCTTGTAAGCACAACAAGCCTACCAAAAAGCAGAACTCACAGGCCTCCAGGAGCATGCCTTACAAACTCAAAGTTTGTTTCCAATCACATTAGCATTCATTACCAAATCAACAATAACAAGAACAATCACCTCAAAACATGTTTCATCATTGGCAAAACCATCATCTTAAATCATAAACATCAAAACAACAATAAGCAGCATCTCAGAAATATATCCAACATTCAAAGAGGAGGAAGAACTCAGAAGCAAACATTTTCAGAAATAATATCCTCATCAAAGGCCAACATAGCAAAGAAGTGAAAAGAAAAACAACTCAGAAGCAAGTGTTCTCAGAATTCATCATCAAATACCAAACACCAAATCAACAACAACATTAGCAACTTCAGAATAAACTCATCATCAGAATCAACAAAATCCAAAGAAGAGGAAAGAGTCAGAAGCAAATAAACAAAGCCCACAAAAAGGGAGAGTTTCGAAACAAGCGTTTTCAGAATTAGGGTTCATCACAAAACGAAGAGAAAGATACAAAATACCAGAAAAGCCAAACGCAGTCATCACACTCTCCCTGCTCCGGCCACCCGAGAGCGCCGCCAATCCCACATTCCTCTCCCTCCATCGTCTTACAGAACGAAGTCACCAAGGTATAATTTTCCCTCTTTCTTTTTCTGCATCTCATATCATAAACACCAAAACACCAAAGATCAAAGCTTTGCAAACAATAAAACATACAAGATTAACCATGCAAACGGTAAAGAACACATCCAGAATAAGATAAAAAAAAGGTACCTTTCGAACCGTCATTTCGTGTCGTCGTGGAGAAGAGAGGACGGAAGTAGCGCTCTGGCAGCATGGAGGTGGACGAGTCATCGCTTGGCTGAGAGAGAAGATGAGAGGCAAAGAAGATGGAAGGAGGCGCCGCTGTATAAAACCAAGCCCTAGATTCTGAGCAAAACAAATGCAAACCCTAAAAATTGTTAAACATTTCAACTGGGCCTGCCCCATAAACCAAACACTAAGGCCCAATCTTTCAGCGCTTACACCCCCCCTTGTTCTCTTTCAATCTTCATTTTGGGCCAAATGCATACAACCTAAAGCCCACTTACCCTTTTCTCTTTTAAGTGTTTTAACACAAATATTTTTATCATCATATTTTCATTTTCTTCTATAACCTAATTCTTTTTGTTAAATAAATATAATATATTAATTTTTTTTTGTATAAAATTTTCTTAATAATTTTCATTACCTTTAAAACCAAATACATAAATAATAGTTTTTAATTTAAACAATTCTTTCTTTCTTCTTTAAACCTATTTGTTTATATATAACTAACAAAAACACATCATATTAATAATAATACTTAATTTGCATTAGGTTAATATTTTATTTGATCATTTGTAAATAACCATATGCATTTCACAATACTTTTGATTCTCTTTGATTCTTATACCATGTTATATTTTTACGTTGAGAATGCGACGATTCGATTTGGTTGTAAATATAATATTTGGACATTACTATTCTGATAAGACTCATCCCCATTCGTAAACATTTGTACCCCCATCCCCGGATACTTATTTGTAATAACTTAGACTTTAAATTCCCGCAATTTATCGCTTTCCATATACTGTATAGTAATTAGGTTTTGTATGCGAAGATTCAAAATCAACCGCTAGATAACCTAATACAAGATAAATGCATGAACATCAATACACAATTCACACTTACACCTCTAGGGTAACCTCACTTGTTGCCTCGGAAAATGCAATCATGTCCCTCGAGTATGAGATACTCTAGCAAATGTCCCTTCGATAAACCAAGATCGTAGTCCCTCGATGACCCTCGATGTTGCCTTCGATAAAACGATCTCGTCCCTTACAAAAATTGCTAGAGCGTCTCACAAGTTGCCTTCAATGATTGCATACGATGACCCGTGCCTGTCCCGTTTAACATCCTAACGCAAGGTTGTTCATCAAACACAATGGTGAAACAACACTGTTAAAAGGGTTAAAACACAAGAAAATCTTTGAGTAAAATAGGGTAGACAACTCTTAGTTACTTGATCAAAAATCTTGCAAAACATCCTTTCCATTTTTCAAACACACTTCACAACACAAACTTCAAAAACAATTTCAAAACAACTTTCAAAACATTGAATCATCTTTTCAAAAAGACACACACCTTTGTATATATTCAAACAAGAATCATTGCAAAGGTTGCCTAGACAATGCATCTATTTTTAAAAACATTTTCAAAACCACACACACAAAGAACCATTTCAAACAATTGAAAAGCAAAGGCAAGTGATCTAAAAAAAGTAACTAAGAGCCCATGGATAACCATGGATGAAAAGGGTGCTAGCACCTTCCCTTTTCATAATCTACCCCCCGAACCCACGAAAACATCTCAAAGGTCTTTCCTGTGTTTTTTGACCTTTCTGTAGGATAAAATAAAGAGTCGGTGGCGACTCTTGCTAAACCGAACAAGTGCGAAAACAAACGTAAATCCCAAGTCAGTTCTCCCACCGTATCACAGAACTGGCGACTCTGCTGGGGAACATTCTAAAAAGTGGGGTTACCTTAGGGTTTTAGATCACCTTTACATGCTTATCTTGTTTGATTTGATTGCTTTACTTTTTGGGTTCCTTGTTTGGGTTTGTTTTAAATCCTACACCCAGATTTAGGGGCACCTTTTAGGTAAGTAGCAATAAACTATAAGGGAACTGTGTGGGGTAGACCGACATGGTTGAAGCAGTAGCTATGTTAGTGTGACATATTTGTGGTACCGGTAGCCTTTGAGTTAATCAAAGAGAATACGGGGCCGCTGAGTGATGTCATGAAGCACTAATGAACTCTTAGAACCTTACTTGACCATCTTGGCCTTTTTAGGGGTAGTGAGATGACCGGATTTGGTACAGTCCGAAGTTGGTAGATACTCGATACTACACTCATTGAGGATTGTTTTCTTGGAATATTTTGGTCGCCAGTTAAGTGGCTAAACCAAAACAATGAACACATAAAATAATCCAGTGATTTTGAGCTCCTTAGAACCCATTTTCTATTTTAGGACAGGTTGAGCCAACTAACTTCAAGAGGGTACTTACCTACAAACCCCATGTAAGCCTGAACCTAAGGACTAGTCTGCTTTGTGTGAATATGATTACCTGTATATAAACTTGCTTACTTTTTCATACATGTACATAACATCATAACATCATATCATAGCATTTTCAATAACCATTTCAAAGATCTTGAGGGTCTTTTGATGCAGGGTCACGTTGAACCAGACATCTACCAAAAGACAAGAGGGTTTTCCTCTGAATAAACGCCGTCAAAGATCAAGTGCAACAACTTGAATCAGGGGCTATGACCCACTTGACATGGTGAGCTTGATTCTCGTGGAAAGACATCCACCGATACAAAGTTCCCCAATCAAAGATATTGATCAAAATTCGACCTCTAACATTTTCTTGTGTTTACCCAGAGAGATCCTTGAAAACATGCATCCACATATCATGCATTGCATCGTAACAGGTTTTCCTTTTCAGGTCTCCTTATTTCTCCTACTGTTTATTTCAGAAGAGATGGATCTAGAAAGGACTGTCAAAGGTATTCAGGATCAAAATGCTCAACTTCAAGAAATGTTCTTGAACTTGTCCCAGGGGCAAGAGGAAGTGAAAGCTCTCCTCATAAGGGGCATGGTCCTAGGGAATCCAAGCAGTATCAGGAATGATCAGTTAGAAGAACTTCAGATTGAGCTGGAAACAATGAAGATCCAGATGATGGGACAACTGGTAGGCCAGATGGCTCTCATCCAAGACATAGCTCAAAGACAAGAAGAGCTCAGGGTTCTCGTCAACAAACTGCTTCGGGACAACCAAGTGGGGCAAACATCTAAGGTTGAAGATCAAGTCATCACTCAACCTCCTTTGAGACAAGAAGACAAGGGAAAGGCTCCTCAACTTGCTTCAGGGTCACAAGCCCAGCAACAACCTCGTCAGCGTCAACAGGGTAATCGGCGTAACAAAAATACATCTGGAAGACATTTCTCTGAGACTGACAAACCATCATCCCTAATACTGAAACGCCTGTTAGAGGTCAATCTGCTTGCTTTAAGGGATCCTATTCGGAAGCCCAATACCTCTACTCCTAGATATCACCCCGACGCGTTTTATGTATACCACTCCCATAGTCCTGGACATGACACCGATGACTGTTGGGCTTTAAAAAATAAGATCCAAGACTTGATTGATGAAGGAGTGCTAGAATTTATGCCGGATGGTGAGATGAAAATCTTCTGTTAAGGGTTCTCCATTTGAAATGACAAAGCTCTAACTGAGAGACTTTTGTTCCATTTGAATTTTCAAGTTGTAATTTCTTTTATTATTCAAACAATTATCTGTTGATGTCAAACTTTGTTTCATTAATGCATTGCATATGTTTGTCTTGAATTCATCCATTCATTTTCACTATTATTATGCCTCTTACGTCCTTTATGATATTTAACTCTTGATAAAAAGCTATAAGCCTTTAGAGGGAGGATGACGAAACAATACCATAATCTCATACAATATGCTTTTGAACAGACCTTGCTGACGATGTACAGGCATTTCTTTCAAATCCAAAACACCGGAGTTATAAGGAAGATAATCCCTAGTCAACCTCTTCGAGCCAAAGAAGTAGGAGTTTTTTGTTTTAAACACAAATTAAAACCTTTGATTAAACCTGGGGCAGGGTAGTCTCTCAGTTAATTCAAAAGATTGTGCATTGAAAGTCGCAAACTCTCAGCTCATAATACAACAAATGACATCAAAAATATTCCTTTGGAACCAAAAGACAGTGATGGTTCCTTATCTCATAGGCAGTCATTATCTCTCAAAAGAGAAAAGCCCACTGAGCCAAAACCTATAAAGGAGGCTTAAGAAAGCTGGGGCATCTCGCTGACTACGATCTCGAAAACAGGAGCAGTCAGGTAGAAATTAGGGATAATGAATCAAAAGAAAAAGGTCATTATAAATTCTCAACAATATGGAAAATGTTGCAAAATTGATGATTGCCTTCCAATAAATTTAATTTGTGTGAACCATCACCAAAATGTCGTTTCAAACTCGATTAAAGTTCGACGCACAATTAACTGAGGCTAGTATTGAAGAACATCACGAAGAGCGGGTGGGTACAAATATACTTTGAGCCTTTATCCTTTGTTTCTTAAACCGTGAACCAAGCCACGTTACAACCCTTCGAAAATCCTAATTGAAGCATGGGTTAGTTCGAAAGCATACTGTTACAAAAGGTATCCTGACTCCTGTAAGGCTTTGCCCTAAACCTTGTGTTGAATTTGTCTTATAAAAAGTTTTCTGCTAAAAAACGCATTTTTCAAAACTTCGAGACAAGCATAAACTTTGCATTATTTGAATATCGTTGTTTGCACATATTTATTTGTTTGACAGCGAAGAAATTCACAACAGTGAATGTTCGGAAAAACGAAAACTCTCTCGTTGAATAAAATCGCTTCAAGTGGGATGAGACTTCGGTTACAAAAATCTCCCATCAACAAAAGGGGATTTGATATGGTATTGTCCAGTTAACCTGGGGCAGTCCAGTCAAGATTTCAACAAATATTTCAGAGATAACCTGGGGCATTCCAGTCAAGATTTCAACAAATCTTTCAAAGCTCAGTGAACCTGGGGCAGTCCAGTCAAGATTTCAAGAAATCTCTCAATTGTGGGATAACCTGGGGCAAGTCTCCGTCACCATCACTTGGGGCATTTAAACGTCAATCTCATCAAAGGGTTACGAACAATCTAAGTTTCCTGACAATGCCACAAACATCTGATAATAGGGGCAGTGATGAACCTCTCCAAAATCTTTCTGAAAAGAAATTCAAGCGTCCTCGAGAAGTTTATCATCTCCCTAAACAGACCATCAGTCATGGGTTTATTTCCCCAACATTTGTCAAGGATTTATTCTCCAAAACAAATTACATTTCAAGTTGAAGGGTCGTTCAAAATTTCCTTCATCACCTGCTGGAAGTTACGATCATCATCAAAAAATTCCTTCATCACCTGTTGGAATTCACGGTCATTCAAAATTTCCTTCATCACTTGCTGGAAGTTACGATCATCATCAAGAAATTCCTTCATCACCTGTTGGAATTCACGGTCGTTCAAAATTTCCTTCATCACCTGCTGGAAGTTACGATCATCATCAAAAATTTCCTTCATCACCTGTTGGAAATTACAGCCACCAATAGAATAACGGACAACTGAAGTTCCTGAAAATTTGTTTCTCTCAAGAATGAAGATTCTCATCCTTGAAACCTCAGAAGATTGGTATACTCCCAACTTCCTGACCCTTAACAGAATGAAGATTCTCATCCTTGAAACCTCAGAAGATTGGTATACTCCCAACTTCCTGACCCTTAACAGAATGAAGACTCTCATCCTTAAAACCTCAAGAGATTGGCACACACCCAACCTTTTGACCCAAAAACCTGAATGAAGATTCTCATTTTGGCTTCCCCAGTAGACTGGTATACACCCAATCTCCTGATATTCCCGACAGAATGAAGATTCTCATTTCTCAAAGTGGTATAACATCTGAATTTCTGGCATTCCCGACAGAGTGAAGATCCTCATCCTTAAAGTGGCATACCATATAAACCTGAACTTCTTCCCGACAGAAATAAGCTTTTTCAAAATCCTGAGTTTTACTCTCCGACAAGATAGCTACCTTTCAACAGTTTGGCTATTCCCCAAGCAGAATGAAGACTCTCATTCTCAGTTCCTCACATAGTATTAAGATATTCCCCGGTGAAGATCTTCTCAAAACAGGAATCCTCGGTAGATTGGCATACAACCCAAACTCCTTATTCCCAAGCAGTCAGCAGTCAGCAAGGATTTCTCATTTTCAGTAATCAAAGATTTTTGGAATCCCCAGCTTCGGTCATGGATTTACTTTCCCCGGCAGCAGTCAAAGATTCCATTATCTCCAGCTACCGGGATTTATCTTCCTCAGCAAGACGGCTAGTCAGCTTACATGCATAACCATTACATTCATATATCATAAACATTGATGAAACACAATTCATTGCATCATACATATCATGAAACATAACTTTGTGTTTAGCTAACATTTTATCCTTTTCAGGATAAGAATAAAAGGCTATCATTAACAATTATTCAGATACAGCATGGATACACCCCAGATGCGGCGTTCATTCTATTATTCATTCGGAATTTCAAGTCAGATACAGTCCAGATAGGCTCCAGACACAGTTGCCATTCTGTCACTTATTCAGATCCCAGTTACAGTTTCAGATACACTCCAGACACGGAAGTCATTCTTCTACTTATACAGATCTCAACTTCAGATACAGTCCAGATACGCTCTAGACACGGTTGCCATTCTGTCACTTATTCAGATCCCAGTTACAGTTTCAGATACACTCCAGACACGGAAGTCATTCTGCTACTCATACAGATCTCAACTTCAGATACAATCCAGATACGCTCGCCACGGTTGCCATTCTGTCACTTATTCAGATCCCAGTTACAGTTTCAGATACACTCCAGACACGGAAGTCATTCTGCTACTCATACAGATCTCAACTTCAGATACAGTCCAGATACGCTCCAGACACAGTTGTCATTCTGTCACTTATTCAGATCCCAGTTACAGTTTCAGATACACTCTAGATACGGAAGTCATTCTGCTACTCATACAGATCTCAACTTCAGATACAGTCCAGATACGCCAGACACAGTTGCCATTCAGTCACTTATTCAGATCCTACTTACAATTTCAGATACACTCCAGACACGAAAGTCATTCTGCTACTCATACAAATCTCAACTTCAGATACAGTCCAGATACGCTCCAGACACGGTTGCCATTCTGTCACTTATTCAGATCCCAGTTACAGTTTCAGATACACTCCAGACACGAAAGTCATTCTACTACTCATACAAACTTCAAGACTTCTAAAAATAGTTTACAGATTCTCCAAACATGGATGTCAATCCATTGCTTATTCAGACCCCCAGTTCATAGATGTTCCAATCATGGATACCTTTCTGATACTCACCCACTCACCTACAACAAACATTCTCCAGATGGCATTTTTAAGCCCATCTCCGACAAGTTTCTGTCACATCTCCAGATGGCATCTTTAAGCTCATCTCCGACAAGTTTCTGTCACATCTCCAGATGGCATCTTTAAGCCCATCTCTGACAAGTTTCTGTCACATCTCCAAATGGCATCTTTAAGCCCATTGCCTCAACTACGCTTTGACGAGTGCAAATTTTTGGGCACTCTAGTGTCCAATCATATTTTACCTTCGAGTCGCGAACGGAAAAACTGCCAATCTAACTCTTCAGGTTCAAGAAGATTGAACAGGGGAAACTGTTGTACCCCAAAATTTTCCCTCCCTTTTTTCACAAGAAATCACAGCTTCATGGTTTTCCCTGATTTTTTCAGATTGGCTCAAGAACCGGTCAAACAGACTTTTCTTTATCAGTCAATCCAAAATTAGGGTTTCCATTGATTTTGAATCAGTCAAACAGACTTTTCTTTATCAATCAATCCAAAATTAGGGTTTCTATTGATTTGTTTGAGTTTGGCTCAGGGATTGGTCAAGCAGACGTTTCTTTGACAGTAAATCCAAAATTAGGGTTTGCGCACGCATTCTCAGAAGAAATTGAATCCACAGTTTTTCAATTGACTGTTACATTGTTTTACGCTTGTTCAAGATTGTTGTTTGTTTCTCAAAACCTAAACATCTGGGCTAGGAGCTGAGGCTTTTGATTGAAAGGTTGAAGCGTTGGTTTGATAAGTGAAGTGAAAGGCGTATGGATGTTTGTTTGTTTAACTGTACAATGCATATGGTTAACTGGAATGTCGGGCGTATGGTGGTTAATGCAAGGTTGCGAGACTGCAACATTTGTTGATTATTTATTTTATCTGAGTTACAATTATTCGGATGCATTTCCAATTAATTTAATTCAAGAAATTTAAATAATTAAATAGACAGTGCAGAAGAGATGAGGAATTATCTGACAAAGGCTTTTTATTCATTTTTATTGTTGTTACAAATGTTATTTGAATACTGTAAATTTATTTACAATGTTTACAATAATATTTATTACCATAATTGAAAATAAATCTAAAAGTCTAAGTCTCTTGAAGTCTTCTATCTTCTACTTCTTCTTCCATTATCCCAACTGGTATTTACCTACAAAGGCAGAAGAAAGAAATCAATACAGTTAAATTAAAAAGCATTTTTAGGCAGAAAAATAAAGTCATCATTAAAGATTGTTGGTCGGAATCAGATTGTTTTGGTTTCATCATGTTTTACTCGTCCTCTTTGCAAATTACAAGAAGATTTCTCTTCTTGGTTCACAAAGAGGAAAGTAAAATTAATCAATTAAATACAAAGAAGGCACAAGCTGAACAATGTCAAACTAAGCAAACCAAGTTGCACAAACTGTCAACCAAGTTGCACAAAATGTCAACTAAGTACACAAACTGTCAACCAAGTTGCAGAAGCTGTCAAGAAACTGTCAACCAAGTACACTAAGCTGTCAAAGTACACAAAACTATCAATGCAGAAAATATGGAAGTACAATGCAGAGATAAACCAAGATGCAAGCAAGAAACCTTGTCAAAACTTTTCATCATTTCCTGGCCAACAATCTTTTCAGAAAAGGGACTTTAAGCAATTTAAAAATGATTTATGGAGAGAGAAAGAGAGTAAAGTAAAAAGGTTTGCAGTTTTGGCAGGCTTAAAAGATAAGATAAATATAACAGTTCTAACAGTTCAAAAGAGGGGGAAGCCACAAAAAACTGGAGCTTGCTTTAAAAACCCGAAGCAAAAACTGCAAGTTACCAAAAACACAAGCATAACATGTAGCCTGCTCTAAAATAACAAAGACATCCAACCTGCTTCAAAAAGAAAGCACAAGCATAGCAAGTCCAAAAACTGCATAACCTATTCCAAACTATACAAAATTCACAACAAACTGCAAGCTGATATCAAGAAACAAAAACAGCCTGCCTGTAACAAACAAGCAAGTCTCAAACCTTCTTGTACCAAGCCAAACTCAAGCCTGCCTGTACCAGACAAACAAACCTACAGAAACTTCAAACCTGCTAAAACCTTCCAGCAAGCCAAACTCAGACCTGCAAGTTCTCACACTTGCAAAACCTGTAAAGGCAAGCAAAGCTCAATCATAACCTACCCTCAACAAGCCACTCAAACCTGCAGAAATCAAGTGACCAAGCCTGCAAGATATCCAATTTCTTGTAAGCACAACAAGCCTACCAAAAAGCAGAACTCACAGGCCTCCAGGAGCATGCCTTACAAACTCAAAGTTTGTTTCCAATCACATTAGCATTCATTACCAAATCAACAATATCAAGAACAAGCACCTCAGAACAGGTTTCATCATTGGTAAAACCATCAGCTTAAATCATAAACATCAAAACAACAATAAGCAGCATCTCAGAAATATATCCAACATTCAAAGAGGAGGAAGAACTCAGAAGCAAACATTTTCAGAAATAATATCCTCATCAAAGGCCAACATAGCAAAGAAGTGAAAAGAAAAACAACTCAGAAGCAAGTGTTCTCAGAATTCATCATCAAATACCAAACACCAAATCAACAACAACATTAGCAACTTCAAAATAAACTCATCATCAGAATCAATAAAATCCAAAGAAGATGAAAGAGTCAGAAGCAAATAAACAAAGCCCACAAAAAGGGAGAGTTTCGAAACAAGCATTTTCAGAATTAGGATTCATCACAAAACGAAGAGAAAGATACAAAATACCAGAAAAGCCAAACGCAGTCATCACACTCTCCCTCCTCCGGCCACCCGAGAGCGCCGCCAATCCCACATTCCTCTCCCTCCATCATCTTACAGAACGAAGTCACCAAGGTATAATTTTCCCTCTTTCTTTTTTTGCATCTCATATCATAAACACCAAAACACCAAAGATCAAAGCTTTGGAAACAATAAAACATACAAGATTAACCATGCAAACTGTAAAGAACGCATCCAGAATAAGATAAAAAAAAGGTACCTTTCGAATCGTCATTTCGTTCCGTCGTGGAGAAGAGAGGACGGAAGTAGTGCTATAGCAGCATGGAGGTGGACGAGTCATCGCTTGGCTGAGAGAGAAGATGAGAGGCGAAGAAGATGGAAGGAGGTGCCGCTGTACAAAACCAAGCCCTAGATTATGAGCAAAACAAATGCAAACCCTAAAAATTGTTAAACATTTCAACTGGGCCTGCCCCATAAACCAAACACTAAGGCCTAATCTTTCAGCGCTTACACCCCCCTTGTTCTCTTTCAATCTTCATTTTGGGCCAAATGCATACAACCTAAAGCCCACTTACCCTTTTCTCTTTTAAGTGTTTTAACACAAATATTTTAATCATCATATTTTCATTTTCTTCTATAACCTAATTCTTTTTGTTAAATAAATGTAATATATTAATTTTTTTTTTGTATAAAATTTTCTTAATAATTTTCATTACCTTTAAAACCAAATACATAAATAATAGTTTTTTAATTTAAACAATTCTTTCTTTCTTCTTTAAACCCCTTTGTTTATATATAACTAACAAAAACACAAAATAATAATAATACTTAATTTGCATTAGGTTAATATTTTATTTGATCATTTGTAAATAACCATATGCATTTCACAATACTTTTGATTCTCTTTGATTCTTATACCTTGTTATATTTTTACGTTGAGAATGCGACGATTCGATTTGGTTGTAAATATAATATTTGGACATTACTATTCTGATAAGACTCATCCCCATTCGTAAACATTTGTACCCCCATCCCTAGATACTTATTTGTAATAACTTAGACTTTAAATTCCCGCAATTTATCGCTTTCCATATACTGTATAGTAATTAGGGTTTGTATGCGAAGATTCAAAATCAACCGCTAGATAACCTAATACAAGATAAATGCATGAACATCAATACACAATTCACACTTACACCTCTAGGGTAACCTTGCTTGTTGCCTTGGAAAATGCAATCATGTCCCTCGAGTATGAGATACTCTAGCAAATGTCCCTTCGATAAACCAAGATCGTAGTCCCTCGATGACCCTCGATGTTGCCTTCGATAAAACGATCTCGTCCCTTACAAAAATTGCTAGAGCGTCTCACAAGTTGCCTTCAATGATTGCATACGATGACCCGCGCCTGTCCCGTTTAACATCCTTACGCAAGGTTATTCATCAACACAATGGTGAAATAACACTGTTAAAAGGGTTAAAACACAAGAAAATCTTTGAGTAAAATAGGGTAGACAACTCTTAGTTACTTGATCAAAAATCTTGCAAAACATCCTTGCCATTTTTCAAACACACTTCACAACACAAACTTCAAAAACAATTTCAAAACAACTTTCAAAACATTGAATCATCTTTTCAAAAAGACACACACCTTTGTATATATTCAAACAAGAATCATTACAAAGGTTGCCTAGACAAGGCATCTTTTTTTCAAAACATTTTCAAAACCACACACACAAAGCACCATTTCAAACAATTGAAAAGCAAAGGCAAGTGATCTAAAACAAGTAACTAAGAGCCCATGGATAACCATGGATGAAAAGGGTGCTAGCACCTTCCCTTTTCATAATATACCCGTCGAACCCACAAAAACATCTCAAAGGTCTTTCCTGTGCTTTTTGACCTTTCCGTAGGATAAAATAAAAAGTCAGTGGCGACTCTTGCTAAACCGAACAAGTGCGAAAACAAACGCAAATCCCAAGTCAGTTCTCCCACCGTATCATAGGCACCATTGCCATTCATATAAAGCATGCTTTATACAAAGTCAGCTCTCCTTGAGCCTCTCAACTGTTTTTTCTATGCCTAAAAACTCCTAGCCACTTCATATCCCTTTTGTACCATGCATTGGGACATCAAATTTCACATAACTTGGTTGTTTCATCTCAACCAAACCAGAATTCCACAACTTGTGAAAGAAAATCTCTCATCCTCTTAAACCTTCTCTATAAATAGAGAGGCCATTTTCAAGCTAAACGCCAGAAGTTTTTGTTGTGTAGAAAAATTTCTCAAAACCCCCCATACTCTCAAAAAAACATAACTGTTCACAAAACCTCCACTCTTGAGCTTTGAAGTCCAAATCTTTTAACCTCTCACACCTTGCAAGTTCTGTCCAAACAAACCATCCAAACACTCCACATACATCAAATAGGAGTTGTTCAAACACGAGAATAACTTCTGTTACATCATCATCACCATTTTCCAAGCCCAAAAACAGCCACCTGCAACTTGACTTCTCCAACTCTAAATCAAAACATGAATTTCAGTTTCAAGGTAAGTTTTCTTCACTTTGAACTCTTCATACAAGCATCATTAGTGGTTAATTTGTGAAAATAAATTGTAGATATCATAGCCCTGAAGCTAACTATATGCTTACTTTTCATTTTCACTAACCATGTGTTGATAACTGACTTATATATGTGACAAAACAATGTTAGAAGTAAAAAACAACAGTATGAGTCGATGCATATCTCTATGAGTTGACTCATATTAGGTACAAAACAGGTTACGAGTCAATACAAGGCATTATGCTTCAATGCATACTGTTATCAAGACATGTTACAGACATAAAAAATATGTATGAATCAATGAAAAACACGAATGCATCGATGCAACCAAGAAATGAGTCGATGCAAACCATTATGATTCAACTCATATTAAGTTGGTTTTGACTTTCAAGAACAAGAAATGATATGTATTGATGCATAAGTGCAGGCGTCAATGCATAAAAGTTTTTGTATCAATGCATAAACGCATGCGTCAATGCATAAAATTTTTCGTATCAATGCGTAAGTGCATGTGTCAATACATAAAAGTTTTTTTTAAAACAATTTTCCTTTTTTTACATTATCTTTATATTTTTATTGTTATTGATTATTCAATATGGTTGTAATAGTAATTAGGTTTTAATTTCTTTCATTCCCCACTTGTAAATTTGTATCCCCCATCCCCTAAAGTATTTTAATAGCGTAGGACATTTAATTTCCGCAATTTATCGCTTTCCATATTATTGTAAATAATTAGAGTGTGTATGGCAAGACATAAAATCAACAAGTAGAAAACCCTAATTCAAATAAAAGATGCATGAAATCAATACACTTTGCATACTTGCACCTATAGGGTTAACCCACACTTGTTTCCTTAAAATAAAACAGTCATGTCCCCCGAACGTGGGATACTTTAGCAATGACCCTAGAATACAAGATGGTAGTCCCTCGATGACCCTTCAATGTTACCTTTGGTAAACGATCTTAGACCCCTAAGATAAATTGCTAAGGTATCCTACAATGTTGCCTTCTATAACTGTATGATGATGCATGTCTGTCCCTTCACATCCAATGATAGGGCTTCTTATCAATAAATGGTAAGATAGCAATATCTAAAGAAGGAGGAAATGAACAAGGACTTTTTGAGTAGGTAGAACATTCATAATTTCTTGCTCACCACCACTTTCAAAACATCTCTCAAAATACACCAACACTTTCAAATGAAATATTTTCAAAAGTCAATACTTTGTATGCATTCTTATAGAGACGAGAAACATTACAAAGTTCGCCTAAACGGCGGCACTTTTCAAAAATACTTTAAAAACCATCACAAACACATTTCAAATAAAGCATTTCAAAGTGAGCTAACAACTAAGAGCCCGTAGATAACTACGCATGAAAAGGGTGCTAACACCTTCCCTTTTCATAACCTACCCCCCGAACTCAAGAAAATTCCCAAAAGGTCTTTCTTGTTCTTTTCACCCTTTCCTTTATTAGATAAAAGAAAAGTAGGTCGCGACTCTTGTTATCCGCAACAATTGCGATAAAACGCAAAACACCAAAGTCAGTTCTCCCACTGTATTGTTGTTGATATCTATCAATAGTGATCACTCTTGATCACACACTTCAAATTCATGAATCTATTGTATACTCGAGTGTATAACCTTTACTTTGCACAACCTCATTTGATATACGCTAAGCCTTTGATCTGTAAAGCATTCATGCAAAACATACTAGGGTTTCTAATTTGGTACCCAATTTTGTTTGTTTCCAGGTGTGTTAATTCTTCAAGAAGGTCTAAGGTTATTACCTTTATAACTTTTCAACTTATCAAAATGAAAAGGCTCTAAGTGGCCAAATTTGTTGCAATGTAAGCATTTATAAACATGCCAATTGTTTTTCTTCATGTTTAATCCTTTACTACGTGTTTTATCTAATTTAAATCCTAGTTCGCTTTTATTTACGTAAGGAATTTAAATTTATAAGAACAGATCAAGGTTTTCTTTTCCCTTAGTGAATTTACTTAGGGTTTCATGCAGATCTGTCACTTTCTTTTTCAACGAGACACAAGTCTCACAAGTTTCTGTTGAGTTTTTAATATTGGTAATTTCTAACTTAAACATTTTATTGATTTTTTCAAGAAACTCTAGACACTCCTTAAGGTCTAAGTTTCATTTTTTAATCATATAATTTTCTTCAATCAACCTAGAACTAATTTTAAACAATTTCTTGTAAGATAGCTTAGTTACCTCATTAGCATCTTTCTCGTAAGACGCTTTCAAGTAAACTTCATCGGAGCTTATACCTTCATCGTTTGAAGAGGATTCTTATATGGTTTTTCCTGAGGTTGATTCTTCTTCAATTATGGAGGCTTTATTTTCTTCTCTTTTGAATATTTCATTTGATTCATATCCTCTCACAGATGAGGTTGTTGAAGATTTTTCATTCTTTGAGCTTATACCTTCATTTTTAAGTAATTAAACTAGTTCGTTCAAATTTTCTATGATTTCATCCTTCTTTGATTTTTACTAAAATTCATGATCACTCCCATCTTTTGATTCAAGGATTGCATTAAATTTCAATTATTAATCCTTAGATATTGGTTAATAATAACCGTTCTAGTATAATTCCTAACTTTTCTAAATTTGGAAAAACATTCATGAAAGAATCCTCCGCCTCTTGTATTTATTTCCTCTTAATCGATACTTGGAGAAATTATATTCCATATATTATTTCAAGAGTATCCCAGATTTCCTTGGAGGTTTTGCAATTATAAACCTAAAGAAGTTTACTATAATCTAAGGACGTTATCATAAAGTTTTTGGTTTTGAAATCAATTTCAAAATTTTTCTTATCTTCTATGGTCCAAAAGGAATCGGGTTTCTCTACGACTTCTCCATATATTTTGTGAATAGGGATAAAAGGATAGTTGATTAGGGTTTCCCCCAATTTAAAATCAATCCTTTGAATACAAAATTTAAATCTAACTTTCCACAATTCAAACCTAGTACTATTAAACAGTAGAGGCGTATTTAAGAAATATTTATTGTTTAAAAACATGTTGGAATTCATCTTCCTCCCAATATGATTAGTCCTTGAATAGAAGTTAGGCTCTAATACCATTTGTTGAACATGTGACTCCACACACATGTTTCAGAAAAACTATGTTTTAAAAAACTTTTATGTATTGTGGATTTCAAAAAACTATGGTTTGAATAACTTTTATGATTATTTTCAGAGTTAAAAAAAATTGAAAATGCGGAAAATAAAAATTTTAGGGAAAGAGAAAAGACACTGGGAATTTATACAAGTCTAGTCAAGAAGACTCTATTTTGTCCCCAAGATTTGATCTTGAGAGTGTTCATTAATTATTAAGATTTTTTAGTAGGTAAAACTCTCAAACCCCCTTATAAAAGAAAAAATATTAAGTTTTAGACTAACTTCAAACCAAACAACGAACTACAAACATAAGTGCTTAGTCTTTCTTCCAAACACGAACTTGCAGAGTGAAGTGATTAGTCTTCCTTCCAAAAAGCATAATGAAACAGTTAATATGATTTCCAATATAAAATTTAAGCGGATTGTCCCCAAGCTAAATCGATATTTTCTAGGGACTCATCTCAAACAAAGGTAAGCATTTTGAACCAGGATAAACTCACGAAGTAACACCCCTTTTTTTATTAATCTATTTTAATTGATTTATCTGTGACTTTCGATTGAATTATCATGAGTTTATAGAATTAATTTATTGTTGTATAGTTGTGGGGGTGTAAAGAGAGTTAGAGTTAATTTGGATTATTTAGAATTTATTTAGAATTTTGAATAATTATATAATAGTAATTTTAGTAGATTTATTTAATTGAAATAATAATATTGGTAGATTATTGAGTTACTAGATTTAATAGTAAAATTAATGAAATTACGAGGAATTAGGGGCGTTATGGTGATTGTGGTAATAGAAAAGGGCAAAGTATGGAGAGTTTGTGAGTAAGTGGGGATAAAGTTGGGAAATCCAAAACTAAGGGAATTTGTTATTATAAAAATGAGGTTAGAGTTAGAAGAGACTTTTTAAGTACACAAAAAGAACCAGAGAGAAAGCTAGGGCAAGAATAAATGCAAGAGAACAGACTAGGAGTTTGGGAAGAGAGGATTTCTTTAAACCGAAAAGGTTTATTGCTGCTATGATAATCCAAGATAAGGGCGGGAATTTGGTTCAATAATAGGGTTATGATTGAAGAGTAGAATGTGGTTTAATTCTCATTGATTGATGATAAATGTTGTGAAATAATTGATGATTGATATTGTTTTTATATGCCATGATATGATTTCTAATGGTGAATGTTGATATGTTCTTGAATCATGTTGAAATTGATGTGAGTTGGGTGTTCTAGGGTCTGATTTTAGGTGATTGATTCATGAAAATTTTGGTGCATTTATGTTCATTATGAGGTGGTTAGTATGTTAGTGTTATTAGAAGTTAAATTAGTGTAATTTAAAATTTTGAATTTGATACTGGTTTAGTATGAAGAGGGTTTGAATTGAAAAAAGATGCTTAATAGAGAAACAAAGAATTTTTGGAAAAATTTCCCAATGTAATCGATTGCAGTCCCAGTGCAATCAATAACATGCGTGTAAAAACTGAAACAAAATAAATGTTAATTGATTGAATGGTTGAAGTAATCAATTGAATAGCCTAGAAACACCGTTTTTGAGAAAAACAATAGCGATATTCATAAGAAGACAATCGAGTGTCATTATAGTGTAATCGGTTGCACTAAGCCAAATTTTGAGAAATTGTTGTTTTAGGCAATGTAGTATTCCCCTAAGAATTTGGCCATAATTTTTAATCCGTAAGTCCAAATGACGCGCAGTTTGAAGTGTTAAGAAGTTAACACTCAGAGCTATAACATAGTAGTGATAGATTAAATGTTTAAATATTTTCATATTCCTACTATATTAATGAAATTATTAGTTTATATGTTTGGTTAAATGAATCATTGCATTGTTGTCATAATGTTATGTGATAATGATGTTGTTATGTTGATATTATTATGATAATGTTCTTAAGATGATAGTGATGTTGATAAAAGGTTAATATAGTGTTGAACATGACTATTTGTTAATGATGTTGCTATGATGTGATGTTGATGTTGTTATTGTGATAATGTTGTTAATGATGATGCATGTCCGAATATACATGATATGTTTATAGTGATTATGTTTTTGGCGGCATACACGGCCAGAAGAAGGGCCAATGTGTATGTGTTGTTGCATGTTGAGAGTCCATGCATTCATGTTGTCTGAATTTATGTTCTTTTTGGTGAGATTCGATCCTATGGTGATGTATCGGGTGCGAGTAGCTAATTTCTATTATGGGGGATTAGTGAAGTGTTACATATGGTGATGGTAGCGATTTGGTATGCTCCGGTTCCAAGAAGGAATCAATCCTATTATTAGGATCATGGAGAGAAATGAACTTGTGTCTTCAAAATTTGGCACCACATGCATGTTGAGTTAGTTGTTTAATGCATTGCATTGGTGTCACATTGCTTATTTTATTGGTGTTATTGCATTGGTTGGAATTCAAATATGTTCGTATCAATTTCTATAACAAGACCGTGAGGTTCTCAGAGTTTAAAGATAATGGAAACTTGATATTTTTATCTGCTAAGAAAGTATAAAAACTCTTAGGGGATGAAGCACAAATGTTTGCATCTTTACAAGTCAACAATAAAGTTTTAACTATTGACTTTCCTGTTGTGTATAACTTTATAGATATGTTCCCAGAGGATATCAGGGACTTACCGCCTAAACATGAAGTGGTGTTTGAAGTTAACCTAGTTCTAGGTACGAGCCCGGTGTTGACGACTCCGTATAGGATGTCTGTTTCAGAGTTAAGTGAATTAAAGAAATAATTGGAAGAATTACTTGAGAAAATGTTTGTTCAGCCAAGTGTTTCTCTGTGGGGTGCTACGATGTTACTAGTGAAGAAGAAAGATGGCAGCATGAGGTCATGTGTTGACTATATACATATGAATAAAGTAACTATCAAGAATAAGTAACATTTTCTGAGAATTGATGATTTGATGGATCAATTTGTTGGAGCCTGTGTGTTCAACAAGATAAATTTGAGGCCTAGCTATCATAAGATTCTTCTTAAACCATAAGAAATTCTGAAGACCGCCTTCAAAATGAGGTATGGTCATTATGAGTATACAATAATTTCGTTTGGAGTGTCGAATGCACAAGGTGTGTTTATGAAGTATATAAATTGGATCTTAAATCCTTATCTAGATAATTTTATGGTAATGTTTATCGATGACATCTTGATATATTCTAAATCAGAAGAAGAGCATGAGAAGCACCTTAAAGTTGTATTGGATGTTTTTAGAGAGAAGAAACTTTATTCCAAGTTATCCAAGTGTGAATTATGGTTAAAAGAAGTGAGTTTTCTTGGCCATGTGATATCTAGTGGGAAAATTGATGTTGATCTGTCAAAAGTTGATGTTTTGTTATATTGGGAGACTCTGAAGTCTGCTATTGAGATTCAAAGTTTCCTTGGCTTAGCTGCTTATTATTGCATGTTTATAGAAGGCTTCTCAAAGTTAGAAATGCCTTTGACTCACTTGACTCAAAAGGGTTAAGCTTAAGTGTGAGATGTTGCATGTGAAGAAAGTTTGTTTAAACTCAAGAAGAAGTTGATGACTACTCCAGTTTTAATTCTACCAGCCCGAATGAACCTTTTGTAGTGTATTTTGATGTGACAAAGATGAGTTTAGGTGGCATGTTGATGTAGAATGGTCATGTTATGGCTTATGATTCTCAAAAGTTAAAGGTTCACGAGAGGAATTATCTTGCACATGACCTAGAGTTAGCGACTGTGGTTGTTATATTGAAAATTTGGAGGAATTATCTTTTTGGTTCTATGTTTAAAGTGTTCAGTGATCACAAAAGTTTGAAGTATTTATTCGACCAAAAACAGTTGAACATGAGGCAAAGAAGATGACTTGAGTTGTTGAAATTTTTTTATTTTAGTTTGAATTACCATCCTGGTAAGGCTAATGTCGTAGGTGATGCGTTGAGTAGGAAGTCTTTTCAAATATTGATGTTTGTGGCTCGGGAGTTAGAATTGATTGAGAAATATAGAGATACGAGTATAAAATGTGAAAATACACCTCACATTGTAAAACTGGGTATGTTGAAACTGACCAGTGACATTCTTAAAGAGATCAAAGAATAGCAGAAGATCGATTTGGGATTGATTGACAGGCTGTTGTTAATCAACCAAGGTAAAGGTGATGCCTTTAGAATCTACGAGAATGGTGTGATGAAATTTTGAGATCGAGTGTGTGTTCTAGATATGGCCGAACTTAAGAAGAGTATTCTTGAGGAAGGACACTATGGTAAGTTGAGTATTCATCTAGGTTCAACCAAAATGTATCAAGACTTTAAGAAGATGTTTTGGTGGCCAGGGATAAATATTCCATAACGAAATTGAGCTAGAATTTCCATGGATAAATATAGAAAGGATGTGACTCCATTTGGGTGATTGTTGACATGTAGAACAAATCGGCTCATTTGATATTGATAAAGATCAATCACTCTTTGTAGAAACTGGTTGAGTTATATATTTAAAAGATTATGAAAATGCATGATATCCTTTCGAGTATTGTATTAGATAAACATCTGAGATTTACATGAAGGTTCTAGGAGAGTTTGCAAACTACTTTGGGTACTAAGTTGAAGTTGAGTTTTGCTTATCATCCTTAGATGGATGGTCAAACAGAGAGGACTATCCATTCTTTGGAGGATTTGTTGAGGGAATATGTTCTAGAATAAGGAGTTTCTTATAATATCTAATTTCTATTGATTGAGTTTACCTGTAACAACAGTTTTCATTATAGCATTAAAATGGAACCGTATGCGGCTTTGTATGGTAAAAGGTGTAGGACTCCTCTGTGTTGGTATGAGTCAGGCAAGAATGTTGTACTTAGACTTGAGATTATTCAGCAAACGATTAAGAAGATCAAAGTGATCCAAGAAAAGATGAAACATTCACAGAATCGACCGAAAATTTATCATGGCAAGAGAAAGAAAGAAATTAAGTTCTAGGAGGGATAACATGTGTTTTTGAGAGTCACATCGGTGACTAGTGTTGGTCAAGCTTTGAAGTCTCGAAATCTCACTCTGTGTTTTGTTGGTTTGTACCAGATTTCGTAGAATATAGGGTCGATAGCCTATCAGATTTATGTACAACCGCAACTTGCGAATATTTATGATGTGTTTCATGTGTCTCCGTTGAGAAGGTACATTCCAAACTCGTCCCATGTTATCTAGTGGATGGTGTGCATTTGAAAGATAAACGGACTGTTCAGGCATCACGCATACAGATAGAGGATCGTGAAGTGAACCAATTGTCTAGTATAGAGATTGCCTTGGTGAAGGTAGTGTGGGAAAGACCAACTGGTGAGAGCATGACTTGGGAGTGTGAGGAGCATATGAGAGAGATATATCTGACTCTATTTCCTTAAGTAATTTTCGAAGGTGAAAATCATGTAAATGGGGGAGAGTTGTAACACCTCATTTTCAATTAATCTATTTTATTTGATTTATCTGTGACTTTCTATTGAATTATTATGAATTTATAGGATTTAATTCATTATTGTGTAGTTGTGGGGGTTTAGAGAGGGTTAGAGTTGATTTGGATTATTTAGAATTTTGAACAATTAAATAATAATAATTTTAGTAGATTTATTTAATTGAAATACTAGTATTGGTAAAATATTGAATTACTAGACTTAATAGTAAAATAAATGGAATTATGAGGAATTAGGGGCATTATGGTGATTGTGGTAATAGGTAAGGGCAAAGTATGGAGTTTGTGTGAGTAAGTGAATAAAATTGGGAGATCCAAAACTAAGGGATTTCGTTATTATAAAATAGAGGTTAAAGTTAAAAAGGACTTTTTACAGTACGTGAAAAGAATCAGATAGAAAGCTAGTGCAAGAAGAAGAGCAAGAGAGGAGGCTAGGAGTTTAGGAAGGGAGGATTCTATCAAACCGGAAAAATTCATCGCTGCTAGGATTATCCAAGGTAAGGGTGTGAATTTTGTTCAATAATAGGAGTATGTTGGAAGGGTAGAGTATGGTTTAATTCTCTTTATTTTATGATGAATATTGTGAAATAATTTATAATTGATATTGTTTTTATGTGCCATGATATGAATTCTAAAGGTGTATGTTGATAAACTATTATTGTTGTGTTATTGAATCATATTGAAATTGATGTGATTTTGGTGTTTTCGGGTCTGATTTTAGGTGATCGATTCACGAAAACTTTGGTAGATTTATGTGCATTATGAGGTGATTAGTGTTTTAGTGTTATTAGTAGTTGAAAATTGGTGTAATTTAAAATTTTGAATTTAGGACTGGTTGAGTATGAAGAGGGTTTGAAGTGAAACAAGCTGCGTAACAGAGAAATTGAAACAAAATAAGTGTTAAATTATTTCATGGTTGAAGTAATTGATTGAATGGTCTAGAAACATGATTTTTGAGAAAAACATTAGCCAAATCCCTACAATGACAATGATTTGTCTTTATAGTACAATCAATTGCACTAAGCCAAATTTTGAGAAATTGTTGTTTTGGCCTAAGTTACCCCCAACAAATTTGGCCATAACTTTTGATCCGTAAGTCCAAATGATGTCCCATTTGAAGTGTTAAGAAGCTAACACTCATAGATACAACATAGTAGGGATATACTAAATGTTTAAATATTATTTATATTCCTACTATGTTGATGAAATTATTGGTTTATATGTTTGGTTAAACGAATTATTGCATTGTTGTGATAATGATGTTGTTATGTTGATACTATTATGATATTATTGTTAAGATGTTGGAGATTTTGATGTAAGGTTGATGTAGTGTTGAACATGACTATTTGTTGATGATGTTTTTATGATCTGATGTTGATGATCTTGTTATGATAATGTTGTTAATGATGATACATGTCTGAATATATATCTGATATGTTTATGGTGATTATGTTGTTGGTGGAAAACACGGTCAGATATCGGGACAATGTGTATGTGTTATTGCATGTTGAGATTCCATGAATTCATGCTATATGAACTTTGATTTTTTTGGTGAGCCTCGATCCTATGGTGACGGATCAGGTGTGAGTTGCTAATTCCTATTATGAGGCTTAGTGAAGCGTGCTTATGGTGGTGGTAGAAATTTGGTGTGCTCTGGTTCCAAGATGGAATCAATCCTATGGGGGGGATCATGGAGTTAAATGAACCTATGTGTTCATAATTTTTTACCACATGCATGTTGAGTCAGTTGTGTAATGCATTGCATTGGTGTCGCATTGCAGATTTTATTGGGGTTGTGTTGTTCAATGATTTATGATGATACATAGATTCATTTTAATTATTGTTGAGGTGTTGTTGTGTATCATGTTGATAATGATTTGGGTGTGAGAACACATTATGTTATGGTGCATGATTGTGCAGATGTTGCGTGTTGTACCCCAAAATTTACCCTCTCTTTTCTCAAGACATTTCTCACCAAAGATCTCAAAGGCTTAAGGGTTCTTAAGGGTTTGATCAGACAAGCTCACCTCCTAAGCACTGAGCCTCCAAATTAGGGTTTTGGTTTTCTCATGGACAATTGGAATTTTGATGCCTCAAGTGACTTTCATGGTTCATTATAGGTCTTCAAGATTTCTCATACCAAGTGTGGTACGGTGGGAGAACTTACTTGGGTGTTTTGTGTTTTATCGGAAATGTTGTGGATAGCAAGAGTCGCCACCGACTTTTATTTTATCCAATAAAGGAAAGGGTGAAAAGAACAGGAAAGACCTTTTGAGAATTTTTCTTGAGTTCGGGGGGTACGTTATGAAAAAGGAAGGTGTTAGCACCCTTTTCACCCATAGTTATCTATGGGCTCTTAATTGCTTGATGTGATACGGTGGGAGAACTGACTTGAGGTTTTGCGTTTGTTTTCGCAAATGTTTCGGTTGAGCAAGAGTCACCACCGACTTTTTATTTTATCCTAAGGAAAGGTTAAAAAGCACAGGAAAAACCTTTGAGATGTTTTCTTGGGTTCGGGGAGTAGATTATAGAAAGGGAAGGTATTAGCACCCTTTCTATCCATGGTTATCCATGGGCTCTTAGTTACTTGCTTAGATCACTTGCCTTTGCTTTTCAATTGTTTGAAATGGTGCTTCGTGTGTGTGGTTTTGAAAATGTTTTAAAAAAAGATGCTTTGTCTAGGCAACCCTTGTAACAATTCTTTACTCGAATGTTTTACAAAAGGTGTTTGTCTTTTTGAAAAGATGTTTCAAGGTTTTGAAAGTTTGTTTTTTAAAGTTGTGTTGTGGAGTGTATTTTGAAAAGTAGGCAAGTGTGTTTTGCAATTTTGACCAAGTAACTAAGTTGTCTACCCCTAAATTTACTCAGATTTTTCTCATGTTTTAACCCTTTTAACAATATTGTTCCACCATTGTATTTGGTGGACAATCTTGTGTTAGGATGTTAACGGGACGGGCGCGGGTCATCGTATAGACCATGAATGCAATAGTGCCAAGTGTCTTTAACAATTTTTCCTTTAAGGGACTATGATCATTTTGTTTAGGCAACTTCGAAAGCGTCATCGAGGGACTATGATCATTTGATTTGTTTTGTTTTGCCAAAGACACTCAACATGCAACATGGCCCATTTTTGAAGGCAACAAGCGAGATTACCCTAGGGGTGCAAGTGTGATTGGTGTTGTCCATTTTCATGCTTGTTTATCTTTGAATTAGTCAAGCTATTTGTTGGTTGATTTGCATACAAACCCTAGGTCTATCATGGCATAATTAGAAAGCTTTTAAATGCGGAAATTTAAAGTCCTAAATTATTACATCATGATAATGGGGATGGGGGTACAAATGTTTGAATGGGGGATATTTAGCAAGAAATTTAAATCTAAACTATTACATCCATATTGAATAGTCAAATAATAAATTGTACAATATTTAAACAAATATAAATGCAAAATGTATTATGCACAAAAATGATTTTTTATGTATGAGAAAGTATTTTTCAATGTGAAATATAAACAAAAATAAAAAAGTCAATTTTGGAGTATTTTTGTGGTTTTAGGGCAAAACCCTAATTTTGAATAAATAGCAATTATTTATTAATTATATACAATATTTATATATTTATATATACAAAAAATAAATAAAAGAGAAGTATATTGTAAAAAAGTATTTTTGATGTCAAATATTAATAAAAATAAAAATGTATTATTTTTATATTTTTTGTCCTAAATATCTAATAAAATATACAAGTATTTATATTATATATTAAATATACTAAATATATACAAGAATAAAATATTAATTATTTACAAAAACTGTATTTTTTGTGAAAATGTTTTCAAAATGTAAAATAAAAATAATAGCTGAAAATAAATATATTTTCGTATTATTTTTTAGTGTTTTTAAATAAAAGTATATGTATTATTTTACATGTATAAGTTTAAATAAAACAAATAAATTCCAAATAAATGCAAAAATAGATGGAAAAATATTTTTTATATTTTTTATATTTAAGCAAAAAATAATAAGTCAGAATCAAAAAGAAAAAATTAAAAATGGTCAAAATATCACACAATGGGCCAGGGGGGTGTAAATGGAAAATGAGGGTGCAAGCAGCAAGAACAGCTCAGGCCCAGCCCAAGTCACCACCTTCTTCAACCTCCAGCCATTCTGTTTGAATTTTGCGCGCCTCCTTGCTCAAACAACAAACTCCTGATTCTTTGACTTTTAACAAAAACTCATAACACAAACATTATAGAGCATGAAGAGACGAATTCATACATATAAAAATCTTGACCTAACTCTCAGAAATGAGGGAGAATTTCTTCATCCCCAATTTCTGACCTAAGTTTTTTTTAATGTTCATGGCCAAAATTCTCACAGCACGCATAATATAAATGAAAAGTAAATACATGGATGGCTTCAGGGCTATGAGTAGAGCATGCTTTCTTCACAAACTTAAGCTTAATCATGCCTGGATAGAGAGATAGAAGTTAATGTTTTTACCTGTTTCATCTTGACTTGAACAGAGTAATATGGCCAACTTCAATGGAGTTTGAGGATTTGTACAGCTTGCCTGAGGTCCAAGGAACCTTCTCCAACACCTAGCTTGCTTTGAATCTGCCTGTATCGAGCTATGGAGGTCAGCTTGCCTGTGTTTAGGTCTTGGGATAGTTTGTGTGGATGATATAAAATGTGTTTGGACAGGCTTGAGCAAAAACGCACGAATGGATATGGTTATGGAGGTTAAGTTGCAGAACTTGCCCTGTTTTGCAACAAAACAGGGATTCTGAGTATGAGCAGGTCTTAGGGGTGGATGAGTTGTGCTTTAGGCTTGTTTTGGTGTATGAAAAGTGTCTACAAAGTTTGCTTGAGCTTCTGTTTGCAGGAAGTGAGAGTTTGATCTCTTTTGCCAAGTTTCTTCCAAGGTAAGCAAGGATAGTCAAGATGGGTTATAGGACAATACAGGTCCCTCAAGCATGCTGCAAGACTCTCTCTTGATCAGTGGGATTTGTCTACAAACTTGTGCCTCAAAGATTTGACTTGTACTTCTTGGATTTGGTATTTGACATAAATCATAACTTTATCAAAATGGCATTCTACCTTTTTCCATTTAAGGGTTAATTTTGTGTGGAATGTCCAAATGAACAAAATAATGCTTGAACACAATGGTTTGGAATTTAATTATGGTGTGTGAGACTGGTTTTGAGGCCTGCAATCTAGCTTGTACAAGCTGACTTGAAAAATGCCAATGTATGAACATGTATTTGGTTATGAACAAAAGTGACTTTTGCCCAACTTTGCAAACTCGATTCTCCCTAACCACAAGGGTGTTTGATGAGTTCTTGGACAATTTGGAAATCTTGGAATATGTACTACAATCCATCTTTGTAATTCAAATTGAAATTACAAGTGGAGGCATGTGAAAAATGACCATGAAGTTGGACAAAAATCCTGCCTAGAATAGGTCAAAGTTTTTCTAAGTTAAGAATGTTTTGCACCCTTGTTCCAAAAATCATAACTTGAGCTACAAGCTTCTTTTGAGGAAGCTTTGTGAATCAAAGTTTTAGATTTTGCAATGGACTACAACTTTAATGTTTTGAGTTTTGTTTGAATCCAATTGTATCTTGATGAACAAATGGGACAAAGTTAGGAAAAATAAGGAAGTTTTATAACTTAGAAAATTTCTAAGTTATGAAATTTCTTCATTTTAAACCCAAATTTGCAATTTTAGGTTTCTTGATGAACAAGTTTCATAATTTGTCATGTCTTGATGAAAAATGAATCTTGGCACTTGATTTTGACCAAAAAGTCAAAGTTTGACTTTTCAGTATACAGTCAAATTTTGATCAGTTGACTGGAAAGTTCATATGTCAATCCTGTGCATTTGGGATCTTTTAAACTTGTTGAATGTGTCAAGACAATGCCATTGAGTCCTTGAGTCCATATGTGAGCTTGGTTTTCCATTGGTTAAGTCAAACAGTCAAAAATTGCCTTTGTGCAGTCAAAACCCTAAAAATGACCATTTTGCCCTTTTGGTGATCTGATGAAATTTCTTGGGGAATTGTGATCCAAACTTGACCAAATGGTTCATATGAGTTCATAATGTTGATGTGGGTCAAATTTCATGAGGTTTGACTGTCAATTGGCCACAATTGACTTTTTCCCCAATACAGCTGATTTCTAGGTCAATTGTCCAATTGACTGGTCAAAACATCTTTGTGCAAACTCAAATCCTAATTTGGGTCAACAGTGCAAGGAGGAGTCTTGAGCAGAGCAAACCCTAACTTGATCTTGAGCTCCAAGGGTCTTGTGGTGAGAAAATATTGATGAAATGGGAGGGCAAATTTTGGGGTACAACAGTTGCCCCTGTTCAATCTTCTTGCACCTGAGGAGTTAGATTGGCAAGTTTGCCTTTCGCGTATCGAAGGTAAAAGGAGATTGGACACTAGAGTGCCCTTAAATTTGAACTCGTCAAAACAATGGATGCGGGAATGGGCTTAGAGATGCCATTTGGTGATGGGCTTAAAGATGCCATCTGGAGGGGTGACAGAATCTTGTTGGGGATGGGCTTAAAGATGCCATCTGGAATGCTTGTTGAACTGTATGTTGTTGATGAGTGAGTGAGTATCAGAAAGGTGTCCATGTTTTGGAACATCTCTGGACTGGGGGGTCTGAACAAGCAATAGATTGACATCCCTGTTTGGGAGAATCCGTAAACTGTTTTCAGAGGTCCTGAAGTTGAATAAGCAATAGATCAGCATCCATGTTGGGAAGCGTCCGTAAACTGTTTTCAAAAGATGGAGCTTATTAATCTTATCCTGAAAAGGGTAAAAATATTAGCTGAAACACAAAGTTATGTTGCATGAAATGTTTGATGCAATATATGTTATATCAATGTTTATGATATGAATGTAATGAATGCGCATGTAAGCTGATGAGCTGTCTTGCTGGGGATTCATGAATCCTGGATAATGAAATCTTTGACTGCTGTCGAGGGAAAGTAAATCCTTGATTGTTGCAGGGGATTGCAAGAATCTTTTGATCGTTGAAAATGAGAAGTCCTGGGACCGCTGTTGGGGAATCAGGAGCTTGGATTGTAAACCACTTTGAGAATGAGTATCTTCATTCTGTTGGGAATACCAAGAACTCAGGTTATCTACCACTTTGAGAATGAAAATCTTCATTCTGTTGGGAATATCGAGAATTCAGGTTGTCTGCCACTTTGAGAATGAGAATATTCATTTTGTTGGGAATATCGGGAGGTTGGGTGTATGCCAAAATACTGGGGTTTCAAGGATGAGAGTCTTCATTCTGTTAACGGTTAGAAATTGGGAGTATACCAATCTTATGAGGTTTTAAGGATGAGAATCTTCATTCTGTTAACGGTTAGAAATTGGGAGTATACCAATCTTCTGAGGTTTTAAGGATGAGAATCTTCATTCTGTTAACGGTTAGAAATTGGGAGTATACCAATCTTCTGAGGTTTTAAGGATGAGAATCTTCATTCTGTTAACGGTTAGAAATTGGGAGTATACCAATCTTCTGAGGTTTTAAGGATGAGAATCTTCATTCTGTTAACGGTTAGAAATTGGGAGTATACCAATCTTCTGAGGTTTTAAGGATGAGAATCTTCATTCTTGAGAGAAAGAGATTTTAGGAGCTTCAGTTGTCCGTTATTCTGTCGGTGGTTGTAATTTCCAACAGGTGATAAGGGAAATTTGGATGATGATCGTAACTTCCAGCAGGTGATGAAGGAAATTTTGAACGACCTTTCAGCTTGAAATGTAGTTTTGCTTTGGAGAATAAATCCTTGACAAATGTTGGGGAAATAAACCCATAACCGAAGCTGGGGCTTGAAAATCCTTTGATTATTGAGGGTGAGAAACTCTTGTTGACTGCTAATTGCTTGGGAGCAAATATCTTCAGCTGTTGAGGGATTTTAGGACCACTGCTGGGGATAGAGAATCCTTGGTGACCTGTGAAAAAATGAGAAATCTGATGATCTCTACTAGGGAGTCTAGAACCTGGGAGCCTCATGTCGGAGGGGTAAGACTGAGAATCTTCAATCTGATGGGAAGTATCTCTGTGGGGAGACCGTTCACTAATCTGGTTCCGCTGGGGATTGGTAGTTGGAAGTTTTAGCTCCGCTGGGGTTTAACAGCTTTGACTTCCATGGAGATAATATTTTCAGAGTTTTAAGGCTCCACTGGGGATACTGAAACTTAACTCTGCAGGGAATTGAATTCTGGAAGGCTCTCTGGCTGGGGAAATCAGTTTTGAGAAAGCTTTTTCTGCTAAGGATCCTGAAGTTTAACTCTGTTTGGGGAATTAAGTTCTGGATTTTAACTTTGTCGAGGAATTTGGAGTTTAGTTCCGCTAGGGATTCCTTCTTAAAGGGCAATAAGATATCTATTTGTACCTTCAACCTATCAGCCATCATCTTTCTTGAATTGCAAGGAAATGATTATGTTCAAATGCATATGCCTATTTAACAAAACATTGGACGTTTCTCAAATAAAACATAAGTGCAGAAAAGCAAAAAGAAGACAAAGCAAATTTTTGTATTTGGAAAAGTATTTGTATTAACTTTCTATGAGTATCTTTGTACATAGGAGACAGCCATCCTAGTAAGAGGATGTTTTCGTAAAGAATTGAAAATTTTATACAAAAGAAAGATGGCTATGTGCAACAATTCTATGGGGTCCCATTCTGTTATAGCCTTCACAACTCTGAATATCTTGTCCATTCAAATGCTTCATCCGCCGATGACTGGATTGATCAGAAGCTCGGAGCTTGTTGATGAAGATATTGTTCTTTAAAGTGATCCGATGAGACATAGTCATACGCTTTAATTCCCTAACTTTTTCCTGGATCGCCCTTTCGGGTTTTCAATCCACCGGGAAACCCCTTTTTGCCCAAGCCGCCCTTTCGGGTTTTCGACTTGCCGGGTGTACAGATTTTTTTGTTTTATCCCTAATTTTTGCCTGAACCGCCCTTTCGGGTTTTCGGTTCACCGGGATGCCCATTTTTTCCTAAGCCGCCCTTTCGGGTTTTCGACTTGTCGGGTGACTTTATGCGTAGTATCTTTTGACTATGTTTGCGTTCGCAGGGTGCGGCAAATCGTCGCTGTCCATGGTGGTCAGAATCATTGCACCACAAGAAAATATGCTTTTGATCACAAATGGTCCTTCGTAAGTAGGAGTCCATTTTCCCCTGGGATCACTTTGCAGCAAGATAATCTGCTTGATTACAAGATCTCCGACTTGATATACTTGACGTCTGACTTTCTTGTTGAAAGCCTTGATCATCCTCTTTTGGTACGTTTGACCATGGAAAACAGCAGCGGGTCTCTTTTCGTCGATCAAATTGAGTTGATCAAGTCGGGTCTGAATCCAATCGTCTTCATTCAAACCAGCGTCCTTCATGATCCTTAAAGAAGGAATATGAACTTCCATGGGTAGGACAGCTTCCATGCCATATACCAAAGAAAATGGGGTTGCCCCTGTTGAAGTTCGTGTCGTGGTACGGTATCCATGCAGAGCAAATGGTAACATCTCATGCCAGTCTTTGTAGGTGACTATCATTTTCTGAATGATCTTCTTAATGTTTTTGTTCGCAGCTTCAACAGCACCGTTCATCTTCGGCCGATAGGGAGATGAATTATGATGATAAATCTTGAACTGTTCGCATAGAGCGGTGATCATATTATTATTCAGATTTGTACCGTTGTCTGTGATGATCCTGTCGGGGACACCATACCGGCATATGAGGTTTTGCTTGATGAAGCGGGCAACCAGATTCTTAGTAACAAAGGCGAAGGAAGCTGCTTCGACCCACTTGGTGAAATAGTCAATGGCGACCAGGATGAAGCGATGTCCATTGGACGCTGTGGGCTTGATCTCTCCAATCATGTCAATGCCCCACATTGCAAATGGCCAAGGAGCTGTCAGAACGTTGAGAGGAACAGGAGGAATATAAATCTTGTCAGCATAGACTTGACATTTGTGGCAAGTACGGGAATGTTGATGGCAATCTGCTTCCATGGTAGACCAGTAATAGCCTGCCCTTAGAATCTTCTTAGCCATCGTATGCTCGCTCAAGTGGGTGCCAAACGTACCACTGTGTATCTTAGTCATGGTTAACTCTGCTTCAGCTCTGTCTACACATCGGAGTAAAACACAATCATGGCTGCGTTTATAAAGGATGTTGTTGCTCAGGAAGAACTTGGCAGCAAATCTCCTTAAGAACTTCTTGTTATTTACGGAAGCTCCTTCGGGATATTCTCTAGTCTGGAGATACCTTTTGATTTCGTGAAACCAGGGTTGTTCCACTACTTCTTCGGTATTAATCTCATGACAATGCGCAGGTTCATCCATTCGCTCGATGGTGATTTGGGGAGCCTCGTTATCCCAATTGAGTTTAAACATGGAGTACATTGTTGCCAGAGCATCTGCTAGCTGATTTTCTTCTCGCGGGAAGTGCTCGAAGGTGATCTGCTCGAAATGAGGAAGCAATGTCAAAACATGTTCTTTGTATGGGATAAGATTAGGATGCTTGGTATCCCACTCTCCTTTGACTTGACTGATAACCAAAGCCGAGTCTCCAAATACGATCAAATATTTGATCCCCAAGTCTATAGCAGCCTTGAGACCAAAGATGCAAGCTTCATATTCAGCCATGTTGTTGGTACAGCTGAAGCAAAGTCGGGCCGTGAAAGGTGTGTGGCAACCTTCCGGGGAAATGAGTACCGCACCGATACCGTTTCCAAGTGCATTTGAAGCACCATCAAAGTACAGGGTCCATCGGGATCCTTTTTCAGGTCCGTCATACGATCCGTTACCTTCAATGTTGTCCAATGTCATGATGTCCTCGTCTGGGAAGTCGAATCTCATGGGTTGATAATCTTTGATAGCTTGATGAGCTAGATGGTCAGCTAGTACACTCCCTTTTATAGCTTTTTGGGTAGTATACTGGATGTCATACTCAGTTAGGATCATCTGCCATCTAGCGATTCTTCCAGATAAAGCAGGCTTCTCGAAGATATATTTGATAGGATCCATTTTGGAAATCAACAAAGTGGTACGAGTCAGCATATACTGCCTTAGTCGGCGAGCAGCCCATACCAAAGCGCAACAAGTTTTCTCAAGCATTGAGTAGCGAGTCTCACAGTCGGTAAATTTTTTGCTAAGGTAATAAATGGCATGCTCTTTTCGACCAGACTCGTCATGCTGGACCAGTACACACCCCATTGAGTTATCCAAGACGGTCAGATACATGATCAACGGTCTTCCTTCGACGGGTGGCATCAGAATAGGAGGCTCTAGCAAATACTCCTTGATCTTATCAAAAGCAGTTTGACAATCATCGTTCCATTCGACTACCTGATCTTTCTTTAATAGTTTGAAAATTGGCTCACAGGTAGACGTCAGATGAGAGATAAATCTGGAAATATAGTTCAAGCGCCCCAAGAACCCTCTAACCTCCTTTTCAGTACGGGGAGCAGGCATTTCTTGTATTGCTTTCACTTTTGCTAGATTGACCTCAATGCCCTTGTTGCTGACAATAAATCCTAGAAGTTTACCAGACCTAACTCCAAAAGTGCACTTACTTGGATTCAGCCTGAGTTTGTACTCCTTCAACCTGGCAAACAGCTTTTGCAGATGTTCAAGGTGTTCCTCCTCTGTTTGTGATCGAGCTATCATGTCGTCTACATAGAATTCGATCTCATGATGTATCATATCATGAAATAAAGCTACCATGGCGCGCTGATAAGTTGCCCCTGCGTTCTTCAGTGCGAACGGCATCACCTTGTAGCAGAAGGTACCCCATTTTGTAACAAAAGTTGTTTTCTCCATGTCCTCGGGGGCCATTTTGATCTGGTTGTAGCCCGAGAATCCATCCATGAAAGAGAACACCTTGTGCTGAGCTGTGTTGTCAATCAAAATGTCGATATGCGGTAGCGGAAAATCATCTTTAGGGCTAGCCCTGTTCAAATCCTGGTAGTCCACACACATCCTGACCTTGCCGTCTTTTTTAGGTACTGGCACAATGTTAGCAACCCATTGTGGATAGGATGTAACAGCCAGAAAGCCAGCGTTGAATTGCTTCATTACTTCTGCTTTAATCTTCTCAGACATGTCGGGCCTCATTCGGTGGACTTTTTGCTTGATTGGTGGACAATCCTCTCTTGTAGGGAGACGGTGAACCACGATGTCTGTGTCTAAACCCGGCATGTCTTCATAAGACCAGGCGAAGATTTCAATGTACTCATTCAACAGCTGTATTGAGCGCCCCTTGACACTTGGTTCCAGATTGGCACCCACTTGTACTTCCTTCCTGTCTTCCTCTGTTCCTAAGTTGATTGTTTCCAACAACTCTTCATGAGGTAAGATGGCCCTTTCTTCTTGTTGTAGAAGTCTGGCTAGCTCCCCTGGTACTTCACAATCTTCTTCATCCTCGCATTCGGCCTGATTGACCAAATCTTCAGAGTTATTGAAGGATACAACAGAATAGTCACCCATAGAATCCATAGTGGATGGGTACCTGCATTTGTGAGTGTGGGTGTGTGTAAGGGATAGCCATCCTTAAACAAACAAAAATGCAAAAGGAAAGAAAATGAACACAGCAGTTTATAAATGAAAAACGTCCAATGATTCATTAAACATGGCATATGGATATGAAGGAAAATCAAGCCCTTACAAATGGAACTACATGCCCCGGGCAAGGCATGAGGTGAAAAAGTAGTGTGAAGATTCTTTAAGAGTAATCATTACAGACCAACAGAAAATGTTCGAAAGATAAATTACTGATTAATGAAAGTAATGGGGACAAAGTCTTTCGCCTCCCAGTTGTGCAGTCCCCCTTCAATGGTTGGGAAGATCCAATCTTCAATGTTGGCCTCTTCGTCTTCGTCTTCCAAAGCATTGATTCCATGAGGAGAAATCTTGATGGGTGTTCTTTCAATTTTTGAGCGACGCATAGCTTTCTGCCCCGCAGCGGTAAATCCCCACCCAAACTTGTCTGTCTTGTGAGGAATGTCAGGCAACTGACCCCATGTTGAGCTCTTTCCTTCCTTCATTGCAGCTTTTGCGTCTTTCAGAGATGCCATCCTGGCCACCTGCTTGGGTTCCTCGGCTACTGCTTTTGCTACTGCAACTTCGGAAACAATTTCCTCGAAGTGTTGGAACGGTGTTTCAATGAATTCACCCTCCACCTCTACATACCGAAAGGAGTTCAGGTGACTGATCATATACTCCTCCTCACCGTGCACAGTTATGATCTTTCCCTTAACAGGGTATTTCAGCATCTGATGTAGGGAGGAAGTGATTTCCCCGGCGTTATGTATCCATGGTCTCCCTAGCAAGCAAGAGTATGACGGACGGATGTCCATCACATAGAAAGTTGAGTGGAATACTTCAGTGCCTACCTTGATGGGAATGTAGACCTCCCCATGCACCATTCTTTTAGACCCGTCAAAGGCCCTGACAATGATATTACTTGGTTTCAGCTCCAAACCTTCACAATCTAATCGATCCAGAGCTTTCTTAGGCAGCATGTTTAGAGAAGAACCAGTGTCGACCAAGACATGGGCGAGAGTAGTTCCTCGACATTCAACTGACACATGCAATGCGTCATTGTGCTTTCTTCCTTTCGGAGTCAGGTCATCATCAGAGAAACCCAGGCCGTTGTCGGCAGTCAGGCTGGCTACACAATCTTGGAATTGATCGGCTGAGGTTTCCTGGGGCACATGGGCTGTCTTCAGAAACCTTATCAAGGCCTTGGCGTGAGCCTCCGAACAAAGCAGCAATGCTAACATGGAGATCTTCGAGGGGGTTTACCCCAGTTGCTCTACAACGTCATAATCACTTTTCTTTATTATTTTCATAATCTCCTCCATTTCTTTCTTAGAGGTTTCGGGGATAACCAATGGCTGAGCCCTCGTCCTGACGAGCTCATCTTGGATCCCTTTCCCCTTATCAGAAGAAATAGGAGGGACAACCACAGGAATAACAGCTTCTTCAATCAACGGAGTTCTTGCAGAAAGTTTTATCGGTGCAGGAGTAACCTTGGTAGCAGCTGAGGGTCCAAAGATTGCCTTTGGAGGGGCAATCTCTGGAGAGAAAATTCTCCCACTTCGAGTAATCTTGCTCGTACCGGCAATGTTCCCAATGTCGGCAGTTTCTTCGTCAGAGCTCTCTTCAATTATCTCAATTTGTTTAACACCATGGTAGTAGATTTCTCCACCATAATTCCATGGTATTGATTTGTCAGATTTGTAGGGGACAGGCCCAGGCATGGTTATTTTCAGAGGAACAAACTTCGTAGCGGATGTAATCTTAACAGGCTTTTTAGGGACCTTGGAAAGATTGGTGGAAATGGTGATTATTGAAACATCTTCGATAGGAGTTGGAATAGCAGGAATCTTTTCGAAAAGAATTTGTTGGCTGTCCATTAGGCCTTGGATGCCTATCTTCAGCAATGGACAGTCGATTGGTAGGGAGGAACAACAGTAGCAGTCTTCTTTACATTCTGGTAAAATCCCAGCCTTTAACAGATTCAACTTGATTGTCAACAGTGGGGTTACCAGATCATCAACAGAAGAAATATACAGATCTTCTTCAACAGCATGAACATGATGGCCATGCTTTGGCATCGGAACGGATGTCACGTTCGGCTTCTCGGGTGGGTCGAACTCAACCTCTTTTGCATCTATCAAGTCTTGAATTTTATTCTTTAGCGCCCAACAATTGTTGGTATCATGTCCGACGCTGTCAGAATGATAGGCACACTTAGCATTGGCATGATAGTATGGAGATGTGGTGTTAGGGTTTTTCAGTTCCTCCTTTAAACCAGTAAGATTCAACTTCAACAAATGGGGAAGTACTTGCGCAGGCGTCATATTGATGTGGGTGAATTTCCGTGGTGGCCGTTCTACCCGTTGCTGGTTAGGTCTAGACTGATTGGTACGAGGCTGATCATTTGACGAATTTTGTATCATCACGGCCCCTACAGTCGGCCGGCGCTCAGTTCTTCCCGATCCTTTCTGAGAGTACACAACAGCTGCCTCCTTCTTGGATGGAAATGGCTTTTTAACAGTTGTAGATGCAGAGGAATCCCTTTGAATCTTCCTATTCTTAATACCAGCTTCCACCCGTTCGCCAGTCAGAATCAATTCAGTAAACCCTGTGGAAGAGCTCCCGATCAAATGGTTGAAGAAAGGACCAGATAGGGTTCCCAAGAACATATCAACTAGTTCCCTATCTGAAAGAGGTGGCTGCACTCTTCCGGCCAAGTCGCGCCATTTCTGGGCGTATTCTTTGAATCCCTCATTTGAGGCCATCCCCATACTTTGTAGCTGAGTACGGGTTGGCGCCAAGTCAGCGTTATATTGATACTGGCGATAAAAGGCAGCTGCCAAGTCTTCCCAATTATACACTTCTGACCTCTCAAGCTGGTAAAACCAGTCTAGTTGTGTACCGGACAGGCTATCCTGGAAGAAGTGTACCCAAAGATTTCTGTCAGATGTATGAGGTTGAATTCTTCTGACATATGACCTCAAGTGCATCTTCGGGCAAGACAGCCCATCATATTTTGCAAAAATTGGCACCTTAAACTTTGGAGGGATCACAATCCCAGCAATCAATCCCAATTCTTCAAAATCTAACCCAGGAACCCTTTGCAGCTCCATAGCTGCCAGTCTATCCTCCAGGTTTTTGTACCTGTCGTCCGCTGGCGGGTATTGCTGCTCTGAGTAGTCTTCATCTTCCTCAACCTCTTCCTCTTCAGCCTCAGACTCAGAAGGTAGTGCAGCTCCTTTGCCTTTACCAGTTCCCTCATCAGATGTGGAGGGAAATTCAAGGACCCTTTTAGCTTCATTCTCAAACCTTCTTCCCAGTGTAGCTACCCCAACTCTTTTCTTCTTCTTCTTCTTCACTTTCTCTTGTCCTTTGTTCCCCAACAGTGCTTTTAGATCCTCCTGACCCTTTGCCAAGGTCATAAGGAGCTGTTGAAACTGCGAGTTTTGTGACTGCAGGTCTTTGACCGTCTGTTCAAGATCCATCTTACTGAAATAAACAGCAGAAAGATAAGGAAACCTGGTGTGAAGACCTGCTTATGCATATGATGAATGATATGTTTATTCATGCAATGCATTCAAGGATTTAGAAATTCAAAATTGTTGCAGACAAAAAGAACACACGTCATATTAATAAGAAGAAATTTTGTCAGTACATAAATGCCCCATGGGCCAAATATTACAAAAACTTCTTATGGTAAAAAGACGTTGCGCATCCTCTTTGGTGCGATGTAAGTGTTGAGGGTCTCCTCCTCGTGAAGTCGGCGGGTAAGCTCCAAAACCTTCTTCTCACTGGCGTAGAAGCTGGCCTCAAAAGTATTCCGTTCCTCCTTGAGTTGGATCCAACTCTTTTGCATTTCCTCCCATGATGTTGGCATGTCAGCATGTAGGATGGTGTAAGGAACCTCTCCTTCCTTAACAGGCTCTTTAATTAAAGGGAGAATATGAGGGTAAGGCATCATAATACTCTGGGCTCAGGTTCTTACCCACTTGAGATAAGGCTCAAGAGGGATGGAGTTCTTGTGCCCCAGTGTCTTGCTATCTACCTTGTTAGGCATCCTCCAAGCTCTGATGAATCTTTGGCGAAGTCCTTGCGCATCATTGTGGAAGTCAAAAACTAGGTCAGGAATCAGCATGTCATGAGGGCCATCCCTCCGTGCATATCCAAATTGTCTCAAAGCTAGACATGGGTTGTAGGTAATGCCTCCCCTAATGCCAAGTAATGGAACATTAGGGAACTCACCACAATGATCGACGATGATGACATTTTCTCTGGACCGAGAACACCAATGTAATCAGCATGTGTGAGGGTCATCAATCGTTGTGACCACCTTAAGCCTTGTTCATTCTTCAAAACAGATTGTGGAAGGTGCGAAATAAACCACCTTGAAAGGAGAGGAGTACAGCACATGAGAACACCTCTCTTTCTCATTGTTCGTGTGTAAAATGAGTGGAGGATGTCCCCAAGCAATGTAGGTATGGGATTCCTGGATAGGAAAATCTTGACAGCATTGACATCTATAAGTTGGTCAGGATTTGGGAACAAGACCAACCCATAAATGAGGAGTGCCACAATCTCTTCAAAGGCTTGCAGATCCAAGGAATTCCAATACTCTTGTGCCTTCTCAAACAAGAATTTTGCCAAGAAGCCTTTGACACCACTTCTAGTCTCCCAATGCCCCTTGATGTCAGATGGTTGCAAGTGTAGTGCTTGAGAAACATCTTTAGGCTTTGGTTCTTTTTCCGTACCGTTGTAGGGTAGTTGATTAAGAATAGGAATTCTCAGAAGTTGAGAAAATTCCTCCAAAGTAGGCACCAATTGGTAGTCGGGGAATGTGAAACAGTGGTGAAGGGGATCAAAGAACTGGAACAACACTTTCACCATGTCTTCTTCATTGTTGGTGTTGACTAGGCTGAGCAGTCTACCATGTCTTTGACTGAAGAGAGAGCTTTTTGGTATTCTGGATGTAAGCTCCTTGAGTTGAGGAGGGATTCTCACAAGGCTGACTTGGATAGTTTTCCTGCGAAGAATTTCCATGACCTACAAAACAAGAACAAAGATGAAGATCCAAACCCTTGAAATGGTTAGTGGATGCATATGATGCTTTATGATGTTCATGATGTATGCACAAACATATGTACAAGCAAGTCACACAAAACCCTAGTTTCAGGCTTGCATGAGGTTTCATAGGTAAGTACCCTCTTGAGTGTAGTTGGCTTAAAAACCTGTCCTATAAATAGTAATCGGGTTTTAAGGAGCTCAATATCATCGGATTGTTTTCTATGTTCATTGTTTTGGTTTAGCCACTTAACTAGCGACCAAAATATTCCAAGAAAACAACCCTCAATGAGTGCAGTATCGAGTATCTACAAACTTCGGACTGCACCAAAGCCGGTCATCTCACTACCCCTAATAAAAGGCCAAGATGGTCAAGTAAGGTTCTAGGTCATTAGTTCTTAGTGACATCACTCAGCATCCTCGTACTCTCCTTGATTGAACTCAAGGGTTACCGGTACTCACAAATATGTCGCACTAACATAGCTATTGCTTCAACCGTGTCGGTATACCCCGCACAGTTTCCACAACGTATTGCTATCTATGAATGTTTCCCCAAATCCGGGTGTAGGATTTCAAGCCCAAACAAGAGAACCAAAATGTAAAGCAAAAAAAGCAAACAATTAGTCATGCAAAAGGGTGATCTAAGCCCTAAGGTTACTCCACTTTCAATTTAGTCCCCAGCAGAGTCGCCAGTTCTGTGATACGGTGGGAGAACTGACTTGAGGTTTTGCGTTTGTTTTCGCAAATGTTTCGGTTGAGCAAGAGTCGCCACCAACTTTTTATTTTATCCTAAGGAAAGGTTAAAAAGCACAGGAAAAACCTTTGAGATGTTTTCTTAGGTTCGGGGAGTAGATTATAGAAAGGGAAGGTATTAGCACCCTTTCTATCCATGGTTATCCATGGACTCTTAGTTACTTGCTTAGATCACTTGCCTTTTCTTTTCAATTGTTTGAAATGGTGCTTCGTGTGTGTGGTTTTGAAAATGTTTTGAAAAAAGATGCCTTGTCTAGGCAACCCTTGTAACAATTCTTTACTCGAATGTTTTACAAAAGGTGTTTTTCTTTTTGAAAAGATGTTTCAAGGTTTTGAAAGTTTGTTTTTGAAAGTTGTGTTGTGGAGTGTATTTTGAAAAGTAGGCAAGTGTGTTTTGCAATTTTGACCAAGTAACTAAGAGTTGTCTACCCCTAAATTTACTCAAAGATTTTTCTCATGTTTTAACCCTTTTAACAATATTGTTCCACCATTGTATTTGGTGGACAATCTTGTGTTAGGATGTTAACGGGACGGGCGCGGGTCATCGTATAGACCATGAATGCAATAATGCCAAGTGTCTTTGACAATTTTTCCTTTAAGGGACTATGATCATTTTGTTTAGGCAACTTCGAAAGCGTCATCGAGGGACTATGATCATTTGATTTGTTTTGTTTTGCCAAAGACACTCAACATGCAACATGGCCCATTTTTGAAGGCAACAAGCGAGATTACCCTAGGGGTGCAAGTGTGATTGGTGTTGTCCAATTTCATGCTTGTTTATCTTTGAATTAGTCAAGCTATTTGTTGGTTGATTTGCATACAAACCCTAGGTCTATCATGGCATAATTAGAAAGCTTTTAAATGCGGAAATTTAAAGTCCTAAATTATTACATCATGATTATGGGGATGGGGGTACAAATGTTTGAATTGGGGATATTTAGCAAGAAATTTAAATCTAAACTATTACATCCATATTGAATAGTCAAATAATAAATTGTACAATATTTAAACAAATATAAATGCAAAATGTATTATGCACAAAAATAATTTTTTATGTATGAGAAAGTATTTTTCAATGTGAAATATAAACAAAAATAAAAAAGTCAATTTTGGAGTATTTTTGTGGTTTTAGGGCAAAACCCTAATTTTGAATAAATAGCAATTATTTATTAATTATATACAATATTTATATATTTATTTATACAAAAAATAAATAAAAGAGAAGTATATTGTAAAAAAGTATTTTTGATGTCAAATATTAATAAAAAAAATGTATTATTTTTATATTTTTTGTCCTAAATATCTAATAAAATATACAAGTATTTATATTATATATTAAATATACTAAATATATACAAGAATAAAATATTAATTATTTACAAAAAATGTATTTTTTGTGAAAATTTTTTCAAAATGTAAAATAAAAATAATAACTGAAAATAAATATATTTTTGTATTATTTTTTTGTGTTTTTAAATAAAAGTATATGTATTATTTTACATGTATAAGTTTAAATAAAACAAATAAATTCCAAATAAATGCAAAAATAGATGGAAAAATATTTTTAATATTTTTTATATTTAAGAAAAAAATAATAAGTCAGAATCAAAAAGAAAAAGTCAAAAATGATCAAAATATCACACAATGGGCCAGGGGGTGTAAATGGAAAATGAGGGTGCAAGCAGCAAGAACAACTCAGGCCCAGCCCAAGTCACCACCTTCTTCAACCTCCAGCCATTCTGTTTGAATTTCGCGCGCCTCCTTGCTCAAACAACAAACTCCTGATTCTTTGACTTTTAACAAAAACTCATAACACAAACATTATAGAGCATGAAGAGACGAATTCATACATATAAAAATCTTGACCTAACTCTCAGAAATGAGGGAGAATTTCTTCATCCCCAATTTCTGACCTAAGTTTTTTTTAATGTTCATGGCCAAAATTCTCACAGCACGCATAATATAAATGAAAAGTAAATACATGGATGGCTTCAGGGCTATGAGTAGAACATGCTTTCTTCACAAACTTAAGCTTAATCATGCCTGGATAGAGAGATAGAAGTTCATGTTTTTACCTGTTTCAGCTTGACTTGAACAGAGTAATGTGGCCAACTTCAATGGAGTTTGAGGATTTGTACAGCTTGCCTGAGGTCCAAGGAACCTTCTCCAACACCTAGCTTGCTTTGAATCTACCTATATCGAGCTATGGAAGTCAACCTGCACAGCTAAAAAGTGAAAATGGAAAACTTGGTTAGGGGTGTTACAGTCTGTGTTTAGGGCTTGGGATAGTTTGTGTGGATGATATAGAATGTGTTTGGACAGGCTTGAGCAAAAACGCATGAATGGATATGGTTATGGAGGTCAAGTTGTAGAACTTGCTCTGTTTTGCAACAAAACAAGGATTCTCAGTATGAGCAGGTCTTAGGGGTAGATGAGCTGTGCTTTAGGCTTGTTTTGGTGTATGAAAAATGTCTACAAAGTTTGCTTGAGCTTCTGTTTGCAGGAAGTGAGAGTTTGATCTCTTTTGCCAAGTTTCTTCCAAGGTAAGCAAGGATAATAAAGTTGGGTTATAGGCCAATACAGGTCCCTCAAGCATGCTGCAGCACTCTCTCTTGATCAGTGGGATTTGTCTACAAACTTGTGCCTCAAAGATTTGGCTTGTACTTCTTGGATTTGGTATTTGACATAAAGCATAACTTTATCAAAATGGCATTCTACCTTTTTCCATTTAAGGGTTAATTTTGTTTGCAATGTCCAAATGAACAAAATAATGCTTGAACAAAATGGTTTGGAATTTAATTATGGTGTGTGAGACTGGTTTTGAGGCCTGCAAGCTAGCTTGTACAAGCTGACTTGAAAAATGCCAATGTATGAACATGTATTTGGTTATGAACAAAAGTGACTTTTGCCCAACTTTGCAAACTCGATTCTCCCTAACCACAAGGGTGTTTGATGAGTTCTTGGACAATTTGGAAATCTTAGAATATGTACTACAATCCATCTTTGTAATGCAAATTGAAATTCCAAGTGGAGGCATGTGAAAAATGACCATGAAGTTGGACAAAAATCCTGCCTAGAATAGGTCAAAGTTTTTCTAAGTTAAGAATGTTTTGCACCCTTGTTCCAAAAATCATAACTTGAGCTACAAGCTTCTTTTGAGGAAGCTTTGTGAATCAAAGTTTTAGATTTTGCAATGGACTACAACTTTAATGTTTTGAGTTTTGTTTGAATCCAATTGTATCTTGATGAACAAATGGGACAAAGTTAGGAAAAATAAGGAAGTTTTATAACTTAGAAAATTTCTAAGTTATGAAATTTCTTCATTTTAAACCTAAATTTGCAATTTTAGGTTTCTTGATGAACAAGTTTCATAATTTGTCATGTCTTGATGAAAAATGAATCTTGGCACTTGATTTTGACCAAAAAGTCAAAGTTTGACTTTTCAGTATACAGTCAAATTTTGATCAGTTGACTGGAAAGTTCATCTGTCAATCCTGTGCATTTGGGATCTTTTGAACTTGTTGAATGTGTCAAGACAATGCCATTGATTCCTTGAGTCCATATGTGAGCTTGGTTTTCCATTGGTTAAGTCAAACAGTCAAAAATTGCCATTGTGCAGTCAAAACCCTAAAAATGACCATTTTGCCCTTTTGGTGATCTGATCAAATTTCTTGGGGAATTGTGATCCAAACATGACCAAATGGTTCATATGAGTTCATAATGTTGATGTGGGTCAAATTTCATGAGGTTTGACTGTCAATTGGCCACAGTTGATTTTTTCCCCAATATAGTTGATTTATAGGTCAACTGTCCAATTGACTGGGCAAAGATTGGAATCAAGGCTTGAAACTTGGTATGGATAAACTTGTGAGTCCAACATGAAGCATGAAAGTAACTTTGGGCATTTTAGGTCAAAACATCTTTGTGCAAACTCAAATCCTAATTTGGGTCAACAGTGCAAGGAGGAGTCTTGAGCAGAGCAAACCCTAACTTGATCTTGAGCTCCAAGGGTCTTGTGGTGAGAAAATGTTGATGAAATGGGAGGGCAAATTTTGGGATACAACACTTGATCATTTTGAAATGCTTTGTGTTTGTGTAAGTTTGAAAATATTTTGAAAATGCCTAAGTTTGACAAACTTTGTGATGATTCTCATATCATTGAGAATGTGTATGAAGTGTTGGTTTTGAAAATATTTGTCGAAAGGAAGTGTTTGGAAAGATGTTTGAAAATGCTAATGTAAGGCAATTTTGTAATAATTCTCGTATCGTTGAGAATGTATACAAAATGTTCATTTTGAAAGATGTTTTGAAAGTGTGAAGTGCGGAAATGATTTTGTTTATGATCAAGCAATTACGAGCAATCTACCTACTCAAAAAGTCTTTGTTGTTTACCTCCTCCTTTAGATAATGCTTGTCTACCATTAGTTGGTAGTTAGCCATATTATTGGATGTGATGGACAGGCGTGGGTCGTCGTACAGTCATAGAAGGAATCTTCTAAGATGTTTTAGCAATTGTCGTAAGGGATTAAGATCATTTACCAGAGGCAACATTGAAGGGTCATCGAGGGACTATGATCTTTTAATCGAGGGTCTTTTGCTAAAACATCTCATGTTCGAGGGACATGATTGTTTCATCTGAGGCAACAAGTGTGGGTTACCCTAGAGGTGTAAGTTTGCAAAGTGTGTTATTTTCATGTATTTGTCTTGTATTTAGGTTGTTTAGTATTAATTTTAAGTCTTGCCATACAAACCGTAATTACTAGCAATAATATAGAAAGCGATAAATTGTGAAATTTAAATGTCCTACGCTATTACAATACTTTTAGGGATGGGGGATACAAATTTACAAATGGGGAATATAAAACAATAAAGCCCTAATTACTATTAAAAACCATGTACATGAATAATAAATCGAAATAATAAATTGCGCGAGAATAATGTAAAGAGAAAAGAATTTTTTTTTGTGGTTTTTTTATGGAAAATGTTTTAATTAACCTGATTAACTAATTAAGTTTCAAGAGAAGTTAATTAATTATTTTACAAAATCTAAATTCTAATTTAATTAAAAATAAAAATTATATAAAACCTAAGTCTAATTATTTTTAATTCTAAAAGATTAATTAGTTAAGAAAATATTTTTAGTGTTCTCTTTATAAAAATAAATGAAGGAAAAATAAAATAAAATTAGAAAGTTTTTAGTCTAGTTATTTAAGAAAAATATATTTTATATTTTTGGTTAAAATAAAATAATAAAATAAATTAATAAATAAATAAATGAATAAAAGTAAATAAAATATATAAAGAATATAAAAATATTGGGCTTAGGTGTTAGAAAGTAAAAAGGGTGTGAAAAATTATTTTTGTTAAGCCCAAACAGTTTTTGTTTAATCAGAAAATATATTAAAATAAAATAAAATGAAAATGGCCTTGAGTATAATAAGTAATCAGGGAGGTATGCTTAAGCAAAAAAGGTTAAGCCCAAAGAAAAGAAAGCCCGCGCGCGCTGTAAGTGAGAAAGGAAGGAAAATCACAAAAAATAACGAAATGTCCCATGTCTGGCTCGAACCCATGACCAGGCATGGGAATGCCTTATACGCGCGCGCTCTGCCACTGGGGTGTCTATACATCCGGTGTTTAAAACACAAACCAATAAATATACTACAAACTCAGTCCTGATTGAAACTGCATCTTCTTCCTCGCGCCAGATAATTCATCTGTAACTTCTTCAATTCTCAACCATTCTCAAAAGTGTAAACATCAAACTTGTTAGAAATTTCATCACGATTTCAAATATGTAAATAACTTGAACTAATACTAAAAGATGAGCACGAATTTCTGTTGGTATCAAATTCTGACCTAATTTTTCTGTAAGTTCAACTTCAAAATTCACATCACCCAGGCAAGATAAATGAAATCTAAGGGCATGGTTAGCTTCAGGTCTATGATGTCTACATCTTTTATTCACAAAGTAACCATTAATGATGCTTGTAGAGAGAGAGTTCAAAGTTGGGAAAAATTACCTCAAAACTGGAAATCGTGTTTGATGATTTAGCACTCCTTGAGATGTTGTGATGATCTGGATAGCTTCACTGAACCTCGGGGAAGCTAATGCAATGCTTACTTTGGATTGAGTGTGGCTGTATTGTTCTGGAGAAGTCAATGTGCAGAGCTCTGTTTTTTGTTGTGGAAGATGAGGAATATGATTTTACAGTTGTGTTGCAGGTGTTTCGATAGCTTCTATTTGAGTTGTAGAAGCTTTGTGATGGATTCAAAATGAAAACGCACGAGTGGATTGAGTGTTTGAGGTTTAAGGTCAGAAATGGCACAAAAATTGAGTTTGTGTGCTAAATAAGATTTCAGGTAGTTTGAGGGAGTTTTAAGGCTTGTGCATCCGTGTGTTAGCTTGTAAATACATGCCTCTATTTATAGGGAAAGGTTTTAGGGCTTGAAGTGATCAGAAAACAAAGATCACATGTTATGGTTTTTTTACTTGTTTTTGAAGCAATCTTGACAAACATTGTTCCAATGCATAGTACAAGGATATCTAAAGTGGTTAGGCACTTTAAACATGTTACTTCTGGCCTTTGTGTTGAGTGTGTGCAGAGGGAGCAACTTAGAGGCTCAAGACAATTTGACTTTGTGATTAAAGCAACTCTTCAAGAATGGCAATGGTGCCTTTGTGCCATAAATGGAAAAATCATGTGGACAATGGCTTAATCACTTGGATCATACCTTAATAAATTGTTTAAACAATTATTATAGAGTGATTTACAAGTTAGAAGCCTTCAAAGCAAGACTGTGCAGCATAGGTTTAAGATTTGATCAAGTGTTCTTCATGGAAATGGCTTGAAATGCAAGAAAGGATGCTCAACTTCTTATCTTTGATTCTCCTAGCTCAAAAATGATCTCCTCAAGTTCTTGGACATTTTTGAAAGCTTGAAACATTGTATACAACCTTCATGTTGACCATTTTGACAAAATCAAATTTTAACTAGGTGAAAATTGGTCAAGAAGTTAGGTCAAAAATCTGACTAAACTAATTGAAAATTTCACTAACTGTTTTATGAAAAATATCATGACTTCATGGGCTTATATCTTCAAATATAAGCATCTTTTGGACATCAACCCTCTAATACTAAGTTGTAGAGTTCATCAAGATATACAACTTTCATGTTGAAAGTTTTCCTTGAATCATCTTGCATTTTGGTGAAAAAATGTCATGAAGTAATGAATTTATCAAGTATAAAAAAACTTAGAAATTTTATAAGTCTTAGAAATCTTGACTTTTTATTGAATTTTTGACTTTCTTGATTCTTGATGATCAAGTTTTATATTTTTGAATTTCTTGATGAATCGTGATCTTTGAAATTCAATGATGATCAAAAAGTCAAAGTTTGACTTTTATGTATCAGTTGAATTTTCATCAGTTGATCCAATTTCAACTATCAATCAAATGATCTTTAGAAATGATTTGAGACATGAAATTAGGTCAACATGTTATGTTTGCTTCCTTGAGATTATGCCTCAATCCATTAGGTCATGTACTAGGTCAAAAGTCAATGATCAGTCATTCTCAATCAAAACCCTAATTTTGACAATTTTGCCCCTTTGATGATTTGAGAGCTTTTCTTGAGGAATTATGATAAAAATTTGATCAATTGATGGATATGACTTCATAATGTTGGCGTTGGCCAATAATCATGAAGTTTGACTGTATATTGACCGCAATTGACTTTTTCCCCATTACAGCTGATTTTCAGTCATCTGAGCAATTGACTGAGCAAATTTGTGGTGAAAGACTTGAAACTTGGTATGAGAAATCTTGGAGACCTAGAATTAACCATAAAATTAAGTTGAGGCATTAAAAGTCCAATTGTCCTTGAGAAAACCAAAACCCTAATTTGGAGGCTCAATGCTTAGGAGGTGAGCTTGTCTAACCAAGCCCTTGAGAACTCTTAAGAATTTTAGATCTTTGGTGAGAAATGTCTTGATAAAATAGAGGGCAAATTTTGGGGTACAAAACCAAGTTCCAAGACTTGCATCACAAATTTGCTCAGTCAATGGCTCAGATGTATGAAAGTTAGTTGTATTGGGTAAAAAGTTAATTGTGGTCAATATACAATCAAACTTCATGATTTTTAGCCAACATCAATATTTTGAAGTAATATTTATCAATTTTCCTAGGGTTTATCACAATGCCTCAAGAAAAGCACTCAAATCATCAAAGGAGAAAAATTGTCAAAATTAGTGTTTTGACTGAGAATGACTGATCAGTGATTATTGACCTAGTATATGACCTAATGGTTTGAAGCATAATCTCAAGGACTCATAAAGAACATGTTGACCTAATTTCATGGCCTAAATCATTTCTCAATATCAATGGATTGATAGTTAAAGTTTGATCAACTGATGAAAAGTTAACTGATACACAAAAGTCAAACTTTGACTTTTTGGTCAACATTAAATTTAAAAGATCAAAATTCATCAAAATATTCAAAAATATCAAACTTGATCATCAAGAATCAAGAAAGTCAAGAAAGTCCACAAAAAGTCAAAGTTTTCAATACTTCGAAAATTTCTAAGTATTTTTAACCTTGATAATTTCAATACTTCATGACAATTTTTCACCAAGATGCAAGATGATTTAAGGAAAACTTTCAACATGAAAGTTGTAGACCTTGATGATTTATAAAAATTTATCCCTTAGTGTTTATTTCCAAAAAATGCTTAGATTTGAATATATAAGCTCATAAAGTCATGACATTTTTCATAAATTACTTAGTGAAAATTTTAGCAAGATTAGTCAGATTTTTGACCTAACTTCTTTACCAATTCTCACCTAGTTCCAAGATGATTTTGTCAAAGTGGTTAACTTGAAGGTTGTATAAAATCTTTCATGCTTTCCAAAATGTCTAAGAACTTGAGGAGATCATTTTTGAGCTAAGAGTTTCGAAGAGAAGAAGTTGGGCATTCATTCTTGAATTATAGGTCATTTTCATGAAGAACACTTGAACAAATCTCAAGCCATGCTGTATAAATCTTACTTTGAAGGCTTGAAACTTGAAAATCACTCAATAATTAAATGCTTACACAACTTATTAAGCCATTGTCCAAGAATTTTAGCCATTGCCCAAGTGATTAATCCATTTTTGGCACATATGTAACATTGCCATTTTGGAAAAGTGGCTTTAATCACAAAGTCCACTCTCCTTGAGCTTTGCACTTGTTCCTTATGCACATACACAATATCAAATCAAAAGGCAACTTGTCTAGAGCCTTTCAACCACCCGACAAGTCCTTGTACCATGCATTGGAACTATATTTGTCAAGCTTGCTTCAAAAATAAGCTTCAAGACCAAAACATGTGATCTCTTGTTTCTGATCCCTTCAAGCTTCCAAACCTCTTTACTATAAATAGAGAGGTTATATGAAACCTAACGCACGATTTTACAAGCCTTGAAGCACCTTCAAACTCCCCAAAACTCAGAACATACACTAAAAGATCCATTGCTGCAATTTCTGGCCAAAAACTCCAAACTCACAATTCACTCGTGCGTTTTCCCTCTAAATCATTCTCAATGCTTCCTTACATCAAATATAACTCATCCTTATCCATGTTTTACAACTGTAACATCATCTCCCTCATCTTCTAAACTCAAAAACAGAACTATGCACATTGACATTTCCAACACGATTCAGGAACTTTCAACATAAAGTAAGAGTTGCATTAGCTTCCTAGGAGTCCAGTGAAGCTATCCATATTATCACCACACTTCCAGTTCTTAGGTAATCTTTCTCAACTTTGAACTCTCTCTACAAGCATCATTAATGGTTACTTTGTGAATAAAAAATGTAGACATCATAGCCCTGAAGCTAACCATGCCCTTAGTTTTCATTTATGTTGCCTGAGTGATGCGAATTTTGAAGATGAACTTTCTGAAAAAATTAGGTTTTTATTTGGTACCAGTAAAATTCTCATTCATCTTTAACTTATAGCTCATAAAATTTATATGGTTGAATTCGTATTAAAAATGGAACAGGTTTCATGTTTGCATTTCCTGATTAGGTTGAGAAATTAGGAAGTTACAAAATTCAAAAATATAACAATGGCTTCGGCGCGAGGTTAGGGATGAAATATCATCAGGACTGAGTTTATTTTAAATTTAGTGCAAGTTGGATTACTACCGGATGTAACGGCCACCCTAGTGGCAGAGCACGCACGTATAAGGCATTCCTACGCCTGGTCATGGGTTTGAGCCAAGCGTGGGACATTTTGTTATTTTCATATTGGTTTCATGATAATCAGGTACAAGCAAGCTAAAGACACACATGATGCACCCCTCATCCATACCATCCATCTGCTAGGCAAGCAGATCCAACGCATCACATGTGCAGTCTGTGATAGACTCTAAGGAGCCAGCAACATGAGAGCAAAACAGGCATTGGGCTCAGAGTTTGGGCCTTGTTCTTTTTTTTTCCTTCTAATTCTCACCCTCTTTTTGCTCATACACACGCAGGCCCATATAACTTTTTTATTTATTTATTTTTTGATTCCAAACAAATTCATTTTTGGGCCTAACCCTTTTTGCTAACTTTTTACCTCCCTTTCACTTTTTAACACCTCGCCCAATTATTTTATTTCTTTTATATTGCCTTTATTTTCATTTATTTATTTATTTTATCTAAACCAAAAAATACCAAAAAAAACATGTATGTTCTTAAATAACTTAACTTAGGCATTTCATTTTACTTTGGGTAAATTAAAATTTATTTTTTCTTTTACATTATAGAATATATTCTTAATTAACATTAACAAAAATTATTTTCTAAACAAATTAAATTAGATATATATTTTACTTTAATTAACTTAGATTTTAGGTTATGATTAAATAATTAATTAACTTCTTTTGTAAATAATTAATTAGTTTAGTTAATATTAATATTAAACCTCCCCATCAAATAAAACCATAAAAAGACAATTTCCTTTTCCTCTTTAATATTTTCATTTTTGTACGTTCTATTATTATTCATGTACAATGGTTTGTAATAATAATTAGGGCTTTAATGCTTTCTTCCCCTATTCACAAATTGTAACACCCATTCCCAAAGCGATATAATGGCGTAGGATATTTAAATTCCGTAATTTATCGCTTTCCTTATTATTATTAGTAATTAGGGTTTGTATGGCAAGATTTAAAACCAACATTAGATCACCCTAATTCAAGATAGAATAAATTGAATCAAACACACTTTGCACACATACACCTTTAGGGTTTACCACACTTGTTGCCTCAGATATACGCAGTCATGTCCCTCGAACGTGAGATATTTTTATCAAAAACCCTCGATTAAAAGATCGTAGTCCCTTGATGACCCTTTAATGTTGCCTTCAATAAACGATCTTAGTCCCTTACGATAATTGCTAAAATATATTACAAGTTAACTTCTATAATTATACAACGACCCACGCCTGTCCCTCACATCCAATGATATGGCTCCTTGATAACCAAGGGTAAAATATCACTATCTAAAGGAGGAGGAAAAGAACATAGACTTTTTGAGTAGGTAGATTTCTCGTAATTGCTTGCTCATAAACTAAAACCATTCCATACCCCACACTTTCAAAACACTTTTCAAACAAACATTTCGTATAGATTCTCAATGATACGAGAATCATTACAAAATGGATTTACATTGGTATTTTCAAAACATCTTTCCAAACATCTTTCCAAACATTCCCCTTTCAAAAAATATTTTCAAAACTGACAATTTGTATACATTCTCAACGATGCAAGAATCATTGCAAAGTTTGCCAAACTTAGGTGTTTTCAAAATATTTTCAAAATTACACAAACACAAAGCATTTCAAAGTGAGCTAGCAATTAAGAGCCCGTAGATAACTACAGATGAAAAGGGTGCTAACACCTTCCCTTTTCATAACCTACCCCCTGAACTCAAGAAAATTCTCAAAAGGTCTTTCATGTTCTTTTCACCCTTTCCTTTATTGGATAAAAAAAGTCGATGGTGACTCTTGCTATCCGCAACATTTGCGATAGAATGCAAAACACCCAAGTTAGTTGTCCCACCGTATAACATTGTGATATACCCTATATTTTATATTGTTATTATTGAAAAGTATTCTCACCCCTTTTATTTGAATATTGCCTTTACATGGGCATCATGAAAATACTCAAGATTAGCATTGATGAAGTAAGTGGAAGCCAACTCATGGAGTTACTTCTTAGTTTTTCGCTTTATTTAGTAGTGTTTTGCTCTGATTATATAACATCACTTTGGGAATGTTGCTCATTTTAATTTCATGATATGTTTATGTTGAAATCATAAGACTAATTATGTTGTTGAGTATTCTTAATTTATTGAGTTGATTGATTACAACTCTCTTATGTTATTATTAAAGTTGGAGGTTGATGATAATTCCACTGCAATGATACTTTAAAATGGAAGTGAGCCCGTGATGACAAGTTATGAATGTTTTATTATATGAATATGTGATACCGATCAGATGAGTTAGATGTCGCGTAAACATCCCAGGTATGATTCAGATTAGTTGGATATCGTGTAAACATCCCAATTACAAATGATTGTCTTTTAAACTATTATGTTGAAACACGTGTTTTAGAGCATGCTTTTATTTTGATGTTTGTGACACCCTATGTGCTTGTATTTTATACCTAAATTATGCTATAATTTATTGAAGCTTTCTGAGCAAGGGAAATCATTTGGTTAGATGATTTAATATATTCCAATTGGCTGTGAAATACAAAACTCATGAAGTAAGTAAAGTATCCTGCAGAGCAAATTATGAAAATTTTGTAATCTATATGGATGAGTTCATAAATACTCTATGGTTAAGAAATATTGGCTTGCGAGGTAAGCATATATTTTTATAGGATAAATTTCAATTATTTAGAATCTATATATAAAAGCCTCAGGTCATAATTGAAGGATATCATATTGTACTTGTTATGAGTACAACTGTATAAACACTACCTACAATAGGTTATATGTATGTTATTTGTAAATATTAAGATCCTTTAATCCATCCCTTATTGCACACATATATAGTTCTTTCTAACCTAGTGAGACATGCAAAGTCTTAATGTTATTTCCTCGGTCTTGACCAATACGACCCACTTTATTAGGGAGTATGGAGAATGAATCTCCTCTATGGATATCTTTGTACGTGGCGACATCACCCATGTGTCGAGCGTGTATCATAGATTGATGAAATTTATTTGAAATATCTCGTGCATTTCATGTTCTTGTAAGTGAGTGGATCAAGTTAGATGATGATAATATGGGCTTGAGATACAATATTTGTGATGGTTTATAACCACTAAGCACGAGGCCTATAAGGGAAAAGTGGTTAAGGAGAAACATAATGGTCCATATTTATTTTGGAAGACATAAAATTACTGGTAGACATAAAATTACTGGTAGAGAGAAAATAATATTAGTATCAAAGTGTATTTCACCAATCTTTAAGATTCAAGCCATACATTCAATTTCATCTTTTTCTTCATATCTTTCAAGTTCAGGATCTCCTCTATAAACTGGATGTAACAACCCATGCATACAATAGCTAAACACCTGTCGTGAAACCAGACTACAAGAAAACGTTAAAAGCTCAAATGCTTAAAAACAAAACAAAAAAAGTGAAAATTAAAAAATTAGAAATGTAACAAAACACTCCCCGACAAAGGCGCCAAAACTTGTTCGCTTGTAAAGAGTGTCACATGCAAGTATACATGTATGTTGATTGCAGAAAGTAATAAATATAAGAGTGTCGAACCCATATGGAGTGTTATTACTTATATTTGATTTTTGTATAGAAACTATTCTTTTGATTTAATCATGAGCAGAGAGAAATAATGTTTGGTAGTTACAAGTTCAAAGTTCACTTAAAACAGATCTCAAAAGTAGTGTGAATAGAAGTAGAAATATATTAAGAGTGATTTAGTTGAGCTATGTTCCATTAATATCATTAGTGTAATTATGTTTTTATGACTTATGATGTCGTGACAAGCAAGGTCAGAGTGATCTTGTGGTGTATCTCTACAACATCAAAACAGGCTTATAAAAGGCAAGGGGAACAAATCTCCAAACCTCACTTATAACCATAGCATGCGTCTTTGTATTCTGAAATCCTCAATAGTTGCAACTCCTTATCTTTAAGCAAGCTAGGTAAGTGAATATCTCTATCCTACTCATTCAACTATTTTTTTAAAGAAAACCGCTTGTTGTTGGATCTCTCACAACAACAAGTTGTTATCTACTACTAAGATGATCAGGCAAAGAAATAGACTTATAACTGATTAACATATAATAAAATAAGTTTCTTAACCATACATCATTTAACATAAAAACAATCTAATATTAACTTCACATTGCTCAACTACAAAAGGTTTAGCTCATAGTGAGCTGAGTACAAGCTACAGACATGGTTCTCAACAGGAATATTTTTTAACAATAAGTGAAGAAAAGATAGAAACCTAAGAGAGACTTGGAATATGCCTTGAGATAACTAATCTTTAAGAAATGAATCTAGTCACACCACTGCTCACCAGCTGGTACATGAATAGGTGAAGAGAGTATCTCTTTCACACTCCACTACCCATGCACTTAGACTATTTGTGTTTTTATTTTGGAATAACTTAACTCTTTTCTCAATCGAATTAAGGTCCTATTTATAGACTTGAGCTAGAGTTTCTTGTGATGTATTAGATCACGGGCCTAATATGAGGAAATCACATCAAACCCATATAATAATCAGCACCATCACCTCAATTATTCTACTTATCCAACATTAAGTCAAGTACAAAGGAACAAATTTAGGGGATAAAGCATCATGTGGTAGACTACCACAGCAGGCTGCAGATAGTGCAGCAGGCTGCACAGAGTACTATTGTAATTACTTTTGTCTTCTAGTTCCTCCCAACCTTATCCTTTTGAATTCAAATGATTTTTATTCTTAGCACAACAAATATTTCCTCCAATGCTTTCTTTCTTCCACATTTGCCCTAGAATCCAACTAGCTTCATTGTTAATTTACCCTTTTCTAAGTCCATCTCCTTTCTTCAGCTTGTGCTCCTCATTACAGACGACTATAGTCTTGTCTCAACTCGACAAAGTTATCCTTAAATTAAGCAAAAATACATTAAAACATAAAAGGGAACACCTATTATGCTCAAAGAAAATTACTATAAAAACATCTAAAATGCAATAAAATAACAACTACAAAGCAAATTAAGTGCTAACTAAAATAAAGATTAAAGCATATATTAACTCACAAAAAGTGGGTTAACAATCACTCTTCCCTTTAAACATCATAAGACAGTCTACTTTAAAATTCTCTGTGACTGCAATGTCAAAGCTTTCAACAATTGGGGATGAGGGTCTTCAATCTCAACCCCTCCTAGTGGAATTTGAATTGTCGCTATTGTTGCAATTTGGTTTGGACAATTTCCTGCATGTTTTGGATCTAGTTGTGAAATTCATCCATAGCGGCCTGCATCTTCTCTATGGGTTTTTAATTGCAAGATCGAGATGTAACATGTGAGGCTACCATTTTGAAACTTATGTTAGGTTAACAAATTTTTTGAAAAGGTGCATCCCAATAATGTTTACCAAGTCTTATGGTGGGTGTACTTGTGATGAGTACAATAGTTTAAATCCTACATCTTATGTGCCAAGAAAGAGATCATCTGTATGTGATTTGTAAATATTTTGTTCCTTTAGTACATCCCTTGTGCTATGTATGTGCACGCGTATGTGTGTATGTATTATCTATGACATGGTAAAACATTCAAATTCTTGAGGTTGTATCCATGATCTTGACCACTACAACCTTCCTCCATCAGAGTAAGGTGGGTGACTCACCTATATGGATATATATGGATTTGGTGACATCGCCCACGTGCCAAGCATGTGTTCAAGAACATTGAGTCTTATTTGATGTTTCTTGTGCATCTTACATTGTTGTAAGTTAGTGAGATGAGTTAGATAATGTTACATGGGTCTAGGCTATAATATGTGTTACAAACCATATCCCCTCAATACAAGGTGTGTAAAGGCGAAATGATTAAGGCGAAATGATATAGGTGTGTAAAGGCATGTATTGATGATTGAATATGATTGAAATATTTGTGAGGTGGTATTTCATTGGATCCATCAATAAATTGAAGCTTGTTCTTCAGACCTAACGCTCGTTGTGTGCATTTTCTCCATGCAAGATAATTGAAACCAGTTAGATAAATCAAATTTGGACCCTCACCTAGATGAACATAGTAGATAGAAGTAGTGTTACCTTGGTGACCAATCGGAGCAATGCACAGAGGCAGGGATATTGAAGAAGAAAATGGATTGATGAACAAGAAAAATGGAAGAAGATGAAGACAAAATCAAGAACAAAATCTTGATGAATGAAGCAAAAATGAACGGAGTGATTTTCACATAACATGAAGAAAGGAATGAAGCTAGATTTATCTAACTGATACCATATTATAAATAGCAAAATTTTAGGTGTAAACGCATTCTAACTTCATTGATTAATGAATAAATTTACAATGCTTACTTATAGTGCAAGCTAAAGTAAATAATATGATCCATGAACTTGCATACATTGGAATATTCTCACTAACAGTATCATGACTATGATAACTAACTTCTAGTTATTCAATTATGCTAATTAATCACATGTTTAAAGTCACAATCTTTAGGTTCTTGTAATTGAAGAAACTTCTTGTAATTATGTAATTTGAGTTGCGGCCTTCATATACGGATTTTTGTTAATTCGATTAGTTTGAATGAGCAATTTCTAAAAACAACATTTTTTTTTTCTTTGCACATTGTTTTGTAAATTCAAAGACTAGAAGCCTTTTTGCACCCATCTGTTTACTATGTCATTGGTGACTTTCTAGTCTAGCACATTATGCCAGACAATGCATCTTTTGTTTTTGAGACAACTGTAAATTTTCATAATTTTCCACTCTTTCACGATGATTGGATCAAAGGAACCAAAATGGATGATTTGGACCTTTAAAATTGTTTGTGTTACTTTCTCATCAAATTAGTTTCTACATTAAGGATACAACTTCATATCATCCTTGTTAATTTTGTGCTGAATGAAATTGTCACATGTTTCATGAATTTTAAAATAAATGCTAAATAGGCTTCCATTAAATTCTCCATAATATAAGATGTTCATTGTTATAATATTTTTAGTCAAATCATATATCAATGACCTATGATCATGTAGAAATTTTAATTACTTATTTTTCAATAAAATTTTGAAGATTCTTACGACATTAGTTTCATCAAAGATATACACTTTTGTTGTTACGAGATGAATTTCAAAAATGGTTTATCTATAATTAGAGATTACATGCCATCACATAGTCATGGTATTTATGGCCATTAGATCTTGATCAAACAATATAAAATAAACAAATTAAATTATATATAATGATTTAATAAATTTTTCTCTTGAATCACAGCTGTCTGATCTAGATCGAACAGTTAAAAATGCATGACTGCAAATCCCAGTCCTTGAAGTTCATCTTTTCCTATCACAAGATATAAGATCTGATATCTATAGGAGCTTCCATTGTTTAGCTTAGCAATAAATACTTCTTAGATTTCTGACTTTGATTCCTCCTCAATGAACATTTTTCTAAAGATGAATTGATGAACAATGCTCAATATTTAGTTTTTATAATAACATAACGTAAGAGAAAACTATGGTGTCAAAAAATTGGTATCTAAAGCAAGAACAATCATAGATATTCAAGTGTTTGTAAGTGAATCCAATCATGGTGGGTCATGGAGATTTCATAGCGCAATTACCAATTCTTGATGAAAAGAATTGAGATGAATGGGTGACTCATATGAATGTCATTTTTGGAGCCCAGGATGCTTGTGATATGGTGAAAATGGGTTTGGAAACTTTTCTTGGTGGCGTAAGTGTAGCGCAAAAGGAAGCATTGCAAGAAGAAAAGAAAAGAAACCACAATGTCTTGTGTGATACGGTTGGAGAACTGACTTGATATTTTGCGTTTCGCTCGTATTTGTGCGGATAGCAAGAGTCGTCACCGACTTTTCTTTTATCCAAAAGGAAAGGTAAAAAATCACAAGAAAGACCTTTCGAGATTATTTCTCAGGTTCGGGGGTAGATTATGAAAAGGGAAGGAATTAACACCCTTTTCATCCATGGTTTTCCATGAGCTCTTAGTTACTGGTTTAGATCACTTACTTTTATTTGACCGTGTGCTTGTGATGTGGGCTTTGAAAATGTTTTGAAAAATTTCTTTGTAATAGTTCTCATTTCTATAAGGAACGCGTACAAAGTTTTGTTTCGAAAAGTGGTTAAAAGATGTGTTTGTGGAACGTGTTTTCGAAAGTGGTTTTTGAAAAGATGTTTTGCAATGGTTTTCGTCTCTATAAGAACGTATACAAAAATTTTGTCTTTTTGAAAATATTTCGAGATGAAAGTGTAAGTGTAAAAATTGTTTTTTATCGTGAGCAAACGAGTAACTAGGAACGAATTTATCTACTCGAAAGGTTTTCAATTATTCTTTTCTTCCTCCTTTAGATGTTGCTATCTTACCATTAATTTGGTAAGAAGCCCCATCGTTGGATGTTTTGGGACAGACGCGGGTCAATTTTACAGTCATCGAAAGCAATTTATGAGACCTTTTTAGCAATTTTCATAAGGGACGAGATCGTTTTATCAAAGGAAACATTGAGGGTCATCGAGAGACTACGATCTTTTTATCGAAGGGTCATTGCTAAAACGTCCCATATTCGAGGGACATGACTGTGTTTCCAAGGCAACAAGCGAGGTTACCCTAGAGGTGCGCGTGTGAAAAGTGTGTTTGATTCAAGTTAATTTGATCTTTGAAATTAGGCTATCTAGCGATTGATTTTAAATCTTTGCCATACACTCCTAATCACTATACAGTAATAAGTAAAAACAGTAAAATGCGGAAATTGAAGTTCTACGCTATTACAAAACTTCGGAAATGGGGGGTACAAATTAATGAATGGGGATGAGTCAAATGCGATTGGAAGTAAGAATAGCAAACAATACAACCAAATCGAATTGAAAGTGAACAAATAATTAAGTTAAAATAATTCAAAGTAAAACAAACAAAAGTAATTTTTTGGTATTTTATTTTTGTGAGAGGTTTTGAAAGGAAAAGAACATTCTATTCTAGAAAATAAAATAATTGATTAGAAGAAAAATAAATCATACGCATATATTTTTTTGTTTGGATTTTTATTATGTATAAATTATTGATTATATTTTTTTTTATGAGAAGAAATTAAAAAATAAGAAGAAATGAAATCATAATTCTAATTTTCTTTGAATTCTAAAGAAGTTAAACTCAATAAAACAAAATCATAAGATCACCAAATAAAATGAAATGGAAGTCCAACATAGAAAATAAAACAATACAACAGTGGAGGTGTAAGTTTAGATCCGGGTATGCTAGAACAATAAAAATTCGTTGGGCTAGAGGATGGTGGAATGAAGGCCCAAACTGGTTCACTTTTTTTGTTGAAAATACAGGAAACAATAACAATAAAAAAGAAATATACATGGGCCAGGCTGAAATTCGGATTTAATCAATAAGGGAAGAAAACAAAACCGAATTGGGCTTATAGTGTGGGATGGGTTTGGCTGGGTCAAGGTATTGAACACAAATTTACAATCAAAGGAACCCTAAGCTTCTCAAAGGCAGCCGCTGCTGCTTGTTGGGAAGAAAGAGGCGAACCGCCGAGAAACAGTTCCGATCAGGGCAGAAAGGGTCGAGAAGCTTGCGAAATTTAGCGCGTTTCTTCGGAGGTGATTTGGTTCGTTGCTTCGTTCGCTTTGTCGTTGGGGATTTGGGATTGGGGTTATGAAAATTTCTTGATCGGACATGGGGTTTTAAAGGCTGAGATGGTGAATCGGTTGCGCGCTAAGTGGCGGGTCACCAAACTGGAGTGTGATTCCAGTGGTGGACTTTGGTGATTGTAAGCTCGATTTATGTATTTCGGTACTGCCCTTTTGCTTGAACCATTATTCTCCTTCGAAGCTTCCATGACAGTGTAAATCAAACTCAATATGGGGAGGGTGGTATACCGTATTTTTTTAATTTTAATTTCTTTTTTACTGCATTATCATCTTATTGGTTCATACAATGATAATCTGTGTATGCTAAAATTTATGTCTTGCTTCATTTTAACAAAGCTCGTAAAAAAAAAGAAAACAAATATATTCATGATGCAGAAGAGGAAGACTTATAGTGGTTATCAGTGGCTTCGCGCTTTCTTTGGCAGGGAAGTAGGCTTCTGTGAACCTTTGTTTTGATCTTTCTGTATTTCTGAATAAATGTTTTTTCTGAAGGGTTATGGTTTTAGGGAAATGATGAACAAAATAAAATGGGAGTTTTTTGATGCTAGGTTCTTTTTTTTTTTACCAAAAACTGCTTTGTGTATATGGCTTGGTTGCTATCAAAACGATAAACTCTGTGGTAATTTTGTGTTTTTGTGATCTTGCTGTGGTTGTTCAGTCCCCTTTTGTTTTGATCCTTCTGTGTATTTTTATAATAGTAATCAGATTACACTTTGGGGGGAAAATGTTTGCCAATTTTTTGAACACTTGGGGCATGCTGTTGTTATGTCTTTATTGTTGCAGATTTTGTTTTTTGCTGAAATGGTATAACTTGCTGGCTGCTTTGGTGCAATTTTTATGTTGCCTAATTTATGCAATTGTTAGGCTGTTTTGTTAGCAGGTTTGGACAACAATGCAGGGCTGCAATGCAGCCTGCATTTGACAGTATTTGGCCTCTTGTATTTCTCACTTTTTCCTTGGGATGTAAACTGTTTTTTTTTCTTGTCTCTTTCGACAGAATTTTCTTTGTGAATCAAAAGAAACATACATATTTTCTTTTGTGGTTTGTAATGAAAATGATGCTTTGGGCCGATGATAAAAAAAAACTGATTGGAAAAGATAAATGAGGCCTTTGTTGGGCTTTTGATAAAAATGATTATATGATAAATTCCTTAAATTGTATACTGATTCTTTGAGCAAACCCTAATGATGAGAAGAAATTCACTCTAAACAAATAGTTCTTGAATTTTTCACATGCTTGCTAATTTTTCTTTTCCTTGTTTCATGAGCAAATGAGAATTGGGCGATCAATGTTGAAAGACAAAGAGGCTATAGCGAGGAGTGAATGAGTTTCTTGAAGATGAAGCGAACGAAGAAGCATTATTTCTTTCCTTTTCTTTTCGTAAACAAGACAAATGTGATTTGTATCTTAAATTGTAATCCCATTTGAAGTATATTCTGAATTTGTTCTTTTGTAACATAAATCAATGGAACTTTAAAGTTTATTTGAAATTTGGATGATGATCGTTGAATTGGAATTGAATTTTGAGTTTCGGGTAAATTCTTCCGGATTATGGAATACTTGATACACACCATTTATTGAAAATGAATTTGAATTTGAAATGATGATGATTTGTATGGTTCAAAATTGTTCGCATGAATGAAGTTTTATTTTGAAAGTGGATATTTCAAACGTGCTTAGCCTGAATATGTTAAAGTGATGAATGCAATTGAATCCTTGAACCAATCTTGAAAGAACCAACAATTCTTCAAGAATATTAGTCAAAAATTCACTTTAATTCAAATAATCACCAATGCTTCAAACACCCATGACTTGAACTAATCAATAAACCATCAAATAAATCCCGCACCTTAACATTCTATACCATGAATGATCTCATCATAAAGCAAAAGTCTTGAGGAAACAATTAGGACATGAACTAAACTTAGGAGTTAAGAACATTCTAAATCATAAAAATGACCCGTAGCGTTTTCACCAACTTTTCACAACTTTTTAAGCATAATTCGGCCTAGATCCTTGAAGAGAATTTGTTGATGACATCACTTAGGAAAATTTGCAAAAATAATCATCTTAAGGTCTTGTAAGTTGAATAAATAACAATCAGACGGCCGTTACTTGAAATTAGGTCAAAATTCAAGATGCGACTTCTAACGCGTTCGAATTTTGGTGATCTTCTACGCGTAATCAACTATTAACTATTGAAGAGAAATTGGAGATAACATTAAGGAGAGTCATACGCAAGAATAACCGCTCAAAAATATCGAATAATGAAGAAGTTACAATTGCTTGAACTTGGTCTCGCAAAAAAGGTCAGCTTTTTAGGTTAATGGAGTCATTTTCAGTCGTCTGAACCACTGACTGAGAAAACTTGTGATGCGAGGTTCGAAACTCGGCATGAACATCCTTGAGGAGACATGAAGATATACAAAGACCATTTGAAACCTTGAAGAATCTATTTTCTTTGAGAACCGTCAAACCCTAATTGTTGACTTACTGCCTAGGAAGAGAATCCGTCTGATCAACTTCTGAACCAAATTAGGTGTCTGAGAAAACCTAGGGTAGCATCTTGAGTGAAAAATGGGAGGGAAAATTTTGGGGTACCACAGCTGCCCCTGTTCAATCTTCTTAAACTTGAAAAGTGAGATTGACGTGTTTGTCGTTCGCGGCTTGAAAGTAGAAGATGATTGAACACTAGAGTGCCCAGAAATTTGCGCTTGATGATGCAATGGTTGATTGCATAAGGAAATGGGCTTAAAGATGCCATTTGGAGAAGCAAAGAAGAATTGTCAGAGATGGGCTTATAGATGCCATCCAAAGACGATTATTGACGGAAAGTTTGAACTCGATCTCTCTCTCTCTCTCTCTCTCTATCTCTCTCTCTCTCTCTCTCTCTCTCTATCTCTCTCTCTCTCTCTCTCTCTCTTTTTAACAGAAAATGAATTAGAATAAACCGTTGAGAGATTTATTTGAACCAGTGAAAATCTGGAGACGAATCAGAATAAACCGTTGAGAGATTTATCTGAACCAGTGAAAATCTGGAGACGAATCAGAATAATTTGTTGAGAGATTTATCAAAACCAGTGAAATAATCTGGAGATGAATCAGAATAAACCGTTGAGAGATTTATCAGAACCAGTGAAAATCTGAAGACGAATCAGAATAAACCGTTGAGAGATTTATCTGAACCAGTGAAATAATCTGGAGACGAAACAAAATAAACCGTTGAGAGATTTATCTGAACCAGTGAGAATCTGGAGACGAATCAGAATAAACCATTGAGAGATTTATCTGAACCAGTGAAATAATCTGGAGATGAATCAGAATAAACCGCTGAGAGATTTATCTGAACAAGTGAAAAAATCTGGGGACGAATCAGAATAAACCGTTGAGAGATTTATCTGAACCAGTGAGAATCTGGAGACGAATCTGAATAAACCGTTGAGAGATTTATCTGAGCCAGTGAAAATTTGGAGACGAATCAGAATAAACCGTTGAGAGATTTATCTGAAACAGTGAAAAAATCTGGAGACAAATCAAAATAAACCATTGAGAGATTTATCTGAACCAGTGAGAATCTGGAGACGAATCAGAATAAACCGTTGAGAGATTTATCTGAACTAGTGAAATAATCTGGAGATGAATCAGAATAAACCGTTGAGAGATTTATCTGAACCAGTGAGAATCTGGAGATGAATCAGAATAAACCGTTGAGAGATTTATCTGAACCAGTAAGATTCTGGAAGAAATATTTTGCTATATAGATGGTCGACCAGTCTTTTCTTGTTGAAAATCTTGGTCTGTTGGAAATTTGTTGATGGTGATTTCCTGTCAAATGACTCTTTCCTACAAAAGGTGAAGAGTTAATTGTATGCAATGTTATGATGTATGCGATGCATGGGGTGATATTTGCCTCTCAAAATGAATGAGATTGCACGGTATGTACTTGAGTTGTCAATGTTATGACGTATGGAATTAAAGATTGTTTGTTCCGTAGCATTGCTGAAAGTGGGGAAAATAAATCCCTTTTGAAGCACTGATGGGTGAGTTTCCAAATGTAAACTCTGTTGTAGAAGGGAAAAGTCGGACATCGCTTGTAGACTTCGTGAAATTCTGCTGGGGAAATCTGAGAAGCTGGGCAACTTATTGGAGAACCTCTAGAGCGGTAGTTAGAAGTTTTTTGCTCTGTCAGGAATAAGAGACCGCTTGATATCAACAGGCTTCATACTGGGATATGTTAGCGATTCTGTGGTAGGACGTATTTTCTTTCGCTCTGGATTGAGAAAGTACCTGCGGGGATTTTATGAAATGGCCTAAAGATATTATCCTATTTCTTAAAGTCCTTAGTAATTGTCTTTTCGTTTCCTATTTATTTGTAACAGTAATCACATTCAAATGCATATGTTCAAAAATAAATCATTGGACGTTTTTGTAAACAAGACACACAAACAAAGAAAAAAGAAAACAAATGGTTTTGCACTTCCAAAGGGGACATATTTATATTAACTTGAATAAGTATTTTTGTATAATGTGACGAGCATTCTAGCGGGAGAATGTCTTCGTAAAAAATGAAAATTGATACAAAGAAAAGATAGCTATGTGAAATAATCCCATGAGGTTCCCATTCTGCTATAGTCTTAATGTCTCTGAATGTCTTGTCCACTTGTCGCCTCAGCGAAGTTGATTGGATTGATTTAGAGCCGTTTGAGTTGATTGGTTGACGCTGAAGATTATCTGCAAGATGATCCAACTGGACATAGTCATATGCTTCATTCCTTAACTTTTTCCTGGACCGCCCTCTCGGGTTTTCAGTCCATCGGGATACCCTTTTTTGCCCAAGCCGCCATTTCAGGTTTTCGACTTGCCGGGTATACAGATTTTTTTCCAGTTTTCATCCCTTATTTTTGCCCCAACCCTTTTAGTTCACCGGGAAGCCCTTATTTTTTCCTAGGCCAGTCAACCTAGCGGGTCTTTTATCTTGCGTAGTATTTTTTAACTATGTTCGTATTTACAGGGTGCGGGAGGTCATCGCCATCCATAGTGGTCAAGATCATTGCTCCACCAGAGAAAATTATTTTGATTTCAAACGGCCCTTCATATGTAGGGGTCTATTTGCCCCTGGGATCACCTTGTGGCAAAATGATACACTTGATTACCAAGTCACCGACCCGATATACCTGATGTTTGACCTTTTTATTAAAAGCTTTGATCATGCGTTTTTGATACATCTGACCATGACAGATAGTTGTAAGCCTCTTCTCATCAATCAAGTTTAGTTGGTCAAACCGAGTCTAGATCCAATCTTCTTCATTCAAACCGGCATCCTTCATGATTCTTAGAGAGGGGATCTGGACCTTAATAGGCAAGACAACCTCCATGTCGTATACCAGAGAATAGGGTGTCGCCCCAGTTGATGTGCGAGATGTGTTACGATACCTGTGGAGAGCGAACGGTAGCATCTCATGCCAGTCTTTGTATGTGACTATCATTTTCTGTATGATCTTCTTAATGTTTTTGTTAGCAGCTTCTACAGCACCATTCATCTTTGGCCGGTAAGGGGAAGAATTATGATGCTGAATCTTAAATTGCTTGCACAAGGCAGTGATCATAGTGTTGTTTAGATTCATACCATTATCAGTGAGGATTCTCTCTGGGACACCGTACCAACAAATGAGATTCTGTTTGATGAACCGAGCGACCACATTCTTTGTAACAGAGGCGAATGAAGCTGCCTCAACCCACTTTGTAAAATAGTCGATGGCCACTAAGATGAAGCGGTGTCCATTGGAGGACGTTGGCTTGATTTCCCCAATCATATCGATTCCCCACATAGCAAAGGGCCAAGGAGCCGTAAAGACGTTTAGAGGAACCGGAGGTACATGCACTTTATCCGCATAAATCTGACACTTATGGCAAGTCTGAGAGTGTTGGTAGCAATCTGCCTCCATGGTAGACCCAATAATAGCCTGCCCATAGGATTTTCTTTGCCATCGTATGCCCACTGGAATGGGTACCAAAAGTGCCTTCGTGTATTTCAACCATGATCCTTTCAGATTCAACCTTGTCTATGCACCGAAGTAGAACAGAGTCATGACTGCGTTTGTACAAAATGCTGTTACTAAGGAAGAATTTAGTCGAGAACCTTCTTAGGAACTTCTTGTCATTCACCGAAGCTCCTTCTGGATATTCCTGAGACTCGAGATACCTTTTAACTTCGTGGAACCAAGGTCGATCCACTACTTCTTCAGTACCAATCTCGTGACAGTAAGCTGGTTCATCCATCCGCTCAATGGTGATTTGAGGAGCCTCATTATCCCAACTAAGTTTAAACATAGATGACATTGTAGTTTGTGCGTCCGCTAGCTGATTTTCTTCTCGTGGGAAATGCTCGAAGGTAATCTTCTCAAAATGCGGAAACAATGTCAACACATGTTCTTTATAAGGGATAAGGTTGGTGTGTTTGGTGTCCCATTATCCTTTGACCTGACTGATGACCAAAGTTGAATCTCCAAATACATCCAAGTATTTGATCCCCAAGTCTATAGCAGCTTTGAGACTGAAGATGCATGCTTCGTATTCTGCCATGTTGTTTGTACAATTGAAGCAAAGTCTGGAAGTAAAGGGAGTATGACATCCTTCCATAGATATGAGTACAACACCGATACCGTTGCCAAGTGCATTGGATGCCTCATCAAAAAACAGGGTCCATCGGGATCCTTGTTCAGGTCCGTCATATGGTCTGACTTCTTCACAGTTGTCTAATGTCATGATGTCTTTATCCAGGAATTCGAACTTCATGGACTGATAGTCTTCCACAGCTTGGTGAGCAAGGTGATCAGCCACTACACTACCCTTTATAGATTTTTGGGTAGTATACTGTATGTCATATTCTGTCAGGATCATCTGCCATCTCGCTATTCTCCTAGAAAGAGCGGGCTTCTCAAAGATGTATTTTATTAGATCCATTTTAGATATCAACATAGTAGTATGGGTCAGCATATAATGTCTCAGCCGGCGAGCAGCCCATGCCAGAGCGCAACAAGTTTTCTCGAGCAGTGAATATCTTGTTTCACAGTCGGTAAACTTTTTTCTCAGGTAATAAATAGCATGCTCTTTTCGGCCAGACTCTTCATACTGCCCCAACACACACCCCATTGAGTTTTCTAAAACAGTAAAATATAAGATCAATGGCCTTCCCTCGACAGATGGCAACAACACAGGAGGCTCTTGTAGGTATTCTTTGATTTTGTCAAAATCAACTTGGCATTCGTCATTCCATTTGACTACTTGATCTTTCTTCAAGAGTTTGAAGATTGGCTCACTAGTAGCTGTCAAGTGAGAAATAAACCTGGCGATGTAATTCAAATGTCCCAAGAACCCTCTGACTTCCTTTTCAGTACGAGGAGATGGAATCTCTTGTATCGCTTTAACCTTGGCAGGATCAACCTCGATACCTTTGTTGCTGACGACAAAGCCTAGGAGTTTACCAGACCGTACTCCGAATGTACACTTGTTTGGATTCAATCTCAACTTGTACTTCTTCAGCCTCTCAAACAGCTTCTGTAAGTGATCAAGGTGCTCTTCTCCCGTCTGTGATCTGGCTATCATATCGTCTACATAGACCTCTATCTCATGATGTATCATGTCATGAAATAAAGCTACCATGGCGCGTTGATAAGTTGCCCCAGCATTCTTCAGTCCGAATTGCATGACCTTATAGCAGAAAGTGCCCAACTGTGTAACAAAGGTCGTTTTTTCCATATCCTCAGGTGCCATTTTGATTTGGTTGTAGCCCGAGAAACCGTCCATGAAGGAAAACACTTTGTGCTGCACCGTATTGTCAACTAGGATGTCGATGTGGGGGAGTGGGAAATCATCTTTGGGGCTTTCCCTATTCAAATCTCTGTAGTCCACACACATCCGCACTTTACCGTCTTTCTTGGGTACAGGAATAACATTGGCCACCCATTGGGGATAAGAGGTGACAGCCAAAAATCCGGCAGTGAATTGCTTCATGACTTCTGCTTTGATCTTTTCCGACATATCGGGCCTCATGCGACGAACCTTTTGCTTTACTGGGGGACAATCTTATTTTGTAGGAAGACGATGTACCACAATGTCTGCATCAAGTCCCGACATGTCTTCATACGACCAGACAAAGATCCCAACATAGTCGTGTAATAACTGAATCAGACGCTCTTTGACACTGGATTCCAAATTGGCACCCACCTTGACCTCCTTCTTGTCTTCCTCAGTTCCCAAGTTAACTGTTTCGACCGGCTCTTCGTGTGGCTTAATGGTCCTTTCTTCCTGTTGCAACAACCTGGCCAACTGCCCTGGCACCTCACAATCTTCCTCACTTTCGTCATCGGCTCGGTAGATCAGATTTTCAAAGTCACAATTGGCCATAGCAGAACTGTTACCCATGGGATCCTGAGTGGATATAGATCTGCATTTTTAATATGTGAGTGTGTGTAAGAGCATAACTATCTTTGAAAGAAATAAAATGTAACAAAGAAAAGACAAAGAAAACAAAATTTGATGCAAAAACGTCCATGATTCATTAATGACATATGAGAATGAAGTGATAACCCTCACAAATGGACCGTTGTGCCTCGGGTAAGACACAAGGTTTTAAAAAGTCTGAAATGTTTAAATATTACAAGCCTGAAAATATTAAAAGACAATTACTCTTGAATAAAAGTAATAGGAATGAAATCTTTGACCTCCCAATTGTTGAGCCCTCCGCCTATGGTTGGAAAAATCCAATCGTCCATGTCACAGCTGCCATCATTGTCTTCTATTGCATTGACTCATTGATTGCTGATAAGTAGAGGTGGTCCCCCAGCGCGAGAACGTCGAACAACTTTCTGGTCCTCTGAAGTGAACCCCAACCCAAATTTGTCGGACTTGTAGGGAATATCCGGAAGCTGACCCCAGATAGTACATCCTCCCTCTTCAACTACTGCTCGAGCATCTTTCAACGAGGCCATCTTCAATGGAGGTCTGGTAATCTTCGGGACCTTTGGAGTAGACTTGGTTGCCGCAACCTTTGCTGAAACCTCTTTAAAGTTCTGACAGGGAGTCTCTATGAATTCACCATCCATTTTGACATACCTGAAAGAGTTCAGATGGCTAACCATGTATTCTTCCTCTCCGTGAACTATGACAATCTTTCTCCTGATCGGGTATTTTAGCATTTGGTGTAGGGTAGAAGTGACGGCACCAGCACCAGGGATCTAGGGTTGACCCAACAGATAAGAGTACGAAGGGCGGATGTCCATCACATAGAAAATGGAGTCAAAAGTCTGAGTCCCAATTTTTATGGGGATACTGACTTCTCTGTGTACTGTCCTCTTGGATCCATCAAAGGCCCTTACTATTATGTTGCTAAGTTTCAAGATTAACCCCTCACAATCCAGTCAGTCGAGAGCAATTTTGGGCAAGATATTCAATAATGAACCAGTATCCACCAGAATGTGGGCAAGTGTGGTGCCCATGCATTCAATGGAAATATGTAAGGCATCGTTGTGCTTCCTTCCCTTAGAGGTTAAATCAGAGTCGGAAAAGCCCAATCCATTATCAGCAGTTAGACTGGCCACACAATTTTCAAATTGGTCGATGAAGGTCTCTTGGGGTACGTGGGCGGTCTTAATAAACTTTACCAAGGCTTTGGCGTGAGTTTTAGAACATAAAAGTAAGGACAACAATGATATCTTCGAGGGGGTCTTCCCCAATTGTTCTACAATGTTGTAGTCACTTTTCTTAATTATCTTCAGGATCTCTTCTATCTCTTTTCTGGAAGCTTCAAGGATGACCTCGGGACGTTCTCTTGCTTGGGCAGGCTTAATCAAAGCCTCTTTTCCCCTTGTGTTGGTAACAGGGATAACAGTAGGAGTATCACTGGGGGTGTCGGTAGGAGTGGCAGTAGTAATGATCACAGGAGTAGAAACGGTCTTTGGAGAAATCTCAGGTGAGAAGACTCTTCCAGTTCTTGTTATTTTACTGGTCCCAGTGATATTACCGATATCAGGATCAATATCTCTTGCAACGTCGTCTTTGACAGCCAACTGATCTTGCTTGACGCCATAGTAATAAACGTCAGCCATATAACTCCAGGGAACAACTTTATCTGAGGAGTATGATATTGGTCTTGGCATAGTGATGATTAAAGGTGCAGATCTTGGAACAGATGTAATCCTGACAGGTCTTTTGGTAGAGACCCTGAGAGGATTGTCGGAAATGGTGATTATTGAAACATCTTGATAAGAACTTTTGATAAGAGGTAGCTTTTCAAATAGGATTTCTTTGCTAGTCATCAGGCGCTGGACGCCTATCTTTAGTAACAAACAGTCGTTCGATAGAGACTTGCATAAGTGACAATCTTCATCGAAGCCTGGGAACAGGCCGACTCAAAATAGATTATGTTTAATGGTCAATAGAGGAGTAACTAAATCATTCACAGAGGAAACAAAACGATCATCGTCAATGGCGTTGATACCTTGTCCATGTCTGGGCATTGGCGCCGTTATTACATTAGGTGTTTCTAGGGGATCAAATTCAATCTCTTTCGCATCGATAATGTCTTGAACCTTATTCTTTAAGGCCAAATAGTCATTTGTATCATGCCCCGGGCTTTCAGAATGATAGGCACATCGGGCGTTCGGGTTGTAGCGAGGAGAAGCAGTATTGGGATTCTTGGGAGCTTCCTTTAAAGTTTCCAGATTGGTCTTTAGAAGGTGTGGCAAAACTTGAGAAATGGTCATGTTAATCTGGGTGAATTGTCTCATGGGTGCTTCTGGTTTGCGCTGATAATTTTGCTGCTGTTTTGGCGCAGGGTTAGAAATCATGACAGCCCCTACTGCCGGATGACGGTCAGTTTTGTTTTGACTTCTATAATCATATGCAACACTAACCTCCTTCTTTCCAACAAAGGGCTTCTTCACCATACTCGAGGATGCATCTCTTTGAATTTTGCCGCTTTTAATACCGGCCTCAACCCGCTCACCAGTCATAATTAATTCAGTAAACCCAGCCGAGGAACTCCCAATCAGGTGATTGAAAAATGGTCCCGACAAGGTGCCTAGGAACATATCCACTAACTCTCTGTCGGATAGAGGGGGCTGGACTCTGCCTGCGAGATCCATCCATTTTTGAGCATAGGTTTTGAAACCTTCCCCTGTTCCCATAGACATGCTTTGTAACTGCGTCCTAGTCGGAGCCAAATCAGCATTATACTGATATTGTTTGTAGAAAGCGGCGGCCAACTCTTCCCAGTTACGAACATTGGTCCCTTCCAATTGGTAGAACCAATCCAACGGCGTCCCAGATAAACTCTCCTGGAAGAAATGCACCCACAAATTCTTGTCAGTCGTGTGGGGTTGAATCTTTCTGACATATGACCTTAGATGTAGCTTCGGGCAAGAGACACCATCGTACTTGGCGAAAGTTGGGACCTTGAATTTTTGTGGGATGACAACCCCCGAGATGAGTCCTAATTCTTCAAAGTCCAAACCGGGTACCCTCTGAATCTCCATAGCATTCAAACAATCCTCTAGCTGTTTGTATTTATCATCAACAGGAGGATATTGTTCCTCAGATTAATCAGGCTCTTCCTCTCCTTCGGATGTTGGGTCGTTGTTCACTTCTTAGGTTTGATTATCTCCTTCGCCTGACGATGTTGAAAAGTCTAAAGTTCGCCTGGTCTATCCTTTAAACCTTCTTCCCATGATTACAACACCGGTTGGTTTCTTCATTTTCTTCTTCTTCTCTTTGGCCAACAGAGTCTTCAACTCCTCTTGTCCTTTTGTCAGAGCCATGAGCAATTGTTGAAACTGGGCATTCTGCGCCTGAAGATCATTCACAGTCTGTTCAACATCCATCTCACTGAAATAAACAGTAGAAGGATAAGGCGACCTATTATGAGAAACCTGTATGATTTTATGATGAATGAAGATGCAATATGCAAATGATTTCAAGGAAATTTAGAGATTTAAACTTGTTCAAACCAAAAAAGGAACACACGTCATATTAAATAAAACCAAGTTTAAATACATCATGCCTCCTTGGGCTTACAAAGAAATAAACAAAATACAGCAAAAACTCCTAAGACAAAAAGACTGAACGCATCCTCTTTGGAGCAATGTAGGCATTCAGGTTTTTCTCTTCATGAAGCAGTTTGGTGAGTTCCAGGACCTTCTTCTCACTGGCGTATACTGGGTTTCAATGGTGTCTCGCTCTTCCTTCAACTGAACCCAAGCTTTCTGCAGGTCTTCGAGAGAGGTAGGCATGTCAGGATGAAGAACGTTGTATGTGACATCTCCTTCAATAACAGGCTAAATGATGACAGGAAGGATGGAAGGGTAAGGCATCATGAGACTCTGGGAACGAGCCCGTATCCACCTAAGGTAAGGCTCTAGAGGGATAGAGTTTTTATGTCCCAAAGTCCTACTGTCCACCTTGTTCACCATTCCCCAAGCACGTGTAAACCTCTGGCGGTAACCTTGGTCTTCTTTGTCGTAGTCGAACACCAGACCTTGGATGAGCATCTCATGAGGGTCGTCTCTTCGGGCATACCCAAACTACCGAAGAGCTAAGCATGGGTTGTACGTGATACCTCCCCTAATACCAAGCAAAGGTACATTAGGGGACTCCCCACAGCGGTCAATGATAGAAATATCTTCCAAGGATCTCGAGCACCAACGGATATCAGAGTGGGTGAGAGACATCAATCTTTGAGACCAAGTCAGTCTTTGCTCGTTCTTCAATGCTGATTGAGGCAGGTGTGAAGTGAACCACTTAGCGAGTAGGGGGATACAACACAAAAGGGTGCCTCTTTTCTTCATGGTGTGGGTATGAAGGAAATGCAAGATGTCTCCTAGTAAGGTAGGTATAGGATTACGAGAGAGAAAAACTTTGATGGAATTAATGTCTATGAATTGGTCCGAATTGGGAAACAGAACCAAACCATAAATGAAGAGAGCTAGTATGTCTTTGAAAGCTTGGAAATCCATGTCATCCCAGAATGAACGAGCTTTTTCCAATAGAAACTTAGCTAGAAAGCCTTTAACCCCACTTCTGGTCTCCCAATTGGCTATGACATCGACCATCTTCACATGTAAAGCTTCGGCGATGACTTCAGGTTTTAGAATCCCTTCTAAAACGGTGAACGGTATCTGATTAAGCACGTGCACCCCTAAGAGTAGAGATAACTCTTCCAGTGTAGGTACCAACTGATAGTCCGGGAAAGTGAAACAATGATGTACGGGATCAAAGAATTGGAATAATACACACATCATCTCTTCTTGGAAGTTAGATGTATCCAAACTGAGGAGTCGACCATATTTCTTGGTAAAAGAAGAATCCCCGGGCACTCTTGAGGCTAGCTCTTGAAGTTGAGGATGTGCTTTTACAAAGCTGATTAGGATGGTGTTTCTTCAGAGAGAATTCATGTCCTACAAAACAAAAACAAAAATAAATTTCTAAATCCTTGAAATGGTTAGTGAGCATGCATATGATGTTGATGATGTTAATGATGTTTATGTACAAGCATATATATACACACATAACAAACAAGTCCCTATTTTTTAGGCTTGCATGAGTTTTGTAGGTAAGTACCCTCTTGAAGTCTAGTTGGCTCAACCTGTCCTAGAAATAATGATCGGGTTCTAAAGGATCTCAATATCACTGACCTTTATTTTAGGTATTGTCTCAGCACAACAATCTTTTCTTGCAGCCGAGATATCCCAAAAGTCTAGCCTCAATGAGTGTAGTATCGAGTATCAACCAATTTTAAGCTCTACACTGAAACCGAATACCTCACTACGTCCTAATGGTCAATTTTGTTCAATTAGGGTTCTAAGGTCAATTAGTGCTTCATGACGGCACTCAGCGGCCTCGTATTCTCCTCGATTCACCATGAGGGATACCGGTACCCACAAACACGTCACACTAACATAGCCATTGTTTCCACCATATCAGTTTACGTCGTACAGTCTCCACAATCTATTTCTATTTACCTAAAAAGGTGTCGCAGATCCGGGTGGAGGATCAAAGCAAGCCCAATATAAAGAACCAAATATAAAGCACACAAATCAAATAATGAAAGCGAGTAAAGGTGATCTAACCCAAAGGTAACCCCACTTTTATACTAATCCCCAGCAGAGTCGCTAGTTCTGTGATACCGTGGGAGAACTGCCTTGGTGTTTTGCGTTTTGATCGCATTTGTGCGGATAGCAAGAGTCGCCACCGACTTTTCTTTTATCCAAAAGGAAAGGTAAAAAAGCACAGGAAAGACCTTTCGAGATTATTTCTCAAGTTCGGGGGGTAGATTATGAAAAGGGAAGGTATTAGCACTCTTTTCATCCATTGTTTTCCATTGGCTCTTAGTTACTCGTTTAGATCACTTACTTTTATTTGACTGTGTGCTTATGATGTGGGCTTTGAAAATGTTTTGAAAAATTTCTTTGTAATAGTTCTCATTTCTATAAGAACGCGTACAAAGTTTTGTTTCGAAAAGCGGTTCAAAGATGTGTTTGTGGAACGTGTTTTCGAAAGTGGTTTTTGAAAAGATGTTTTGCAATGGTTCTCGTCTCTATAAGAACGTATACAAAACATTTTGTCTTTTTGAAAATGTTTCGAGATGAAAGTGTAAGTGTAAAAATTGTTTTTTGTCGTGAGCAAACGAGTAACTAGGAACGAATCTATCTACTCGAAAGGTTTTCAATTGTTCTTTTTTCCTCCTCTAGATGTTTCTATCTTACCATTAATTTGGTAAAAATCCCCATCGTTGGATGTTTTGGGACAGGTGCGGATCAATTTTACAGTCATCAAAAGCAATTTATGAGACGTTTTTAGCAATTTTCGTAAGGGACGAGATCATTTTATCAAAGGCAACGTCGAGGGTCATCAAGGGACTACGATATTTTTATCGAAGGGTCATTTCTAAAACGTCCCATATTCGAGGGACATGACTGTGTTTTCGAGGCAACAAGCGAGGTTACCCTAGAGGTGCGCGTGTGAAAAGTGTGTTTGATTCAAGTTAATTTGATCTTTGAAATTAGGCTATCTAGCGATTGATTTTAAATCTTTTCCATACACGCCTAATCACTATACAGTAAAAAGGAAAAACAGTAAAATGCAGAAATTGAAATTCTATGCTATTACAAAGCTTCAGGAATGGGGGTACAAATTAATGAACGGGGATGAGTCGAATGCGATTGGAAGTAAGAATAGCAAACAATACAACCAAATCGAATTGAAAGTGAACAAATAATTAAGTTTAAATAATTCAAAGTAAAACAAATAAAAGTAATATTTTGGTATTTTATTTTTGTGAGAGGTTTTGAAAGGAAAAGAAAATTCTATTCTTGAAAATAAAATAATTGATTAGAATAAAAATAAATCATACGCATATTTTTTTTTTGTTTGGATTTTTATTATGTATAAATTATTGATTATATATATTTTTTTAATGAGAAGAAATTAAAAAATAAGAAGAAATGAAATCCTAATTCTAATTTTCTTTGAATTCTAAAGAAGTTAAACTCAATAAAACAAAATCATAAGATTACCTAATAAAATGAAATAGAAGTCCAACATAGAAAATAAAACAATACAACAGTGGAGGTGTAAGTTTAGATTCGGGTATGCTAGAACAATAAAAATTCGTTGGGCTAGAGGATGGTGGAATGAAGGCCCAAACTGGTTCTCTCTTTTTTTGTTGAAAATACAGGAAACAATAAAAATAAAAAAGAAATATACATGGGCTAGGCTGAAATTCGGATTTAATCAATAAGGGAAGAAAACAAAACCGAATTGGTCTTATAGTGTGGGATGGGTTTGGATGGGTCAAGGTATTGGACACAAATTTACAATCAAAGGAACCCTAAGTTTCTCAAAGGCATCTGTTGCTGCTTGTTGGGTAGAAAGAGGCAAACCGCTGGGAAACAGTTTCGATCGGGGCAAAAAGGGTCGAGAAGCTTGCGGAATTTAGCGCGTTTCTTCGGAAGTGATTTGGTTTGTTGCTTCGTTCGCTCTGTCGTTGGGGATTTGGGATTGGGGTTGTGAAAATTTCTTGATCGGACATGGGTTTTGAAGGCTGAGATGGTGAATCGATTGCGCGCTAAGTGGCGGGTCACCAAATTGGAGTGTGATTCCGGTGGTGGACGTTGGTGATTATAAGCTCGATTTATGTATTTCGGTACTGCCCTTTTGCTTGAACCATTATTCTCCTTCGAAGCTTCCATGACAGTGTAAATTAAATTCAACGTGGGGAGGGTGGTATACCGTATTTTTTTAATTTTAATTTCTTTTTCACTGCATTATCATTTTATTGGTTCATACAATGATAATCTGTGTATGCTAAAATTTTTGTCTTGCTTCATTTTAACAGAGCTCGAAGAAAAATAAAACAAATATATTCATTATGCAGAAGAGGATGACTTACTGTTTTTATCAGTGGCTTCAAGCTTTCTTTGGCAGGGAAGTAGGCTTCTGTGAACCTTTGTTTTGATCTTTCTGTATTTCTGAATAAATGTTTTTTCTGAAGGGTTATGGTTTGAGGGAAATGATGAACAGAATAAAATGGGATTTTTTTGATGCTAGGTTATTTTTTTAACCAAAAACTTCTTTGTGTATATGGCTTGGTTTCTATCAAAACGATGAACTCTGTGGTGATTTTGTGTTTTTGTGATCTTGCTGTGGTTGTTCGGTCCCCCTTTGTTTTGATCCTTATGTGTATTTTTATAATAGTAATCAGATTACATTATGGGGGGAAAATGTTTGGCAATTTTTTGAACACTTGGGGCATGATGTTGTTATGTCTTTATTGCTGCAGATTTTGTTTTTTTTTGCTGAAATGGTGAAACTTACTGGCTGCTTTGGTGCAGTTTTTATGTTGCCTAATTTATGCAATTGTTAGGCTATTTTGTTAGTAGGTTTGGAGAGCAATGCAGGGCTGCAATGCAACCTGCATTTAACAGTATTTGGCCTCTTGTATTTCTCACTTTTTCCTTGGGATGTAAACTGTTTTTTTCCTTGTCTCTTTCGACAGAATTTTCTTTGTGAATCAAAAGAAACGTACATATTTTCTTTTGTGATTTGCAATGAAAATGATGCTTTGGACCGATGATTAAAAAAAACTGATTGGCAAAGATAAATGAGGCCTTTGTTGGGCTTTTGGTAAAAATGATTAAATGATAAATTCCTAAAACTGTATACTGATTCTTTGAGCAAACCCTAATGATGAGAAGGAATTCACTCTAAACAAATAGTTCTTGAATTTTTCACATGCTTGCTAATTTTTCTTTTCCTTGTTTCATGAGCAAATGAGAATTGGGCGATCAAGGTTGAAAGACAAAGAGGCTATAGCGAGGAGTGAATGAGTTTCTTGAAGATGAAGCGAACGAAGAAGCATTATTTCTTTCCTTTTCTTTTCGTAAACAAGACAAATGTGATTTGTATCTTAAATTGTAATCCCCTTTGAAGTATATTCTGAATTTGTTCTTTTGTAACATAAATCAATGGAACTTTGAAGTTTATTTGAAATTTGGATGATGATCGTTGAATTTGAATTGAATTTTGAGTTTCGGGTAAATTCTTCCGGATTATGGAATACTTGATACACACCATTTATTGAAAATGAATTTGAATTTGAAATGATGATGATTTGTATGGTTCAAAATTGTCCGCGTGAATGAAGTTTGATTTTGAAAGCGGATATTTCAAACGTGATTAGCCTGAATATATCAAAGTGATGAATGCAACTGAATCCTTGAACCAATCTGGAAAGAACCAACAATTCTTCAAGAATATTAGTCAAAAATCCACTTTAATTCAAATAATCACCAATGCTTGAAACACCCATGACTTGAACTAATCAACAAACCATGCAATAATTCCCGCACCTTAACATTCTATACCATGAATGATCTCATCATAAAGAAAATGTCTTGAGGAAACGATTAGGACATGAACTAAACTTAGGAGTTAAGAACATTCTAAATCACAAAAATGACCCGTAGCGTTTTCACCAACTTTTCACAGCTTTTTAAGCATAATTCGGGCTAGATCTTTGAAGAGAATTTGTTGATGACATCACTTAGGACGATATGAAAAAATAATCATCTCAAGGTATTGTAAGTTGAAGAAATAATAATCAGACGGCTGTTACTTGAAATTAGGTCAAATTTCAGGATGCGACTTCTAACGCATTCGAATTTTGGTGATCTTCTACGCGTAATCAGCTCTTGACTTGTGAAGAGAAATTGGAGATAACATTGAGGAGAGTCATACGCAAGAATAACCGCTAAAAAATATTGAATAATGAAGAAGTTACAATTGCTTGAACTTGGTCTCGCAAAAAAGGTCATCTTTTTGGGTTAATGGAGTCATTTTCAGTCGTCTGTACCACTGACTGAGCAAACGTGTGGCGCGAGGTTCGAAACTCGGCATGAACATCCTTGAGGAGACATGAAGATATACGAAGACCATTTGAAACCTTGAAGAATCGATTTTCTTTGAGAAATGTCAAACCCTAATTGTTGACTTACTGCCTAGGAAGAGAATCTGTCCGATCAACTTTTGAACCAAATTAGGTGTCTGAGAAACCCTAGGGTAGCATCTTGAGTGAAAAATGGGAGGGAAAATTTTGGGGTACAACACCTTGTTTCTTATCGATCAAAGCATGAATTCAAATGTCTTTGAAAAGATTTATGGTAAAACCAGATTCAAGAAAATTTATGGTGAGACCAGGTTGAAGACTAAATGGGATAATTTGGAAAGGTTGGATGGTGGTGATGCCAAAGTTGAGAAAGTGAAGTTGCAATCATTGAGAAGTCAACTTTAGCTACTACATATGAAGAATAATGAGAAAAAGGTGATTACATCTCAATATTATTGACCCTTACAAACCAAATGAATGAGTGTGGTGAATCCTTGACTAAATGGAATATGATTTAAAACTCTTGAGAACCTTTCCTTCTTTATTGGATCACATAGTGGTGACTATTGAAGAGTATTGTAGGTTTCTTATAACTGGTAGATATGTTTAAGTTTGTGAGAAGTGGATTATATACATTCTTGATAAGTATCTTCTTCTAAGCACGGGCACCCCTAAGAGTAGAGATAACTCTTCCAGTGTAGGTACCAACTGATAGTCCGGGAAAGTGAAACAATGATGTACGGGATCAAAGAATTGGAATAATACACACATCATCTCTTCTTGGAAGTTAGATGTAGCCAAACTGAGGAGTCGACCATATTTCTTGGTAAAAGGAGAATCCTCGGGCACTCTTGAGGCTAGATCTTGAAGTTGAGGATGTGCTTTTACAAAGCTGATTCGGATGGTGTTTCTTCAGAGAGAATTCATGTCCTACAAAACAAAAACAAAAATAAATTTCTAAATCCGTGAAATGGTTAGTGAGCATGCATATGATGTTGATGATGTTAATGATGTTTATGTACAAGCATATATATATACACACATAACAAACAAGTCCCTATGTTTTAGGCTTGCATGAGTTTTGTAGGTAAGTACCCTCTTGAAGTCTAGTTGACTCAACCTGTCCTAGAAATAATGATCGGGTACTAAAGGATCTCAATATCACTGACCTTTCTTTTAGGCATTGTCTCAGCACAACAATCTTTTCTTGCGGTCGAGATATCCCAAAAGTCTAGCCTCAATGAGTGTAGTATCGAGTATCAACCAATTTTCAGCTCTACACCGAAACCGGCTACCTCACTACGTCCTAATGGTCAATTTTGTTCAATTAGGGTTCTAAGGTCAATTAGTGCTTCATGACGGCACTCAGCGGCCTCTTATTCTCATCGATTCACCATGAGGGATACTGGTACCCACAAACACGTCACACTAACATAGCCATTGTTTCCACCATATCAGTCTACGTCGTACAGTCTCCACAATCTATTACTATTTACCTAAAAAGGTGTCGCAGATCCGGGTGGAGGATCAAAGCAAGCCCAATACAAAGAACCAAATATAAAGCACATAAATCAAATAATGAAAGAGAGTAAAGGTGATCTAACCCTAAGGTAACCCCACTTTTATACTAATCCCCAGCAGAGTCGCTAGTTCTGTGATACGGTGGGAGAAATGAATTGGTGTTTTGTGTTTCGATCGCATTTGTGCGGATAGCAAGAGTCGCCACCGACTTTTCTTTTATCCAAAAGGAAAGGTAAAAAAGCACAGGAAAGACCTTTCGAGATTATTTCTCAAGTTCGGGGGGTAGATTATGAAAAGGGAAGGTATTAGTACCCTTTTCATCCATTGTTTTCCATGGGCTCTTAGTTACTCGTTTAGATCACTTACTTTTATTTGACTGTGTGCTTATGATGTGGGCTTTGAAAATGTTTTGAAAAATTTCTTTGTAATAGTTCTCATTTCTATAAGAACGCGTACAAAGTTTTGTTTCGAAAAGCGGTTCAAAGATGTGTTTGTGGAACGTGTTTTTGAAAGTGGTTTTTGAAAAGATGTTTTGCAATGGTTCTCGTCTCTATAAGAACGTATACAAAACATTTTGTCTTTTTGAAAATGTTTCGAGATGAAAGTGTAAGTGTAAAAATTGTTTTTTGTCGTGAGCAAACGAGTAACTAGGAACGAATCTATCTACTCGAAAGGTTTTCAATTGTTCTTTTTTTCCTCCTCTAGATGTTTCTATCTTACCATTAATTTGGTAAAAAGCCCCATCGTTGGATGTTTTGGGACAGGTGCGGATCAATTTTACAGTCATCCAAAGCAATTTATGAGACGTTTTTAGCAATTTTCGTAAGGGACGAGATCGTTTTATCAAAGGCAACGTCGAGGGTCATCAAGGGACTACGATATTTTTATCGAAGGGTCATTTCTAAAACGTCCCATATTCGAGGGACATGACTGTGTTTCCGAGGCAACAAGCGAGGTTACCCTAGAGGTGCGCGTGTGAAAAGTGTGTTTGATTCAAGTTAATTTGATCTTTGAAATTAGGCTATCTAGCGATTGATTTTAAATCTTTTCCATACATGCCTAATCACTATACAGTAATAAGTAAAAACAGTAAAATGCGGATATTGAAATTCTACGCTATTACAAAGCTTCAGGAATGGGGGTACAAATTAATGAACGAGGATGAGTCGAATGCGATTGGAAGTAAGAATAACAAACAATACAACCAAATCGAATTGAAAGTGAACAAATAATTAAGTTAAAATAATTCAAAGTAAAACAAATAAAGGTAATATTTTGGTATTTTATTTTTGTGAGAGGTTTTGAAAGGAAAAGAACATTTTATTCTAGAAAATAAAATAATTGATTAGAAGAAAAATAAATCATACGCATATTTTTTTTTGTTTGGATTTTTATTATGTATAAATTATTGATTATATATATTTTTTTAATGAGAAGAAATTAGAAAATAAGAAGAAATGATATCCTAATTCTAATTTTCTTCGAATTCTAAAGAAGTTAAACTCAATAAAACAAAATCATAAGATCACCTAATAAAATGAAATAGAAGTCCAACATAGAAAATAAAACAATACAACAGTAGAGGTGTAAGTTTAGATTCGTGTATGCTAGAACAATAAAAATTCGTTGGGCTAGAGTATGGTGGAATGAAGGCCCAAACTGGTTCTCTTTTTTTGTTGAAAATACAGGAAACAATAAAAAAAAAAAGAAATATACATGGGCTAGGCTGAAATTCGGATTTAATCAATAAGGGAAGAAAACAAAACCGAATTGGGCTTATAGTGTGGGATGGGTTTGGCTGGGTCAAGGTCTTGGACACAAATTTACAATTAAAGGAACCCTAAGCTTCTCAAAGGCAGCCGTTGCTGCTTGTTGGGTAGAAAGAGGCGAACCGCTGGGAAACAGTTTCGATCGGGGAAGAAAGGGTTGAGAAGCTTGCAGAATTTAGCGCGTTTCTTCGGCGGTGATTTGGTTCGTTGCTTCGTCCGCTCTGTAGTTGGGGATTTGGGATTGGGGTTATGATAATTTCTTGATTGAACATGGGGTTTTGAAGGCTGAGATGGTGAATCAGTTGCGCGCTAAGTGGCAGGTCACCAAATTGGAGTGTGATTCCGTTGGTGGACGTTGGTGATTGTAAGCACGATTTATGTATTTCGGTACTTCCCTTTTGCTTGAACCATTATTCTCCTTCGAAGCTTATATGACAGTTTAAATCAAACTCAACGTGGGGAGGGTGGTATACCATATTTTTTTAATTTTAATTTCTTTTTTACTACATTATCATTTTATTGGTTCATACAATGATAATCTGTGTATGCTAAATTTTTTGTCTTGCTTCATTTTAACAGAGCTCGAAGAAAAATAAAACAAATATATTCATGATGCAGAAAAGGAAGACTTACAGTGGTTATCAGTGGCTTCGCACTTTCTTTGGCAGGGAAGTAGGCTTCTGTGAACCTTTGTTTTGATCTTTCTGTATTTCTGAATAAATGTTTTTTCTGAAGGGTTATGGTTTGAGGCAAATGATGAACAAAATAAAATGGGATTTTTTTGATGCTAGGTTCTTTTTTTTTACCAAAAACTTCTTTGTGTATATGGCTTGGTTTCTATCAAAACGATGAACTCTGTGGTGATTTTGTGTTTTTGTGATCTTGCTGTGGTTGTTCGGTCCCCCTTTGTTTTGATCCTTATGTGTATTTTTATAATAGTAATCAGATTACATTATGGGAGGAAAATGTTTGGAAATTTTTTGAACACTTGGGCATGCTGTTGTTATGTCTTTATTGCTGCAGATTTTGTTTTTTTGCTGAAATGGTGTAACTTGCTGGCTGCTTTGGTACAATTTTTATGTTGCCTAATTTATGCAATTGTTAGGCTGTTTTGTTAGTAGGTTTGGACAGCAATATAGGGCTGCAATGTAGCCTGCATTTGACAGTATTTGGCCTCTTGTATTTCTCACTTTTTCCTTGGGATGTAAACTGTTTTTTTTCCTTGTCTCTTTCGACAAAATTTTCTTTGTGAATCAAAAGAAACGTACATATTTCCTTTTGTGATTTGCAATGAAAATGATGCTTTGGACCGATGATTAAAAAAACTGATTGGCAAAGATAAATGAGGCCTTTGTTGGGCTTTTGGTAAAAATGATTAAATGATAAATTCCTAAAACTGTATACTGATTCTTTGAGCAAACCCTAATGATGAGAAGGAATTCACTCTAAACAAATAGTTCTTGAATTTTTCACATGCTTGCTAATTTTTCTTTTCCTTGTTTCATGAGCAAATGAGAATTGGGCGATCAAGGTTGAAAGACAAAGAGGCTATAGCGAGGAGTGAATGAGTTTCTTGAAGATTAAGCGAACGAAGAAGTATTATTTCTTTCCTTTTCTTTTCGTAAACAAGACAAATGTGATTTGTATCTTAAATTGTAATCCCCTTTGAAGTATATTCTGAATTTGTTCTTTTGTAACATAAATCAATGGAACTTTGAAGTTTATTTGAAATTTGGATGATGATCGTTGAATTGGAATTGAATTTTGAGTTTCGGGTAAATTCTTCCGGATTATAGAATAGTTGATACACACCATTTATTGAAAATGAATTTGAATTTGAAATGATGATGATTTGTATGGTTCACAATTGTCAACGTGAATGAAGTTTGATTTTGAAAGCGGATGTTTCAAACGTGATTAGCCTGAATATCTCAAAGTGATAAAAGCAAATGAATCCTTGAACCAATATGGAAAGAACCAACAATTCTTCAAGAATATTAGTCAAAAATCCACTTTAATTCAAATAATCACCAATGCTTGAAACACCCATGACTTAAACTAATCAACAAACCATCCAATAAATCCCGCACCTTAACATTCTATACCATGAATGATCTCATCATAAAGAAAATGTCTTGAGGAAACGATTAGGACATGAACTAAACTTAGGAGTTAAGAACATTCTAAATCAAAAAAATGACCCGTAGCGTTTTCACCAACTTTCACAGCTTTTTAAGCATAATTCGGCCTAGATCTTTGAAGAGAATTTGTTGATGACATCACTTAGGACGATATGAAAAAATAATCGTCTCAAGGTCTTGTAAGTTGAAGAAATAATAATCAGACGGTTGTTACTTGAAATTAGGTCAAAATTCAGGATGCGACTTCTAACGCATTCGAATTTTGGTGATCTTCTACGCGTAATCAGCTCTTGACTTGTGAAGAGAAATTGGAGATAACATTGAGGAGAGTCATACGCAAGAATAACCGCTCAAAAATATTGAATAATGAAGAAGTTACAATTGCTTGAACTTGGTGTCGTAAAAAAGGTCAGCTTTTTGGGTTAATGGAGTCATTTTCAGTCGATTGTACCACTGACTGAGCAAACGTGTGACGCGAGGTTCGAAACTCGGCATGAACATCCTTGAGGAGACATGAAGATATACGAAGACCATTTGAAACCTTGAAGAATCGATTTTCTTTGAGAAACGTCAAACCCTAATTGTTGACTTACTGCCTAGGAAGAGAATCTGTCCGATCAACTTCTGAACCAAATTAGGTGTCTGAGAAACCCTAGGGTAGCATCTTGAGTGAAAAACGGGAGGGCAAATTTTGGGGTACAACACCTTGTTTCTTATCTATCAAATCATGAATTCAAATGTCTTTGAAAAGATTTATGGTAAAACCAGATTCAAGAAAATTTATGGTGAGACCAGGTTGAAGGCTATATGGGATAATTTGGAAAGGTTGGATGGTGGTGATGCCAAAGTTGATAAAGTGAAGTTGCAATCATTGAGAAGTCAACTTTAGCTACTACATATGAAGAATAATGAGAAAAAGGTGATTACATCTCAATATTATTGACCCTTACAAACCAAATGAAGGAGTGTGGTGAATCCTTGACTAAATGGAATATGATTTAAAACTCTTGAGAACCTTTCCTTCTTTATTGGATAACATAGTGGTGACTATTGAAGAGTATTGTAGGTTTCTTATAACTGGTAGATATGTTTAAGTTTGTGAGGAGTGGATTATATGCATTCTTGATAAGTCTCTTCTCTTAAGCACGGGCACCCCTAAGAGTAGAGATAACTCTTCCAGTGTAGGTACTAACTGATAGTCCGGGAAAGTGAAACAATGATGTACGGGATCAAAGAATTGGAATAATACACACATCATCTCTTCTTGGAAGTTGGATGTAGCCAAACTGAGGAGTCGACCATATTTCTTGGTAAAAGGAGAATCCTCGGGCACTCTTGAGGCTAGCTCTTGAAGTTGAGGATGTGCTTTTACAAAGCTGATTTGGATGGTGTTTCTTCAGAGAGAATTCATGTCCTACAAAACAAAAACAAAAACAAATTTCTAAATCCGTGAAATGGTTAGTGAGCATGCATATGATGTTGATGATGTTAACGATGTTTATGTACAAGCATATATATATATATATATATATATACACACATAACAAACAAGTCCCTATGTTTTAGGCTTGCATGAGTTTTGTAGGTAAGTACCCTCTTGAAGTCTAGTTGGCTCAACTTGTCCTAGAAATAATGATCGGGTTCTAAAGGATCTCAATATCACTGACCTTTCTTTTAGGCATTGTCTAAGCACAACAATATTTTCTTGCGGCCGAGATATCCCAAAAGTCTAGCCTCAATGAGTGTAGTATCGAGTATCAACCAATTTTCAGCTCTACGCCGAAACCGGCTACCTCACTACGTCCTAATGGTCAATTTTGTTCAATTAGGGTTCTAAGGTCAATTAGTGCTTCATGACGGCACTCTGCGGCCTCGTATTCTCCTCGATTCACCATGAGGGATACCGGTACCGACAAACACGTCACACTAACATAGCCATTGTTTCCACCATATCAGTCTACGTCGTACAGTCTCCACAATCTATTGCTATTTACCTAAAAAGGTGTCCCAGATCCGGGTGGAGGGTCAAAGCAAGCCCAATACAAAGAACCAAATATAAAGCACACAAATCAAATAATGAAAGCGAGTAAAGGTGATCTAACTCTAAGGTAACCCCACTTTTATACTAATCCCCAGCAGAGTCGCTAGTTCTGTGATACGGTGGGAGAACTGACTTGGTGTTTTGCGTTTTGATCGCATTTGTGAGGATAGCAAGAGTCGCCACCGACTTTTCTTTTATCGAAAAGGAAAGGTAAAAAAGCACAGGAAAGACCTTTCAAGATTATTTCTCAAGTTGGGGGGGGGGGGGTAGATTATGAAAAGGGAAGGTATTAGCACCCTTTTCATCCATGGTTTTCCATGGGCTCTTAGTTACTCGTTTAGATCACTTACTTTTATTTGACTGTGTGCTTATGATGTGGGCTTTGAAAATGTTTTGAAAAATTTCTTTGTAATAGTTCTCATTTCTATAAGAACGCGTACAAAGTTTTGTTTCGAAAAGCGGTTCAAAGATGTGTTTGTGGAACGTGTTTTCGAAAGTGGTTTTTGAAAAGATGTTTTGCAATGGTTCTCGTCTCTATAAGAACGTATACAAAACATTTTGTCTTTTTGAAAATGTTTCGAGATGAAAGTGTAAGTGTAAAAATTGTTTTTTGTCGTGAGCAAACGAGTAACTAGGAACGAATCTATCTACTCGAAAGGTTTTCAATTGTTCTTTTTTCCTCCTCTAGATGTTTCTATCTTACCATTAATTTGGTAAAAATCCCCATCGTTGGATGTTTTGGGACAGGTGCGGATCAATTTTACAGTCATCAAAAGCAATTTATGAGACGTTTTTAGCAATTTTCGTAAGGGACGAGATCATTTTATCAAAGGCAACGTCGAGGGTCATCAAGGGACTACGATATTTTTATCGAAGGGTCATTTCTAAAACGTCCCATATTCGAGGGACATGACTGTGTTTCCGAGGCAACAAGCGAGGTTACCCTAGAGGTGCGCGTGTGAAAAGTGTGTTTGATTCAAGTTAATTTGATCTTTGAAATTAGGCTATCTAGCGATTGATTTTAAATCTTTTCCATACACGCCTAATCACTATACAGTAATAAGTAAAAACAGTAAAATGCGGAAATTGAAATTCTACGCTATTACAAAGCTTCAAATAATCACCAATGCTTGAAACACCCATGACTTGAACTAATCAACAAACCATCCAATAAATCCCACACCTTAACATTCTATACCATGAATGATCTCATCATAAAGAAAATGTCTTGAGGAAACGATTAGGACATGAACTAAACTTAGGAGTTAAGAACATTCTAAATCACAAAAATGACCTGTAGCGTTTTCACCAACTTTTCACAACTTTTTAAGCATAATTCGGCCTAGATCTTTGAAGAGAATTTGTTGATGACATCACTTAGGATAATATGCAAAAATAATCGCCTCAAGGTATTGTAAGTTGAAGAAATAATAATCAGACGGCCGTTACTTGAAATTAGGTCAAAATTCAGGATGCAACTTCTAACGCATTCGAATTTTGGTGATCTTTTACGTGTAATCAGCTCTTGACTTGTGAAGAGAAATTGGAGATAACATTGAGGAGAGTCATACGCAAGAATAACCGCTCAAAAATATCGAATAGTGAAGAAGTTACAATTGCTTGAACTTGGTCTCGCAAAAAAGGTCAGCTTTTTGGGTTAATGGAGTCATTTTCAGTCGTCTGTACCACTGACTGAGCAAACTTGTGACGCGAGGTTCGAAACTCGGCATGAACATCCTTGAGGAGACATGAAGATATACGAAGACCATTTGAAACCTTGAAGAATCGATTTTCTTTGAGAAATGTCAAACCCTAATTGTTGACTTACTGCCTAGGAAGAGAATCTGTCCGATCAACTTCTGAACCAAATTAGGTGTCTGAGAAACCCTAGGGTAGCATCTTGAGTGAAAGATGGGAGGGAAAATTTTGGGGTACAACACCTTGTTTCTTATCGATCAAAGCATGAATTCAAATGTCTTTGAAAAGATTTATGGTAAAACCAGATTCAAGAAAATTTATGGTGAGACCAGGTTGAAGGCTATATGGGATAATTTGGAAAGGTTGGATGGTGGTGATGCCAAAGTTGAGAAAGTGAAGTTGCAATCATTGAGAAGTCAACTTTAGCTACTACATATGAAGAATAATGAGAAAAAGTTGATTACATCTCAATATTATTGACCCTTACAAACCAAATGAAGGAGTGTGGTGAATCCTTGACTAAATGGAATATCATTTAAAACAGTTGAGAACCTTTCCTTCTTTATTTGATCACATAGTGGTGACTGTTGAAAAGTATTGTAGGTTTCTTATAACTGGTCGATATGTTTAAGTTTGTGAGGAGTGGATTATATGCATTCTTGATAAGTCTCTTCTCCTAAGAATAAATTCTTTTTATGTTCATACCTTTTAATTCCCGCAATTATTTTAAACCCATTCAACCCCAAACTCATACACGCAAGAAATTGTCAAAAGGAAATTCAGTAGCACTAATCCATATGGAGACGATATGATAAAACTAAATAAATACTTAATTTTGCTTGCCGCTTTACCGCTTCAGCAAAATGGTGCCGTAGTTGGGGATTATTGCTTTTATTGGATCATATTGCGATAATTTCTTTGTTTTTGAGTTTTGCAGATATCGTATAAATTGTCTATCTTCACTTTATATTAATACTTGTATATGTTTACCATATTTGTGTTACATGTTTTTCATATTTGTGAATTTTGTATATAATATACTTGTTTGGTTTCACGTTTTCCAAAAGTGTGGTTAGGTGTATAGCTCTGGTTAGAGCTCAAAGAGATGGGAGCAAAGGCGGGAGAAAAAAAATTTGATTCATCCAAAGCAAAGTGAAATAGTTGAAAATAATAGGCGTCGAGCTTAGGACATAAAACAAACATGTTTTATTGTTTTTCATTGTGTTAGTTTAGGTAGTTGTTGATTATTGTTTAAACAAGTTGAAATTGGACTTGTTTTAAAATTCTCAAATTATCACTTTTCAACTTATTTATTCACTTTGGCACGGTTATTCCAACATCTTACTTTTATTAGCTTGAGGAAATGTATATGTGTTGTTAATTTTCTTTAGTTGTGTAAATGAGATGTGTAGAAGAAAGTGGAGATTGCACTAGGATTGCAGTTTGTTGTCCTCTTTTTTTGCATCTAGTGTAGCGCGCTTAGAGCGATCATGGCTGCTTAGCGCGCTCTGCTGTGTTGCGCCAGTGAATTCTTTTTTTTCACCTGGACCTCATTTTTTCCAATTTCGCCTTGAATATTTAGAATACATAATAAAGAGTATTTACTAATTTTTTTGTTAATTGTTTGAACTCCAATTTTGGCTCAGTAACTTGAATAATTTCGAGGTGATTTTCCAATTTTGATTGATTCAACTTGTGAATGTAAGGTAATGATAGTTTTTGAAGTTGGTACACGCCAGATACTCGTTTATCGCTTTCTATAGTATAACATATTTAGGAAACTTTTCATTTGTATAATTGCTACACCATTCATTCTTTTTGCATTACTTGTTTTTTTATTGAATCACTTTAGTTCCCTTTTTACCCCCAAATGTGAGAAAGTTTTCTATTGTTCATATATGCTAGAGGCTATAATTCTTGTTTTAACTGGATTTCATTATGTTTAATCTTTTGTTTGTGTTAATTGTATGAAAGCGAGAAAATGATCAAGGCATTTTCTTTCATTTTAAGCACAACTACCTAGCCAAATAGTCAATTCATCTTGTGTGTGTGAACTTTTGTTAATCCTGTTTAAGCCTTTTTGTCAATGTCCATATTGTTTTTTACTTAATGTTTGCCTATGAGTGTTTGTTTTTTCTTTTTGAATGAATATTGATTCTTTGTTTTCTTGAACCCTCAACCATTGTTTATGGTGTGAATTTTTACCTTGCCTTAGAAAGTAGGGAGTATTTACTTTATTGTTGGTTGAATTCAAGTTGGGTAGAGAATTGTTTGCACACTTATGTTGTTGGATGCTATGAGGTTGTGAAAAAGGAAAAAGGAAAGAAAAAATATAAAAAGAAAGAATAGAAAAAGAAAGAAAAAATTGAAAAAGCTTTGAAAAAGAAAAACAAAAAAAAGTATGAAATAATGTTGTGTTAATAAGTATGGTGTTTTGGTTTGGTAATTTGGGATTATGAAGAAGTTTGAGTGAAATTTTGTGTTTTAACTTTTGTGAGTTGATCACTCCTTTAAGTTTAGGCAAGTTTTTGTTTCGATTAGCTTTAGGAATTATCCCCTGTTTGTTAACCAAGCCACATTACAATCTTGAAAATCCCTTTCAATTATTTCCTTTATATTTTCAATATAAGTTTTTGGATGAATGCATAATTTAGTCTTTTATTTACAAGATTGTTGAATGAGTGTCAAAGTCTCTCATTTTTGTGTGTTCTTCATCTACCGATTAAATTTTGCTAGGTGTGATTCATGATTAAGCTTGTTTTGTTTTAGAATGTTTATTATGATTTTCGTACTTTTGATTTGTTTCGTTTACATGTTGTCGTTATATTTTGTGGTAATTTTTACCTTGCGTGTACGCTTTTGTTTCAACCATACATTTGTTTTTCGTTTTTCAAACTTGTTATTTCATAATTATTTGGTTGATTTACTTTTGCTTCTTTACGTTTGTTTGGCCTTGTTTGAGGACAAACAAGTTCAAGCTGGGGAGAGTTTGATAAGTGTCAAAATGTAGTTACTTTGTATATATGTTTTGTGGCACTTATCAATTCTTTTGTTAATATTCTTTGAATAATTACCAACTTTGTTTGTAAATACATTTACTTTGTGTATAATTGTAGTTTTATCTAAATAGTGTAACGTTTGATAGGTTTTACTTCTTTTATAGGTATTTATTGCATATTTGGGGCATCGAAGAATAAGGTGTGGAAGGCTCGACTCCAGATGTGCGTTTTCGGAATAAAAGACCATTTTTTGGGAGTTTTTCTCAGGGACTGCGCTAAGCGCATTCTCTAGCACACTATGCGCAATTTGACAGTTTTGGAAAAAGCTTTGTAATTGATCCCACTAAGCGCGAGTAGCCCGCTTAGGCGGTTTAATGTGTAAATATTATGCAACCCACTTAGCACGGTGAGCCCGCTAAGCGCGGTATGCTGAGATTTGTTTTATAACTTCATTTCATTCATTTGTTAGGTTATGGATTTGGGGTGTTTTTGTTCTCCCAACTCCATAAACTTATTTTTTGGTAAATTATCTTAGAAAATAATAATGAAGCTTGCATACAGTTGATCCAGGGTGGATTGCTCATCGATCGTGCTGACAAATCGAGAGATTTGGGGTTCATTTCTCTTCTTCTATGTGTAATCTAATTTATTGGGTTTTTTATATATATTTACTTTGAACTTGTGTATAATTGTCTCCCATGGCGTTGTATAAATCTTGCTTTACAAATCTTTATCGATTTTTATCCTAGATTTTTGCTCTATGCTTGGGGTTTGGGTTTCTATAGACATATACTGCTCGAATTCTTATCTGTGATTAATTCCTTTGTGTTGGTTGTGTTGTGCTGAGAGATCGTCAACGCGAGTAACACAGTTAACTTCTGTGTTGTTGAGGTTCGTTGAGAGATCTCCTCTGAGATGATATAATAAGTATTATGTTTGATACGTGATGACATTGATAAGTATTGTAGGTTGCTTATAAATGGTCAATAGGTTTAAGTATGTGAGGAGTGGATTATATGCATGCTTGATAATTATTTTCTCCTAAGAATGAATTCTTTTTATGTTCATATCTTTTAACACCCGCAATTACTTTAAACTCATTCAACCCCAAACTCATAAACGTGAGAAAGTGTCGAACGACAATTAAGTAGCACTAATCCTAGTGGAGACGATCTGATATAACCTATAAAAATACTTACTTTTTCTTTCCGCTTTATTGCTTCAACAATGAACCCCACAATGACACACTCGAACGAATGAACCTCTTCTCAATAAGATCTTCAAGCTGACCCTTCAACTCTTTCAATTCTAATGCTGACATCCGATATGGAGCCATCGATATAGGACTAGTTACGGGAACTAAGTCGATCATAAACTCCATTTCACACTCTGGCGATAAATAACTTATCTCTTCAGAAAATAACTTTGGAAAACTATGAACTATTGGTAATTCACCAACTGCTCTGTTTTCGCTAATACTCAAAATCGCCATAAACATCTCAGTTCCATCTCGAACTAACTCACTTATTTTCTTAGCAAACATAAACTAGCCTCCTTCATTCTAAGGTTCAAGAAAAATAATTGTCTTGGCAAAATAATTCATCCAAAGGATAACATCAAGTTGGTCTAATGGAAGAAGCACTAAATCAACTCCAAAATATCTACTATAAATACTCAATGGACAATTCAAACATACATACGAAGTAGTCACTGAAGCAATAGTAGGAGTATCAATAACCATACTTCCATTCATATTAGATAACTCAAGATTTAATCTCTTAATACAATCCAAAGAAATAAAATAATATGTTGCTCCAGTATCAATTATAGCAATCAAAGGGGTACCATTAATGAAACACGTACATCTGATCAATCTCTCCTCAACAGTAGTCTCGGAACCTGACAGAGCAAACACTTTTCCTCTAGATTTATCCTTCTTCAGTTTATCTCACTTGGTACTAATGTGCCTTTGCTCACCGCAGTTGTAGCATGTCACCTTTGCCCCACTCTTGCACTCAATCTTTATGACATGACTTACCATACTTAAAACATTTCAATTCAACACTTGTGCACTCTGGAGCATGTTGTCTTTCAACACCACACTTATAGAACTTAACCATAGCAGTATATCCTCCCCAACTTGGCTTCTTGTCATAACCAGGTTTCTATTACCTCTTATCAGCAGGAGTCACATACAACTTTCCTCTGAATTGACCTTTTCCTTTCTTCTCAGTCAAACCCTTGTAATGAGTTGAACGAGCTCTACTATCTTCATCATAGATCCTACTCTTATTAACCATCTCATAGAAATGTATAATCTATTTATAACCAATGGCTCGTTTTATCTTAGTCCTCAAACCATTCACAAACTTAAGACATTTGGATCTTTCAGCATTAGCAGTATTATAATGAGGACAAAACTTTATCAGCTCTTCAAACCTTGCAGCATAATCTGCCATAGTTGTATTATCCTGCTGCAATTCAAGGAACTCAATTTCCTTCTTCCCACGCACATCTTATGGAAAATAATTCTCCAGAAATACTTCTCTGAAAACAGCCAAAGTAACCTCAATTTCCTCTTCCTCAAATCTCTGACTAGTGCTACCCTACTAGTCCTCAGCTTCCTTCTCAAGCATATGGGTGCCAAACTGCTCCTTCTGCGCATCTGAACAGTTCATGACTCAAAATATTTTCTCGATCACCTTCAGCCATACCCTTGCCTTGTCAGGTTCATACGCTCCCTTGAAAATTGATGAATTGTTCCTTTGAAACATCCCCAAGGCATGGAACTCATCATCATTGTTGTTCCCAGTATTATTGTTGACGTGCTAACTCTGCCCAATTGCTCCATCCAACTTTTCCAAAGCTTTAGTGATAGCCTCATCATTCCTTCCTCAAACCATTGGGTTAAGAATTTCAAACAACAAATTCTCATTAGAACAAATAATATCAATAGCGCCACATAGACACACTGAATATAAACGATAAAAAACACATTTGCAACTTGGTCGACTTACCAACCAGGCCCTAATACCACTAATATAACACTCTCTAAAACCCCGCAGAATATTACATCATAAATCAGAGTAAATATAACTTACATATCACTTAAGGGTGTCAAACATACTCCATATATAACATTACAACTATCATGCTCAATAACACTAAATTAAGTTCATGTCTTTCATATCATTTTCACATAAGCATGTAGCAGAGGAATCACTTTCATTTAAATGAATATAATATTTAAGTCCCCAAAACAAAATTAATTAATTTAATTAACTTAGGCATAAAAGCCACTTCAGCATATAATTTAAATCTGAGTAACATAAAAAAATAGAGTACATAAAGTATCTCTCTAAAAACATGAATCCAAATGTTTCCCCAATATTACATGACCAGAGCATGACTCAATCTAATCTTGCTAGAAGTAACTCTAATCTTCAGTACCTGAGCAATATCGTTATCAAACATCATTCCAACAGAAGGGTGAGCATTCACATAATTATCAAAATCATATAACAATGTATAATACATAGCATACATGGATAAAAATAATATTCTCTCACTTCATATACTTTAAAAACATAACATAATTCAAATAATTATACTATTCACAAGTATTCATTCATCATTCACAATTTCACAAAATACAACAATCCCACATAGTTCACATAATTCCATATTGCAAACATACACACGATATGACTCAATGCAACTCAAATGCAATATTCATGCATGTGGTACCAATCATTGTTATTTTTATCCAGTTTTTACTTTAAACCGGGTCCATCCTCTAGACAAATAACACACCAAAAAACGTGTCCTCTAAGCCTTCAAACCCCTCTCTAGGTTTGGGACAAGTCATTAGCTCCCTTGGAACTAACAAGCATGCCTCTTGACAAAAAATTATGCATGTGCAATTACAACAACCATATGCAATTAATATCATTCTCTAATCTTAACATCCATGCATTTTTTCAGTAATTTATCACACTTGAATTATCATACATTTGCACATACATACATATACTCATGAATTATTCATAGTATTCCTGCACTAAAACATCATCACCATACAAAATAGATAATTTACAATCATCATTACGATTTAACACAACCATAAATACACATGACACATATAAATAAAGTTTCATGTCATTAACAAATAACCTTCAAAAAGTCATTCAAACATGCAATTTAAATTCCATAAAATTTGGTAGTAATTACCATAAAATATAAGCATAGATAATCACAAAACAATTTAACAAAATAAACATTTTCTACTCCCAGGAAACCGCAGTGAGTGAGCTACCAGGCACTAAGTACCATACTCACTGTGAAGACTCGCGGTAAGCGCAATATATGGCACTAGGCGCCCTCTATAATTCTGCGAAAAAATCGTACGATGACAGCAGAGTTTCAATGCGATTTTCTTCACCCAAAATATATTTGAACATCCAATTAGCCACGATTTAAGTTATTATAACATATATCTTGTTGGTGTAAGCCGTAGAGGCCAATACTTTAGGTACTTGTATCGAATTATTTATTAATAATAAAAGACATTTCTTTATTATGTTTGCTTTTCCAAAATAATAGAGTCCCTAGAATAGTTCGTTTGTTTAATGAAATATTATGTATGACATAATCATGAGATCCCATTAAACATAAGAACACTATTCTTAAAATATCCGTAGTCGAGCCTTATTGCAAAGTGGGATAACATTAAAGCATTGTGATTATTATGAAGATAGACTGATGATCACACCTCATGGATCATGGATAAGGAGTTATCAAGTCTTGACATAGGTATGAATATTAGGAGTAATATTTATACTAGATTGGCTCACAATGAGAATACTACATAGAATGTTATGCAAGGTGTGATACGGTGGCAGAACTGACTGTTTAATACTGGTTTTGCATTTTTTGTTCGCAAATCTCGCGGTAAGCAAGAGTTGCCACCGACTTTTCTTTTATCCAAATTAAGGAAAGGGTGAAAAGAACAGAAAAAGACCTTTTTCAAGATTTTCTGAGTAAGGGGGTAGATTATGGAAAGGGAAGGTGTTAGCACCCTTTCCATCAGTGGTTTTCCACGAGCTCTTAGGTACTTGCTCATTTTTGAAAATTGTTTGTGTTTGTGTGCTTTGGAAGTTTTTGTTTGCTTTATGGTAACTCTTGTATCAGTCCTCAAGAGTGTGATAAAGCATTTTTGAAAATAGTTTTTTGAAAAGTGTGTTGTAAAAAAAAATTGTTTTGAGCAAGTACTTAACAGCTATCTACCTACTCGAAAAAGGATGTTCTTTTCCTCCTTTCCTTTAGATAGTTCTATCCTACTATTAGTGAGTAGGTAGCCCTATCGTCAGATGTTAAGGGACAATCAAAAGGGACATTATGGTCATTGAAAGCGACATGTAAGGACATCTTAGCATTCGAAGGGACTGTCATCATATAGGCAACATCGAGGGACAAGATCATTTTTCTCATAGGCAACTCGAGGGACGTTAAGGGACCATGATCTTTATGATCACTTTAGAATTGAGGGTCTTTGCTAAGATATCCCTACGTTCAAGGGACATGACCATTTCCGAAGGCAACCAAGTGAAGAATACCCTACGGATGCTAGTGTGAGAAGTGTCTTTTTCAGTTATATTATCTTGGGTTAGTGATCTAACGATTAATTGACTTTATCTTGTCATGCACGCCTAAATTACTAACAATTATATACAAGCATATAAGAAATGTAAAACCGAGAAATAAAGTCCTACATCTATTCCAGGGCTTCAGGACAGTTACAGTTATATCTGACTAAAACTTAAAGTGCAAAAAATTAAAAAAAATCCTAATTAGGGCTATTACAATCCATAATCAGTTACATTATTATATAAAATGCAAGAAAAAAAATAATGCGCGCGAAATGAAATATTACGTCTAAAAAATCCTAAGAAAATGCTAAGTAAAAAAAATCTTTTTGGTTGTTTTTGTTTATTTAGGAAAATACTAAATTAAATTAAACCTAAATTTAATTAATTAAAACAAAAGAAAGTTATTGATCAAAATTAAATTCTAAACAAAAACCTAACATTTTTTGCATTTTTTATTTAAGAAAATATTTGAATGAAATAACCTAAGTCTAATTGATTTTAAAGTTAATAAAATAAAATTAAAATAATTAACTAATTAATTAAAATATTTTTAGAAGAAGAAAAACTAAATATATTTATTTATTTTTTTGATTTGTTTTTATGATTATAAATAAAAATGATTAAGAAATGAAATAATTAAATAAAGGAAAAAGAATTAGAAATTGGGCTTGATGGCTGAAGTAGAATGGGGGTGCAATTTGGAAAAGGGGTAGGCCCAAATGAAAGCTAAGCCCAGGACAATCGTTGGATCAGGTGAGGCAAAAACTTTGAGGGTGTATGATGGATCTCCAATCAAGACTCTTGGATCCAGATTGATTGTGATCTGATGGCCAGATCTGATGGTGCATGATGGTCAATAGGCCCTGAGGAGTATTGGATTTTGCATGAGATATTGTGAAAAATATAGGAAAATGCTGGACATGGGATTCGAACCCAGGTCCTCTCCCTCACATGAGTGCTGCTTTACCAACTGTGTTGCCAACTCATTCGTTACATAAAACAACACAAAAACATAATATAAGAAAATTGGTCAGCTATGTTAAAATAAATATTAAAAAATGCGCGAGAATTTGAACTGGCTAATGGAAGGCTGCCACATATCATCCCCTTCCTCCCTCTGTCGTTTTAGATGTTAATACCTATAGTGACAGTTTGCGTTTGTAGCTATACCCCCTACAACTGAAAAACAATAATACGCAACATAAATCAAATGTGAGGTCATGGATCAATTGGCCTCACCCTCCTGAGCATGACAGTGCCCTTAATTTCATCTAATTTTTCCTCTAGCTAGGGTTCCCCAAATTGGGAGCTCAAAACCCTATCAATGGTGGGTCCTTATACCTGCACTCAAACTCAAAATAATACATCAAAAAACGTTCTATGCATCACCAGGAATCAAAATATGCAAGCAAATTTAGTTAATAATGAATGAATGGAAGAAAATGGATTTGGAAAAATTAAGTACAAACTGTAACTTGGGGAGGGTGTTTCACGAAGCTACAAGCCCTGAAATTTGTTGGAATAACTTCAGGGAACCTCCAGGAATGTATTGGGATCCTTTATTTGGATTGAGGAAAGCTGGAACCGTGCTTTTGAATTTCACTAACTTTTCTTTTTTTGCAATTTCGTGTAACTTTTTGGGGTTGTCTAGGCGTCCTTGAAGCTTGCAAATGGCTTGGTATTTATAGATTGGATGGGAGGAGACAAGAAAACAAAGTTTAAACAGCCTTAAACATGGTGTTTCAAGGCCATGAATGATGATTTGTAACCTTGGACAAAATCAAGGAATCTTGTCCATTTTCAAATTTGAATGAACCTAGACAAAGTTGGCCTTGTTGCACACGAAATTTAGGGCCTCTCCATGCATCAAACCAAACCCAAACAATAATGGCCCATATAATTCGCAATAATTTTTATTTATTTGATTTTTAATTAAATAAAATTAATATAAAATGAAAACAAAATTAAGACTATGAAAAAATGGTTTTAGGGGTCCTCTATAATCTTAGGAAGATGTTTGAAATCCAATAAATTAAACCCTTGCCTTAAAACTTCCAATTTGCTCAATGCATCATTCTTGAAAATTCCCAAAGTTTCCCAACTTGGGAAAGCCATAACTTGCTTAATTTTTATCTCATGATTATGATCTTTGACTTTTTGGAAAGCCCAGGATGTCTACTTCAATCCCTCTTCTGATTAATTTTTCATTTGAAGAAGTTATCTGGATGTTAAAGGTATTGGAAAAAGTGGCTTTTATTGACTTTCTAAAAATGACCTGTAATGTATGAACTTGTATCTTTCAAATGGTGCATTTCTTGAACTTGAGGGCTGAAGTGAAGTTGTAGGGAATTGGATTCTCTTTAAAATTAGCTTTGGTTGGAAAATTTATGATAAAGTATAAGAAAGTTATGCTTGGTCAAAGTTTAGTTGACTTTTCCTATAGAAACCCTAATTTCCCACTTTTGACTTTTGATGGGTTAGGAGCATTTCTTTAGGAGTCATGATCAACCCTTGATCAAATGATGGATATAACTTCAAAATGTTTATGTTGACAAAAAATATTGAAGTTTGATTGTACATGGGCCATAGTTGACTTTTGACCTAGCACAATTGATTTTCCAATACTTGAGCAATTGTCTGAGCAAACTTTTGGATCATGAAAAGCATTTGATACCTTTGGATCTCCACCATCTTGATGAAAATTGAAACCCTAGTTGGGGGTTCATTGCCTTAGGAGGAGAATTGTCTGGTTGATTCTTGGTCAACCTTGAGTAATTGAGAACCTCTAGGAGTATGTCTTGTGTGAAAATGGGAGGGAAAATTTTGGGGTACAACAGCTGCCCCTGTTCAATCTTCTTAAACCTGAAGATTTAGATTGGCTTGTTTACCTTTCGTGATCTGGAGGTGGAAGATGATTGAACACTAGAGTGCCCTGAAATTTGCACTCGTCCAAAATGAGATTGTTGGTAAATAATATCGAGAATGGGCTTACAGATGCCATTTGTAAAAGATGACAAAAGAGTGTCAGAGATGGGCTTAAAGATGCCATCCAAGGAATATGATGGAGAGTCATCGAAGATGGGCTTAAAGATGCCATCCAAAATAGATGCTGACTTCATAAGGAGTCTCTTTTTGGGGATTCCTGTTCCTGCTATCCGAGGAAGAGTCCACTGGGGAATTATTTTTAGGGGGAATAGAGTCTAGGAGCTTTGGTTGTCCATTACTCTACTGGGGAGTCATATCTTGACTTAAGAGACGGAAGTGAACTACTATCTGATAAGGATCTAGGCTTCACAGTGACTTGCTGAGGATGATAAGGCTGACTGCTATCTGGTCGTATTTCACGCTTCACAGCGACTTATTAGGGAAATGAGATTAAACTGTTAAGAATCAGTAACAAATCAATGGTCGATTCGAACTGAATCAATGAAGGTCTTGATTTATCTTTGACTGTATAAGAGTCATAAAAATCTTAGTGTTGATTTAACTGAACCAGTAAAGGTCTTGAATTATCTTCAACTGGAATAGAAATCAGAGAGATCTTAGTGTCGATCTGACTGAATCAGAGAAAAATCTTGAATTAACTTTGACTGGATAAGAATAAAAAAAATCTTAGTGTCGATTTAACTGAACCAAAAAAAGTCTTGGATCATCTTCAACTGGAATAGGAATCAGAGAGATCTTAGTGTCGATCTGACTGAACCAGAGAAGATCTTGGATTAACTTTGACTAGAATGGAAATCATAAGAATCTTAGCATCGATTCAACTGAACCAGACAAAAGTCTTGGAATATCTTCAACTAGAATAGAAATCAGAGAGATCTTAGTGTCGATCTAAATGAACCAGAGAAGGTCTTGGATTAACTTTGACTAGAATGGAAATCAGAAGAATCTTAAGATCAATTCAAATGAACCAGACAAAAGTCTTAGAATATCTTCAACTAGAATAGAAATCAGAGAGATCTTAGTGTCGATCTGACTGAACCAGAAAAGGTTTTGTGAGGACATCTTTCTGAGGAAAATGCTTAAATAGCCCTTCGTTAGATATAGCTTTCGAGAATACTACCATGTCACATAAGTAGTCAACTGTGTTTGTTGATTTGATCTTCTCCCTGAAAAAGGCAAAGAGTTAGTTGTATGTAATGTCATGATGTATGAAATGCATTGTGATGATGTTATCTAAATAAATGAGATTATGCTGCATGTGATATGTGTTGTACCCCAATTTTTTCCCCTAAGATCCCTTCATCATACCATGTTGATTCACTCACAACAAGACCACACTAGGATTCTTTATTCCCCTCCCTACTTTGAGTTTTGCTCCTTTTGAGGGATTACCAGCACCTGGACACATGTTCCTTTTGTGATCATTAATTTTGTTTTGTTCTCTTCATTTAACTAATAAAATGCAATGTTGGTTTGTCTTGCTTGTTATACATGTAGGTGAAGGGGAATGAGATTTAAAAAATTACTCCATGGGCTCATGAGTTTATTCTATGCCCTAGCCAATAAAAGCTTGAGAAGTTCAAACATTATCATTGAAGTTGTTTTGGAAGAAATTATATGGCAAGGTTTATTTTGGTTTACCACATTTCAAAGTTATCAAGATTTATTCAAAAGTACAAGGGGTTGATTAGAGAAGCTGTTATGTTTGGACAAGGCCTTGTTCATATTGATCACAAGGGCATAGTTCTCTCAAATTTCAAGATATGGAAGTGTTTTTTGTGGCTATGAGTCCTCATTATCATCCTCAACAACTTCTATTCACAAACCAAGAATATTGGTACAAGAAGTTTGTTCAAACTTGTCAAAGTTCTCCAAGGCATTTTCTTGATATAGAAGTTAGGGTTTTGAACTTCAAAGGAGTATATCTTGCCCATCTTTTGGTATTTTTGAATGATTAAAAATACATCTTTATCTTAAAAGGTTTATCAACAAATCACTTCAAAAGTTCCAAGTATTTTTCATGTGGAAGAAACTTGATGAAGAAGAAAGATTACAAGTCCTTCAGATGAATCCCCAATTTTCCATGTGTGACTTAAAATGATCATAACTTGGTCAATATTTATCACCCTGAGCCCATTCCTTTTCCATAATGATCTTGAAGATGTGAACTTTATTCCTTATTTTATGTTCAAAGTGGGAAAATAGATGGAGGTTGCCTTAAATATGCAAAAGATTATAGGTCATTTCATGATTTTTGGCCGACTTCAACAAGTCATAACTTGCTTAATTGTTTGATATTTTGAGTGGTTCAAGTTTCAAAATGTCATTCAAGAGATCTACTTCATTCCATATTTTTTGTTCAAGAGCAAATTTCAAGTGCAAGGCCATGTTTGGATGCAAAAGATTATAGGTCTTTTTTAAAGAAGAATTTGAAATATTTCTAAGTATGGAAAGTCAACCCTTTTTCTTCAACTTTGACTCAATGCAAATTTCAGCTCAAGAATCCATTTGATTCCATTCTCTTTCCATTGCAAAGCTTGTAACCTCATCTTTCTAAATCATCAAGAATCATGCCCTAAGACCCCTTGAGTTGGAAATGCCATGGATTTGAATTTGGTAACTTGAAACTGAATTTTCCATAAAGTCAGAAATTTGAAATCCATAACGTGACTTCTAAACACAAGATTTATGTGCATATTGGATTTTAAATTGATTGGCAAACTTTCCAGAAGTGATTAGCACCCCAAAACGCAAGATTTGGTTAGGTTTTGATGGAAATGAAGTCACACTTCACTCGTGCTCGACCTTCATTCAATTTCCCTCCAAACATCCCCGTTTCTTCCAATTTTCATTCCCATTCACTTCCCTATAAATAGAGGGTCATACCCCATTCATTTCTTCAAGCTTTGAGAGCCAAAAACACCCTACCAAAACCTCACACGAACCCATCTTTTTTTAATTCGGTTTCTGAGATTTAAGCTCCCTTTTCCAAAATTCTTTGCGCATTCATCATCCTTAAGTATCATACAAACTCTCCAGCACTTAAACTAATCAAAACGAGCCATAATTCAAGCTACAGAAGTCCGGTTTCAGAATTTCTTCCTTGAACTTCAAAAAGGTATAATTATCCGCCATTTGGATCCAAATCAAGCACTAATCTATTCTACTCCTTCTCCTGATTCTAATGCTGCTTACAATTTTTAAATCCATTGAGAATTGAGAGAGAAATCTCAAATTGAAGGTGCTCGCTATTTTATGGGTTTTTGATTCATATCCCTCTCCATATCTTATATAAATTTGGCGCGATGGTGGTGTTAGAATCGTCTTGAAGAGACGAGTTTAATGATACTAACGTGGGATTCTAATTTTTCCATTTGAAGGATCTCACAAAATCGCCATTGCAGGGTGTCTGGAGGTTGAAGACGATGACATGTCTCGTCTCAGCCAATGATAGCGTGCCAAACGTTTTAATTTCATTGGTTGCCCTTTTTCTGATTCTATGTGTATCTCACTAAGGTCTATATCAACCACAACGCGTCTGATCCACTAGATCAGCTTACTATGGTGTTTTGACTTTGATCTGATTGTCCACATCTTTTTGGTTTTATTTTATTTTCTGATTTTATATTTTTATTGATTAAATTTTCAAAAATTCACAACTCTTTTATTTTTCATCCAAAAATTATGAAAAAATTCACAAAAATACTTTGAATTATTTCTGATCTCATGAATATTTTTTCATATTTTTATTTTGATATTTTATATATTTTTTGAATCATTTTCTTTCTTTTAATTGCTTAAAAAATACTTTCTGATATTTTTTAATTCTCAAAAAATTCATAAATATTATTTTGCATATTTTTGACTTTCTGAAAGTTTTATGGAATTTTATATTGAGGTTTACTATTTTTGACCTATTTTCTATTTGTTTGAGCAATTTTGAATAGTTTAAAAATAGTTTCTAAATTTTAAAAATTACCAAAATTTTTATAAAAATATTTGGATCCATTTCTGATTTTTCTATGGTCTTACTTTTTATTTTTTGATTAATTTGAACATAGTTGGTATTTTTTCTCTTTATTTTCTATTTTTAAACATTATTTTTAACCCTTTTGTATATATTAAAATGTGATATTATTTTGTGACTATTTTCCGGTTGATCTTGGGTTAGATTTTGGATCATGAACTTTATTAACATCATTGGATCCGTGGTGTTGAGTTTAAATCCACAAAAATGGATGAATGATTTTAATAATAGTTTGATTAAAATTTAATTCAAATGTGGTTTGTATATTTTTTCCCTATCCCTCTTCATCTCATCCCCTTCTTATTGCACAAGGTGTTATTGGAGCATGATCTATATATCATGTCTCAAAACAAATGGTGAATAAATTGCTATTGACTGGCCTCAAAATAGGTGCGACTTCTATATAAGTCCACTTACGATTGCTTAACATAGCGCTAAATTTTGTCCCGATTCGAATAAATGATCATTCGTGTCCCAAACTTATGATTGCAAGCCCAAGTATGTTAATTTGATCTCTTTGGTCCAATAACCTTGAGATTCATTATGTGGAGGCTTTGGTTCTACCAATCCTCTAATGGATCTACAACACCTTTGGTCAACGCGGATCACTTAAACATCGTTGATCATTAAATGGTACTTATGAGAATTTCAAATGGATGATATACTTGACAAAAAGCAAATGAAACTTGTTGTGTGGAGGCTTTGGTTCTACGAATCCTATAATGAGTTCCAAATGCAAGTTTTAAGATGGTCATCCAACTAACCACTAATTATTGACTTGTTCTACCTTATGCTTTTATTCTTTTTTATGCTTTATGTACTATTTACTTTTAGCATTTACGTTTCATGCCATTTTCATCTTTGCTCATTTCAGCATTTATTTTCTTGCCATTTTTTACTTTGCTCACTTGAGCTTTTCTTTTCCTTTCTTAAGATACTTAATAATCAACATAAACCCTAAAAAATCATTAATGGTACTTGGACTATTTGGTTACTATCCTTGGGATTATGGAGCATGGGACTTTTCTCGGACATAGGATTAGAAACCTTAGCCTATCTTGGAGACTTTGTGACCTTATCTGATTATTTTGTCTAGAGTTCTTGAGGTTTACCTCAAGACATTGGGTTGTTTGTTTGTTTTGTGTGCATGTTAATGTGATTACGCCTTTGTTTGTAATCTGGAATTCACCCGTATACAGCCGTTACTCTGCCCAATTTTTTAGTGAAGACTTAATACACTTGAAGTTTGGTTCTCTCAAGAGGTCTAGTGTTTTTTGCTTGCTTGGTTTCAATCCAAGGAATGGGAATTTTATCTTGGCTCATAATGTCAAGTATTGGCTTCTTGTTGGTTACATGGTTCTTATCCCTAGCTTTTACCTTATGCTTTAGGATAGCCTCTTCTTCTCCTCCCATCTTCTTTAATTTCAAAAATCTTCTTCCCCCTTTTTTTTGAAAACTCTTATTGTTTTTGAACTTGAACCATTTTTATAATAAACTTGGACTTAGGTCCATATATTTTCAAAACATTTTCATAAATAAACTCCAATCAACTTAATAATACCTTGAAATTTTTTTTTGTGTGAGAAGACTAAAAGTCAATCAATCTCATTTCAAACCATTTTGCCACTTTGGCTTTTTTATCTTTCAAACTTTTCTAAAAAAATTAAACTCTTCTCAATCCTTGTAGTGATCCAAACAACTATATTTCTACAATATATAGTGAAGAGAGATATTTTACACTTGGGTGTTGAGTGAGGCATTGTTGATTTTAAAATCTAATCCATATCCTCCACTTTGAGATGATGCAAGTTCTCCTTTCTCATGATTGTGGGTCGTAGGTATGTTTTCCACACGGACAATGACGATGATGTTTTATCTTATAAAATTAACCAACACATTTGTGTTTTAAATTTTTAAAAGAGGAACTACGTGTACCCTGATCCCCTATTGTACGAAAGGTGGTACATAGGCACTAAAGGTTCGCAACCGCGGCGGGTGCAAAAATCATAAAAAAATATATTTCTTTTCTCACCTCCACCATCCATTTTATATAACAGTTTTTATAGCCAAAATATACAGATTTTTACAAAGAGGATCCTGCGGAGTACCGTAGATGTTTAGGATGTTAATACCTTCCCTTTGCATAACCAACCCCCTTACTTTGAATCTTTCCCCCTCTTTTTAGGTTATTCGCTCTTTTCCCATTCCTTTGGAAACAATAAAGCGCGATGGCGATTTTTATTTTGATTTGTATAAAGTCTAGTCAATCCAATGGCTTAGTCTTGAACATTTCTACCGCTACACAAACATGGTGACTTCACTGGGGAGAGATTGACCTCTTGTTGGTCCATCCCTAAGTAGGTTAAGCCTATCTTTGTTTATATCTGTACATGTGTTATTACTGTTTTTTGTGTTATATGTTATATGTATGTTTGTCTAGATTTTCCTGGTTTTCAGGGTGCTTGGTGATTACTCATAAGTTCTATACCCGGACTTGGGCAAACTTTAAGATAGGATGGGCGGTGTAGTCATGTTAACTTTAAAGGAGTAATCAAAAAAAAGGAGGCATGAGATCCCCCACTCAGTGGAGGCCCCTTTGACTGTAGTGTCGTTTACTGAGTAATCGGGAAGACGTACTGCTTTCGACCTGGGAGCCTACTGAAACTGAGGACCGTAGAATACCAAACCTATCTTGGCCTTTTAGGTGTAGTGCGGAAGCTATGACGGAGTAATCCGGAAATAGTTGTCACGCGATACTACGCTCGGACGAGTCTTTCTTGAGAATATTACTAATTACCGAGTTAATCGGGAAGTTGGTAATATCTGAAGGAGGGATGTAGACTCTGGGAACCTCTAGAACCTTGTTCGGCAGGTGATAACTTTTAGACCAATACCTTATGGGTAGTACCTTCGACCTCATGCTCGTGACATTGAACCTATGAACCCTATATGTGTGATCTTGTGTGTGATTATTGCATCATGCATCCATGCACTCATAAGCATCTTTTGAAGAAACCATATTTCCATGGATTTTAAAGGTTGACTATTTGTGAATATCTCTGGTACTTTTAACCATGGATTTTGGAAAGAGAAAGACCAGAAAATACAGTTTCAAGGATCCCAAGATAGTGGAGTTGATCAATCTAATTCTCGAGATCGAGTGTTCTGCAAACTTTTGGAAGAAGTATTGATCCATTATCCCTCTCATAAAGCTGAAGATGAAGGAGGGTTTTCTCTCGACAATGGTCCAGTTATATGATCCGATGTATCATTGCTTTACTTTTCCCGACTATCAGTTAATGCCTACTGAAACCACCGGCTGGAAATCATCGAAACAATGAAGTCTCCACCGAACATCTTTTATCCCGTCGAGAGGGAAAGGTAAACATCGAGAAAACCTGGAAAGGGAGAAATCACGGTCTTTCAACCGAGAGATCGGTTAAGGGAGTCTGTTACACGAGGGGAAGGTGTTAGCACCCCACATGCCTGTAGTACTCTACGGTATCCACTCTTGTTCTCTAGTCTAAATGGGTGTGGTCAAGTCCTATGTCTATGGCTTACAGCTGAAAAGGGAATGCATGCAAAAGAAAAGAAAATAATGTAGGGAAAATAAAATATGTGCTCGGTTGGGCCCTACCCCAATGCCTACGTATCCCTTTTAAGGAATCAGAGCAGCCGTAGTTCGGCTTAAGTGTTTTGGTTGGTTTGTGTTTTTTAGTTAGAATAAACAAAGATAGTCAAGATGGCAAAACATCAAGAAACCACGAACAAATGAGGTGATCAAAAATTGACTAAATAATAACAACGTAACATGTCAAAGATGGCAAGACATCAAATGGTAAGATAACATACCTAACAGTGACATTGTGAGTCAAAGTAGGATAACAAACATGTGCGATTGCAAAACATCGGCTTCAAACAAATGTGTGATGGCGAAACATCAGCTAAGAGATAACAAAGATATCATGGCGAAGATGACAAAACAATCACACCTGACAATGATATTAAGAATCGAAGTCGGATAACAAACATATGCAATGGAGAATCATCGGCTTCAAACAAATGTGCGATGGCGAAACATCGACTTCAAAATAATAAGGCATCATGGTAGAGATGGCAAAACATCGATAAAACAGATGACAAAACATCACACCTAACAATGATATTGAGAATCAATGTAGGATAGTAGACATGTGCGATGGCGAAACATCGGCTTCAAGATAACAAGATATCATGGCAAAGATGACGAAACAATCACACCTGACAATGATATTAAGAATCAAAGTAGGATAACAAACATGTGCGATGGCAAAATATCGGCTTCAAACAAATGTGCGATGGCGAAACATCGACTTCAAAATAATAAGGCAGCATGGTAGAGATGGCAAAACATCGATAAAACATATGACAAAACATCACACCTAACAATGATATTGAGAATCAATGTCGGATAACAGACATGTGCGATGGCAAAACATCGACTTCAAGATAACAAGATATCATGGCAAAGATGACGAAACATCAATAAAACAGATGACAAAACATCACACCTAACAATGATATTAAGAATAAAAGTAGGAAAACAAACATGTGAGATGGCAAAACATCGGCTTCGAACAAAGTAAAATTGGTTTGTATCTTTTATTATGAAGAGGAGTTTGAATTCATTAGAGGTGTCTTATGATTTTCCGAGAAAGCAAGTTTGTTTTAAGATTCAAGATGCAAAGGGAGAGAAAAAAACTAAGGGAAACTATCCTAGAACTATCCCTAGTGTTATCATACAATGATTGATCCTAAGGTTGAGGATAAAGGAAAACCCTACCTTAATTATCATGTTAAAGGAAGCTTAACAAAACTATCCTATAGGGAGCATGTAATGAGAGCGAAGTCATGATCTCAATTTCTAAATTGAGTGACTCATCGATCAACAATTAAAGAAGAAAAGCAATAAACATCCTATAGGGAACATGCAATGAGAGAAAAGTCGTGATCTCAATTTCTAAATTGAGTGACTCATCGATCAACAATTAAAGAAGAAAAGCAATAAACATCACATAGGGAACATGCAATGAGAGCAAAGTCGCGATCTCAATTTCTAAATTGAGTGACTCATCGATCAACACAAACACAACAAATGTATTAGACAAAAAAAACAGAGGGCCTCCTGACATATATCAGCAACAGAGGTCCCATCATGCAATCAGAGAACTATGCAAAATGAAAATGGAAGAAAGGAGATAGTGCAATACCAAACGGATAACTATCCGTAGCAACCGAGCAAGAATAAAAAGAAACTCAGAGAACTTCAAGCAAGATGGCATCAGTAGAGGAATCAAGTCAGAAATTACGCCATAAAGATGTAAGTAATAAGATTATCAGATATGAACAGATCCCCATGGGCAATGTCGAGTATTCACAATATCATGTATATATCCTGCATGGAATATCAAACATGCCAAATACAAAAGCAGTGCCAGTGTAATAAGTTGTGTTCCACAAATAAAGTGGAACACAATAGCCTCAGGCCAAAAGTGGGATGATATACATTATCACAAAGTCTCCAAGATAGGCCAAGGTCTCTAATCCTAAGTCCAAGAAAAAGTCTCATGTTCCATAATGCCAAGGATAGTAACCAAATAGTCCAAGTATCATTAAAGTTTTTTATGGTTCATGTTGATTATTAGGTGTCTTTAAAAGGAAAAGAAAAGCTCAAGTGAGCAAAATAAAAATGACATAAAAGTAAATGCTCAAGTGAGCAAAGATGAAAATAGCATGAAATGTAAAATGATAAAAGTAAATGGTACATAAATCATAAAAAATAAAAGCATAAAGTAAAGTCAATTGTTAGAAATTAGTGGTTAGTTGGATGACAATCTTGAAACTTGCATTTGGAACTCATTAGAGGATTGGTAGAACCAAAGCCTCCATACAACAAGTTGCATTTGCTTTTTGTCAAGTATATCATCCATTTTGGAATTCTCAAAAGGTAACATTTAATGATCAACGATGTTTAAGTGATCCGCGTTGACCAAAGGTGTTGTAGATCCATTAGAGGATTGGTAGAACCAAAGCCTCCACACAATGAATCTCAAGGTTATTGGATCAAAGAGATCAAATTAACATACCTGGGCTTGCAATCATAAGTTTGGGCCACAAATGATCATTTATTCGAATTGGGACAAAATTTAGCGCTATGTTAAGCAATCGTAAGTAAACTTATGTAGAAGTCACACCTATTTTGAGGCCGGTCAATAGCAATCTATGTACCTCATGTTTGGATACATGATATAGAGATCACCATCCTTTAACATGTAGCACAATTAAAAAAGAAATGGATAAGATGAAGAGGGAGGGAAATGATAAGCTAATTTGGATCACCATTTCAAAATTCTTTCATCTTTAAATTCAACCACTCCTCTAGATGGATTAAAGCACTAAACATATCATTAATCCAAAGCACCAAAAATGAATTAAATAATTCACTCTTAGGTAGATTTGAATTGATCAACATTTATCCAACTTCATCTACATCACAAAGTCCATTGAGTTTAAAAACAAATTAAACATTTAAAATTGCAATCCAAATTAACCATCAAAGAGAGTGTGCATAAAAATATTTGAGTCAAAACAACCCAAAATAAGGCAGAAAAAGTATTTGTGGCACTGTTACAATCAATTATGCTTAGACAGCAACCTATTGCATCAGTGCAGTTTTTTTATCAAATAAATTTTCTGTGACAATCAATTGCAATGTTACAACAATTTATTGTAACCTGTTAAAATTAGTAGAAAAACAACATTTCAAGGATCAAATTCTTGTTCCAACTTTTCATCAAACACCTTATGATCATGGATTCAATTGAGCATGAAAATTCCATCAAATTATGAGAAAATAACACTAATGGAGTCATAAAAACAGTGCTCAATGAATCAAAACCAGAAATCCACAAGAGATCACATTGTGAAAGATGATGATTCAACTTACCAAAGGTAGAATTCGAGAATTATCAAACAACTTCAGAATTTGCTTCAATTCAACCACAAGAGTCAATTAATCAAGCTTGGATGTAGAGAATTGATGGAGAAAAAGTGTTTGGATGAAGGTTTAGCTCAAATATTAGTAAGCTTCAATACAAAGCTTACTATCTTTTTGAAAATGGAGCTTTGAGTAAATTTGGTAGATGGAGAGAATTGAGAGTTTTTTAGCAAAGTGATTTTGGCTATCAAAAGCTTGAAATTTGAATGAAATGAGGGCTCTATTTATAGAGTTTTAAGATTGGGATTAGTGGTAATTTGGTAATTGATTCCTGGAGCCAAATTTGAATTAATGATATAATTTCAAATTATGCAGAAAAAATTGGAGCCAAAATGATAACAGTTTGAATTTGCTGGCTCTTCTCAAAAAACACATGCATTTTGCTGTTATGAGTCGATACATAGGTGGTATGTGTCGATACATCCTAGCTGTATAACACAGCATGTGTCGATACATGCCTCTATGTGTCGATACATACTGTTTCTTCAACATATTACAGAATCACACAAACTGCATGAGTCGATACATAACATGTATGTCTCGACACATGCAAGTTATTCAAACAGGATGAGTCGATGCATACATGCATGTGTCGACACATGCAAGTTATTCAAACAGGATGAGTCGATGCATACATGCATGTGTCGACACATGCTAGTTATGCTCAACAAGATGAGTCGATACATATGTTTATAGGTCGATGCCTACCTTTATGGGTTGATGCATATCTTCTTTTTCCACAAACATAATCAAATCAACTTTCATGAGTTCGACACAAGCTTTATGGATCAATACAAGCTGCCTTTCGACATAATACAGAAATGATTTCTTTGCTTGAGCTCGACACGAACCTCAAAAATCCTTATTTGTCAGATGCTTCGACTTGGTACCTACAAAACATAAATTGTTCAAAGACAAAGACAAATATTTGTTTTTTTGTATTTTGATTAGAAGTTAGTCAACAACATATAAAAAAAATACACAACCAAGGTGCTTGGAGATAGCTGATCAAGCTTCAAAACCCCAATTTGACTAGTGAATCAAAGGAGTGGTTCCTTCACATAATCAAACACAAACTCCAATCCTCTGAAGATCCAAAGAGATGGATGAAACATCTTGAGATATGCAATTAAATCTGAGCTTGAAATATCCAGAGGTTTAAATGACAAGGTTCTACTTGAGCAACTTGTCAAAGCAACCAACCTTCAAAGCTTAAGGAAGACTTGATAACCAAATTACTTTGACCCCATCACATTGTATGAATGCAGTTCAATATGATATTCATGATGAAACATAAGCCTAAGTCAAGAAGGTAAATTTTGGGGTGCAACAGCTGCCCCTATTCAAATATCTTCAGCATGATAAGTGAGAAAAGTGACAATTTTCGAGCGTACAAGGTTGAAGATGTTTGAATACGAAAGAACCCGAAAATTTACACTCTTGAAGAAAAAAGAAACAAAAACATAAAACTCCCAAGACATGCGTCAGAATGAAGCTGTAACGCAGGTTAAAACAGAACAAAAACAAAGAAGAGTAGACGCGACTAAACTTCTGGACAGATGTGGCAGGGCAAAACTGGGCTTCAAAAGGGACGAGACAAAACTCAAACCACAGAGTATAGGCGAAACTATGCTCTGGAAAAGAAAACGTATGCGGGTGAGGAGACGAAACTCTGAGCTCGACCCAAAGCAAAGTGGCTAGAGTGCGTGATTCTAGAAGCACTTGCCAATCTCAACTAAGATAGACAGTATGAAGGAACTGAAATAATCTCAGAAATGAGGAGCAAAAACGAGACGAAACTCGACTCAATGACTAGTTAGACGAAACTAAACTAGATGAGTACCAAGATGAAACTGGATTTCACGCACGGGTAACAAGGCGAAACTCGACCCAAAGCAAAGCGATGAGAGTGCATGTTTCTCATAGCACCTGCTGGTCTTAGATCGATGGATAAACAATGACGAAAAACTGATAAAAGAATCCAAGGGACAAAGAGACTGATTTCAAACCAGGGACGCATTACAAACACTACACTCGGTAAACGAACACCGCCAAAGGGTCCAAGGTAAAAAAGCAAAAATGAGGCAAAACTCGACTCAATAACTAGTTAGGCGAAACTAAACTAGATAATTACCAGGGCGAAACTGGATTTCATGCACATGCGATGAGGCGAAACTCGACACAAAGCGAGGAGATTAGGGCGTACACCTAAAAACCCGTTGAAAGCGAATATCCGGACAAAATTGGTATTCGAAAGGTGCATCAATAGACTTTGGAATGAACCAGAGAGGGTAGTGAAGACTAAACCTGAGAAGACCGCACCAGGGCGAAACTGAACTACAGTCAAGAGAAGACACTCGAACAAACAAATAATTAACGTAAAAAGGATATTGGTATGGGGAGGAAACAGAGATAATGAGGACGAAGACCTCGTTGGGGGTTTAATCTGAAGTATTAGCAGAATCACTAGGGATGACGGAAATAATAATGGCTTATGTTTCGATGCATGTTTCGAATTCTTTTTATATAGCGCAATGCTCCATATAATGGAAATGCTACGCGTTCGGTAGATGCAATGTAATGATGCATGTTTAACAGTTTCACCGGGGAATGGCCAATTGATAAGACAATAACCAAGAAGTCAGGATCTGACATGACTTGCAAAAATAAATTGCAAAATCCAAAGGAGAGGAGAAAATACGGGGAACCACTAGAGAGGGAACCTTGAAGAGATGAAGCTTCGCGGGGAATAACAACCGAGCAACCAGCAGAAACGGGCCACAAACAAAGAAAGGAGCTGCAAAAATAAATTGCGAATTCCGGGGAAAATTAGGTCGACACCGCAACTTCCGGAAAAAGGGCGAAAGCTTTTTGCTGGCGGAACAAAACTATGCTGAAGAGGTGGGACTTCACCGGAGAGATAAAACCTCGTTGAAGATTATCTTGCTGGAGAGATATTCTCTTGGAATGCAACCAAAGGACGAATCCTGCAGATAGTCACACGATATCAAAACCTTACTGGGGAATAAGAGAAGATCCTTAACATAAAGATGCCCCAGTCAATAGATCGGCTGGGAAATGAGAGGTCAAAATGAGGGCTCCCAGCTTAACGACTCAATTAGGGATAGGCGACACATCCAAACTTGAAGTCTTGGAGCAAGGCTTTTAAAAGAAGATTCATGGGGTAACAAAATTTCGCTATAGAAACGAAACTTCACCGGGGATAGGAAATTTCACTGGGGAAACGAAATTTCACCGGGAATACGAAACTTCCCTGGGGGATAAGAAACTTTATTGGGGATAAGTAAAGTCCTAAACATACATGGGTCCTGTCTAGCAGAAGAAATCAAATTTCCCTTTCTGACAATCATTAAGCTCTTTACAGGTGTTCAACGTGTAAAATCTCTTTTGATGTCAAACAAATGTTTTGCATGCAGGAAGATGTTTATTTTGAGAACGACAGACCTGATGCGATGATTATTTAAGCCTTGAAGTTGAAAATCTTAACAAAGTATCGCATCTCTGTTGTGAATGAGTCACTGTCTAGAGTGCAAAAAGGTTTTAAAACTTTTCTTCTTCTTCTTTTGAAAAAACAAGTCAAGATACGGGTGATAAGATACCAACACGGCCATGCAACACATATTCGGAGAGTTTAGGAAATATTATCCCATTGTAGTATGCTTTCGAGTTAAACCCTTGTTTCAGTTAGGACTTTTAGAGGTTGTAATGTGGCCTGGCTCATGGTTCTTTTGAAAAAAAAAGTTTTCAAGGTTCAAATTATTTGGTTCTCACCCCCTTCGTAACATTATCTTATCCTAACTTCATTTGATTTATCACACGCGTTCATCTTTCAAAAGGATTTATAACGGTTGAGTGATCACGACAAATTCTCCAACATGATTGTCGCTTAACTTTTGCTGCTTTTGTTTTGTTTTTTTTATTATTGTTTCTCTTCTTTTGATGAAACTTTTATTGAACAATCTTTTTGGCCTTTTAGGCTTTCTTTTCCCTGACTTTTTCCTGGACAAAATATTTTGAATTTCAATTTTTTGGGAGTCCAGCGGGATGCCCTAATTTTTGTCTAAGTGACTTGTTTTCAAGTTTCGACTTAGCGGGGCTTTTTGTTTCTTTCTTATTCATGTTTCCCACTTTGAACAAGTCAATGTGACTTTAGGTCTTTGAACTTTTTATTTCTTTCTCTTTTTTTTGTTTGAAGAAAATAAATGCCTCATTCCTTGGTCGGCGAGGGATAGCCTTTATTGTATCGATTCAATCTCGACCTTAGGATTTTGTGAGGAGATGAACATCGTGTTTTAGACACGCATTTCCCCCTTTTTCATGATGTGAAAGAAGAAATGTAGTGATCCTCAGAGGGGTCATTCCTTCTGAAATTTGAATGCTTGGGAAAATAAACTAAACATCTACCCTTCCCTTGGTTAAAAAGGTTTTGTTTTGTTTTGTTTTGAACGAAAAAGAAACTCCTACTTCGAAGGCTCAGAGGGGTTAACGAGGGTCTAACTCCCTTATATCTCTGGTGTTTGGCGATTGAAACAATGCATGTACATCGTCAATAGGGTTCTACTCAAAAGCATACCACTACAGTCATTGTTTTTTAGCTAAACTCCTTCCTCCAAACTTTTGGCTAAGCAAAAGAATTGGCACAACTGGTATCAAAATGCCCGAAAAACAATTGAAGAGTGATTTTGTATGAAAAATTCTTTCAAGGAAAAAACATTCAATGCATCAAGGCTGACATTCAGCTATAAACAAAATCCTATATGTAGACAATGCTAAAACAATCAATCAAGATGACACATGAAAGTGCAACAAAGAAACGTAATAAAAGCCATTATGGGGAAGCAGTGTCTCCAGCCAAGTTCACCGGTCCTACCGACCTGCCGTAACCTTGATATTTACCCTGACTCATGACCTTTACCGACAGCACGGAGTTGTGAAACAAAACCGCAAGGCATACGCCAACAGAGTAAAGGGGAGACCAAACAAACACGGAGCCAAACATGCCCCCTGCACAGTAGTAGTGGTGTTTGTTATCCGCATTTCGAGCGATCGACCAATCGTGACTTAGATTATCATATCTATGTAAGGGCCACAAATTTTATATGCACATGCTTATCAAAAATATTGGACGTTTTTGCAAACAAAATAGTAAAAAGGGTGCAAAGAAATGCATACGCATACTTGAAAGAAGATATTTTATTGATTTTGAGAGATCATCCTGTGAAAAAGGCATTTACATTTGGAAGCAAATAATTTCAAAATCAAAACAAACAAGTGTTTACAAATGGAAATGTGAATGTGAATATCCATCGAGTCCCAACTTTTCTATGACTCTGATGACTCTCAGCTTCCTGCTTTCGGATAGATCAAACTTAGATTAGCTTCGAGCTCATTCCAGGTGACGGAACGAAGGAAAGAAACAAAGGATCCCATGCTGAGCGTAGTCATTTGCTTTAAGTCCCTAACTTTTTCCTGAATCTCCCTTTCAGGTTTTCGATTCACCAGGACACCCTCTTTTTTCCTAAACCGCCCTTTCAGGTTTTCAGTTTAGCGAGTTTTTATTATTATTTATGCAAAGTATTTTTTAACTACGTCAGCATTCATAGGGAGAGGGAAGTACTCTCCATCCATAGTCGTGAGCATCATTGCCCCTCCAGAGAAAACTTTTCTGACCATGAAAGGACCTTCATAAGTCGGAACCCATTTGCCCCTGGGATCTCCCTGGGGAAGAATTATGCTTTTGAGCACAAGGTCACATGGTTTGTAACATTGAGGTCGCACCCTTTTATCGAAAGCTTTTCTCATCCTCTGCTGATACACCTGACCATGACATATAGCCGTCAATCTCTTTTCATCAATGAGTTCTAGTTGATCCAGCCGATTCTGTACCCATTCACTTTCATCCAGCTCAACATCTCTCATGACCCTAAGAGAGGGAATCTCGACTTCTACCGGAAGTATTGCTTCCATGATGTAGACCAATGAAAATGGGGTTGCCCCAGTCGAAGTACGCACCGTGGTGCGATAACCATGCAAGGCGAAAGGCAGTATCTCATGCCAATCTTTATAGGTCACCACCATTTTCTGCACAATTTCCTTGATATTTTTATTGGCCGCATCGACAGCGCCATTCATCTTTGGTCTATATGGGGAAGAGTTATGATGCTTGATTTTGAAGGACTCGCAAAGCTCCTTCATCATCTTGTTGTTCAAGTTAGACCCATTATCGGTAATGTACTTTTTAGGCACCCCGTAGCGATAGATAATGCTATGCTTAATGAACCGAGTTACCACCTGCTTGGTGACATTGGCATAGGATGTTGCTTCGACCCATTTGTTAAAATAATCGATGGCAACCAGAATGAAATGGTGCCCGTTGGACGCAGTCGGTTCAATCTTTCCGATCATATCAATTCCCCACATCGCAAATGGCCAAGGGGAGGTCAAGACATACAAAGGCACTGGCAGAACATGCACCTTATCAGCATAGACTTGACATTTATGGCAAACCCGTGCATGATTGTAACAGTCAGTTTCCATGGTGGACCAATAATAACCTGCTCGCAAGATCTTTTTAGCCATGGTGTGCCCGTTGGAATGGGTCCTGAAATCACCTTCATGTATCTCCTCAATGATTCTAGCCGCTTCTTTCTTGTCAACACATCTGAGCAGTAGGCCATCATGATGCCTTCTATACAACCCACCACTACTGAGAAGGAACTTGCTGAAAATCTTCTCAAGAACTTATTATCTGTGACGGATGCCCCTTCAGGGTACACTTGCCTCTCCAGATATCGCTTAACGTCATAAAACCAAGGATTACCATCCGACTCCAAGCTGGCCTCAAAACTAAAAGCTGGCTCACTCAAACTCCTGATAGTGATGGAAGGTGCCTCATTAGCCCACTTAACCTAGAACATGGAGGACAAAGATGCTAGTGCATCAACTAGATTGTTTTCTTCTCTGGGAATGTGTTCAAACGTGGTCTCTTCGAAGTAAGGAATCAGCTTCATAACATGCTCACGATATGGAATTAGGTTCTGATGGCGAGTCTCCCAATCTCCATTGATCTGGCTGATAACAAGATTGGAATCCCCGTAAACTTTCAAGAATTTGATGCGCAGGTCGATCGCTGCTTCAATGCCATAAATGCAAGCCTCATATTCGGCCATGTTATTAGTGTAATCGAAACAAATACAAGCCGTGAAAGGAATATGGTATCCCTTAGGGGAAGTGATAATATCCCCGACGCCGTTGCCCATGGCATTAGAGGCACCACAAAAAACAAGCGTCTTACATGATCCCGGCCCGGGTCCTTCGTCTGGGTCTGGTATGTTACAATCCCGAATATACACAATTTCCTCATCTGGAAAATCAAACTTCATTGGTTTGTAATCATTCATGGGCTGATGAGAAAGATGGTCAGCCAGTACACTACCCTTAATTACTTTTTGAGTAGTGTATTGGATATCATATTCAGTGAGTATCATCTGCCAACGGGCTACCCTGCCTGTAAGAGCTGGCTTCTCAAAAATGTACTTGATAGGATCCATTTTGGATATCAAGTAGGTGGTGTGAGTTAACATGTATTGCCTCAAATATTTAGCGGCCAAGGAAAGTGCACAACAAGTCTTTTCCAGCAATGAGTACCTTGACTCGCATTCCGTAAACTTCTTACTCAAGTAGTAAATGGCCTGCTCTTTCTTCCCTGTTTCGTCGTGTTGACCGAGGACACAACCCACTGAGGTCTCAAACACGGTTAGGTACATGATTAGTGGCCTTCCTTCCACTGGAGGCATGAGTATCAAGGGTTCTTGCAAATACTCCTTTATTTTGTCAAAGGCCTTCTGACAATCCTCATTCCATTCCACTGTCTGACTTTTCTTCAACAACTTGAACATAGGTTCACAGGTGGCTGTGAGATGAGAAATAAATATGGAAATATAGTTTAACCTCCCCAAGAAACCACGTACTTCCTTCTCTGTCCTAGGTTCAGGCATTTCCTGTATCGCTTTGACTTTGGCCGGGTCCACCTCGATATCTTTCTCACTTACAATAAAGCCCAAAAGCTTGCCGGATCTCACCCCGAAGGTGCAGTTATTCGGATTCAACCTTAGCAGGAACTGCCTCAGTCTCTCGAACAATTTCTCTAGGTGAACAAGATGTTCCTCTTCCGTGTCGGACTTAGCAATCATATCATATACATATACCTCAATCTCTTTGTGAATCAAATCATGAAAGAGAGTGACCATGGCGCGTTGATATGTTTCCCCGACATTTTTCAAACCAAACTGCATCACTTTATAACAGAAGGTTCCCCAAGGCGTGATGAATGTTGTCTTCTCCATATCCTCCGGAGCCATCTTAATTTGATTATAACCCGAAAAACCACCCATGAACGAGAACACTTTGGAATGAGCAGTATTATCAACCAACACATCAATATGCGGAAGAGGGAAATCATCTTTAGGGCTGACCCTTTTCAAATCCCTATAATCCACGCACATCCTGACTTTACCATCTTTCTTGGGCACAGGCACAATATTTGCGATCCATGGTGAATAATTGACAACCTTTAAGAAATTTGTTTCCAACTGCTTCTGGACCTCCTCCCTGATCTTCTTGGACATCTCAGGATTAGTCCTTCGGAGCTTCTGCTTGACATGAGAACAACCTTCTTTAGGCGGTAGTCGATGCACCACTATGTCTGTATCCAACCCAGGTATATCCTCATAAGACCAGGCAAAGATATCAGAATACTTACGGAGTAGCTCAATCAATCTGGATTTTACACTGTCTTCGAGATCGACCCCTATCTTGACTTCTCTTCTTACCTCTTCTGTACCAATATTCACCACCTAAATCGAATCCTGATTTGGCTGGATAACCTTCTCCTCTTGTTTCAACAGTCTTGCTAATTCCTCAAGAAGATCACAATCCTCATATGCTTCTTCTTCAGCTTGATAAATAGGAGTATCAAAGTCATAATGAGCCATAGCAAAGTCGTTATCAATAGAATCGGGGGTGGAAGTGCATCTGCATGAATGACATTTTTGCGTTTTTTAGTGACTGTGTGTGGAAAGAGAAACATTGCCATTTAAAAAGAAAAAAAAGAAAAAAGAAACAAGATTTTTAATGCAAAAACGTTCTTTATTTCATGATAATCTTGCAAAATAAACATGGTGGCCCTACACAAATGATTCACTACGCCTTGGGCAAAGCGTAGGAATTATGATATGATAATAAAAGAAACAATAAAATTACTCCTCAGTGCTTGAAACTTGGATAACATCCACATAAGTCCAATTGTTGAGTGTCTGGCCTGGAATGCTCGGACGAATCCAATCTTCAACATTGTAGCCATCAGCCCTATCATCTCCAACTGCATTGGCGTGTCTTTCTTGGGTAGCACAAGGGCGGGAAAACTTCACAGGAGTAGATAAACTGGATGCTCTGGGGGCTACACTTTGCTGACCTGGGCTAAAACCAAGACCAAATCTATCAAGCTTCAGAGTAACGTCCAGCACCTGACCCTAACCCTCAGGGTTACCACCTTCCACTACAGCTTTCGCATCTTTGAGGGAAGACATAACAGTTTCCGATTTCTTTTTCTGCTCTGGAGGAGGAATATTTACAACATGAACTGTCTCAAATGCCTGAAACGGAGTTTCATGAATTTCGCCTTAAACTTCAACGTAGCGGAATGATGTCAAATGACTCACGATGTACTCTTCTTCGCCACATACGGTTATCACCTTTCCCTCTGCAGGATACTTGAGCTTCTGATGAAGAGTAGAAGTGACTGCTCTTGCTTTATGAATCCACGGCCTCCCCAACAAGCAACAGTATACTGGCTGTATATCCATCACGAAAAACATGGCCATGAAGGTACGAGGACCAACCTTAATAGGTAGCTCCACTTCCCCAACCACTTATCTTCGAGACCCATCAAACGCCTTCACCATCAAGTCGCTTGGGCGCAACTCCAGCCCAGAATAATCAAACTTCATCAATGCTGACTTGGGCAATACATTTAAAGACGATCCTATGTCTACCAAAACCCGAGATAAAGTAGTGCCTTTGCACTCCATTTAAATATGCAACACTTTGTTATGGTCTGGTCCCTCTAGAGGAAGATCAAAATCGGTGAAGACCAAACCATTTCCGGCGGATATATTGGCACAAACATTCTCGAACTGATTGACTGTTATCTCATGTGGCACGAACGCATTCTTCAACAACTTCATCAAATCATTTCCGTGAGGTTCTGTATAAATCAACAGGGATAAGATAAACATCTTGGAAGGAGTATGGATCAAATGATCAATTATGCTATAATCACTTTTTCTGATAATTCGCATCAACTCTTCAACCTCACCGGGAACTGAAGAGGCTTCTGGTATCGGAATTGGTTGAGTCACATTGGCTGGAATAACCCTTGGATTGCCAATCATTACCTGTTGTTTCCATTTTTCTCTTGCAGAAGCATATGCCGCACCTTGCACATTGGAAGGACCAAATACTCTCCCGCTTCTAGTCATTCGACCCACACCAGAAAAGTTATGGACTTCCTCTTCATCACCTTCAACATGTTCTTTCTTAGACAAACGAGCATTAACCTCTTGATTTACCCCATGGTAATAAACATCGACACCGTAATTCCACGTGACAACCTTCTCACTAGTATACAACATAGGACCAGGTAGCATAATCATCAGAGGGGGTGCCTTCGAAGGGGAAGGAATGCGCGTAGGGGTGTAAGGAATAGATATCACAACAACATCTTCTTCAATAACCTTGCGATAGCTCGGTCTTCTATCAAATTGCAGGGATCCTTCACTTATCATCAGCTGGATACCAGCCTTTAGATTATCACAGCCCTTCGGTTGCTCTTTACACTTGGCACATTCTGAAGTACAACCTGGGAAAATAGAATTGTCAAGTAAATACCTCTTAACAAAACTCAACGGAGTAGTTACTTGTTCCACATCCATGATTAAATTCAACATTTCACCATTATCATCAATCATGTTAAAAACACCCCCTCCATGCCTTGGCATTGGGTTTTGAGTAACATTCAGACCGGTCACTGGAGTAAACTCAATCGCCTTTGCATCCAACAAGTCTTGTACTTTAAATTTCAATGCAAAACAATTGTCAGTAGAATGACCAACTCCGCCCGAATGGAATTCTCATCTTGCATTAGCATCATAGTTGACATGGAGTCTTGCAGGTGGCGGTGGCATATTTCTCAAACTGATCAACTTTAAATCAAGCAAATGGTGGAGCGCTTCAGTAAGAGTCACCAGCAAGGGGTCGAATTTTCTGGGTTGTCTCTGCTGCTGGTTATTATACTGACGGGGAGCATCTTGCTGCCTTCCTTGTTGAAGAACTGCATTTGGTCTCTGCTGCAGAGGAGCATTAACAGGAATAAAAACAACATTGATTTGTTGATGCTGACGATCCTCTCTTCGTCCTCTATGAGAGTAAACTGCACTTGCATCGCCTTCCCTTTTCTTAGGGTAATTGTTGAATGGTTTCTTACTGCCCCCTGATGAGCTTCTAGAACCTCCAACCTGAATCTTTCCCAATTTCAAACCCACTTCAATTCTTTCACCAGCCATGACTAAGTCTGCAAATCCTGCCGAAGTGCTTCCTATCATGTGCTCATAGAATGGCCCTTGCAGGGTACTCATAAACATATCAATGAGTTCTCTATCCATGAGTGGAGGTTGAACCCTCGCAGCCAACTCACGCCACTTCTAAGCATATTCCTTGAAAGATTATTTTGGTCCTTGCGACATATTTTGTAACTGAGTGCGATTAGGTGACATGTCTACATTGTACTGATAATGTTTGACAAAAGCCCGAGCAAAATCATTACAGCAGCGAACATGAGTTTTTTTCATCTTCATGTATAATTCCAAGGATGCCCCAGACAGGCTATCCTGGAAAAAGTGAATCAAAAGCCCTTGATCCTTAGTATGTACTGACATCTTCCAGAAATAAGCAGTTGCATGAGTAATAGGACACGACATCCTGTTGTACTTTTCAAAAGTAGGAGGCTTGAATTTCGGAGGAACCTTCACCCTAGACACCAACCCGAGATCATTAGCATCCATACCAAGGACTCCTTGTCCTTCCACAACCTTCAGACACTCTTCCAATAAACGGTACTTCATATCCTCAAACTGAACCCCCGGCTCTGAACGCCGCACAGAAAAATGATCTTCATCCTGGTCCAAATCGTAATCCTGATCCTGATAATTCCTTACACCACCCAAATTAACTCTTATGTTCCCTACAAGACGGGGTCCAGGAGATGGAGGAAACTGCCCTACGTTGCGCACAAAAGGATTTCCCGGCATCCCGTGAAAATATCCAGCAGGTTGATCTTGCACATCCATCATTCCTACAGAAATGTCCTGATAGAGCCCTTGATTTCCAACATCCCCTGGATGGCGGCGCTGGTTCTTGACAATGGCAGCTAGCTCCTCCTGTCGGAGATTCACATTGGTGATGACCTCCATGAACTAAGTCATCTGAGTAGCCATCTGAGCCCTCATTTCAGCGAGTTCAGCTTGAACCTGTTCCATCTGTCTTGGCAAGTTTGTTCTGGTGGAATACCGATGAGTAGTCGTCTTGAATTCTGAATAAGAAAAGCAGCAGAATAAGAAAGCCGTCTTGAGATAACCCGTAATGTTATGAAATTCATGATGAGCATGATATGTTTGTCATTTCCAAGTATCCAAGAGTCCTTTTATTCATCAGTCACGGCGTGCAACCATACAATCAAAAATAGAAAGGATAATAAGATGAACACTTCAATTATTTACAAACAAAGAAACGATGTCTAAGTGTCTTCGGACAATTAAGAGTAAAATGACAAACAACTAAATACATGTCTTAACAATAAAGCAAAAAGAACTGAATAATATCAACAATCAATTGGCCCCTTCCAACAATTCTGGGGGTGACCAAATACACCAAAAGTAAATAACGAAACTAAATCTATGGAACTAAGCACACTTCAAGGTGTTGACAGTACTCTTCAAGTTTGGCTTTCTCCTTCAAGAGTTGAGATGCAACTATTTTACTTTCTTGGAACTGATCTTCTGCGACACGCTTCTGGGTCATTTCCTTCTCAAGCTGAGCGTCTTTGTCCTTGAGCTGTTTTTCTAAGTTCCGAATCTTCTTCTTGTAGCTATTTTCTGAGGCCTGAAGCGTCCGACACTCTCGCTGAATCTTACACAATTCTTCTTCCATTTCAGCATGAGACCTCTTCCTAGAACCGGTTGCATCAGAAGTTTCCCTTTGAGCTTCCTTGAGTTTACGCGCTAAGTGGGCCCTTTCTTGATCTGCCCAATAAAGTTTCATCCCCGCCTCACGGTCTTTTGCACGAAGCTGAATATTCTCAACATGAACCTGGGCGAACACCTCGGTAGGCACCGTGTTACTTAGAACAGTAGGAGGCTTCTCGTATAGAGGAGCAGACCTTGCAAATGGTAATCGTAAGATCTTAACCCTGGATTTAACCCACTCCATGTAAGGAACCCTAGCAATAGGAACCTTCTTACCCAAAGTAGTTCTATCCTTCCTGTGAATTCCCTTCCAAGCACTTGTCACTTTTTTCAACATCTCAGGATCACTTCCCCTAGCGAAATATACTGATTCAGACACCTCCTTAACCTTTGGCGGTCCATCCATTGCATATCCCAATTGACGATAAGCAAGCAACGGATTATAGTTGATACAACCCTTAGTTCCTATGAGGGGAACATTAGGGAAATCTCTGCAGCTAGTGACAATACTTCACACTTCCCCCATGTCATAATTCCATCGGATATCAAAAGAAGTAAGGTTAACAAGCCTTGATGACCATCAGAGAGAAAGCCTGGTATCCATGAAAGGGCCACTCACTGGTAGATGCAACTTAAGCCATTGATACAACATCGAATGGCATAGACTTACATTACGACCTTTTCCGTGCCTGGAATGAATGGTGTAAAGAGTGTCTGCCAGGAGTGTCGGTATCGGGTTCTTGTTTCTGAAAACACAGATAGCCGTCAAATCCATAAAATTTCTCTTGTGGGGGAAGAGGACAATCCCGTATATCATGAGAGCGAACAAAGAGCTGAAGTCACTCCAATTGCCTTTCTTTTCCAAATCTTCAGCTTTCTTCACTAAGAAACCCAAATAAAATCCTGCAATACCCTCATTGGACTTCCAATTGTCTTTCACCTCTTTCAAACTCAAACGAAGAATCTCAGCGACAACTTCAAACTTTGGCTTTTCCGACACTTGGACAAAAGGAACTTCATCGGTCAATCTGATATTAAGCAGGTGCGCATACTCTTCTAGGGTAGGAACCAGTTGGTAATCTTGGAAAGTAAAGCACCTTAATTCTTTGTCATAGAACTGGAAAAGAGTGATCAAAACCATCGGGTCAGTCAGAGTGTAAAGGACTAGTAACAGTTTGCCATAATTTTTGTTGAAGTTGTTCAGAACATCACCCTTCAAATAAGAACTCAACCTCTTCAAATAGGCCATATCAATGGTAGAAATCTGATAAGAGAAAGTATGTCTGGGGAGCTCTTTAGCATGAACTGAAGCAGACTCAACTGGAGGGAGATCAGCCATTCTGACGAAAAGAAAACTCTTGAATGTCCCTGGAAAATGACATGCGCATGCTAGTTATTTTTTTTACATCATTTTTTTTCCAGAAATAATTATGCTATGATGCAGATGACAGGATCAAAGTTCACACTGGATCATGGCTGGACCATTACAGAACAACACCCATCAAGATCAAAGGAGAATCTTAAAGCTTCAAAACTAACATGGGAACCTGAATCATCTTCACAATACAAAGTCACCAACAGTACCTGTACCTGCAATGAAAAGTTTTCCCGCCCCTCTCACGGGTGTAGTCTAGGTCAAGGTAAGGTTAAAAGCCAAATCAGAGTACGAGAGCTCAAATGTCGGTATTATCATCCGATAGCACCTATCTGAACTACCTCTGAAGTCATGGATCGCATGGTCAGGTCTACAAAGCATCCGCTTCATAGCTGCCATGGCCACTCTATTCCAAGTTCCTATGGAATTCACTCATAGCCTGGGTATGAGGCCTTTTACCTCATGGAACAACCCATCCACCAAGAGAATCCAGAAACCAAATAGTCCAGCCAAATCCAGTATGCAGAAAATAAAGCGCACATAGGATGCAATGCAAACAGATAAATATGCAAAGCGGTAAATAAACACCCAAAGAGAAAACAAACAAGAGCTAGGACCCACTTTGGGATGGACCATCAAAAGGTCAATCTGTCCCCAGTGAAGTCGCCAGCAGAAACCACCGGCTGGAAATCATCGAAACAATGAAGTCACCACCGAACGTCTTTTATCCTGTCGAGAGGGAAAGTTAAACATCGAGAAAACCTGGAAAGGGAGAAATCACGGTCTTTCGACCGAGAGATCGGGTAAGGGAGTCTGTTACGCGAGGGGAAGGTGTTAGCACCCCACACGGCCGTAGTACTCTATGGTATCCACTCTTGTTGTCTAGTCTAAATGGGTGTGGCCAAATCCTATGTCTATGGCTTACAGCTGAAAAGGGATTGCATGCAAAAGAAAAGAAAATAATGTAGGGAAAATAAAAGATGTGCTCGGTTGGGCCCTACCCCAATGCCTACGTATCCCTTTTAAGGAATCAGAGAAGCTGTAGTTCGGCTTAAGTGTTTTGGTTGGTTTGTGTTTTTTAGTTAGAATAAACAAAGATAGCCAAGATGGAAAAACATCAAGAAACTGCGAACAAATGAGGTGATCAAACATTGAATAAATAATAACAACGTAACATGTCAAATATGGCAAGACATCAAATGGTAAGATAACACACCTAACAGTGACATTGTGGGTCAAAGTAGGATAACAAACATGTGCGATGGCGAAACATCAGCTTCAAACAAATGTGAGATGGCGAAACATCGTCTAAGAGATAACAAAGATATCATGGCGAAAATGACAAAACAATCACACATGAGAATGATATTAAGAATCAAAGTAGGATAACAAACATGTGTGATGGCGAAACATCGGCTTCAAACAAATGTGAGATGGCGAAACATCGACTTCAAAATGATAAGGCATCATGGTAGAGATGGAAAAACATCAATAAAATTGATGACAAAACATCACACTTAACAATGATATTGAGAATCAATGTAGGATAACAGACATGTGCGATGGCGAAACATCGGCTTCATGATAACAAGATATCATGGCAAAGATGACGAAACAATCACACCTGACAATGATATTAAGAATCAAAGTAGGATAACAAACATGTGCGATGGTGAAACATCGGCTTCAGAAAAATGTGCGATGGCGAAACATCGGCTTCAAAATAATAAGGCATCATGGTAGAGATGGAAAAACATCGATAAAACAGATGAAAAAACATCACACCTAACAATGATATTGAGAATCAATGTAGGATAACAGACATGTGCGAAGGCGAAACATCGGCTTCAAGATAACAAGATATCATGGCAAAGATGACGAAATATCAATAAAACAGATGACAAAACATCACACCTAACAATGATATTAAGAATCAAAGTAGGATAACAAACATGTGCGATGGCGAAACATCGGCTTCAAACAAAGTAAAATTGGTTTGTATCTTTTATTCTGAAGAGGAGTTTGAATTCATTAGAGGTGTCTTATGATTTTCCAAGAAAGCAAGTTTGTTTTAAGATGCAAGATGAAAAGAGAGAAAAACAACTAAGGGAAACTATCCTAGTACTATCCCTAGTGTTATCATACAATGATTGATCCTAAGGTTGAGGATAAAGGAAAACCCTACCTTAATTATCATGCTAAAGGAAGCTTAACAAAACTATCCTATAGGGAGCATGTAATGAGAGCAAAGTCGTGATCTCAATTTTTAAATTGAGTGACTCATCGATCAACAATTAAAGAAGAAAAGCAATAAACATCCTATAGGGAACATGCAATGCGAGCAAAGTCGTGATCTCAATTTCTAAATTGAGTGACTCATCGATCAACAATTAAAGAAGAAAAGCAATAAACATCCTATAGGGAACATGCAATGAGAGCAAAGTCGTGATCTCAATTTCTAAATTGAGTGACCCATCGATCAACACAAACACAACATATGTATTAGACAAAAAAATAGAGGGCCTCCTGACATATATCAGCAACAGAGGTCCCACCATGCAATCAGAGAACTATGCAAAATGAAAATGGAAGAAAGGAGATAGTACAATACCAAACGGATAACTATCCGTAGCAACCGAGCAAGAATAAAAAGAAACCCAGAGAACTTCAAGCAAGCTGACATTAGTAGACGAATCAAGTCAAAAATTACGCCATAAGGATGTAAGTAATGAGATTATCAGATACGAACAGATCCCCATGGGCAATGTATAGTATTCATAATATCATGTATATATCCTGCATGGAATATCAAACATGCCAAATACAAAAGCAGTGCCGGTCTAATAAGTTGTGTTCCACAAATAAAGTGGAACACAGTAGCCTCAGGCCAAAAGTGGGATGCTATACATTGTCACAAAGTCTCCAAGTTAGGCCAAGGTCTCTAATCCTAAGTCCAAGAAAAATTCTCATGCTCCATAATGCCAAGGATAGTAACCAAATAGTCCAAGTATCATTAAAGTTTTTTATGGTTCATGTTGATTATTAGGTGTCTTTAAAAGGAAAAGAAAAGCTCAAGTGAGCAAAATAAAAATGACATAAAAGTAAATGCTCAAGTGAGCAAAGATGAAAATAGCATGAAATGTAAAATGCTAAAAGTAAATGGTACATAAAGCATAAAAAATAAAAGCATAAAGTAAAGTCAATTGTTAGAAATTAGTGGTTAGTTGGATGACCATCTTGAAACTTGCATTTGGAATTATTTTCCCCAGCTAAAACATCACATTTCCATACATCATGATACATGTATATACACATCATACAACACAATCTCATTTATTTTGAGAACGTCATTGCTTGATATATATCATGCATTGCATACGACTGACATTTACCTTTCAGGAAAGATACAGTTAAAGTTCTCAGTTGCGTCGAAGACCTGACCGGTTCTTAAATCTCAATTGAATTATCCTCGGTTGAATTTCATATAAGGTTCTCAATCTCGACAATTTCCCTACGTCATATTGTGGACGAGTGCTATAACCTCAACAGTATACTATGTTGAATACTAGTCAGTTCCTAGATCTTGATGTTTTCCTCCGTCAAAGGGTGGACGAGTTCTTCAATCTCAATGGTATACTACGTTGAAGACCAGACAGTTCCAAGATCTTGATGAAGATGTTTCCCTACGTCATAGTATGGACGAGTGCTATAACCTCAACCGTATACTACGTTGAATACTAGTAAATTCCTAGATCTTGATGTTTTCCTCCGTCAAAGTGTGGACGAGTTCTACAATCTCAATGGTATACTACGTTGAAGACCAGACAGTTCCTAGATCTTGATGAAGATGTTTCCCTACGTCATAGTGTGGACGAGTGCTATAACCTCAATGGTATACTACGTTGAATACTAGTCAGTTCCTAGATCTTGATGTTTTCCTCCGTCAAAGTGTGGACGAGTTCTACAATATCAACGGTATACTATGTTAAAGACCAGACAGTCCCTAGATCTTGATGAAGATGTTTCCCTACGTCATAGTGTGGACGAGTGCTATAACCTCAATAGTATACTACGTTGAATACTAGTCAGTTCCTAGATCTTGATGTTTTCCTCCGTCAAAGTGTGGACAAGTTCTACAATCTCAATGCTATACTACGTTGAAGACCAGACAGTTCCTAGATCTTGATGAAGATGTTTCCCTACGTCAAAGTATGGACGAGTGCTATAATCTCAACGGTATACTACGTTGAATACTAGTTAGTTCCTAGATCTGGATTTTTTCAACCAGTCAAAGAAGACAAAACCACCTACCAAAAATCTCCAAATGGCATCTGTAAGCCCATACCCGACATCACAATGCTGATACCACTTCATATGAGTGCAAATTTCTGGGCACTCTAGTGTTCAATCATCTTCCACCATCGGATCACGAAAGGCCCGAAAGCCAATATACATCCTCAGGTTTAAGAAGATTGAACAGGGGCAACTGTTGTACCCCAAAATTTTCCCTCCTATATTTCTCAATACCTTTCAAGAATAATCTCCAAGTGGCTCAAGATTGCTCAAGAGGTGGACAGTTAAATCATCTCCTAAGGCAGTCAACCTCAAATTAGGGTTTTGTGTTACATCAGGGTCCTTACATCCAAATGGCCTCAAATTTTCCCAAATGTCCTAATATGTTCTCAAGTTCATCCATGTCAAATTTCAAGCCTTGCAGAGGAAGTTTGGTCAGTCAATTGCTCAAGAGGTCCAAAAATCGACTGTGCTAGGGCAAAAGTCAACTATGACCTACAAACAGTCAAACCTCAATATTTTTTGTCAACATTATCATTTTAAAGGATAATTCATCATTTGATCAAGGTTTGATCATTATTCATCAAGGATTACTCAAGATTCATCATGATTCAAAAGTTGCTAAATTAGGGTTTTGTAGGAAAAGTCAACTCAACTTTGACCAAGCATAACTTTCTCATACTTTATGAGAAATGAACCATCCAAAGCTCATTCTGAATAGGATGAAATTTAATAAAATCCATCTTCACACCCCAAGATCAAGAAATGCACTCACAAAAAGTTACAAATTTGGACATTATAGGTCATTTTTGAAAGTCAACAAAAACACCTTTTTTTCCAAATCTTATAACTTAAGAATGGAATATCAAAATGATATGAGACCAAAAGGGTTGGTTAAAGGACATCTCAAGGTTTCTAAAAAGTCCAGGAACACCTCCAAAAGTTTAAAATTTAAGAAGTTATGCATTGTTGAAGTTGGGCATTTTCCCAAATTTACCAAAAGACAACTATCCCCAAAACTCCAATTTTTGACAAAAGGGCCCACTTTTTTCCACTTGATCTGATCTTTTCACACTCCATACGTGTCATATCTCCAGGCTTGTGCAAATTTATTAATTTTTCTATTTTATTTGATTTTTATTGATTTAATTCATTTTTAATCAATTTAAATCCAAATAAAATCTAAATATTAATAACTTGTGATCTTTTTGATTGATATAGGTTTCAATTATCATCATGGACCAAATCAAATCCGAATCATGCCATGTTATGCACAAAATATTGGTTTTTGACATTTTTGGAAGCTTTGTTAGTGGTGAATCATATCTAATCTTAAAACATCAATGCTAATGGATTCAAGGCCCAAGACTTGACCTAATTGATTCCCTTATATACACACAATGCAAAGACATCAAGCACACGACCTGAAAGCTGCCAAAATCACAAATACAAAACTTGAAAAAAGCTTGAAAAGCTTGAATCTGAAATCGATCCTAGAGGGGTTTCCAAGGCAAAAACTCCACGCTATCATCTTGCTTGACGTCCACTGAAGCTAAAGCAACCATTCACGAGCCCTGAAACGTCCCCAAGCACACTGTAAGCTTCTCTGAAATTGGCCCTGTACACGAAATCTTGTTCCCATATTCCTGTATCTTTTGAGCAAATTTTTTGTACAATCATGCTTATCATTCAATTTCCAGTCTTTCTGCATCATTTGATTTTGTTTTCGTGAGCTATAGCGCCATACCCGAATCTAGGGTTTTGGAGTTTCGTTTTTGGGCGTTTGCTTTGCAGGGAAAATCAGGGCTAACCATGGGTATAGACGTGCTCAGGAAGGAGAGACGAAGCGAACCATGGCTTTGGATTGTATTTCTACAGCCTAGAAATGATTTTAGGACTAACCTAGGAATTTAGATGCGGATAAAATCCGCAGGTAAATATCCTGGTTTTTCAATGAAGAAGACGATGATGTGTCATCTTCTTATTGGTTGATTTTGAATTTCGCGCATTTTTATTTTTTATTCTAGGCATATTGAATGTTTTCCAATTTATATTGTCCACTTATTTCATTAACAATAAAACATAATGGCTCAGTTGGTGAAGGCGCTAGTGGATTGTCCATTGGGACCTGGGTTCGAATCCCAGGTCCCCAAAATGCTTATTATTATTTTGTTCCAGGAGATCCAGTGCAAAGCTAAGGACGTGGTATATCATGCTCCTCCAGATCTCAGATGCCAGATGGCCTCCAGGCCAAATCTGAAGGCCAAAATTGAACGCCCATCATGTTCTCCAGTTAACACACGCGTGGGTAATCTGGAAAGTCAAAGCAGGCTAGAAACTATTGGGCCAAAGAATTGCTCTTCTCACCACAATCTGGGCCCAACACCCCCCATGAGTATTTATTTTTATTTTTATTTTGCTTTCTTTATTTATTTTAATATTATCATTTTAATTAATCGCTAACCAATTAATAATTTTTTCCTCAAAAAAAATCAGAAAACAAATAAAAATATTATTTTTATTTATTAAATTTAAATTTGAATTTATTTTTGTAAATAAATATTAATTAATTAACTTAGTTTTAAATAGGTTTAACTTTTAGTATTTTTTCGCAATAATTAAAATCAATTTAGAATATTAGCTTTTTATTAACATTAATCCATTTTATTTTATTTCCTTAAATATTCAAAAACCCAAAAATATTTTTATTAATTAATTAATTAATTTTGACCTAATTTAATTTCCATTTAATTCAAAAATAAACAAAAAAAGGGGCTTTCTTTCAAAAAAGGGGTCAAAACCCTGAAAAATGCATTCGATTTAATTTTTCGCGCGCGATCCGTATTTCCAATATTGTAATTGCTTCCGGTATGTAATAGCTTTTAATTAGGACTTTAATTATTTATCGCTTTATTTTACTTTCCGCAATTTAAATTAAAGGGTTTGTTTTTGGCGATGTAAATACCCGACGCCTTGTAATAGTTTAGATTTAATTTCCGCAAATTTAATTTCCGCAACTATAAACTGTTAGATGTTTGATAATAGGGAATACATGACAAGATCAAATGTATGAACTTAAAATCAACATAGCTCACCCATGACATGTACAAAGATAAAATTAACCGAAATAACACACTCGCACATGTGCACTCTTAGGAAGTTTTAGATGTCGCCCTCTTGTCCAAAGATCATAGTTGCCTCGAAACAGTTGCCTCGGATAAAATGATCTAAGACATTAGGGTTACCGCTAAGGCGTCCTAACATTGCTTTAGTGACCAAACGTCCCTTAATCGAATTGATCCGAAAAATATAACGACGATGCTACCTACTCATCAATAGTGGGCTAGCATTGTGTAAAGGACATTAGCACAGTTTAATTCCCTTTTCGAGTAGGTAGATGGTTCTTAAGTACTTGCTCTCTTTTAAAAACAAAACAAAACTTTTCGCACTTACACCTTTCAAACAAAAACTTCTTTCAAATCCACAAACACAAAGAAAAGCAAATTTTGAAAACACTTTGAGCAAAGTACCTAAGAGCCCGTGGATAACCACGGATAGAAAGGGTGCTAACACCTTCCCTTTCTATAATCTACCTCTCGAACCCGAGAAACATCTCGAAAAAGGAATTTTCTGTGCTTTTTTCCTTTCCTTGTTGGATAAAATAAAAGACGGTGGCGACTCTTGCTTACCGCGACATTTTGCAAAAACAAACGCAAAACGCGAACCAACATTCCAAAACAGTCAGTTCTCTTCCCACCGTATTGTTTACAGTGATTTCTGGTAAACAACCGCTAGTCCTCCAAACTATCGAATAAACTTACTGACTATTATTCAATTTCTCTGGTAACTCGCAGGATCGACTAGATTGATCTTAGGACGTGTTGGTCATTAGGGTAACTCTCATGATCGAACTGGTATTCATGGTTGGTATTTAGAATGTTGTGTAGGTGTTTAACTTGTTTCGATTTCTCTATTAAGGATCTAAAGGTGTAATCAAAATAAATGTGCGCGAAACTAAATTGCATGAATAAAGGTCAATTGTAAAGACATATAAAAACTACATAAAAGACAAGTAAATGACTTCGAAACGTAAAAAAACAGTTAATGTAAAAGATTCGAAATATGAAGAAAGCGTTTAATGCAAGAAAACTGTAAAATGGCTTTAAGTGAAAAAGGTGTTCGAAGGATAAAAACTTGAAGATAAAGGCATGAAATGTATAACAGTTTCTGAAATGTAAAGTATTTGAAATGGAAAGAAAGCATTTAAATGTAAGGCATCAGTGAAAAGATTTCGAATAAAAAGACTTTAGATGCAGAAACTTGTAAATGGTATTGATATAAAGATAAAGGAAAGTACTGGAAATGATAAAGAGTTTTCATTAAATCATAAACATGTGGTGTTATCATACGTACATTGCTCTTGCATTCGTTTCCCTAGCCATGTGGTAATTTGAATGTTTACTGAGTTTTTTTTTGTACAATAGATATGACACACGAAATCCTAATGCTAAGACTTCTATTTATACTACTTCGACCATAACGGTCTTGCTATAAGATTCTGCCACGTTCAGAACATGCAGAGCAATGCCTCTCTCTTGCTTCCACGCGTCTTCGAATTCTGCAACGCATATATTTCAAATTTCGAACATCCCGCTTGCATTTGAATTTCAAATGTTTTGGCACTTCTTCGCTTCGAACGCATTTCTTAGACACAACCTTGTTATCATTTCGAGACTCCTTTGGATATATTCTCATAACTGTCACTCGAAGCTCCAAGCTTTGATATGCCCATTCGAAACACTGCTTCTGTTATTTCGAAACATGACGTTTTGTTTCATTTCAATCGAAACGTCCAATTTACTTTGCTTCTAATAATATCATCAAAATCTTCAGCCAACAAAATGCCCCTTTAAAATATGTATTTCGATTCCTTTGAGAAATACTTATTTTAAACATATACACAAGATTTTGATGCGACCTTCGAATCATCGTAACATTTATTACATATGACTCCAGTCACGTAAATCATAACGCTTTTTAGATTCCTTAACCGCCTTGAACCATTTCACAGTATGGTGCAGTTACAAAACAATGATTATCTTTAATCACGCCTATTACCAATGTTAACTTTACGCCACCTCTTCATCAAACCAACCCATGATTACCACGTATCACAACCTTACTCAGTGGATGCTTAAACTTCCACATTATAAAAACCCATCAACTTAGTCTTTTCTTTTCTTCCCATATTCTGAATCTTTTCTCCTTCTTTACTCACCGAAACCCTAAGCTTTCAACATTCTTCCAACAATGTCTTCTTCTACTTCATCCCAACTAAAAAAGGTTTCCAAAAAGAATGGAAAGACCGCAGGAAACACAATGGAAAGCAAGGTTGTCACCTACCAAGGTCAATCTGTTCTTGTTCCCCAGATGATCTCAAAAGAGAAAGAAATGCTTTATGCATCCCAGGTACTTATTCCTACCACCGCTGCTGGCAAGAGGTTAGCTTTAATGGGCCCTCTTACAGTTTTTGAAAATTTAAAAGACACCAGAAAAATTTTCCCAGTTTGCTATAATTTCAAACCCCTGTTTAATAAAATGGACGCCCCTAAGGCAATAGAGTCTTCTGGTTCACACACCGTGGAAAATCCAATTGTTCCTCCTAAGGACCCTTTTGTATTAGACTATGTAAAGAGTAACTTCAAACCGTTTCGATCTTGCCCCACCTCTGACACTGCTTATCATAACTGGTTCAATAAGGTAGAAGCTAAGAAATCCCAGCAATGGGAAGAATTAGGTATCTACAACTTGATTAAGCTGTCGAAGCCAGGTTTTACTTATAGCCACCCATTGTTATTCGCATCCCTATATTTCTGGGACAGTACTTATAATACTTTCCATCTCCCTGGTGGAACGATTACCCCTACCTTCTTTGACATAGCGGCCATTACTGGGCTATGACCAATAGGAGAAACATATATCCCTGACAACAAAGAGCATTCGAGTATTATCGACTTCGAAGTCAAACTAGCAAGCTTTTCAAAGTTTATCAGCCACTATCACACTGAAAGAGACAGTGTGTCGGATGTAGAACACATTGCTTTCCTTACCTTATGGCTGTCAAGGTATGTCTTTTGCAGCAGATCCCTACAGGTAGCCAGTAGGTTTATTCCTCTAGCTAGAGATTTGCATGAGAATCGAAGGGTGTGCTTAAGCGAACTGTTATTAGTTGATCTCTATGAAAGCATGAGGTCAGCTGTTTCGAGTCTAAAATCTCACACCTCCAAGAATATCCTGCTAGCTGGCCATTTCTGGTTACTTCAGTTATGGCTAAATGCCATGTTCGAACCTTCATTGTCAACTGCCAACACCATTGCTGAACAAGACCCTGAAATAACGGATAGAATAATCGAAGGCACTAGGCTGCGAAGACTAACCCCAAATGATGATAAGGATGACTTCAAAGTCCTATTCTCAAAATATATCATGATATTCTCCAAGAGGCATAAGTTCGAAGAGACCATGGCACCTTTTGCTTCAAGGGCTCATGGACCTTCATGGTTCACCATGGCTCTCTCAGAAGCTGTCAAGAGCAAAGAGATTCAAGATGTATGGAGAGCCTTTCTGCTACCCAGACTAATCTCTTCAAGAATAACTCCTGCCAAGAATCAAATTTTCCTTTTCGCTTATCAGCCCAACTTTGTTTCGAGACAGTTTGGCTTGTGCCAACTAATTCCCGAACCCCTATTTCAAACGGAAAGTGCCATCACCTCTGGGAGAACCTTCAAGGCACGAGAAGCCAAACTACAGCAGGAACAATACCAAGGCTTCGCCCAATTTGAACTAATAACTTTCGAACCTACACACCTTACAGCAAAGGGGTTTCTGGAATGGTGGACAAAGTTTTATCAGACTTATATGTTCGATACTCTTACTATTCAGCAAAAACTAACTGATGCATTCGATGTGCAGGTACCATGCAAGAAAGGTATGTTCACTCATGCCAAAGAGATTAAAGCTTTTCAAAACTATTTTGAAACTACTTATGATCCCACACACTTGGAATCCACTGTGCATCAAGCGGCTGAGACCCTGAAGGAAAAATTCAAAGAAAGAGTTTCTAAGTTAAAACTTCCTTCAGGGTTGTAACCTGAGGATAGGTATAGGTTGGCATTCGAAATGCATCCACCTAAATTTCCTAGATTACCTACCTCAGAACTGGCTCTGGCTTGGTTTCCTCCATACCCTTGGTGGTTCACTTGCAAAGAAATGTTCAAATATCTTCAAAAGAAACCAAAGCCATCTGAGACTGTGACATGGGCTCGACACTGGCTCCACGATTTCCCAGGACATCTTCGCTATGACCTTTCTGCCATGTCGATTAAATCTGATCAAGGCACAGGTGCGAATGCTTGGGAAAATCCCAAACGTTTTTCATTTTCCATATCTTTAAGTTTTGCCTTAATTGTTTCGATTTTCATCCATCAGGATAAAGACTGCTGCTTCAAAGTCAAAGGAAGGGAGCGCCTCTCAAGCCTCTATCGAAACCATTGACAACGTGACTCCATCCGAAACAACAACCATTGCTGCAACAACAACAACAACAACAACAACAACAACAACACCAATAATAACCAGTGTTCCAACTCCACAGGTAATCACTTAGCCTTGATGTTTCGAATACACTAATGCTTCATGATTTGCATCTAACTCTTTGTTTAACTCTTTTCAGACCAACAAACTTCCTCCTACCACTCCAAAGAAGCGAAAATCAAACACCACTGGGGAAGACCCCAAGGCTGGAGGAAACTTACCAGCTGCTTCGAAGAAGAAGCAGAAGAAGGATATTTCAAAAAGTACCGTACCAACTAGTGTCTCTGGACTCGATTCCAGGGATGCTGCTCCCTCACCTAAATCCAAAATTCCATCTTCGACCTCCAACGTAATGTTGGAACGCATAGCTAGCAACCTCTCTTCCGAGAGTCCACAGGTAAATTGAACTTTAAACTTTTGACAAAATAATTATTTATTACCTTGGTGCATGCTTTTAATATTCTTTTGCTTCTTGCAGGATATTTTAAATCCAGCTTTTACCACTTCGACCTCACCATCAAAAGCTGCTGCTCCGATCAACTCCTCTCCTCAAGGAGACTCCAGGAACCTTGTACAGAACAAAGGTTCCTCCAACATGGCGATTCTGGATGGGGCTTCTGAGCAGCAAGATGATCAGAGTACAACTCCTCCTCTAAAAGAGACAAATGAAGCAACGCTTCATGAATCTGCAGAGGCTTTACAAAGAACTTCTCTCCAAAAGTCCCCTCTCGAAACCCTTCAAGAGGACCCAAAGGACACTCACGCTGAAGGAGAGAAAGCTGATTCTGGTCAAAGAAACGAAGAATCTGCAGAAGAAGAGTCTGAGGAGGAGGATGCCAATGATGGTTCGACTGCTGGGACAGAGTCCAATGCAAATAACAGTGAAAAAGAAGACATCGAAGTGGTGGATTTGGATGGCGATGAAGAAGATAATGAGCACGAAACGAATGAAGGGGATGGTGACACAACCAATAAACCCATGGAAGTCGAAATGGACGTGACTCCCCTGCGTGTGGAACTCCCTCAACCGTCTTTGTCTCGAATGACTGAAGAGGAGCTTACACTCCTGAGACGAAATGACCCTATTGGGTACATGAAGGCGAAGCTGGCTCAAAGGGATATTCCACCTACTAGGGCTGGCACAAGTTCGACTAGCCATCCGCTGCCCACATATGAAAGAATTATACTTCTTAACAGGATCAGGAGAACAATTCTTAATGTGGATATATTCGAACTGCTCAAACAGGATAGCACTGCTTGCTACACTATGAAGGAGTTGCTTACAAAAGTCAACCTTGCTACCTGCTCCTTGCCAGTTAGTACTATCTTGTTCGTTCTTCAATCTTTGCTGGACAACGTGACTGGGTACCTTCTCCAAGATGAATTTGCTGCCAGAAAGGTTCAAGAAAAACACGCTGCAATGGATGCTGCTTATGAACAAGATTCGAAACTCTCTCAAGAAGCTGAGGATCAAGCTATGCATCTAAAGCAAGCAAAAACTGATTATGAGGCTCGAGCTGAGTCCATCCTTCTCTGGGAAAGGCAAATTCAGGAACTTCAACAGAAGGTTAAAGAGGCTAAAGAACAACAAATAGCCTACGAAACCAATATTGCTGGTAACCAATTCGAAGAGCTTCTCAACCAGGGGCTTGCAGAAATGGAAACTGCAGAACAACTCAAGGAGAAGTGGCAACCTTAGAGGGAGCCAGACGTTTTGCTCAACAGAGACTTGAATCTTTTCGAAGTACCTTCAACAGATTGAAGAATAATTCTTATTTCTAAATTTCAGTGTTCATTTGATTACAATTTGGTTTTTTATATGTAATATTCGAACAACGCCATTTTGGCATCCCATATTGCCATTTTGGAATTTTTATAATATTTTGGTTACGTTGTGACTATTCGAATCTCCTGCAGGCGTGGCTTATATTTCTTTAAATATTTCCCATTAACCTTTAGGATACGTTTATCATCCGTCAATTCTTCGATTTCATATGCATTGTTTGAGAATACCTTTAGTATTTGAAAAGGCCCTTCCCAATGAGGTGACCATTTACCTAATGTTTTATTTTTCTTGTCCATGGGCAATATGACTTTCCAGACTAAGTCATTAATAATGAATGCTTTTCTCTTCACCCTTTTGTTATATTTCCTGGCCACTCTTTCTTTTTGTCTCATCAAGATTTCCAATGCATGTAATATAACTTCGTCCAACTCAACTAATTCATTCATCATCATCTCCCAATATAATGCAGTTGGGATTTCGTTTTGTCTTTGAATTCGAACTGATTGTAGATGAATTTCTACTGGCAGCACTGCATCATGACCAAATGTGAGTTGGAAAGGCGTAGTGTTAGTAGCTTCCTTAGGAGATGTTCTACAGGCCCATAGTATTTGGTCCAATGTTTTGTGCCAGTTTCTTGGCTTTTTACCAATATGTTTCTTGATTAACCCTATTATCACTTTATTGGCTGCTTCGACTTGACCATTTGCTTGAGCATAATATGGCGTTGATGTTAGTAATCTAAACCCCATTTCTTGGGCAAATTCTTGCATCTTTCTACCAGTAAACACAGAGCCTTGGTTTGTGGTTATGCTCTCTGGCAATCCGAACCTATAGATAATATGCTTCTGTATAAACTCAATAATAGCCTCTTGATCAGCAACTATTAATGGTATAGCTTCGATCCACTTGGTAAAATAATCTATTCCTACCAAGATATATTTCTGTCCTTTAGACGAAGCAGGATTTATTTCTCCTATTAAATCCAATGCCCATCCTCTAAATGGCCATGTTTTGATGATTGAATGCAACTCACTTGCAGGGGCATGTTGAATCCCTGCATGTTTCTGACATTCCTCACATCCTTTAGCAAAGTCTATACAATCTTTGAGCATGCTAGGCCAATACATGCCATATCGAAATAACAGCCATTTCATTTTATGACCTGCTTGATGTGCCCCACATGCCCCATTGTGGACTTCTGACAATGCTAAGTATGCCTCACTTTCTCCTAGGCATTTCAATAATACGCCCTCTTGGGTCTTTTTGAACAATTTGTTCCCCATGAGGAGATATGATAATGCTCTGTATTTTGTCTTCCTATCAACATTCAGAGTTGGGTTTGTTAAATAACTCACCAATGGACTTCGCCAATCTGCATCTGATAAAGTATTTATGGCTAATATTTCAAATCCCTGTTTCTCAGCATATCCCAATTTCATACTTTCTAGATCTGATGGTGTGAATCTAGTAGCCATAACTCTACCCCTTAATTCAACTAAATCCTCAAAGTTCCTGGTAGAAACTTTATAACCCGAAGCCAACTGTGCTAAGTCATTTGCTTCTTGGTTCTCTATTCTTGGTATGTGTTGAATATCCATGTATTCAAATTTCCTAAGTAGCCTGTTGACTATGACGAAGTATATCACCAAGTTTTCCTTTATGCATTTATACTCCTTTGTTATTTGCTTGACCACTAATTCTGAGTCTCCTTTAATTTCGACTCTAGTTGCCCCCAATTCCAACAAAGCTTCAAGTCCAACAATGAGCGCTTCATACTCAGCTTCGTTGTTCGAGCAACGAGGACCATCTAATTTATACTTGAATTTTGTTGGAATTCCTTCAGGAGAAATTAGAAGGACTCCAACACCACTTCCATTCCTGTGGGTTGAACCATCAAAGTATAATTTCCATGGTTGCATTTCGACGTAACTCATGACAGTCTGCTCAACCAATGAATTGTCCACAATGAAATCAGAAATCACTTGGCCTTTCACAGCTTTTAAAGGCATGAAAGTCAAAGAATATTCTGTTAAGGCTAAAGCCCATTTACCAACTCTGCTATGCATTATTGGTTTTGAAAGCATGTGTTTAATGACATCGAAATGAGATGAAACATAAACATCAACAGGCTTTATATAATACTTGAGTTTCATACAAGAGAAATACAAACAGAGACATAGCTTTTCTAAATTGCTATATCTGGTCTCTACATCATTCAATACTCTACTTAAATAATATATGGGTCTTTCGATACCATTTCTATCTTCTTGTGCTAACATACTACCTATACTAACTTCAGAGGAAGATATGTACAATCTCATGGGCTTCCCCCATGAAGGTGGAGACAAGATAGGAGGCTGAGAGAGGTATCTTTTTATCCCGTCAAATGCCTCCTGATGGGCTTCGTTCCATTCGAAGGCTTGGCCTTGCTTTAGACGAAGCAACGGAGAGAAAGCTTGGGTTCTTCCACTCAGATTCGAAATGAACCTTCTGAGGAAGTTAATCTTCCCTAGCAGAGATTGTAGCTCCCTTTTTGACGTAGGTGCTTTCGTCTCCATTATGGCTTTGGTTTTGTTCTGGTTGATCTCAATCCCTTTCTTGTGAACCACAAAACCAAGGAAATCTCCAGCCTGCACAAAAAATGCACCTTTAAGGGGATTCATCTTTAAGCCATGTTTTCTCATTCGTTCGAATGATTGGCTCAGATGATGCAAATGTGTTTCTGCAGATATAGATTTGATGACTATATCATCAATATACACCTGCATAAAGGTTTCAATGAAAACATGAAAAATCGAATTCATTGCCCTTTGATAAGTTGCCCCAGCATTCTTTAAACCAAAAGGCATCACCACCCATTCGTAGGTGCCTAAGGCTCCTGGGCAACTGAATGCTGTCTTGGCAATATCTTCCTCAGCAATAAAAATCTGATTATACCCAGAGTATCCATCTAACATACTCAAGTATTCGAACCCTACAGCAGAGTCTACTAGCATTTCTGCCACAGGCATGGAGTACTCATCCTTAGGGGTTGTAGTGTTTAAATCCCTAAAATCTATGCAAATTCTTAAAGAACCATTTTTCTTAATAACAGGTACTATATTTGCTAACCATTCGACGTACCTTGTGGTTCTGATGAATTTGCAACGCAGCAACCTTTCGATCTCAGCTTTAATCTTTGTGAGAACCGCTGGTGCGAATCTTCTGGGAGTTTGTTTGATGGGCTTCTTGCCATCTTTGATTGGCAGTCTGTGTTCGACTAACTCCCTCTTTAAACCAGGCATTTCGTCATAATCCCATGCGAAGCAATCTTTATTTTTCTTGAGGACCTCGATCACTTCCTGCTTGAGGCCTGGGCTAAGTTTTGCACTTATGTAGGTTATTCTTTTCATGTTTTCATCCCCTAAGTTGACTTCTTCGAGTGGATCCTACGCCAACATTTTGGCACCTGTGTCTATGGGATCCCTTTCGAAGCCTAAGGGCTCTTTATCATAGATGACATCCAGCCTTTGATCTATCTCAAGTTCTTTAAAGGGTGAGCATTTCGAGCCATCCCCACTTATTTCGTTCATCTTGACAGCTAATTTATTTATTTCAGCCTCTAAGGCCGCCTTTGATTCGTTCTCAGCCATATAGGCCGAAATCCTTTCAAAAAAGGTGGACTCAGTCATGGATAAGGTTGTCGAAGTCCCAGCCTGCTGGCCGTCTTTGTATAGTACTTTCGACTCCCTCTTCTTCACTGATTATTCTTTTATCCCAGTATAGGCCATCATGGTGAAGGGTCATGTAGTAGTGGGCGTTTCTGGTTTCGTTGATTTCATCATTTGGGACACATGGAGCAATCTTTGCCAGATGTTTGTCATAATCCCTCTTGTCAACTAAATTGATTGTTGACATGAAGTAACTCTGGTCTGCTTCAATGTTTTCCACGATCCCATCTTCTCTCCATAGAACTAATCGCTGATGCATTGACGAAGGAACTGCCCCTACGCCATGGATCCACTCCCTTCCCAGCAATAAGTTGTAGTTGGCCTTGGCTTCGATCACCATGAACATGGTGGGCCTACAGCTTGAGCCTATTGTCAAGTCCAACTGAACCACTCCCAGTGTTTTGCCCACTTTCCCTTCATAATTGGATAGAACCATATTGTGGGGCTTGATGTCTCCTTCGCGTATTTCTAATCTTTTCAGCATGAAGTGGGGTATCAAATTGACTGCAGCACCCCCATCCACTAGAACCTTATTCACGGCATGGGCACCAACTTTTGCCCGAATAAATAGTGGCTTAAGATGGTTCTTCATAGCTGGTTCTGGATGTTCGAAGAACGCATTTTGCTCCTCGACAGCCCCATTGTCCATCACATAGTAGCACACAGGCCTATGCTTCATCAAATGTATGGTATCTTCTTCTTCATATTCATCAATTTCAGTTTCCTGTCCAAATTCACAGGGAAGCACAGATACCACGTTGCAGTTTAGGTTGAACGAAGACTCCCCCTGCGATTCGAAGTTATCCGTTATCATATCTTCGTCTTCTTCTGGGCCTGGGGTGTATTCCTTTGGTTTATCTAGTTGTACTTCAGAGAAAAGCCTCCTATTAATTGGGGGTCTGTCTTCAGTTTGATTTTTTGGTGAGGGTTTGTTGGTGCTAGATTCACCTTAGTTCTTTGTTGAAGTTGCCCCTTTATTTGCCACAGCTTCCCTCTCAGCCTTTCGAATCCTCTGTTGCCTTCGCCACTGGGATCTCGACATGGGGTTACTTCCTTTGTAGTTCTCTAATCTTACCTCTTCCCTCTTTGCTATGTTGAATTGCCTTCTGTATGTCATAGCATGGCGTGCGTTTCGTTCGGTGTTTCTCCATCTGTCTTTGCCTTTGTCATTTCTGACTTGAAGCCATCTGTCGGTTGGCACTTCAGCAGGGAGTTTGAACGTCACTCTTCAAGCACCCTTGGGATGAGGACTATTAGGTCTTCGTTGTTTGTATTTGCTATTGAAACGTGGGCCCATCTGAACAGTTTCTTGATGGTTCCAGCAAGGGGCGAAGGGAATCGTTTCGAAGGCTCTGGCCATGCTTTGATCATACACAGCAGAACACCTCGGGCATATCAAGCACTTGGTTGCCCCTTTGTAGCAGCGAAACACAAATTCCAGCAAACTTTCTCCAGCCTTAGGATAACACCTGAATAGCTGGTTATCCTGGCGCCAATTGTTGCCAGTTCGAGCCCTCTGTACCCTTTCGAAGTTCGCAGTGATTCTCTGATTGCAGATGATGCTGCACCTAGGGCATAGTATCATTCCTGTATCTCCCTTGTGGCACGTCATGAGGTAATCCTTGAGACTAGAATCTCCAGCATGATTATCCTCCATTTTATACTTCTCTTTTTCTAAGTATCTTTCTACCTCCTCCATCTCAGAGCGAGGTCTCTCCATATCCACCATGTTTACCTCAACATCCTCCCCCTTAGCTTCATCATCTCCCCATCCTGTGGGTTTTATATCTTCAATGTGGACTTTTGAACTCTCTGGGGCAGAATATTTGACCAAATAGTCAAATTTTCCACTGGGTTCCCCTAAAGTGTCCCATATTTCTTTCTGAGGGGAAGTTGGCTTCGTGATTTGGACTTTCTCCAATTCTAGCCTCAGGCCTTCAGTGACCTGTGTCAACTCTTGGTTTTTATTTTCCTGGCCTTCAATAGCCTGGATCTCTTTTGCAACAGCCAAAGGTGCTGCTTCAATCGAAGTCTCTGGTTGCTTATGGACGTCTTCAGTGACCTCCTTATCGACTTCGACTATCACCCAGCTTTCGTTTTCAGTACCTTTCTCTCCTATTGGGGCATCACTTTGGTCAGCTCCCACCATGTTAATCTCTCCAATGCATGCAGGCTCGGAGTAGTTGGTGTCTGCGACGTCCATGGGATCTTCGTCCACTTTCATTTTTGCTTTATCAGCAAACTTCAGTCTGCCATCTTTAATTGCATTCTGAATTAGGTCCCTGAAAAGAAAACAGTGTGAGGTTTTGTGGCCTAGGAAACTATGATATTTGCAAAATCCTCTTTTCTTTCTTTGATCTAAAGGAGGTATTTTGACATTTGATGGCACAATGAGTTAGCCATCTTTGACAAGTAAATCAAAAATCTTGTCACATTTAGTGACATCGAAGGTATAAACCTTCTTTGGGAATTTGTCACTTTTCTCATTTTCAACAATCTCTTTCCCTTTTGTGGGAACTAATAATTTGCAGGAGTAAGGTGGTGCCTGTTTTAATTCAGCGAGGTCGATTTCGACCTCTTCGAATTCGAATTCAGGATAATCTTCTGCTTCCTCAGTTCCAACATAAGAGATTCTTTCCTTCTTGTTATTTTTAAAGACTCTGGCCTTTTCGGCCTTTAGCCTTTCGACCTGTCGAACCCTGTCGGCTAACTGAGCCATGTCCCTCAAATATTGCGTGTCTAGTTTCTTCCGAATAGAGTAATCCAAGCCACCAGCGGCCATTTCGACTAACTCATGTTCAGGCACCACTGTGTAACATTTGGATTTCAAAAGCCAGAATCTATTCAGATAATCATCTATGGGTTCAGTGAACTTTCTCTTGACACTGGCTAATTCCTTCAAGCTTATTTTTGACTGTCCCATGTAAAACTGCTCATGGAATAATCTCTCCAAAAGAGCCCAAGTATCAATGGACCCAGGAGGCAAAGTGGTGAACCATGTGAAGGCGTTTTTAGTCAGGGAACTTGGGAAATATTTGATCCTGAGGTCTTCACTATTGGCTATATCTCCCGCTTCGGTTAGATATCTGGCTATATGTTCGACTGTTGACTCATTGGTATCCCCAACGAACTTTGTAAACTTAGGGACTTTATATCCCCTTGGTAAATCAGTAAGCATTATGTAATCTAATATAGGAGAAGCATAATTTGGCCTTCTAATTCCTGTGTTGAGGCCATTCTGGGCCATGACTCTCTCTATCATGGTGGTTAAATTGTTTTCTGCCAAGATGTTATCGTTTCGCATTCTATGAACGAATGCATCAGCATCTTGATTTCGACCCACCATGACAACCCCCCTAGGTTGTTCTTCTCGAAACTCTGGGACTTCCAGCCTTTCGACCCTTGCCCCTGGTTCCATAATTTCTCTTTGTGGGCCTGGGATCATTGGGGCTTCTAGCCTTTGTGCCCTTGCCCCCAAGTTAACTTCTTCTCTAGGTGGTCTATAGGTTGGGTCGTTAGCAACTTGTTCAATAATAGGTATGTTTGCTCAAAATCCCGCCTGATTCTGCCTACGCCTCTCTGGGGGAGCAAAGAAATCTGCTATTCGACTCATGTTATCTGCGTTTTCTCTGTTTGTCACAGTCATATTTTGTACTATTGGGGCAAATATTTCCTGCATAGTTTGTGCTAATACCCCTATCATATTATGGTTACTGTCATCCATCAATTGCCTAAAAGCCAACTGGTTTTCTGTGGTTAAAATAGGCATTATGCTATAACCCACTGACCCTTGGTTATTTGTCATAAACTGATTCGCCCCAGACCCAGACCCTAATTGTGGTGATGAATTCGATGTGGAATTATGTAAACCTGCCATAAAAGATGTTGGCATTCCATAAGAGGAATTTCTGGTTCTATTAGCATCGAAACCGGGTGGTCTAGTTAGTGGGGTGGTGAAATGGGTTTGTGTCCCTGATGGTGGAACGAATCCCCCAGGACAACCTATGGTTCCAGTATTTCCTAAGATCGAACTATTAGTTGATATGCCACTTACTCCATTAGTGGCTATATTACTGGTGGAGGATGCAACAGACTGTGCATTCGAAGGGATCACATTAGACGTTCCCATCGAAGCGGACACATTAGTGCCTGTTGTATGTGGGGCATTTTGTTCCCCTTGTTGATTGTCAGAATTAGACATCTTGTTCAAACGTTTTCTTCTGGATAAGGTTTGGTTGCTGTTGGTTATTTTACCACTTCTTAGGTTCATAAAACAACAAAATTATCACTCAGAGGGTATTTTTATAATGGTTACGTCTCAACAATCTTTATTTCTGTTCTAAATTCCGTAATGTCCAACGATTGGTCCCACCGAGTGTGCCAATTTGTTTACAGTGATTTCTGGTAAACAACCGCTAGTCCTCCAAACTATCGAATAAACTTACTGACTGTTATTCAATTTCTCTGGTAACTCGCAGGATCGACTAGATTGATCCTAGGACGTGTTGGTCATTAGGGTAACTCTCATGATCGAACTGGTATTCATGGTTGGTATTTAGAATGTTGTGTAGGTGTTTAACTTGTTTCGATTTCTCTATTAAGGATCTAAAGGTGTAATCAAAATAAATGTGCGCGAAACTAAATTGCATGAATAAAGGTCAATTGTAAAGACATATAAAAACTACATAAAAGACAAGTAAATGACTTCGAAACGTAAAAAAACAGTTAATGTAAAAGATTCGAAATATGAAGAAAGCGTTTAATGCAAGAAAACTGTAAAATGGCTTTAAGTGAAAAAGGTGTTCGAAGGATAAAAACTTGAAGATAAAGGCATGAAATGTATAACAGTTTCTGAAATGTAAAGTATTTGAAATGGAAAGAAAGCATTTAAATGTAAGGCATCAGTGAAAAGATTTCGAATAAAAAGACTTTAGATGCAGAAACTTGTAAATGGTATTGATATAAAGATAAAGGAAAGTACTGGAAATGATAAAGAGTTTTCATTAAATCATAAACATGTGGTGTTATCATACGTACATTGCTCTTGCATTCGTTTCCCTAGCCATGTGGTAATTTGAATGTTTACTGAGTTTTTTTTGTACAATAGATATGACACACGAAATACTAATGCTAAGACTTCTATTTATACTACTTCGACCATAACGGTCTTGCTATAAGATTCTGCCGCGTTCAGAACATGCAGAGCAATGCCTCTCTCTTGCTTCCACGCGTCTTCGAATGCTCCAACGCATATATTTCAAATTTCGAACATCCCGCTTGCATTTGAATTTCAAATGTTTTGGAACTTCTTCACTTCGAACGCATTTCTTAGACACAACCTTGTTTTCATTTCGAGACTCCTTTGGATATATTCTCATAACTGTCACTCGAAGCTCCAAGCTTTGATATGCCCATTTGAAACACTGCTTCTGTTATTTCGAAACATGACATTTTGTTTCATTTCAATCGAAACGTCCAATTTACTTTGCTTCTAATAATATCATCAAAATCTTCAGCCAACATGTATCACATGATGCAAACAACTATAATTCTACAATATGTAGTGAAGAGAGATATTTTCCACTTGGGTGTTGAGTGAGGCATTGTTGATTTTAAAATCCAAGCCATATCCTTCACTTTGAGATGATGCAAATTCTCCTTTCTCATGATTGTGGGTGGTAGGTATATTTTCCACACGGACAATGACGATGATGTTTTATCTTATAAAATTAACCAACACATTTGTGTTTTAAATTTTAAAAAGAGGAACTACGTGTACCATGATCCCTTATTGCATGAAAGGTGGTACGTAGGCACTAAAGGTTAGCAACCGCGGCGGGTGCAAAAATCATAAAAAATATATTTCTTTTCTCACCTCCACCATCCATTTTATATAACAGTTTTTATAGCCAAAATATACAGATTTTTACAAAGAGGCTCCTGCGGAGTACCGTAGATGTTTAGGGTGCTAATTGTTAGAACAAAGTTTGAATCTACTACCCTTAGTTAAAGTTTTGATGATAACAAAAAGCAAGATTATATAAATTGTATGATTCATGTAAGACATATATGCTACCTAAAAAATTATATTGTGTTTTATAGAAACTCTGATGAGTATCAGCATAAGAATATCATCATCAACATCAGAAGATGAAATATCAACATCAGCATCAGAAGATGTCATATCAGATGCCAGAATCAGAAGATCAAATCATGTGCTTACGCTGAAGCTTGATGAACAGATCTGCGCGTAACAATCTAAACTTTGATCAAGACAACAACAATTCATCAGCACCTAGCAGCGTCAGAATAAGCCAAAGCCAGAACACGCTTTATTGGCAACGGTATTGTGCATTCAAGATACTTTATTATCAACGACATTATTCCAGACAAATATCTTCTCAATATGGAAAGAATGTAATTGGCATTGAAACGGAATAACTGACTCCAACGTACCATTTCCAATGCTATATAAACAAGCAAGTGAGGAACGAATTGGCTAATGCTCTATAACTCTCTACACGCCTAAAGCGATTCATCTTCATCCTCATTCCTAGTTTTCTAAAGCTCTCAAATTACTTATTCTATTGTTTTAGCATTCCAGTTCTCATAAGCTTAATTTGTGTAGTATCACAGTTGTGATTAACAGTTTTGTAGAAAACATTCAACACACTTAGATTTCATTTATCTGTAAGAAAGTATTTCCTTGAGAAACCGGTTTGTGGTTTGACTCAAGAAGGCTTTAGCAGTTGTTAAAGAATTTGTAATGTTCAGTTGAATATAGTGGATTAAGACCTCGTTGGAGAGAGGCGAAATCACCTTGACGGGTGGACTGGAGTAGTTTGAGATCAAACGAACCAGGATAAAAATAACATGTTGTCTGCATTTATTTTCAAGTTTGACAATTCAACCCCCCTTCTTGTGTTTTTCACTTCTTCAATTGGCATCAGAGCGCCTGGTTCTGAGCTAAAACACTTAACCGTGTCAGTACAAGATCCAACGTCAGAAAAACACAATGGCAGGAATATATCAACACAGCAGCAATGACAACAATGAAGATAGAGACAGATTCAACGGCAAACCTCCAATTTTTGATGGAGAGAATTTTGATTACTGGAAAGACAGAATCAAAAGCTTCTTTCTGGAATATGATGTTGATCTGTGGGACATGGTGACAGATGGATACATGCACCCAGTGAATGCAAGCGGTCAGAAGATTGACAGGAAAGCAATGTCTGATCAACAAAAGCGTGACTTCAAAAATCACCACAAGGCCAGAACCATTCTTCTCAGCGCCATCTCTTATGCTGAATATGAAAAGATATCTAACAGAGACACAGCAAAGAACATGTTTGACTCACTCAGAATGACACATGAAGGCAACATTCAGGTCAAAGAAACTAAAGCTCTTGTGCTCATTCAGAAGTATGAGGCATTCAAAATGGAAGAGAGTGAATCCATTGAAACAATGTTCTCAAGATTCTAAATTCTGGTGGCTGGTCTCAAGGTTCTGGACAAAGGATACTCTACTGCTGATCATGTCAAGAAGATCATCAGAAGCTTGCCAAAACAGTGGAGGCCAATGGTTACAGCGCTGAAGCTAGCTAAAGATCTCAACAAAATTTCTCTGGAGGAACTTATCAGCTCCCTCAGAAGTCAGGAGATAGAGCTAGAAGTTGATGAACCTCAGAAGCAAGGTAAGCCTCTGGCATTAAAATCTAACAGAAAATCTGACTCTAAAGTTTTTAAGGCAGTTGAAGAAACATCTTATGGGTCCTCATCAGAAGAAGACGAACTTTCCCTCCTCTCTAGAAGAGTGAACCAACTATGGAAGCAGAGGCAAAGGAAGTTCAGGAATCCCAGAAGATCTGATCAGAATGAGTCCTCTTCCAGATACAGAAGGTCAGACTTTTCCTCTGGATACAAAAGATCTGAAGGCTCTTCAGGAAGCAGGAAGTCAAACACCAAGGACATCACTTTCTATGAATGCAACGAGCAAGGACACTATAAGAGTGACTGTCCAAAGCTTCAGAGGGAAAAGCCCAAAAAGAAGTTTGGAAGAGAAAAGAAGAAAAGTCTCATGGCTACATGGGATGACTCTGACTCGTCTGAAGCTGACTCAGAATCAGATGATGAGAGAGAAAACATAGCTCTCATGGCCAACATATCAGAAGACAGTGAAGCTTCTGAAGCAGACTCAGAATCAGACACCGAAGAGGTATTTCCTAACTTTGCAATTAATTTTACTAAGGCTGAACTTGCTGAAGGCCTTAACGAAATTCTGGAAAGGTACCAGCAGATCAGAGTTAAATTCAGAAACTTGAAAAGGAATCTTGACTCTGACTCTGACAAAACTGAGAGTCTCAAATTGGAAAATTCTGAGTTGAAAAATAAAATTTAAAAATTAGAAAATGTTTTACAAAACTCTCAGAAGGAAACAATTTCTGAAACTCCCAGCAGCGCTGATGAGATCATCAAGGAGTATGATCATAGCTTTCAGAAGTTCCTTGCTAAAAGCATAGATAGAAGCAAAATGGCTTCAATGATCTATGGAGTTAGCAGACACGGCATAAAGGGAATAGGATACCAAGGTAAGGTTCCTACACCAAAGAATTCCATGGATTTAACTATTAAACACACTCCTCTGAATTCACACTTTGTGTATGGTCACACACATGACATTAAATATACTAGTAATATTTATTCTGTGAAACCAAAATTCAACCAGAATTTTGGTAAAGCTAATAAATCAGGACCCAAGAAAATATGGGTACCTAAGGATAAAATAATACATGTTGCAGATATCTTTAGCAGCAAATCAGAAACACCAGTCATGGTACCTGGACTCTGGTTGCTCACGACACATGACGGGAAGAAGGCATATGTTTCAAAGCCTGGAACTTAAGCCTGGAGGCCACGTAGGCTTTGGAGGCAATCAGAGGGGAAAGATCATTGGCTCTGGAACTGTAGGTAATGGAAATCTTCCCTCTATAAACAATACTCTGTTAGTAGATGGATTAATGTATAATCTGTTATCCATAAGTCAATTAAGTGATAACGGTTATGATATAATCTTTAATCAAAAATCATGTAAAGCTGTTAGTCAGAAAGATGGGACTATCCTATTTAATGGAAAGAGGAAAAACAACATTTATAAAATCAAACTTTCTGAACTGAAAAGTCAGAATGTAAAGTGTCTTCTGTCTGTTAACAACGAGCAATGGATCTGGCACAGAAGATTGGGGCATCTTAGTATGAGAAGAATATCTCAGATTAACAAACTCAATCTGGTCAGAGGACTTCCTAATCTGAAGTTCAATTCAGATGCTCTGTGTGAAGCATGTCAGAAAGGCAAGTTTGCAAAACCTTCTTTCAAATCTAAAAATGTTGTTTCTACCTCTAAGCCATTAGAACTTCTGCACATTGACTTATTTGGACCAGTTAAAACTGCTTCAGTCAGTGGCAAGAAGTATGGGTTAGTAATCGTAGATGACTATAGCAGATGGACATGGGTAAAGTTCTTAAGACACAAGGACGAGTCACACTCTGTGTTTGTCACCTTCTGTAACCAAGTTCAGAATGAAAAGGATCTTAGAATCGTTAAAGTCAGAAGTGATCATGGTGGAGAGTTTGAAAACAAAGATTTTGAGTCATTCTTTAATGACAAAGGCATTCTGCATGATTTCTCTTGTCCTAGAACTCCCCAGCAAAATGGAGTTATAAAACAAAAGAACAGAACATTGCAAGAAATGGCCAGAACCATGATCAATGAGACAAACGTTGCTAAGGTCTTCTGGGCAGAGGCAATAAACACAGCGTGCTACATTCATAATAGAATCTCCATAAGACCTATTTTGGAAAAGACTCCATATGAATTGTGGAAGAACAGAAAGCCCAACATTTCATATTTCCATCCATTTGGATGTACTTGTTTTATGTTAAATACAAAAAATTATTTGAACAAGTTTGACTCTAAAGCACAGAAGTGTATTATGTTAGGATACTCTGAACGCTCAAGAGGGTACAGAGTATACAATACAGAAACACAGATTGTGGAAGAATCAATCAGTGTTCGTTTTGATGATAAGCTTAACTCTGAAAAGTCAAAGCAGAATGAAGTATTTGCAGGTATAGAAGTAGAATTCACAGGTTCTGAAGACAAGTCATCAGAAGCTCTCAACAAAGACACTCCTTCAACATCTGAAAGGAGCACTGCAAGCAATCCAGCAACAGCTGCTGATCAACCTCAGAAAAGACTACCCAGAAGCAGCATGGATCACCCAGAAGAAACTATCTTAGGAAGAAAGGAAGATCCAATCAGAACAAGAGCCAGCTTCAGAAACTCTGAAGAATCCCTCATGGGACTTGTTTCTCTGATTGAACCTTCCTCAATTGATGAAGCACTTCTGGACAATGACTGGATTCTAGCAATGCAAGAAGAGCTGAATCAATTCACCAGAAATGACGTATGGGATCTTGTTCCCAGACCAAAAGGATTCAACGTCATTGGAACAAAATGGGTGTTCAGAAACAAGCTGAACGAACAAGGTGAAGTTATCAGAAACAAAGCACGACTGGTAGCACAAGGATATAGTCAGCAAGAGGGGATAAACTATATAGAAACCTTTGCCCCAGTCGCCAGGTTAGAATCTATCAGACTTTTAATTTTGTTTGCTGTTAATAAAGGCATCACTCTGTATCAGATGGATGTCAAAAGTGTATTCTTAAATGGATATATAGAAGAAGAGGTTTATGTGCACCAACACCCTGGTTTTGAAAATACAAAAAATCCAGAATATGTTTTCAAACTAAAGAAGTCACTATATGGTCTGAAACAAGCTCCCAGAGCTTGGTATGAAAGACTAAGTAACTTTCTGTTAGAAAAAGAATTCACCAGAGGGAAGGTGGACACTACCTTATTCTGTAAGTCAGTTAAGAATGACATCTTAGTTTGTCAAATTTATGTTGACGATATTATTTTTGGATCTACTAATTCTTCTCTTGGAAGAAAATTTGCTAAGTGTATGCAGACATAATTTGAGATGAGCCTCATGGGAGAACTGAAATTCTTTATGGGAATTCAGATCAATCAAAATCCTGAGGGAACTTACATTCATCAGAGCAAATATGTCATAGAACTTCTGAAAAAATTTGATCTCTCAAAATGTAAGTCATCAAAGATTCCAATGCATCCCACGTGCATTCTGGAAAGAGAAGAGGTAAGCAAAAAGGTAGAACAGAAGGTCTACAGAGGTATGATTGGTTCTCTTCTTTATCTGACGGCTTCAAGGCCTGATATTTTATTCAGCGTATGTATTTGTGTAAGATTCCAATCAGATCCTAGAGAATCTCACTTAACAGCTGTTAAGCGAATTTTCAAGTATCTGAACGGTACTACTAATCTGGGTTTATTTTATAGAAAATCTAGTGATTACAGCTTAGTAGGTTACTGCGATGCTGACTTTGCTGGAGACAGAGTAGAGCGTAAAAGTACTTCTGGAAGCTGCCAGTTTCTGGGAGAAAATCTGATCTCTTGGTCCAGCAAAAGGCAATCCACAATTGCGTTATCAACAACAGAAGCTGAGTACATAGCAGCAGCAGGATGCAGCACACAAATGCTCTGGATGAAAAATCAGCTTGAAGACTTCCAGATCTTTGAGAGTAACATCCCTATACTCTGTGACAATACTTCTGCCATTTTCTTAAGTAAAAATCCTATTTTGCATTCTAGGGCTAATCATATAGAAATAAAACACCATTTCATTAGGGACTATATTCAAAAAGGAATTTTGAACTTAAAATTTATTGATACAGACCATCAATGGGCTGATATCTTCACTAAACCACTTTCTGAAGATAGGTTCAACTTCATTCTGAAACATCTCAGCATGAAGCTCTGCTCAGAGTAAAAATGTTTTAATTTTATATATTAACCGTCAGAATGTGTTTTATTTTACTGTGAACTTCTGATCAATCTTCTTTCAGAAAGTTAGACATGCAGATTGTATCAGAGTATATCCATAAAGATCTGAGCGTCTCATTTCAAGGATAGATGTGTTGTTCACCAAATCAAACAAGTGTGATCCAGTCATCAGCAAATCTCTGAAGCAGAACACGCGTGCACGCTTCTGAGAAGGCAAAACGCTGATTGGATGCATTGAGACACATGTCACTGGTAACCATTCCAAATATCTTTCTCAAATCCCCCAAAATCAGCAAACATTAAATGCGTGTAATCATGAGTTAAACTGTAATCATGAATTAATTCTCTCTCTTAAAATTGTTTACGTTTTAAAAACATCTTTTGAAATCTATTTAAACGCCTTAACATCATTCATTAAAGTTTTACCGTCTCTTGCAATCATCTAAACATTTTTCTGCATTCTTACTTGTGTGTTCATCTTTTTCCAAAGAAACCTTTTTCTCAAGCTTTTTCTCAAAGAAACCCTAGTGTGAACATGGCAACTTCTAGCACTGTTTATGCAGGTTCCCAGCAAGAGGCTTCATCTGAACAATATCAGATTCCATTCAGAACGCTCCTTACTCCGGTGAAGAACTTGGAAGTTTTGTCTGAACTGATCGTTGATTTCAACAGTCTGAAAGAAAATGGCTTCAATTTGACTAAAGAAATTAGGGCACAAGGATGGGAGAAGTATTTTGATAGGTTGGTGGGTCCAACATTCCCCATTCTGGTTAAAGAGTTCTGGATTCATGCGTCTGCTTCAACTCATCAGGTTACATCGTACATCATGGGTAAGAAGATTGTGATCACTGAGGATCACATTGCTAGGCTGATTGGATACAACGGTGGTGGCATCCGCTGTATTGACATGGCAGAAAGAGCTGGAAACACTGGCATAGTTGCTAGACAGATTTTCACTCATGGGGTTCCCAGCAGCAAGATCATAGATTTGATGGATCAGCACAGAATCTGGGCAAAGATCATCTTGGGCTGCTTCAACCACATGAAGCCCACAAGCTCTCCTGACTACATCAACATAGATCAGCAATTTCTGCTATATTTTATTGCAAAGAAGACCAAGATCAACCTTGCTCATCTTCTGTTCAATCATCTGAAGACCAGCGTCAAGGAGACGAGAGAAGAAGAGAAGACTAAAAGGGATTGGATACCCTTCGGAAGATTAATATCAGATATTCTAACTGAGAATAGGCTGATAGAACACCTGACAGAGGCTCAGGAAATAAGCTCTCTAGAACCAGTGGTTGGCAAGCAGCTGAACGCCAAGAATCTGAAAAAGATGAAACTGATAGAGAATATCAGAAAGCATCCCAGTGTCACTCCTCTTGCTGACATCACCAGCAAAAGAGTCCCTCTGAGCGACTTTCCCATATTCTCTGAGATTGACTCTAAACCAGTCATCGCTCTCAGATACTTAGATGCGTGTAAAGCTGATGGCACAGATCATGATCTGAACATCAAAGATCTGCACCAGCAAACACCAGAAGTTACTTTGAAGAAGAGTAAGAAGAGAAAGGCTGCTTCAGAAGGACCATCCCAGCAGACACCTAAGAAGAGAGGTAATCTATCTGCTGTTAATGTTTTAAATTCATCTGCTGTTCCAACATTGATTCCAACCCCAACTTCATATGAACTCCCAATTCCCATACCAACTATTGATGACACCGAACCAGAGTTTGACCCTTCTGAGTCAGTAACTCTCAGGAGATCCCGCACCAAAAATCCAAAACCCACAACATCAACAGAATCAGAACTTGATAAAGTTCTTTCTGAAATTGATCAATGTTCTTCCGCTCCCCTCTCAGAAAATCCAAACACTCAACCAGAAACTGCCCACTCACCTCAACCAGAATATACACTCTCACCAATACTAGAAAATCCATATTCACCAGAACCAGAAACTACTCCACCTCCCTCTCCATAACCAGAACTTCATCCACCTTCACCTCAACCATCATCTCCATAACCTGAGTCTCAACACTCTGAGTCTCACCACTCTGAGGCTCAAACCCCTGAACCTCATTCACCTCAATCCTCTGAACCACAACCCTTGGCAATTCAACTGCCTTGTGGTACAACTGTAAACATACCCCAACTTCCATCCACACCAGAAACTACCCCTCCTAATACTCCAAACAGTCCAATAATCATTTATGATTCTCCCACTCCATCTCCCAAGCAAAATACAGAAGACCACAGCAAAACCTTCATCGATCTCACAGTCCTTGACCGTTTTGCTGCCATTATCAACAAAACCGCCATTCCAAAACCCAAACAACCATATGTTGGTTCTGGTATTTTGAATTTTGAAACAGGAATGCAGAATTGGATTGCTTCTCTAAAGCAGGCGTGTCCTAGAATGATTGATCCTGCTGCTTCAGACCAACTCTGGACACGATTCAGAAGTTGGGTACGCGCTGAAACTTTCAAGCTGCAGGACATAAACTATAAACAGGCTCAACAGAACTTCAGCAAGCTGCTGAAAGAAGTTGAAGGTCCAGTCATGAGTCAGCTGCTGAAGGAGGAAGTGCTCGTTCTGGATAGTGAGCCATGGTCTGAAAAGCGTCCAACTTCAAAAGTTCAACCAGCAGAAGATCAGACAATTCCAACTGAAGAATTTAGTCAAGCAGAAGATGTTGCCGAAAGCTCTCAGAAGCATCTTGTTTCTGACGTCTCTCAAGCTGCTTTGGACAGGCAGACTCTCGAAGAGCTGAAGCAAAATGATATTCTTCTGCAGCAAAGAATGGATGAGAATGATCAACGGATGAAGGAAAGGATGGATGTGCAAGACAGTAAGATTGATACAATAGTCAGCATGGTGCATCAGCAGAAGGAAACTGCTTATCAGATTAAGAACAAGCTAGAAGCTCTGTTCACAAGCCTTCCACCCCAACCTTAGATTTTGTTTTTCATTGCTTTCTTTCCATGTTTTCTGTACTATCTTCTAAGCTTTGAATTAAATATAACAGTTTTTCTGCACTGATCGTTTTATCTTCAATTACTTGCACTTTTGGATTGCTGACAAAAAGGGGGAGAAAAAGAACGATATTTTTCAATAACGGATTACTGAGACAAAGTCTCAAACATTCTAACACTCTGATATACTTGAATGTTTCCTTGTTCTGCATAAGCTTACAGGTACAAGAAGTTAATTATCTTTGATACACTGAAACTCTGCTCGAGTAAAAGAAAGTTCAAGAAAAGATCTGATGCTGAAGGACTCATGGAATTAAAAAGGGAAGTAATAAATTCAGGGGGAGTATTTCCGATCTAAACTCTGATACCTCCTTAATTCTTCTTATCTTTGATAACTTCCTAATTAATTCTGATACAATTTATTATTTGGTTATCTCTGATACTTTTCTCGTTAATTTTTCAATTGAAAAAATCTAGTTTTTGTCATCATCAAAAAGGGGGAGATTCTTAGAACAAAGTTTGAATCTACTACCCTTAGTTAAAGTTTTGATGATAACAAAAAGCAAGATTATATAAATTGTATGATTCATGTAAGACATATATGCTACCTAAAAAATTATATTGTGTTTTACAGAAACTCTGATGAGTATCAGCATAAGAATATCATCATCAGCATCAGAAGATGAAATATCAACATCAGCATCAGAGGATGTCATATCAGATGCCAGAATCAGAAGATCAAATCATGTGCTTACGCTGAAGCTTGATGAACAGATCTGCGCGTAACAATCTAAACTCTGATCAAGACAACAACAATTCATCAGCACCTAGCAGCATCAGAATAAGCCAAACCCAGAACACGCTTTATTGGCAACGGTACTGTGCATTCAAGATACTTTATTATCAACGGCATTATTCCAGACAAAGATCTGCTAAATATGGAAAGAATGTAATTGGCATTGAAACGGAATAACTGACTCCAACGTACCATTTCCAATGCTATATAAACAAGCAAGTTAGGAACGAATTGGCTAATGCTCTACAACTCTCTACACGCCTAAAGCGATTCATCTTCATCCTCATTCCTAGTTTGCTAAAGCTCTCAAATTACTTATTCTATTGTTTTAGCATTCCAGTTCTCATAAGCTTAATTTGTGTAGTATCACAGTTGTGATAAACAGTTTTGTAGAAAACATTCAACACACTTAGATTTCATTTATCTGTAAGAAAGTATTTCCTTGAGAAACCGGTTTGTGGTTTGACTCAAGAAGGATTTAGCAGTTGTTAAAGCAGTTGTAATATTCAGTTGAATATAGTGGATTAAGACCTCGTTGGAGAGAGGGGAAATCACCTTGACGGGTGGACTGGAGTAGTTTGAGATCAAACAAACCAGGATAAAAATAACGTGTTGTTTGCATTTGTTTTCAAGTTTGACAATTCAACCCCCCTTCTTGTGTTTTTCACTTCTTCACTAATACTTTCCCTTTGCATAACCATCCCCCTTACCTTGAATATTTCCCCCTCTTTTTGGGTTATTCACTCTTTTCCCACTCCTTTGGAAACAATAAAGTGTGGTGGCAATTTTTATTTTGATTTGTATAAAGTCTAGTCAATCCAATGGCTTAGCCTTGAACATTTCTACCGCTACATAAAAAATGGCGACTTCACTGGGGAGAGATTGACTTCTTGCTGGTCCATCCCTATGTTGGTTAAGCCTATCTTTGTTTATATCTGTATATGTGTAATTACTGTTTTTTGTGTTATATGTTATATGTATGTTTGTCTGGATTTTCCTAGTTTTCAGGGTGCTTGGTGATTACTCATAAGTCCTATACCTGGACTTGGGCAAACTTTAAGATAGGACGGGCGGTATAGCCATGTTAACTTTGAGGTAGTAATGCTAAAAAAGGAGGCATGAGATCCCTCACTCAGTGGAGGCCCCTTTGACTGTAGTGTCGTTTACCGAGTAATCGAGAAGACATACTGCTTTCGACCTGGGAGCCTACTGAAACTGAGGACCGTAGAATACCAAACCCATCTTGGCCTTTTAGGTGTAGTGCGGAAGCTATGACAGAGTAATCCGGAAATAGTTGTCACGCAATACTATGCTCAGATGAGTATTTCTTGAGAATATTACTAATTACTGAGTTTATCAGGAAGTTGGTAATATCCGAAGGAGGGATGTAGACTCTGGGAACCTCTAGAACCTTGTTCGGTAGGTTATAACTTTTAGACTAATACCTTATGGGTAGTACCTTCGACCTCATGCCCGTGACATTGAACCTATGAACCCTATATGTGTGATCTTGTGTGTGATTGTTGCATCATGCATCCATGCACTCATAAGCATCTTTTGAAGAAACCATATTTCAAGGGATTCTAAAGGTTGACTATTTGTGAATATCTCAGGTACTTTTAACCATGGATTCTGGAAAGAGAAAGACCAGAAAATACAGTTTCAAGGATCCCAAGATAGAGGAGTTGACCAGTCTAATTCCCGAGATCGAGTGTTCTGCAGACTTTCGGAAGAAGTATGGATCCATTATCCCTCTCATGAAGATGAAGATGAAGGAGGGTTTTCCCTCGACAATGGTCCAGTTCTATGATCCGATGTATCATTTATTTACTTTTCCTGACTATCAAATGATGCCTACATTGGAGGAGTATTCTTATCTATTGGATTTACCTGGTACCGATAGTGTTCCTTTTACTGGTTTAGAGGATGAGCCAAAACCGCATGAGATTGCTGCTTTGATTCACTTGGGGAAGTCTGAGGTGGAAGCCCATATGACTACTAAAGGAGGGATTAGAGGATTACCAGCTCAGTACTTATTGGAGAAAGCTCGTCACTTTGCCAGAATGAAAAGTACAATTTCATTTGAGGCCATCTTTGCTCTACTTGCTTACGGGTTGTTCTTATTTCCTAATGTGGACAAGTTTGTCGACATTAACGCTATCAGGATTTTCATGATTGGAAACCCAGTTCCTACATTGTTGGGTGATACTTATTACTCTATACATCTTCGGAATTCTTATCATGTGGGAATGATTATCTGTTGCACGCCTCTGTTGTACCAGTGGTTTATCTCTCATATACCTCAGTCTGATGCTTTTTGGGATGTCAAGAAGGAACCCCATTGGGCTCCTAATATCATGGCACTTACTCACTCAGATATTGATTGGTATCATCGAGCTTATCAGAATATAGAGATTATTGATAGTTGTGGTAGTTTCCCCAATGTACCTCTTCTTGGTACAAAGGGAGGAATTAACTATAACCCTGTTCTTGCACGACGACATCTTGTTTATCCGATGAGGGTTAAACCAAATAATATTCATTTGAGTATTTTCTTTCTAAAGGAAGGGGAAGACCATAGGGAAGCTAGGGAGCAGATTGCAAACGCCTGGCGTCACATTCATAAGAAGGGTAGGAAGGATTTAGGACCTAGGGGTGTTGTTTCTTTGGAGCCACATCTTCAGTGGATCCGATCAAGAGCCATTCAATTAAAGTTGTCGTATACCCGAGAGACACCTATGCCTGATCTGTTTGTGAAGACCACTCCTCCCTTATTAGATGATTTGGAAGAGCTACAACTTGCTTTGGTTAGGATGCAACAAGAAAGGGATGCTTGGAAGAACAAGTTCCAGACTTTAGAGAGTTCCTACAAAGCACCTTGTGGCAGTATGATGCGCTTGATTACCAGATCACCCACTTGATACACTTGACGTCTGACCTTTTTGTTGAATTCCTTGATCATTCGCTTTTGATACATTTGACCATGACGACATCAATAAGACTTTTCTCATCAATCAGGTTCAGTTGATCAAGTCGAGTCTGGATCCAATCATATTCGTTCAAACATGCATCCTTCATGATCCTCAAGGAAGGGATCTGGACCTCAATAGGTAGGACATCCTCCATACCATATACCAGAGAATAAGGTGTTGCCCCTAATACCGTACGTGCTGAGGTGCGGTAACCATGAAAAGAAAATGGTAACATCTTGTTCCAGTCTTTGTACGTCACTGTCATCTTCTGTATGATTTTCTTGATATTCCTGTTAGCAGCCTCCACATCGCCATTCATATTTGGCCGATAAGAGGAAGAATTATGATGCTGGATCTTGAATTATTTAGAGTTCAGTCATCATTGTATTGTTGAGATTTGTACCATTATCAGTAATGATTCTCTCTGGCACACCATACCGATAAATCAGGTTATGTTTGATAAACTGTGCCACAACATTCTTGGTAACGGTAGGAAAAGAGGCAACCTCAACCCACTTTGGGAAGTAATCAATGGCCACTAGGATGAAGCGATTCCCATTGGAAGCAGTAGGTCTAATCTATTCGATCATGTCAATGCCCCACATTGCAAAGGGCCAGGGAGATGTCAAGACATTCAAGGGAACCGGAGGTACATGCACTTTATTAGCATATATCTGGAATTTGTGACAAGTTCTGGAATGCTGATAACAGTGTGCTTCCATAGTGGACCAATAATATCCTGCCCGTAGGATCTTTTTAGCCATGGTATGTCCACTAGAGTGGGTGCCAAAGGTACCTTTGTGTAAATCTGCCATGATCCTCTCTGCTTCGCTCTTGTCTACACACCGAAGTAAAGTAGAGTCTTGGTTGCACTTGTAGAGGATTCCATTGTTGAGGAAGAACTCTTTGGAGAACCTTCTCATAAACTTTTATCATTGACAGATGCCCCCTCAGGATACTTTTGAGCCTCAAGATACCTTTTCACTTCGTGAAACCAAGGTTTGTCTGCTACTTCCTCAGTGTCAATCTCATAACAGTATGCTGGTTCATCCAACCTCTCGATAGTTATCCGAGGAGCCTCGTTGTCCCACTTGACTTTGAACATAGATGACATAGTAGCTAGCGCGTCCACTAACTGATTCTCTTCTCGTGGGAAATGTTCAAAGGTGACCTCTTCAAAGTGTGGAAGAAATGTCAGCACATGTTCTTTATAAGGGATGATATTCGGGTGCTTCATGTCCCACTCCTCTTTGATTTGACTTATTACCAAGGTTGTATCCTCGAAAACACTCAAGAACTTGATCCTCAGATCAATATGAGCTTTGAGACCCATGATGCATGCTTCATACTCCGCCATGTTGTTGGTATAATTGAAACATAATCTGGTCGTGAAAGGAGTATGACAGCCTTCGGAAGATATGATTACAGCATCGATGCCATTGCCGAGTGTGTTTGAGGCTCCATCAAAAACCATAGACCAACGGGGTCCTTCCTCAGGTCCTTCATCTGGTCCAGGTTCTTCACAGTCAGTCACTAACATAATGTTCTTATCCGGGAATTCAAAGTTCATGGATTGGTAGTCATCCACAGCCTGATGAGCCAAATGATCAGCTAGTACACTTCCCTTGATTGCTTTATGGGTCGTGTATTAGATATCGTATTCGGTCAATATCATTTGCCATCTTGCTATTCTTCCGGAGAGAGCGGGCTTCTCGAAGATGTACTTGATCGGGACCATCTTAGATATCAACAAAGTGGTGTGGGTCAACATATAATGTCTCTGTCGGCGAGAAGCCCATGCCAAAGCACAACAAGTTTTATCGAGCAGTGATTATCTTGTCTCACAATCAGTAAAATTTTTGCTAAGGTAGTATATTGCATGATTTTTTCGACCGGACTCGTTATGCTGCCCCAGCACACACCCCATTGAATTATTAAGTACATTATCAAAGGTCTTCCTTCAATCAGAGGCATCAGAATTGGAGGCTCTTAAAGTTATTCCTTGATTATCTCGAAGGCGGTGTGGTATTCTTCATTCAACTTTACCACTTGATCTTTCTTCAGGAGTTTGAAGATTGGCTCACAAGTAGTGGTTAAATGGGAAATGAACCTGGCAATGTAATTTAGGCATCCTAAGAAGCCTCTGACTTCCTTCTCAGTGCGAGGAGCCGACATCTCTTGTATAGCCTTCATTTTTGCATGGTCTACCTGAATGCCCTTGTCACTGACAATGAAACCTAGCAGTTTTTCAGACCTTACCCCGAAGGTGAACTTGTTCGGATTTACCTCAGCTTGTACGTCTTCAACCTATTAAACAGTTTTTTTAGATGATCAAGGTGTTCTTCCTCAGTTTGAGACCTGGCTATCATGTCATCAACATAAACCTCTATCTCATGGTGAATCATTTCATGAAACATAGCTACCATGGCTCGCTGATAGGTTTCCCCAACGTTCTTCAACCCAAACGGCATCACTTTGTAGCAGAATGTGTACCATTGTGTGATGATGGTTGTCTTCTCTAGGTCTTCAGGTGCCATCTTGATCTGATTGTAACCAGAGAAACCGTCAATGAAGGAAAAGATCTTGTGCTGCGCGGTGTTGTCATCCAGAACGTCAATATGGGGAAGCGAAAAGTCATCCTTGGGGCTTGCCCTATTCAAATCTCGGTAGTCCATACACATTCGTACCTTTTCGTCCTTCTTAGGCACCGAGACTACATTAGCGACCCATTAGGGATAAGATGTAACAGCTAAGAACCAAGCATTGAAATATTTCATAACTTCTTCTTTAATTTTACTGACATTTCAAGGCGCATACGACGAACCTTCTGCTTTACCGAAGGGAAATCTTCTTTAGTTGGCAGAAGATGAACCATAATATCTGTGTCTAGTCCTGGCATGTCTTCATATGACCAGGAAATGATCTCAATATAATCATGTAACATCTGAATCAAACGTTGTTTGACACGAAGCTCCAAATTTGCACCTATCTCGACCTCTTTCCTGTTCTTTTCTATGCCCAAATTCACTGTCTTAACTGGATCTTCATGAGGTTGTATAGCCTTTTCTTCCCGCTGTAACAGTCTGGAAAGTTCTCTGGGTACCTCACAATCTTTCTCACCTTCGTCCTCGGCTGGATTGATCGGATTTTCAAAGTCATAACCGACAATAGCAGAACTGTTATCAATGGGATCCAGAGTGGATATGGATCTGCAGTTTGATACCTGGGTGTGTGTAAGAGCATAGTTGTATAGACAAAGTAAAAAGTAGAAAAGAAAAACAGAGAGCGCAAAATTTGTACGCATAAACGTCCAATGCTTTATTAATACCATATGAAATTGAAACATGATAACCCTCACAAATAAACTATTGTGTCCCGGGTAAGACACGTGGCAAAAAAGTTTATATTGTTTATTACATATCCAAAAAAACAAGAAAGACAATTACTTCTGAATAACAGTAATTGGTACAAAGTCTTTTAATGTCCAGTTACTGAGTCCACCGTTGGTAGTAGGGTAGATCCAGCTATCCATGTCATCATCACCATCACTGTCTTCTAGAGCGTTAACCCCGTGATTGTTGATGCGTAGGGGAGGTCTTCCAGCACGAGCACGTCGGACAGCCCTTTGAGCCCTTGAAAAGAAACCTAAACACAACTTATCATACTTGTATAGAATATCAGGGAGTTGGCCCCAGATGGTAGACCTACCTTCTTCAATAACTGCTTTTGAATCCTCGAGAGAAGCCATCTTCAAGGGAGGTCTGGTGATCTTTGGCAAATTGGTGACAGTTTCAGTTGTAGCCATAGTCTGAGGTATCTCTTCGAAGTTTTGACACGGAGTCTCGATGAACTCACCATCCATTTCCACATACCTGAAGGAGTTCAGGTGACTGACCATGTATTCTTCTTCACTGTGTACCATGACAATCTTTCCTCTTACCAGGTATTTCATCATCTGATGCAGAGTAGACATGACAACTCCCTCCCCATGGATCCAAGGGCGACCCAACAAACAAGAATATGATGGTCTAATATCCATCACGTAGAAGGTGGTGTCAAAGGTCTGAGAACCAACTTTGATGGGGATGTCCACCTCCCCGTGCACCATTCTCTTCGAACCACCGAAAGCCCTCAATACTATGTTGATGGGCTTCAAGGTCAAACCTTCACAGTCTAGTCTATCCAGATCCTTCTTGGGCAACACATTCAACGATGAACCAGTATCTACTAGGAAATGGGACAAAGTAGTGCCCCTGGACTCGAAGGAAACATGCAGCGCATCATTGTGTTTCCTCCCTCTGGGTGTTAGATCAGCATCAGAAAAACCCAAACCATTGCCAACCGTCAAACTAGCCATACAATCTTCGAATTGGTCAGCAGAGGTTTCCTATGGCACATGGGCAGTCTTAAGGAACTTCACCAAAGCCTTAGAATTAGCTTCAGAGCACAACAATAAGGTTAGCATAGAAATCTTTGAAGGGGTCTGCCCCAGCTGTTCAACCACATCATAGTCGCTTTTCTTGATAATCTTCAAAATTTCTTCCATTTCCTTCTTGGATGCCTCTGGGATAGATACTGACTGTGCCTTTGTCTGGACAGGCTCCATCAATATGTCTTTGCCCCAAGTCTCGGAAAATCGGTGATAGGGGTTTCAACAGGAGTAATCACAGGAATTGCAGTAGTAGTATCAGTAGGAACAAAAGTAGGAATGATCACAGGACCAGTAACAGCTTTTGGAGGAGATATCTCAGAGGAGAACACTCTTCCACTTCTTGTTATTTTGCTGGTTCCAACAATGTTGCCAATGTCGGGATCAACATCTTCAGAAACATGGTCTTTAATAGCCAGCAGGTCTTGCTTGACGCCATGGTAGTAGACGTCATCCCCGTAGTTCCAGGGAACAGTTTTGTCCGAGGAGTTTGGGATTGGCCTTGGCACGATGATAATTAGTGGAGTAAACTTTGAAGCAGATGTAATCCTGATGGGTCTTTTGGTGGAGACCTTGGGAGGATTGGAGGAAATGGTTATTATTGAAACATCCTTGCAGGAAATAGTTGGAATGGGAGTCTTTTCAAACAAAATCTCTCTATCATCCATCAGGCACTGAACACCTGCCTTCAACAAATGACAACCAGCCGGTAGAGATAAACATGAGTGGCAACCTTCGCCACAGCCTGGAAATAAACCGGACTTTAATAAGTTCCACTTGACGGTCGGGAGAGGGGTAACAAGTTCCTCAACAGAAGTAACGAACCCATCATCTTCAACATCGTTAACACCACAGTTTTGCTTGGGCATATGAGCAGTGATAACATTGGATATCTCAGGGGCGTCAAATTCAATTCCTTTTCCTCGAGAAGGTCTTGCACCTTTTTTTTCAAAGCCCAACATTCGTTGGTATCATGGCCTGGACTTTCTGAATGGTAAGCACGACGAGCATTAGGGTTGTAGCGAGGAGAGACAATGTTGGGATTCTTTGGAGCTTCCCGCAAGGTTACCAGATCAGATTTCAACAAATGAGGCAAAACATGGGATAAAGTCATATTTATCTAGGTAAGCTGTCTTACCGGCCTTTATGTTCTCGGTTTATTATTCCTTTATTGAGTGGGTGTAGGCTTAGAGATCATGACAGCCCCTACCGCTGGACGGTGTTCAGTTCTGTCCTGATTCCTTTGATGGTACACAACACTAACCCCTTTCTTCCCAGCAAATGGCTTCCTTACTGCACTGGAAGATGCATCCTTTTGTATCTTACCACTCCTAATTCCAGCTTCCACCCTTTCTCCTGACAAAATAAATTCGGTAAAGTCGACTGAGGAGCTTCCAATCAGGTGATTAAGAAATGGAACAGACAGGGTACCCAGAAACATATCCACTAGCTTCCTATCAGACAGGGGAGGCTGGACTCTTCCTTCTAAGTCCCTCCACTTCTGAGGATAGTCCTTAAAGCCCTCGCTCGAACCCATATACATATTTTAGAGTTGAGTACGGGTGGGAGCGAGATCTGCGTTTTACTGATACTGCTTGTATAAAGTAGCAGCCAAGTCTTCCCCATTACGGATGTTGGCCCCTTCCAGCTGGTAGAACCATTCTAGTTGAGTTTCAGATAGACTATCCTGAAAGAAGTGGACCCATAAGTCCTTGTCAGTAGTGTGAGGCTGGATCTTCCTTACGTAAGATCGGAGGTGCATCTTGTGACATGAAACCCCATCATATTTGGCGAACATTGGCACCTTGAACTTTTGCGGGATGACAACCCCAAAAACAAAACCCAGTTCTTCAAAATCTAGACCTGGTACCTTCCGGACCTCTATTGCATTCAAACGATCCTCTAGCTGTTTGTATTTTTCATCAGTAGGAGGATACTATTCCTCATCATAGTCAGATTCATCATCAGATTCTTTTGGACTGGAGTCTTCCTCTCTTGTTTCCTATTCTTGATTGTTTCCTTCCTTTGATGAAGTTACCATTTCAAAGGCTCGCTGCACTGGTCCTCTGATCCTTCTTCCCAAATTCACTAAACCAATTGGCTTTCTTGGCTTCTTCTTTTCTTTAACAAGCAGGGCTTTCAGTTCTTCTTGCCCCTTGGTCAGAGCCATGATCATCTGTTGAAATTGGGCATTCTGAGTCTGTAGATCCTTCACTGTTTGTTCTAGAGACATTGCTGAAATAAACAGCTAAGAGGATGAAAAAACCTGCTTTGAAACCTGCTTATGCAATGATATGTATGATATATGTATGCAATGTTTTCAAGGATTTCTAAGATTCGAATTTTCTTAAACAGAAAGAGAACAAACTTTAAATGAATTACGATATTTTATTGATCACAATAATGCCTCTTGGGCTCACAAAGGGAACAAAGCAACAATAAAATTTTCCAAGCAAAAGGAAGACTTCAAGCTTCCCACAGGCACATCCTCTTTGGTGCAATGTAGGCATTTATGCTTCTCTCCTCGTGAAGTAACCGGGTGAGCTCTAAAACCTTCTTCTCGCTGGCGTAGAATTGGGTTTCAAAGGTATCCCATTCTTCTTTGAGTTGGATCCAGGATTTTTGTAGCTCCTCAAAATCAGTTGGCATATCAGGATGAAAAACAACGTAAGGAGTGTCTCCTTCAACAATTGGATCCACAATCACAGGTAAGATGGTAGGGTAAGGCGTCATAAGACATTGAGCACGAGCTCGCACCCATTTGAGGTATGTCTCAAGAGGGATGGAATTCTTGTGCCCCAGTGTCTTACTATCGACCCTGTTTATCATGCCCCAAGCTCGAATGAACCTCTTGCGATAACCCTAAACCTCATTCTCATAGTCAAATATGATTCCTTGGACGAGCGTGTCGTGAGGACCATCCCTTCCAGCATAACCAAATTGTTGCAACGCCAAACAAGGATTATAAGTGATTCCTCCCCTAATGCCTAAGAGAGAGACATTAGGGAATTCCTCACAGCGATCAATGATGGTAACATTCTCCGAGGATCGCGAACACCAATGAATATCTGAATGTGTAAGGGACATCAGCATATGAGACCATCTCATACCCTGCTCATTTCTCATAATAGACCGGGGTAGGTGCGAAATAAACTACCTAGCCAATAGAGGAGTGCAACACAAAAGGGTCCCTATTCTCTTTAGAGTGCGAGTATGCAGAGAGTGTAGAATATTCCCAAGTAAGGTAAGCACTGGATTATGCGATAGAAAAATATTAACCGCGTTCACATCTATGAGTTGGTTCGTGTTAGGGAATAGTACCATCCCATAGATGAGGAGGGCCAACACTTCTTTAAAATCTTGTAAATCCAGGCTATCCCTAAAATAGTGAGCTTTCTCAAATAAAAACTTAACTAGAAGTCCTTGGACAGCTTTTTTGGTTTCCCAATTAGCCACTACATCAGACCGTTGTAAAGACAGAGCTTGAGCAATCTCTTCGGGCTTTGGGTCTCTTTCCATACCATTGAATGGTAGCTGATTAAGGATAGGTACCCCTAATAACTGAGAAAACTCCTCCGCAGTAGGCACTAACTGGTAATCAGGAAAAGTGAAGCAGTGGTGCAACAGGTCAAAGAACTGAAAAAGACCCTTTAACATTTCTTCATCAGGGGTTGAAGTGTCGAAGTTGAGAAGTCGACCATGTTTTTCAGTGAAGGGAGAGCTTTCAAGAATCCTTGATGATAATTCCTTGAGTTGAGGATTCAGTTTCACAAGGTTGATTTGGATAGTGATCCTGCGAGCGAATGTCATGTCCTATAAAACAAGACAAAGATAAGCCCTAGAAAATCCTTGAAATGGTTAGTATGATATGCCATGTCATGATGTCATGATTATGCTAAGAAATCACATATATAGCAAGCAACAAGCAAATGACATCAAAACCTTATGTTTAAGGCTTCCATGGGTTTTAAGGTCATACCCTCTTGAATTTGGGTTGGTTTAACCTATCCTATAAATAGTAACCGGGTTCTAAGGGATCTCAATATCACTGATCTTTCCCACAAGTTTTGTTCGATAGGCGACTGACTCGCAACCAAACAAAACTCAAGAGTCAAATCTCAATGAGTGTAGCATCGAGTATCTTCCTACTTTGGGAATACACCAAAGGCGGCCATATCGCTACGTCCTAATGGCAGAGTTGTTCATTTTAAAGGTTCTAAGGTCAGTTGACGCTTTATGACACCATGCAGCGGCCCTGTATTCTCCTTGATTAACTCAAGGGCTACCGGTACCAACCAAAGTGTCGCATCAATGTAGCCATCGCTTCAATCGTGTCGGTATACCCCACACAATTTCCACGATCTATTGCTACTTACCTAAAAGGTTTCCCCAGATCCGGGTGTAGGATCTATAGTAACCAAAACAGTACCCTTAAAAGTAAAGTAAACAAACAAGCAAACAATTTAGAAATGATCTAGACCCTAAGGTAAACCCCACTTTTATAATATTCTCCAACAGAGTCGCCAGTTCTGTGATACGGTGGCAGAACCGACTGTTTAATACTGGTTTTGCCTTTTTTGTTCACAAATCTCGCGGTAAGCAAGATTCGCCGCCGAATTTTCTTTTATCCAAATTAAGGAAAGGGTGAAAAGACCAGAAAAAGACCTTTTTCAAGATTTTCTGAGTAAGGGGGGTAGATTATTGAAAGGGAGGGTGTTAGCACCCTTTCCATCTGTGGTTTTCCACGGGCTCTTAGGTACTTGTTCATTTTTGAAAACTATTTGTGTTTGTGTATTTTGAACATTTTTGTTTGATTTATGGTAACGCTTGTATCAGCCCTCAAGAGTGTGATAAAGTGTTCTTGAAAATAGTTTTTTGAAAAGTGTGTTGTAAAAATGAATTGTTTTGAGCAAGCACTTAACAGCTATCCACCTACTCGAAAAAGGACGTTCTTTTCCTCCTTTCCTTTAGATAGTGTTATCCTACTATTAGTGAGTAGGTAGCCCTATCATCTGATGTTAAGGGACAATCGAAAAGGACGTCATGGTCATTGAAGGAGACATGTAAGGACATCTTAGCATTCGAAGGGATTGTCATCATATAGGCAACGTCGAGGGACAAGATCATTTTTCTCGTAGGAAACTCGAGGGACGTTAAGGGACCATGATCTTTATGATGACTTTAGAATTGAGGGTCTTTGCTAAGATATACCTACGTTCGAGGGACATGACCATTTTCAAAGGCAACCAAGTGAGGAATACCCTAAGGATGCAAGTGTGAGAAGTCTGTTTTTTCAGTTATATCATCTTGAGGTTAGTGATCTAAGGATTAATTGACTTTATCTTGTCATGCACGCCTAAATTACTAACAATTATATACAAGCATATAAGAATTGTAAAAGAAAGAAATAAAGTCCTACAACTATTACAGGGCTTCAGGACAGTTACAATTATATCTGACTAAAATGTAGAGTGCGAAAAATAAAAAAAAATCCTAATTAGGGCTATTATAATCCATAATCAGTTACATTATTATATAAAATGCGAGAGTAAAAATAATGCGCGCGAAATGAAATATTACGTCTAAAAAATCCGAAGAAAATGCTAAGTAAAAAAATCTGTTTGGTTGTTTTTGTTTATTTAGGAAAATACTAAATTATATTAAACCTAAATTTAATTAATTAAAACAAAAGAAATTTATTGATCAAAATTAAATTCTAAATAAAAACCTAACATTTTTTGCATTTTTTATTTAAGAAAATATTTGAATGAAATAACCTAAGTCTAATTGATTTTAAAGTTAATAAAATAAAATTAAAATAATTAACTAATTAATTAAAATATTTTTAGAAAAAACTAAACCTACTTATTTATTTATTTTATTTATTTTTATGATTATAAATAAAAATGATTAAAAAATAAAATAATTAAATAAAGCAAAAAGAATTAGAAATTGGGCTTGATGGCTGAAGTAGAATGGGGGTGCAATTTGGAAAAGGGGTAGGCCAAAATGAGAGCTAAACCCAGACCAATCATTGGATCAGGTGAGGCGAAAACTTTGAGGGCGTATGGTGGATCTCCAATTAAGACTCTTGGATCCAGATTGATTGTGATCTGATGGGAAAATGTGATGGCGCGTGATGGTTAATAGGCCCTGAGGAGTATTGGATTTTGCATGAGATATTGTGAAAAATATAGGAAAATGCTAGACCTGGAATTCGAACCCAGGTTTTCTCCCTCACGTGCGCGCTGCTTTACCAACTGTGCTTCCAACTCATTCGTTACATAAAACAACACAAAAACTTAATATAAGAAAATTGTCCAACTATCTTAAAATAAATTAAAAAAACGCACGAGAATTTGAACTGGATAATGGAAGGCTGCCATGCATCATCCCCTTCCTCCCTCTGTCATTTTAGATGGTAAGACCTATAGTGACAGTTTGTGTTTGTAGCTATACCCCCTGCAACTCAAAAACCCAGAATACGCAACATAAATCAAATGTGAGGCCATGGATCGATTGGCCTCACCCTCATGAGCATGGCAGTGCCCTTAATTTCATCTAATTTTACCTCTATCTAGGGTTCCCCAAATTGGGAGCTCGGAACCCTAACAATGGTCGGTCCTCATACCTTCACTCAAACTCAAAATAATACATCCAAAAACGTTCTATGCATCACCACGAATCAAAATATGCCGGCAAATTGAATTAATAATGAATGAATGGAAGAAATTGGATTTGGAAAAATTAAGTACAAACTCTGACTTGGGGAGGGTGTTTCACGAAGCTATAAGCCCTGGAATTGGTTGGAATAACTTCAGGGAACCTCCAGAAGTGTATTGGGATACTTTGTTTGGATTGAGGAATGTTAGAACCGTGCTTTTGAATTTCACCAACTTTGCTTTTTTTGCAATTTCGTGTAACTTTTTGGGGTTGTCTAGGCGTCCTTGAAGCTTGCAAATGGCTTGGTATTTATAGATGAGATGGGAGGAGACAAGAAAGCAAAGTTTAAACAACCTTAAACATGGTGTTTCAAGGCCATGAATGATGATTTGTAACCTTGGCCAAAATCAAGGAATCTTGTCCATTTTCAAATTTCAATGCACCTAGACAAAGCTGACCTTGTTGCACACAAAATATGGGGCCTCTTCATGCATCAAACCAAGCCCAAACAATAATGGCCCATATAATTTTCAATAATTTTAATTTATTTGATTTTTAACTAAATAAAATTAATATAAAATGCAAACAAAATCAAGACTACGCAAAAATGGTTTTAGGGGTCCTCTATAATCTTAGGAAGATTTTTGAAATCCAATAAATTAAACCCTTGCCTTAAAACTTCTAATTTGCTCAATGCATCATTCTTGAAAATTCCCAAAATTTCCCAACTTGGGCAAGCCATAACTTGCTCAATTTTCATCTCATCATGATGATCTTTGACTTTTTGGAAATCCCAAGATGTCTACTTTAATCCATATTTTGATAAATTTTACATTTGAAAATGTTATATTGATGTTAAAGGTCTTGGAATAAAGTGGCTTTTATTGACTTTCTAAAAAGACCTGTAATGTATGAACTTGTATCTTTCAAATGGTGCATTTCTTTAACTTGAGGGCTGAAGATAAGTGGTAGGGAATTGGATTCTCTTCAAAATGAGCTTTGTTTGGAAAATATCTGATAAAGTATGAGAAAATTATGCTTGGTCAAAGTTTAGTTGACTTTTCCTATAGAAACCCTAATTTTCCACTTTTGACTTTTGATGGGTTAGGAGAATTTATTGAGGAGTCATGATCAACCCTTGATAAAATGATGGATATCCCTTCAAAATGTTTATGTTGACCAAAAATCTTGAAGTTTGACTGTACATGGGCCACAATCGACTTTTGACCTAACACAATTGATTTTCTAATACTTAAGTAATTGATTGAGCAAACTTGTTGTTCAAGGCATGAATTTTGGCATGGATGATCTTGAGGACCTATTAGGACCATGAAAATCATTTCAGACCTTTAGAGCTCCACCATTTTTATGAAAATTGAAACCCTATTTGGGGGTTCATTTCCTTAGGAGGACAAGGATGACACGATTTATGCCTTGTGTTCAATATAGAAATAAGGGCAAAAGGGTAATTATACACACAAATATTATCACAGAAAGGTTTTGTCAGATGACATGACATTTTCGTGACTTGGGTAGCAGTGATGTGTTGATAGATACCGCTCACTATTTATTATGTTAAATGTGTAATTTAATATAATTTCCAACGTCACGAAAACCTACAGGGTCACACACATAAGGACAGGTTGATGAGAGTTAGATTAAATAAGGAACACCATAAGGTACGGTGCACTTAAGTGAAATATGGAATGTTGTGAGGTACCACGCACTTAAGTGATATGCGGTATATCATAAGGTATGATACTCGTATGCTTAATTGGGCTTTTAGCTTGCAGCCCACATAAGTGGTTCTATAAATAGAACCCTTATGCTGAAGCATTTGACTTGATGAAAATTCGGTCTTGATTTCTAGCCGTATATTTTGTATCATTCTCTCACTCAAAATTTCCATTCGTAAGCAGCTAGCTCCGGAAGTGATCTATTCGCATGGACTGAGTACAAACGTTTCTATTCATCAATGTTCATAATCACAACATCAAAGGTCTGAATCATCATAAGAGGTAATGATTTCTATCACTTACCATGCCCATTGATAAGGATCACTAAAGGAAAATTTTAACTTTCCGCTGAGTTTTGGATTGCAATTTTCCTTCATATCTAAAATGTATTAATAAACCACAACATCGAAACACAAATAATCATCACATATCAAGATTTATCATTTGAAACCTACAATTACCAAAACCTAACAATTGATAGATTTGCATTCTAACATGATCCTACCCATCTCACATTATCATATGATTCTAATAATTAAGTAAAAATTCAGCCTTACATTGTTATAGGTTGATTCTACCACTTTTGCGTTCTCACCCTTTTCTCCTCTCTCTCGCTCCTCTCTATTGGTATTCCTCTTACTAACTCTATTTCTTTTCTTTTATTAAACTAATAAAATAATACCAACTCTAATAACCACTACTGGTCTTACTAACCACACCACCACTAATTCTTCCCCTTCTCGCCCAATAGGCCCAATTACCTATATTCTATTATTTATATATAATTATTACTAATAAAATAATTATTTACTAACCGACACCAAAACTAACTATAATTCTACGGTTCTCCATATTTAACCCAAATAACTCGTTACATAACATATATATATATATATATATATATATATATATATATATATATATATATATATATATATATATATATATATATATATATATATATATATATATATATATATATATATATATATATATATATATATATATATATATATATATATATATATATATATATATATATATATATATATATATATATATATATATATATATATATATATATATATCAGTTAGTGAAATAAATAAATTATCCATAAACTTAAACCAATCATTAATTAATATAAAATATATAACTAATTACTAAAAATTAGGGTTGTTAATTCTCTAATTTTAGGATTGACATTAATTTTTAGTAAAACAAATATAGCAGCTGTTGTACCCCAAAATTTTCCCTCCCATATTTCTCAAAACATTTCAAGTGAGATCCTCAAATTGCTCAAGGTAGTCCAAGCGTTGGCCAGACAAGCTCCCTCCTAAGGCAATCTACCTCAAATTAGGGTTTCATGTTGCATCAAGATACTTGAGTCCAAGGGATCCCATATGCTCACCAATGTCCTAATATGTTCTCAAGATCATCCATTCCAGTTTCAAGCCTTGCAGAGGAAATTTGCTTAGTCAATTGCTCAAATGCCTAGAAATCGACGATGCTAGGGCAAAAGTCAACTGTGGCCTACATATAGTCAAACTTCAATATTTTTGGTCAACATCCTCATTTTGAAGTATATTTCATCATTTGATCAAGGATTGATCATGATTCATCAAGTATTGCTCACAATTCATCAAGAATCAAAAGTTGCTAAATTAGGGTTTTGTAGGAAAGGTCAACTCAACTTTGACCAAGCATAAATTTCTCATAATTTATGAGAAATGACCCATCCAAATCTAATTTTGAAGAGGATTCCATGCTCTACAATCCATCTTCCGCTCCCAAGTTTAAAATATGCACTCACAAGAAGTTATGAATTTGGACATTATAGGTCATTTTGAAAAGTCAACAAAAATACCTTTTTTGTCAAAGCTTCATACATGAGCATGGAATATCAAATTGAGATGATACCAAAAGGGTTGCTTAGAGGACATCTCAAGCTTTCTAAAAAGTCCAATAATACCTCCAAAGAGTCAAAATTGAGGAAGTTATGCATTGGTTAAGTTGACCTTTTTTGCAAAATTGTCAAAAGTCAACTATGCCCAAAACTTCAATTTTTGCCAAAGGGGCCCAATCTTTTTCACTTGTTTTAAGTTAGCAACATGGTCCACGAGCCCTAGCCTTTACCACTTGTCATTATCTTATTTATATTATCTTATTTTGATTTTTATTTGCATTAAATCATTTTAAATCAAAACAAATCATATAAAATCCAAAACATTGAAATTCAAAGATCTTGTGCTTGTTTCAGGTCTTAATGTCCAGCTAGCATCAAATTAAATTCGTGTAAAGGCATGAGGTGCACAAAAAGATTGAATTAGGCAATTTTTGGAAAGATATTAAAGGTGTATCAAATCAAAATCAAACTCATTGATGGAGGAAGATTGAGAATATTCTTTCAACCCTAATTCACTCCTCAATACATAAGGGACGTGTGCAGACCCAAAACTAGGTGAGAAAGAGGCGTATGAACCAGAACCAAACTTGAAAAAATACCAAAAAAGTGCAAACACTAATTCCTAGTTACAGGCCAATTCAAGACCCTTGAACCATTCCAAACGCTTCCTGGGATCCCCAGCAAGCAAAAGCAATCAAAAGCATGCATTTCTAGGCCCCATATCGCGCTGTAAGTCATCCACGACATCCATGTATTTTTTAAATCGGTTTCCATGATTTAGGCATTGATAGCATGAATTAATGATATATTCTTGATCCTTAAGACATATGCAAGCTTTCTGTATTGTTTAATTTCATTTACATGGCCTATATTGGATTTCACCATTGTTAGGGTTTGTAGCTTCAAATTGGGATCTTGGTGTACAGGTGAAATTGGGCCATGATTAGGGTACCATGAAATTCGTGGGACTGAGAGGAACGTATTGGTACCATCACCATTGATTTATTATGCTTGTACATGATTTTTGATATGGCCAGGGTTTTAGCTACGGAGAATGTCCGTTGGTATAGGTCTGTTGTTTAAAACAACAGATCCTTGGAGAAGATAAAGACGTGGCGGCCAACCATTCGCGTATTTGAATTTTCACGCATTTTGAATTCAATATTTTTACTTTTTATATATTATCATTATTATTTATTGTATATACAAACAGAAGCAAGTGGCGCAGTGGTAGTTGAGTGGTTGGATAGTGCATCGGGACTTGGGTTCGAATCCCAGGTCCCCCAGTTTCTCCATATTATTTTCCTTTTAAGGATCTAGCGCGTTTACAAGTCTAAGGTCTACCATATGGTCTCATCATCTAACATGCCAAGTGGACAGATGGCCAGATCCAAGTTCCATCAACGGAGGATCACCATAAGCCTAGTCAACGCAACACACTGAATTCAACAAGTCAATAATGGATCAAGTCTTTTGGGCCTAGTATCTGATTTTTGCACCCCCTCAAATTACTCTCAGGCCCAATTTCTTCACCTTTTTTTTTATATTTTTATTTCATTTAATTTATTTATTTTATTTTACTAACACAATTAATTATTTTCTTTTTATCAAAAAAATCATAAAAAATAATATTATTCACAAATTAGGTTTAGATTTTATTTTTTATCAAAAAATTAAATTAATTTAGTTAGGTTGTTAATTTAGAAAACTTTAATTCTTTTTGTAAATAAATTAAAACTAATTAGAATAATTAGATTTTTATTTCTAACTTAATTTAATTTTGTTTTCCTAAAAATAACTAAAAACACAAAAATAGGCCATGTAATTATTTTCATGAATTAATTTAATCACTAATTAATTTTGTATTTAATTTGAAAACCTAATTCTTTTCTTAAAAAGAATCAAAAACAACAAAAAAACAATTTTTCTTTTAATTAGGTTAGAAAGGGTCAAAACCCTAGTTCTCTCCCGATTTAAATTTCATCGCGCACACTTTATTGTTTTATTATTTACCATATTATTGTAACTGCTTACAAGTTGTAATAGTTAATTAGGACCTTTTTATTTTCATTTCCCGCTTTATTGTTTAAGGGTTTGTTTTTGGCTATGTAAATACCCAAAGCCTTGTAATAGCTTAGTTTAATTTCCGCATTTAAATTCCGCAAAATATAAACTGTTAGAGGTATGATTTAGGGTTGCATGACAAGAATGTTTGATCAACTTTAAAATAGTTAAATAACCCTAAAATGTGCAAAGATGATAATCTGAAATTGAATCACTCGCACATGCGCACTTCTAGGGTACACTCCGACTTGGTTGCCTTCGGTAAACGGTCATTGAGTATAGGGTGCTTTACTGGTCGTCCTTTTGTCCAAAGATCAAAGTTGCCTCGGAAAGGTTGCCTAGGATATTGTTGCCTCAGATAATTGATCTAAGACATTAGGATTATTACTAAGACGTCCTAACATTGCTTTAGTGACCGTACGTCCCTTTCGAATTGACCCTCAAAATTACAACGACGGTGCTACCTACTCACTAATAGTGGGATAGCATTGTCTAAAGAAAACGAACATAGAACGATTCTTTTTTCGAGTAGGTAGATTAGCTCTTAAGTACTTCCTCAAATTAAAACAAATTTTTCACACTTACACTCCTTTTCAAACAAAGTTTTCAAAAACACTTCATTACACTCTTGAAGACAGAAACAAGAGTTAAATCAAAGTTAAAACAAAAACTTTTCAAAACACACATGCACACAAAAAAGCAATTTTGAAAATGATGAGCAAGTACCTAAGAGCCCGTAGATAACTACGGATAGAAAGGGTTCTAATACCTTCCCTTTCTATAATCTACCCCCCGTACTCAGAAATATCTTGAAAAAGGAATTTTTCTGTGCTTTTTTCCTTTCCTTGTTGGATAAAATAAAAGACGGTGGTGACTCTTGCTTACCGCGACATTTTGCGAACACAAACGCAAAACGAGAACCAGCATTCCTAAAAAACCAGTCCCGGTTCTGGCCACCGTATCACAGCAGCAATATGTTATATAGGATGTGTTAGCTTGCTAAATGGAACGAGTTTGAGCAAGAAGTCATATTCTATGTTGGGACATGTTGTGTTGAAGTGTTTCAACATTTGGAGCAACATGTCGAATAAGATGTCTTATGCAGGGTCATACGACATCGCGCCTGAGTTGAACTGGACTGTTATATTATGATAAGTCACAAAGACAGAATATACTTTGAGGATATTATACTATCCTATGTGGCGCTAAGTTGTAGGTCAGGAATAATCAAGAAGAATATTGAATTTCTAAATATGGATATAATTTAGGAAATTTGATTGAAGACTTATTTTGTAGCAGAATTTTCTACAGGTTTATAACAGCCAAAAAGTTGTGATTTGAAGGCCCAAATCCAATTGGGTATAGGTTATAAATAAAAGCTTTGTAACCCAGGATTGGTACCAGTCAAGAACTGTAAAGATTAAATCATTAGAACTGAGTCTGTAGCCACTCTCTAGAAGAGTTGGTGTAAGTGAACCACTCAGGGTGTGAGATGGTCGTCGTGTTCTCACTCAAAAACCTGTAGGTAATGAGTTAAGTATTGTTCTTGGAGGAAGCTTGTAAGCAACTCCAAGTTTCATTCTTAGTCAGGAGTCTTGTCTAGGAACTGTCATGGAAATGAGTATTTTGGTTTATTGTTATGGAAATGTGTCTTCCTATTTGTGTTGATCTAATCGTTGTCTATGACTGAAGAGGGATTGAGGAGGGCCTCATATCTAGGTGAATCTTAGATATAAGTCTAGAAAGGGTAGTGATTAAGTGATTAGGCCATAAACTGGAGGTTTGTTGTAGGATCTATGAATTGATATTATCATAGTGGATTTGTCCCTGGCTTAGTATGCCCCTAGAGTAGGAGAGTTTCTCCGAACTAGGTTAACAATTTTGGTGTGTTGTTTATGCTTTCCAATACTATTTTAATGTTTATACCTTGCCTATTTGTTTATGTCAGATCAGATGTCTTAACATGTCATAAGACATCTGAAGTTTGTCATACCAGAATTTCAGGGATGTTACAATGTCTTTCTACATATGGAACGAAATGAGATTGTCATACTAGTAATTACCTTGGCCTATAAAAAACAAGGCCTCTATTTCACCTTAATGTTCAAGATTGGACTTGTTTGTTGTGTTCAGGCGTATAGTTGTGATGGAGAGTTGCTGCTTTAGAGTTTGATTTATTTTCAAACCTATGTTGATCTATTGCACCTGGATTTTGGTGGTTATGTGCAATATGTGGTGCCTGGAGACTGTTGAGGATTTAATGTTTGTATGCATTCCACTGCATGGTATTTGTTATAGCCCTAGTTGTTCCTTGTGTCTCAAGCAAAGGAATGACATTAGGTTTTGGCCTCCTCAGCATGATGTGGTGTGTGCAAGACAACCTCAACTAACTCAGTGAAGTGGCCAACGATACTTGAGTTTTATTTCTCAAGTCCACTCATAAAGGCACTTTTGATGAGTTTGTTGATGAAAGTTTAGAGCCATTTCTTTTGGATTCTAGTAGGGTCCTCCTAATACTTGATCTAATTAAGAAAGTGACTTTAAGTTTTGTTGTTGTTTGGTATTGTTGGAGCTTGAAATGTTTTTGAGGACCTTGAAGGTGATCAATGGTTTTTTTTTTTGGTAGCAGTGTTAGACTTCATAACCAAGCTTTTTTTTGAGAATTATAAAGAAAGGGAACTAATGTCCTACAAGATGTTGGGACACTGTGTTAGCAGGCGTGCAGATTCATGTTGCATAACAAATGCTTTGGGTACTGAAAAATGTGTGTTAATCACATGTGTTGTACCCCAAAATTTGCCATCCCATTTTCTTCAAGACATTCTCATGAGGTCACCATTTGTTCAAAACTACTCAAGAGTTGACTGGTCAAAACCACCTCCTAAACAAGGGTCTTAAATTAGGGTTTGGTTCTTCTCAAAGAAAATTGGTCTTCAAGGGTTTCAAATGACTTTCATGGTTCATCATAGGTCCTCAACAATTTTTATGTCAAGTTTTAAGTCCTGTATCACAAGTTTGCTCAGTCAATGGCTCAAATGATTGAAAATCAATTGTATTGAGCAAAAAAGTCAACTATGGTTAACATACAGTCAAACTTCAAGATTTTTTGTCAACATCAACATTTTAAGGTGATATTCTTCATTTTATCAAGGGTTTATCATAATTCCTCAAGGAAAGCCCTCAAATCATCAAAGGTCAAGAAATTTCCAAATTAGGGTTTTGATTGAAGATGACTAATCATTGACTATTGACCTAGAGCATGACCTAATGGCTTAAAGAATGATCTCAAATACAACATCTTGACTTAATTACATGGCTCATGACATTTCTAAATATGCAAGTGATTGATAGTTGAATAATTGAATCAATTGATGAAAAGTTAACAGTCACACAAAAGTCAAACTTTGACTTTTTAGTCAACATTGGAATTCAAAAAATCAAGAATCATCAAAATATTAAAAACTATCAAACTTTGTCATCAAGAATCAAGAAAGTCAACAAAATTCAAAAGTCAAGATTTTCAAACACTTAGAAAAAATTCAAGTGTTTTGTACCTAAAAAAACCCTAATTTCACAAGCAAGTTTCCTTAAGATACAAGTTGATTCAAGGAAAACTTTCAACATGAAAGTCGAGGGATTTATGAATTCTACAACTTTGTTAATGTGGGTTGATCATCAAAAAGTGCTTAATTTAAGAGATTTAAGCCCACGAAGTTATGATATTTTTTATCCAACACTTCGAAATTTTTTCGAACAACTTTTGATCAGTTTTTAATCCTAACTTCATGGCCAATTTCCACCAAGATCCCATTTGATTTAGCCAAAGTGATCAACATGAAAGTTGTAGACAATATTTTTTATCATACTTGAGCTAGAAGTTTCAAAGAGATGAAGTTGAGTATCTAAGGTTGCATTATAAGTCATTTTTTGTGACAAGTTCATGACCAATTCTCATGCCATGCTTAGAGATCTCACTTTTCAGGTCCATTAACTTGCAAATATCCCCATAATTAAGTGTTTACACAATTGATTGAATCAGTACCCAAGTGTTTGATCCATTGTCCAAGATAGTTTTCCATTTATGGCACAAAGGCACCATTCCCATTCACATAAAGAATGCTTTATGCAAAGTCCACTGTCCTTTAGCCTCTCAATTGTTTCTTCTGCACACACACAATGTCAAAGCAAGAAGCAACACGTCTACAGCTCCTACACGTCTACAACAATCATCAAACTCTTTTTCCATCAAAAATCACAAAACATTTTCGATTTTCTTTTCTTTATTTTGCAAATCTTAGCATACTTTATTTCCCAATTATGTAATTGCTCAAAGCTTGTAATAGATAAATTAGGGTTTACTGCTTTTTCATCCCCATTCTCGAAGCCTTGTAATAGTGTAGGACATTTAATTTCCGCAATTTACTGCTCTCCTTATTACTGTTAGAAATTAGGATTTGCATGGTAATATTAAAATAAAACATTAGAAAACCCTAATTTCAAGACAAAAATAACTGAAATTAAAACACTTCGCACACACACACCTCTAGGGTGACTCTCACTTATTGCCTCAGATTTAAAAAGTCATGTCCCTCAAACGTGAGATGCTTTAGAAATGACCCTCAGTTAAAAGATCGTAGTCCCTCGATGACCATTCGATGCTGCCTTCGGTAAACGATCTTAGTCCCTTACGAAAATTGCTAAAGTGTCCTACAAGTTTCCTTCTATGATGGTTTGTTGACTCGCGCTTGTCCCTCGTATCTAATGATAGGGCTCCCTACTAACTAATGGTAGGTTAGCACTATCTAAAAGAGGAGGAAAAGAACAAAGACTTTTTTGATTAGGTAGATCACTCGTAATCGCTTGCTCACAAACTAAAGCGATATTTGCACTTCACACTTTTAAAGCAACTACTTTCAAAATACTTTACAAACACTTTTGATGACTGGTACAAGGGTTATTATAAAGCAAATTGCCTTACATTGGCATCTTCAAAACACTTTCCAAAACTACACTTTCTTTCAAACAAATATTTTTAAAATAAACATTTTGTATACATTCTCAATGATACGAGAATCATTAAAAATTGCCGCAATTAGGCATTTTCAAAATATTTTCAAACATACACAAACACAAAGAATTTTCAAATTTGAGGTAGAGATTAAGAGCCTGTAGATAACTATGGATGAAAAGGGTGCTAACACCTTCCCTTTTCATAACCTAGCCCCCTTACTCAGAAAATTCTCAAAATTTTTTTCCTGTTCTTTTCACCCTTTTCTTTATTGGATAAAAGAAAATTCGGTGGTGACTCTTGCTATCTGCAACATTTGTGATAAAATGCAAAAACTAAAACTCAGTTCTCCCACTGTATTACAGAACTGGCGACTCTACTGTGGAAACTAAACTAGAAATGGGGTTACCTTTAGAGCTAGTTCACCTTTATTGCTTTACTTGTTTGCCTTCTATGCTTTAAATTTTGGGATATATTTGGGTTTGTTTTTTGTATAGATCCTCTTCTTGGATATGGAGGTATTTTAGGTAAGTAGCAATAGATCGTGGAAAATGTACGACATAAACCTATATGGTTGAAAAAATGGCTTCGTTAGTGCGACACATTGGTTGGTGTTGGTATCGTTGTCCCTTGAGTAATTCAAGGAGAATGATGGGCTGCTGCATGGTGTCATAAGAACTAACTGACCTTAGAACCTTAGTTGACATAACTTAGACATTAGAAAGTAGTGAGATGGCTGTCTTTGGTTCAGACTGAAGTTGGTTTATACTCGATACTACACTCATTGAGATCGGACTCTCGAGATATTTCGGTTACAATTCAGATGCTTGTGCTGAAACAATGCCCAAGAGAAAGATTAGTGATTTTGAGGCTCGTAGAACCTGGTTACTTATTTTAGGACATGTTGAGCCAACTAAAACTTCAAGAGGGTAGTTACCTATAAACTCCATGCAAACTTAAACCTAAGGCCTTGTGTGATTTGTTTGTGTATGATTAATTGTTCGAACAAGACATTATAACATCATGACCTCATTACACATATCATTTTCACTAACCATTTCAAGGACGTAGGGATTCATCTTTGTTCTGTTTTGTAGGTTATGGCCTCCGCTCGTAGAAATACTATCCGGATCAGTTTATGAGGATACCTTCTCAACTTAAGGAGTTAGTCTCAAGGGTTCCCGAAAGTTCTCCATTCATCAAAAGATATGGACGAAAACTCAGTTTGGTTATCTCGGGTTTTGAAGAAGATAAGATGAGTGTTCTATTCCAGTTCTTTGACCCTGCACATCATTGCTTCATCTTTCCCGATTATTAGTTGGTACCCACAATGGAGGAGTTTTCTCAATTACTGGGAGTACTTGTTCTCAATCAAATACCTTCCATCGGTTTAGAGAAAGATCCACAACCTGAAGAAATTGCAGCAGCCTTACATCTGAAGCGGTCTGACATTGTATTAAATTGGGAAACAAGGAGTGGAGTCAAGGGTTTTCTAGCTAAGTTTTTGTTAGAGAAGGCTCGACTGTTTTTGGATGCTATGAGTTTTCAAGCTTTAAAATAAATATTGGCTTTGCTGATCTATGGTTTAGTGTTATTCCCTAATCCAGAAAAACTCATAGATGTGAACACCATCAAAATATTTCTTTCTCGTAACCCTGTGCCTACTTTGCTCGGAGACATTTTGCATTCTCTTCACACTTGTACTATGAGGAAGCAAGGGACTCTTATGTGTTGCATACCTCTTTTATCTAGGTGGTTTATTTCGCACCTTCCTCGATCAGTAATGAAGAATGAACAAGGTTTGAGGTGGTCTCAAAGGATGATGTCTCTCTCTCATTCAGATATCTATTGGTGTTCCTGATCCCTGGAAGATTTTACCATCATTAACCGCTGTGAGGAATTCCCTAATTTTCCACTCCTTGGAATTATGAGAGGTATTACTTACAACCCTTCTCTAACTCTATGGTAATTTGGTTATGCTCGAAGAGATGGTCCTCATGACGCACTTGTCCAGGGTATTGTGTTCGACTATGAAATTGATCCTCAAAGTTATCGTCAAAGGTTTATACGTGCTTGGGGCATGGTAAACAAGTTTGATAGCAAGACTTTAGGACAAAATAATCCCATCCCTTTGGAGCCCTACCTCAAATGGGTGCGAGCTCGTGCTCAAAATCTCATGATGCCATATCCCGCCGTCTTACCAGTAATTGTGGAGCCTATTGCCGAGGGGGTGTTCCTTATACTATTCTTCATCCAGACATACCCACTGACCTCGAAGATTTGAAAAAGTCCTGGATTCAACTCAAGGAAGAACGAGACACCTTGGAAGCTTAATTCTATAAAAGTGAAAAGAAAGTGTTGGATTTCACGAAGCAACTTCAGGAGGAGCCAAGCCTTAATGCATACATCGACACGAAGAGAAAGCGTCTGTGCGAGACTTAAGTCTTAGGTTTTATGAGTTTATATTGTTGTCTCCTTGAGACCCTTTTGCTTTTCATTGAAAGCCTAGAAGGCAGTTGTAATTTTGAACTTATTAATGAAATCTTTGTTTCTGTTTCCTTTTGGATAGAAAATTTAAATCTCTTAAGGTCCTTGAAAACATTGCATCAACATATCATGCATCATTTCTTAAGCAGGTTTTCCAATACAAGTTTCCTCATCTATTTACTGTTTATTTGAGTATAAGATGGATCTTGAACAAGCTTTCAAGGATCTTCAAACTTAGCATGCACAATTTCAAGAGACTATTCTGAATCTGGCCAAAGGGAGACCAGAGATGATGGTGCTCCTCACCATAAAAAAGAAGACTAAGAAGCGGGTTGTTATCCTCAACATGGGAAGAATATTCAAAGGTCCTACCTACTCAACTAGTTAGAGTGAATGATGTTTCCTCTAAGGAAGACGATAACCAAGAGGAGGATGGCAGAAGTGTCAGGGGTGAAGATAGAAATAATTAGGTTTCTGAGGATGAAGACTACTCCGATGAGCAATACCCTCCCGCAGATGAAAAATACAAGAAATTAGAAGACCAACTCAAAGCTGTGGAAATCCAAAAACCTCCTGGGTTGGATTTTGGAGAGCTGGGTCTGGTTCCGGGGGTGGTCATCCCTCACAAATTCAAGGTCCCTATCTTTGCTAAATATGATAGGGTCTCTTGTCCCAAACTTCATCTGAGGTCGTATGTTCGAAAAATCCAACCTCATACTGCAGATAGGAAATTATGGGTCCAATTATTTCAAGAAAGTTTGTCTGGTACTCAACTTGAATGGTTCTATCATCTGGAAGGAACCAACATTCACACATGGGAAGACTTGGCTGTTGCTTTCTACAAGAAACATCAATATAATGTCGACCTGGCACCGACTCATGTATAATTGTAAAACATGTTGTAATATGGTGGAAGAACTGACTTGATTGTTTTATGTTTTATCACAATTGTTGCGGATAGCAAGAGTCGCCACCGACTTTTCTTTTATCCAGTAATGAAAGGCTGAAAAGAATAGGAAAGACCTTTAGATATGTTTTTGAGTTCGGGGGTAGATTCTGAAAAGGGAAGGTATTAGCACCCTTTTCATCCGTAGTTATCTACGAGCTCTTAGTTGCTTGCTAGATCACTTTCTTTTGTTTGAAAGTGTGCTTTGTATGGTTTTTAGAAGTATTTTAAAAAGGCGTCGTCGTTTAGGAAAACTTTGTAATAGTTCTCATTCGTAAGAACGTATACAGAGTGTTGAGCTTTTGAAAATGTTTCATGTTTGAAAAATGTTTTGAAAGTGTTAGGTGTTTATTTTTTGAAAACAAGCAAGAGTGCTTGATTTGAAATTGAGCAAGTAACTAGGAACAATCTACCTACTCAAAAAGTCTTAGTTCATTTCTTCCTTTCCTTTGATATTGCTATCTTACCATTGATTTGGTAAGAAGCCTTATATTCAGATGTAAAGGGACGGGCGTGGGTCATCGTATAGTCATGATAGCAATGTTGTGAGATATCTTAGCATTTCTCTTTGAGGGACTAAGATCATTTGTAAGACAACATTGATAACGTCATCGAGGGACTATGATCTTGTATTTTCGATTGCTTTTGCTAAGATATCCCACATGCATAAAACGACCATTTTTCATAAGGAAGCAAGTGGAGTTAACCCTAGAGGTGCATGTGTGCAAAGTGTGTTTGATTGCATGCATTTTTGTCTTTTGATCAGGGTGGTCTACTTATTGATTTTTATCTTTCCATATATCCTAATTACTAACATTTTGCATAAAGTCAAAAGTGCAGAAAGATAAAATCCTACACTATTATAACCATATTGAATTGCATTAAAATGTAAAGGCAAAAATGATGTAAAAGCAAGAAAAATGAGCTCCTTCAATTTAGGGCAGCAAACCCTTCAATTTTGCACTTTCTGGTTCTCTTCGATCTGGCCTGAAAAGAGGTGAAGGCATGACCTTCGATTGGGGCCTGGAGGCCAGTATGTTGTGTATTTCAATTGGGGCCTGGAGGCAACTGGGCGTGCCTTCTGGTCCTTCCTTGTTGCTTTTATGCCTTCTTTGATTGATACTGACAGCAACAAGTCATGGCCTTCGATCCTGGATGCACTTAGTGTAAATGCCTTCTGATTTTGCCTTTCTGGGGCTTCGAAGTCATCATGAGCATGTATTATGGCTGGGCCTGGAAGCTAGCATTGAAGCCCAAGGCTTTTTTTCATGTCTTTCTTTCCCCTGGCTCTTTTGTTTGGGACATAAAATGGCCACATGGCCTAAGGCCATGTTTGCCTTTGTCTTGTGGCCAAACTAAGTATTAAAGTATATTTAATGAACTCAAGCAACAAGGAACAAAAGATTATCCTGAAAAGATAGATTCGAAGGGTGTAAACGAAAGGGAGGCAAAATATTATATACATGCTATGATTGAAACGAAGGATGCAAGGGTAAGAGCAACTTACCTTGCTTCAACCTTGAAGGGGTGTGGGACCTTAAGTGGTGGCCCTAGGTGTTGGATTCGAAAGAGGAGGCCTAAAACAAAGCATTGTATGCTGAATTCAAAGGAAGAAAGAAAGCAAGTGTGATGCTTCTTTCTACACTGGATTCGAAGGAGACTGAAGTGTGCTTGTTCTTCAGAATCGAAGGAGGTGACAAGGATTCTGGGTTTGTTCTCCATAAGTATTTAAGGACTTGGTAGTTTTTTTGTTGTGTTTGAGAAAGTTTAGAAATTCGTTCCCCTGGTCCAAAGATCCTCTTTTTGATGTGCAAATGTACTCTCTATTTATAGAGGAAAAATTTGAAATTCTTGGGAGTAAAAATAATAAAATAGAGGCTAGCTGGAAAGTAAGCACCCACTTGTGCCAAGATGGGTGGTTCAGATGGATTACTTCCTTAGAAGGAAAACATGTGCAAGGCTCAAGACAAACTTTTTCTAAAAAGTAGTAATATACTATTAAGTACAATTGGTCTTGGTCAGCAAATGGATAAAAGGCCTATTTTAACTTGCATAAACAATTAAGTATAGGGTGAATCAATAGGTTTGAGGCCTGAAAAGGGAAAACATGTGGCCTAGCCTATGGGTCTAATGTTCAACTTGATCTTTGGTTCGAATACCCTCCTTTTTGTTTTGGCCCTACAGATCCAACCTACGACCACACTCAAGAGTAAACGAAATTAAATGTTTCCAACAATGGCATGTCTTTCGATTTGGCCATATTCAACTGCACGCACCACTTTGAACCCTTTTGTTTTTTGATAATGCAAATATTTAGAAGCAAAGTACCCTTGAAAGTAGGGTAAGGCTATGAGATTTGCTGAAACTTGCTTCGAACAAAACTTGCTTCGAATGGTTCAGCTTGGATTCGAAATAAGTTGATTCGAAAAGAATCAACATTCCAATCGAAACTTTGTATGTAAGTAACTTTTGTCCAAATGTAGGTTTGACCTTGTGCTGAAGGATTCATGCCCAAACGAAACAAGCATGCAGGAAGCATATTTTTCCAATCAAAGCAAGCATGCAGACAACATACCTTTCCAATCGAAGCAAGCGGACTTGGCAAGAGATGAATTCCTAAATGAAGATTTGTATGCAGGGGGCACATGCGGACAATAGGTCATGGCCTTCGATTACAAGCATGCAGGCAGCATACTTGTCCAATCTAAAGGCTTGCCTTCTAGGGGACACTTATGGCAGCAAATTTGGTACTCAAAACAAGCATGTAGGCACCAAGAGGCACAAATGAAGCCTGCAATAAAAAGTCACATGTCCAGACGAAAGAGGTATGCTAGCAGCAACTTTTGAGCAGTCAAGGTGAAAAGTCCAATTGAAGGGTTGGCCTTGCAGGGGGCACATGTGGCCAGCAAGCCATGTCCTTTGATTACATGCATGCAGGCCGTATACTTGCCCATTCAAAAGGCTAAATCAAAGGAGGCCTATTTTCTCCAAATTTGTTCAAAAATTATTTTTATTTGTTTTCTCCCTTTTTGACAGTTTCCTTTTAATTTTGGTACTGGAAAATCCCAACGCACTTGTGAAAGCTTGGATCCTGAGAATCTTTGTGATAAAACTCTTGATAAATTGAGAGGGCAAATTTTGGGGTACAACACATGTCCATGGGCTCGAATGAAGGGTTCAAGGAGTATGCCCAGAAGTGGAGAGACTTAGCTGGAAGGGTACAACTTCCGTTGACTGATCGAGAATTGGTTGATATGTTCATGGGCACTCTAACATGTCCATTCTTTAATTTGATGATTGGGAGTTCTTCATCAGGGTTTACTGAGCTGATTATGACTGGCGAACGAGTTGAAAGTGGTATCAAGAGCGGGATGATTTTGATGGCTACATCTTGTGAAGAAACCCTTCATTGGTAAAGAAGAAAACAATGTTGTTTATGGCCAGAGAAGCCATAGTAAAAATGACTGCCATCAGTCTGTAGGAGCGGTGTTGATCTCTAATATGGCGCCTGTTCAACAACAATAACAGGGAAACCAAGGTAGGTCAGACGCTCCGAGAAGGAAATTCACCGGAATTAGTATGCCTTTATCTCAAGCATTGCAACATTTGTTAAAGGCTGGTGTTGTACCCTAAAATTTTCCCTCTCACTTATCAAATATTTTCTCACAAATACCTCTCTTGGTTCAAGACTGCACTAGGGTTGATCAGCTCAAGACACCTCCTTAAGCACTGATGACCAAAATTAGGGTTTGATATTGCACAAGGATAATTGAACTTTAAATGCTTCATATGACTTTCATGGATAATTATGGACCCCCAATATTACTCATGTCAAGTTTCAAGCCTTGGATCACACTTTTCCTCAATCAATTGACCTAAAATTCAGTTGTATTGGGGAAAAAGTCAACTATGGCCAATTTACAGTCAAACTTCATAATTTTTGATCCACATAAATATTATAAACTCATATGTATCATTTGATCAAGTTTGGACCACAACTCCTCAAGAAATTTGATCAAATCATCAAAAGGGCAAAATGGTCAAAATTACGGTTTTTGACTGAGAAAGGGCAATTTCTGATTTTTGACCTAGCAAATGGTCAATTGGTTTGAATAATTATTTCAAGAGTTCAATTTCATCATTTTGACCTAATGGCATGACCCAAAACATTGCTCAAGATCAATTGGATTGACAGTGAATTTTCAGTCAACTGATCAAAAGTCAATTGTACAATGAAAAGTCAAACTTTGACTTTTTGTCAAAATTCAATGTCAAAGATCACAATTCATCAAAATATGTCAAAATATGAAACTTATTCATCAATAAATCGAAAAGTCAAGAGTTCATTTTGAAAAGTCAAAGTTTTCTAACTTAGAAATTTTTCTTAGTGTTTAAAACTTCATGTTTTTTCATAACTTTGAGCCATATTTTCACCATGATGCAAGAGGATTCAGAAGAAACTTTCAACATGAAAGTTGTAGATATCCATTATATCTACAACATTTATTTAAATAACTTCTTCTAAAAATTCTTGGATCTCATGTTATTAATTCACAAAGTCATGGTCTTGAAATTGAACACTTAGTGAAATTTTGCCCTTGTTTTGGTCAGGATTTTGACCTAACTTCATGGCACTTTTTCATATAGTTCCAAGGGGAATTTTCAAAAGTGATTCAAATATGTATTGTATATAACATTACAAGCTTTTGAAAATGTCCAAGAACTCCTTTAGATCATTCTTGAGCAGGGAGAATCGAAGAGAGGAAGTTAGGCTTTTCAAACTTGAAATACAAGTCATTTTGTGATGAACAAGAATTAAATTTCAAACCTATGCTGCACAACCTTTATTTGAAGGCCTCTAAACCTCAATATCTCTCCATAATCAGAATATTACACTTTCTTTTGAGCTATTATCCACTTGATTCAAGCTTTATCCAAGTAACTTTTCCATTTATGGCACAAAGTAACCATTCCATTCTTGTATAGAGCCTTTAATCACAAAGTCAATACATAGACCTCCTAACTTGTTCCTTATGATCACAAGCAACGTCAAAGGAAAGAGAAACATGTCTAGAGTCTCCCATAAACCCAGGCCATGCTTGTACTACACATTGAAACTTTTTTTCCCACTTTTCTTCAAAATCAAGTAACATAGCCATAACTCTATATCTCACAGTTCTGTCAACTTCATGTTAGAACAAGATTAGTTCTGATCTATCTCAGACTTTTGATGATAACAATAAATTATATTTTAGATAATTTATACTCTGATGAACGTATTTGATTGTTTCAGATAATGTTCTGACAGAAGCATTCTGAAGTGCTAAGCTAAAAATTATGAAGAAGTTCTTTAATCAAAGAACCTTTTTTGTTTTAAGCGCAACTGCTGAATCTGGTAAGACAATTTATTTAAATGTATCTTCTAACATTTATCAGGATTCCTTGCTCAGAAGATTACTTGAAAGCAAGTGTTGTTCAGAAGATTATTTGAAAGCAAGCGCTAAGTTCTTAGCAAGCAAAGCACTACTTAGAAGATGTGTAAAGCATGTTCTGAATTCAAGACGTTGAAGCAAGTTATGAAAGAACGTTAAAGCCAACTTGTCTTGTCAAGCGTAGGAAACATGTTCTTACAAGTGTTGTTTGCTCATTAATGCAAAGACGACTGCAAGCACTCAAGTGTCTAAGCTAGTTTCTTAGAAAATGGAATAGTGCAAGGAAACACACAAGCATTTAATGCTCTCCACTTTTCTGAAGGCAACAACGGTCTTTTTGTTCCTACTATATATACAAGGACATTTATTGCAAGCCAACTAACTAATCAATTTCAAAAAGAAGCAAGAAACTACGTGAAAAATTCTGGGCTCACAAACTCTTTGTTCATACACTTTGTGCAATTTGTTCTAAGTGAAAAATCACAGTTGTGATATAGCTTGATTAAAAGCAAAATTTTATTTCACTATCTGTAAGATTAAACTATTGTAATTTCTCCTTGAGAGACCAAGTTTGGTCAGATTTCTCAAGCAGGCTAGGACTAGATTTAAGTCTAAGTGGTGTTAGTCACTTGTAAGATTACTTGTGCATTGTTAGTCACAACAGTTGTTGTGTGTTTGTAATCAGTTGATTATAGTGGATTAAGTCCTTGTTGAGAAAGGAGAAATCACCTTGACGGGTGGACTGGAGTAGTTTGAGTTCAAACGAACCAGGATAAAAATAACCTTGTCCTTCCATTATTGTTGAGCTTTGTTTTGGAAAAGAAAAAGAGTCACTTATTCAACCCCCCCTTCTAAGTGTTTTCTTACCGCTTCACTTCAAACCCTCTAACCTATTTCATATAACTATACAAGTGTATTGCAACATAGGACACGATTGAACAAGCTCCAAAACTCCCTGAAAACTCAGATTGCATAAAACCTCCATTTTTGTATCATTTCTGACTTTAAACTTTAATCTTCAAAACCACTCGTGCGTTTCTTGGCTTAACACTTCCAAAAGCTTCTTAGCATCATACACAAACCATTCTAATATATGTTCAAACTGTAACACCATTTATACCATCCTTCATAACCAAAAACAAAGGTCTGCATCTTGACTTCTCCAGACCATTTCAGCCATCCTTAGCTTAAGCCAGCCATTGCATTAGCTTCCTAGAGGTCCAAGGAAGCTAACCTAATCATCACCACTGCCTGAAACAAGCTCAAATCCATTTGACGATTTCCAGTTTTGAGGTATTTTTCTTGAACTTCTATCTTCATATTTAGGCATTGTTAAGCTTTGATTTGTGAAGATAAAATGTAAATAACATTTCCACGAAGCTGTACATATCCATAGTTTGCATTTATATGGCCTGAGCTTAGAGAATTTTAGAGTTGAAGTTTTCTGAAATTTTTAGGTTTTAAATTAGGGCCAGAAAAATTCTCATTCATATTTGACTGTTAGCTAAAGTTATTTACATGGTTGGATTCTTGGGAAGAAATGCCACAACTTTCATGTTTGTACTTTTCATTTTTGTTGAGAGATGAAGAAGATACAAGTCCTTTGGCTGGAGGTTAAAGATGAAGTGTAATCAGGGCGCATTTTGTATTATATATTTATTGTTTTGTTTATATCAACGGATGTATAGCCACCCCAGTGGTAAGGCAGCGCGCATTTCATGCTAAGGGCGTGGGTTCAAGCCCCATCGCTGTGAGTTTTCCTTATTTTTCACATTTTTCTTTTTTTTGTTACATAACAGATGCGCTGGGCCTCAACAGTTGGGCTTTGTTATTTTTGCTAGCCTTCCACCCTCCTGACTGCTTTTAACACCCCAGGCCCAAATTTCTTTGATTATTTTTATTTTTCTCTTATTTTTGTTTTTATTTCTTTTCTTCTTCTTTATTATTATTATTATTATTATTACTACTATTATTTTCATAAAATCACAAAAAATCCAAAAATATTATTATTATATTTATATATTTATATATTTATTTTCTCTATAAAACAAAAAGATAAAAAATATTTTCTTTAAAGCAAATAAATTTTCTTTTCTTTTTATTAAATAATTATTTTTTAGACTTAGATTAAATTAATATTATTTTATTTTCTTAGTTAAAATTAATTTAGAAATTAGGTTGATTTAAATTAATTAATATTCATTTTATTTTCTTTAATTAAAAACCTTTTCATAAAAAACCCTAAAAATCCTTTTTCAAGTTAATTTATTTTCTTAATTAGTTTAAGTTAATTTTATTTAATTTTAATTATTTATTTCCTTATTTAGGTCAAAACTAAACCCTTTCATAAAAACAACAAAAATCATTTCTTTTTACATTTATATTCTTCCATTTTATTTTCAATTTTGTACAATATTCAATATGGTTATAATAGATAATTAGGTTAAATTTTCTTGCAACCCCCATTTGTAAATTTGTACAGCCCCTCCCCTAATGATGTAATAGCGTAGTAATTTTACTTTTCGCAATTTATCGCTTTATATAAATGCTAGTAATTAGGGTTTGTATGAGAAGATAAAATCAACAAGTAGCAAACCCTAATCAAAGACTAAATAAAGCATGAAAAATCAATACACTTGCACACAAGCACCCCTAGGGTAAATCCACTTTGTTGCCTTACAAAAAATGGCCATATTATGCATGTGAGGTATCTTAGCAAAAACAAGCAAAAATGTAAGATCATAGTCCCTCGATGACGCTATCTATGTTGCCTTTTCAAAATGATCTTAGTCCTTAAAGAAAAATGCTAAGATACCTTGCAACATTGCTAATCATGGTTATACGATGACCCACACCCGTCCCTTTTACATCCAAAGATAGGGTTATTTACCAAATCAATGGTAAGATAACAATGTCAAAGGAAAGAGGAAATAAACATGAAAGACTTTTGAGTAGGTAGATTGTTCCTAGTTTCTTGCTTAATTTCAAAACCAAAAACATCCTTGCTATTTTCAAAAAAACACCAACACTTTCAAAAACATCTTTCAAACTTGAAAACATTTTCAAAAGATCAACAATTTTTATACATTCTTACGAACGAGAATCATTACAAAGTTTGCCTAAACGAAGGCGCCTTTTCAAAATACTTTAAAAATACTTTCAAAAACCACACAAAGCATAATTTCAAACAAAAGCAAGTGATCTAGCAAGAAATTAAGAGCCCATGGAAAACCATGGATGAAAAGGGTGTTAATACCTTCCCTTTTCATAATCTACCCCCCGAACTCAAGAAAAAATCTCAAAGGTGTTTCATGTGCTTTTTCACCTTTCCTTTTAGATAAAAGAAAAGTCGGTGGCGACTCTTGCTAACCGCAACATTTGCGATAAAACGCAAAACAACCAAGTCAGTTCTCCCACCGCATCATAGAAATGGCGACTCTACTGGGGAGAATTTTAAAAGTGGGGTTACCTTAGGGTTAGATCACATTTACTTGCTTTTTGTTTGACTTGTATGCTTTACATTATGGTTCTTTGTTTGGGTTTGAATCCTATACCCGGATTTTGGATACCTTATAGGTAAGTAGCAATACGTTGTAGAAACTGTGTGGGGTATACCGACATAGTCTAAGCAATAGATACATTAGTGCAACATATTTGTGGGTACCGGTAGCTCTTGAGTAGTCAAGGAGAATAAGGGGCCACTGAGTGATGTCATGAAGCACTAATGAACTTTTAGAACCTTTACTTGACCAACTTGGCCTTTAAGACGTAGTGAGATGACTGACTTTGGTGCAGTCCGAAGTTGGTAGATACTCGATACTACACTCATTAAGGTTTGGTTTTTTGGGATATTTTGGTCGCCATTAAAGAGGATTGCACTGAAACAATGCCCAAGGAAAAAAACCAGTGATATTGAGCTCCTTAGAACCCGGTTACTATTATTATGACAGATTTGAGCCAACTAAACTTCAAGAGGGTACTTACCTATGAGACTCCATGCAAGCCTAAACCTAAGGATTTGTTTGTTTTGTTTGTATATATATTTACTTGTACATAACATCATAAACATCATAACATCATACTCATACTCACTAACCATTTCAAGGATTTTTGGGATTTATCTTTGTTCTGTTTTGTAGGACATGGATTTTATCCGCAGGAAAACCATTCAAGTCAATATCGTAAGGATCCCTACTCAACTCAAAGAGTTAGCATCAAGGATTCCTGAAAATTCTCCATTTACCGAAAGACACGGTCGCCTCCTAAACTTGGTTACATCCAACACTGATGAAGACATGATGAATGTGCTTTTTCAGTTCTTTGATCCATTACACCATTGCTTCAGATTTCCTGATTATCAACTTGTGCCAAGTTTGGAGGAATTCTCCCAACTCTTGAGGATTCCCATTCTCAATCAACTACCTTTCAACGGTACGGAAAGAGATCCAAAGCCAGAAGAGATTGCTCAAGCTCTACACTTGAAACCATCTGATATCACAACTAATTGGGAAACAAGGAGTGGTGTCAAAGGTTTGCTATCAAAGTTCTTGTTTGAGAAAGCCCAATACGGTTGGAACTCTTTGGATTTGCAAGCCTTTGAGGAAATTGTGGCTCTCCTCATCTATGGGATGGTTTTGTTTCCAAATTCTGACCAACTCATAGATGTGAACGCCGTCAAAATCTTGATGTCTCGTAACCCGGTGCCTACTTTGCTAGGGGACATCCTACATTCATTGCACACTCGTACTATGAGGAAAATAGGTATCCTTATGTGTTGTACTCCTCTCTTGGAAAGATGGTTTATTTTTCATCTTCCCCAATTTGTGTTAAAGAACGAGCAAGGTTCAAGGTGGTCACATAGGTTGATGACACTCAGACATTCAGATATTCATTAGTGTTCCCGCTCTTTGGAGAAAGTTACTATCGTTGACCATTGTGGAGAGTTACATAATGTCCCTTTGCTTGGCATTAGAGGAGGTATCGCTTACAACCCTTGCTTAGCCTTAAGACAGTTTGGTTACGCCCGAAGGGATGGTCCACACGAGAGGCTTATTCAAGCTTTGGTATTTGACTACGAGAATGACAATCAAGGTTACCGTCAGAGGTTTATCCGAGCCTGGAGGATGTTGAAAATGGTGGATAGAAAGATACTAGGACAAAAGAATTCCATTCCCCTCGAGCCTTACCTTAAATGGGTGTGAGATCGTGCTCAGAAAATTGTGATTCCTTATCCCTCCATCTTACCAGTCATTGTGGAGCCTGTGGTCGAAGGAGATGCTCCCTACATTATCCTCCATCCTGACATGCCTACCTCTCTCTAAGACTTACAAAAGGGTTGGATCCAGCTGAAGGAAGAACGAGATACTTTCGAGGCTCAATTTTATGCTAGTGAAAAGAGGGTCTTGGAGCTTACAAAGCAGCTACAAGAAGAGTAAAGTATGAATGCTTATCTCGCGGCAAAGGCATGATGTAATCTTTCTTGTTTTGTCTAATGAAAATTAACGTTTGTTCATTCTTTTGCCTATACAAATTTAAATCTCATTAATCCTTTAAATAATTTGCATGTACATATTCCATGCATCATAACATGACAGGTTTTCACATAACAGGTTTCCTTATCTTTCTATTGTTTATTTCAGCAAGATGGATCTAAAGAAAACTGTGACAGATCTCCAAGCCCAGAATTCTCTGTTTCAGGAAGCTCTGCTGACCCTAGCCAAGGGGCAGCAAGATATGATGGCTTTGCTGGCCGTTAAGAAGAAGCCAAAGAAGAAAGCTTTACTCAACATGGGTAGAAGGTTCTAGGAGACAATCCGTCAAATCCCAATAGGAGGAGACTCATCTGAAGAGGACGAGAACCAGGTCGGTAAGGTGAAGAGTACTCAATATGAATGTGTTAATGATCAACAATCTGATGATGATTATTTCAACAAGAAGTATCGACCCGCTGATGTCAAATACAAGCAGTTAGAAGAAAGATTGAAAGCTGTTGAAATCCAAGCCGTCCCCGGTTTAGATTTTGATGATTTAGGTTTGATATCTGGGGTAGTCATTCCCCACAAATTAAAAATACCAATCTTTGCAAAGTACGATGGGGTTTCTTGTCCAAAACTCTATTTGAAATCTTATGTGCACAAGATACAGCCGCACACTGCTGATAAGAAGCTATGGGTTCATTTTTTTCAAGAGAGCTTGGCTGGAATGAAACTTGAATGGTTTTATCAGTTATATGGTTCTCGTATCAATAATTGGGAGGATTTAGCTACTGCCTTCTATCATTAGTATCAGTACAACACCGACATGGCACCAACGAGGGTTCAGTTGCAAGATATGACCATGGGAAAGAATGAAGGATATAAGGAATATGCGTAAAAGTGGAGAGACCATGCTATTAGGGTCCAACCTCCCTTGACTGATAGGGAGCACATCGACATGTTCATGGGCACTTTATCTGGTCCTTTCTTGAATTTGTTGGTTGGCTGCTCTTCTTCTGGTTTCACCGAATTGATCTTAACTGGCAAAAGAGTTGAAAGTGGCATCAAAAGTGGGAAGATCTCTGTGGCATCTACCTCCACTCCTAATCCTATCAAGAAACCTTTTGCTGCGAAGAAGGAACTCAATGCTGTGTACGGGGAAAGGACCCATACCAAGAAGAACGATCACCCGTCTGTTAATGTTGTCTGAATCTCCAATCCAACTCCTACTCCAAGACCATCTGCAAATCATCAATGTTTTGAAACTCCAAGAAGACAATTTACGAGGTTAGGCATGTCATTGTCTCAAGCCATTCAACATTTACTCAAGGCTAATTTAGTGACATTATGCGATCCTCCCGCCAACCTTGACACCTCGTCACCAAAGTATAATCTGAATGCTAAGTGTGCTTACCATTCAAGCAGCCCCAGGCACGAGACTGACCAGTGCTGGGCCTTGAAGAAAAAAAATCCAGATTTGATTGATAACAAAACTATTGAATTTGATCCTCCTCCAACACCGAATGTAATCACTGCTCCAATGCCGAAACATGACAAGAGTGTTAAAGCCGTTGAATATAAAAATTTTGTTGCCTCTTGTTGTACCCTAAAATTTACCCTCTTTATTTAGACCTTTTGGCTTACATTTCATTATTACATACACGCATAACATTGGTTTTATGGTTATTAAATCAAGGTATATTTAGCAAGCTTCTTCAGGTTACAAGTGAGGTTTATTTCACTAATGGATGTTCTCAGAGTATTTTCCGTGTTAAAGATCGGTTCACTGTTTTGCAATGATTCGGGGTTCAAAGATTCACAAGTCCAACCCGGCGCGTCATATTCAGGTGTTCTTTCGCCAAGATATCTTTGATAACATATTCTCAAATTCAGGTTTGGCTCAAGAGTCAATTATTTAAATAAGGTCTCTGAATGTGTGAGTTTTCCCGAAGAAACATGGTGAAAAAGTGTGCTGAAAGTGCAGTTTTTACGCACTAAAAAATTCATAACTTGAAGATTGTGTCTTGTTTTGAACCCGTTCCTGTGGCCAAATTTCCGTCTTGACGTCATCTACGTTTTCATCTCTCGCGGCTGGAAACCAATTTCGATCAGAAGGTCTTCAAAAATACAGATTTATCAAGTATTTTCGTACAGAAAATTTGTGATAGAAGTTTATTTGCGTCATGTTCAGAAAATCATAACATGCTCGATTTTCATCATATCGAGCTGGTTCCGGCGCCAAAATTTCACAAATTGAATTGGCTAAGTTTTCACATGAGGTATTGAGTTCGAAAGGTATCCAAAATGCCTTCGTTTTTTGCTCAGAGTGCGCGTGACGCGCTGAAAATCCTGAATGCTGAATATTATTTCATCTGGGTCGAAACTTCGAAAATTCATAACTCAGTCAATTTTTATCGGATTGAGCCTATCTTTTTTACACAAGGTCACTGACTCAGTGATCTACAACTTTTCTTCCAAAGTCCAGACCGAGTTATGCTCCAATCAATACCAGTTTTTTATTGAAGAACGTGTCAGAGTTGACACTGGAGCCCAAAATAAGTTTCTGTGAGCCAAAACTTTAAAAATTCATAACTAATTAACCGTTTATCCGATTGAGCCCATTTTCGGACACGAATTATTTCTCGATGTCAGATACATTTTTTTCACATTTCAACTTCAAAAATTGCAGTTAAGCCCCTGCGATTTAGCCTGGAACGTGACAGACTCAAGTGAATAAAAATCTGCATTATTGCTTGTGGTTATTGGAGGCCCAATTGCACATTCAAAGCCCATTTTTTTCTCTAATTTCTATTATATAATCTCATTCTTTTCACACGACAAAACGAGCCATAACCCTGTCAAAATATCAAATTATTTCAAGAACCTTAAAAACCTTCAAATCATTATTACAAACCCCCATCTCACTACAAACAAGTCATGCTTGTTACAAACCCACATCTCACTACTTCTCCAATAAGGACAAGGCTGGTTTGATCTTCATGATCAAAAGGGTGTAGAAACACTCATACATGCCATATCGGTTTTAACATTAAAAAAATTTCATATATTTATTTTCTTTGTATTTCATGATATAGTAACTTATTTAATGTGTTCATGAGATTCAACACTGCAGATTTAGACATGGTCTCATGCAGATTTATCACAAAGCGCTGAGTCCAAAACAGAACAACCACCAATACATGACTCATAGCAAGGCAGGCATCGTGAGGAGGCTAAGGGCGTGAGTGCAACACTCACCCCTATTGGTTTTGGTTTTCTTCCTTTCTATTTATCCTTTTACCTATTTTCATTCTTTCTGTTTAAAACTTTTTTCATAAAACTTAACATTTTTCACAAACCTTTGATTTTTCATAATAAACTCGAATAATTAATTTTAAGGTTTTTTTAATTTTAGGTTTTAAATTATTTTTAGTTCAACACCCACCCCTGGCAATATGTATAATTTTGCTTATTTTTAACCATTTTTGCCTCATTTCTTTCTCTTTAATATCTTCCTTAAAAACCCTAAATTCATATAAACTCTAATTTTATTTAAATCAAAAACCCTATTAATTGGAAAACTTAACTTTTTTTACAAACCCTAATTAATTTAGGTTTTAAATTTTTTTATTATTATTAACTCTTTTTTTATTAACTCTTTAATTTAATTAATTAACATTTTTTTTCTGCAAATTAGGAATACAATTAGGTTTTAGGTTTTCTTTGTAATTAACCCTTTAATTAACCATTTTTTCACAAATTAGGATTAGGTTTTCGTTTTAGTTAGTAAATGAATTTTTGGATTTTTTTTCATTTATTAATAAATTAAGTTAATAAACTTTTTTTTATATTAAAATTAGTTAGAATTAGGTTTTTTAATTAACTTAAAATTATTTTCTACGAAAAACACCAAAAACATTAACTTAGAATTTTAGGTTTTAATTTTTCCTTAATTTCTTTTTATTTATTTACATTTTAATTTCTAGGAAAATTGTATAGGTCGCATTATCAATGTAATAGCGTAAATTTATCTTTTCTCGCATTTTTTTCTAATTATGTAATTGCTTCCGGGATGTAATAGTTTTAGGATTTCTTTTCCGCACTCTTCATTATTATGTAACTGCCCCAAAGCTTTGTAATAGCCTAGGTTTACATTTCCGCCTTTACCTTCTGCTACTATATTTTATGCAATGCTTAGACTAATAGGGTTCTATGGAAATACCTGTAAACTATTTGAACATAGCATAACCTAATTCAAAGATAATATATCTGAAAACAAATACTGTTGCACACTTGCACCCCTAGGGTACTCCTCACTTGGTTGCCTCGGAACACAATGGTCATGTCCCTCGAACATAGAGATATCTTAGCAAAAGACCCTCAATCTAAAAATTGTCATAAAGATCATAGTCCCTCAATGTCCCTCGAGTTGCCTACGAGAAATGATTTTTCCCCTCGATGTTGCCTACGAATATATGATGACAGTCCCTTTGAAATGCTAAGGTATCCTTACATGTTGCTTTAAATGAACATTACGTCCCTTTCGATAGTCCCTCAAACATCCAACGACTAGGGTTACCTACTAACTAATAGTAGGATAACATGGTCTAAAGGATAGGAGGAAAAGAACGCCTTTTTCGAGTAGGTAGATAACTGTTAGGTACTTGCTCAAAACAAACAAACAAACTTTTTCACAAAAGCACTTTCCAAACAAAGTTTTCAAAAACAACTTCGTAACACTCTTGGGGACAAAAACAAGGGTTAAAAAAAGTAAAACAAAACTATTCAAAATAAATCACACACAAGCAATTTAAAAATGAGCAAGTACCTAAGATCCCATAGAAAACCATGGATAGAAAGGGTGCTAACACCTTCCCTTTCTATAATCTACCCCCCGTACTCAAAAACATCTCGAAAAATGTTTTTTCTATTCTTTTTCCTTTTCCTTTGTTAGATGAAATAAAAGTCGGTGGCGACTCTTGAAGGTTGATAAAACACTTAGAAGGGGGGGGGGGGGGGGGTGAATAATTTTTTCTTTTCTTTTTCTTAAAGGCTCAACAATAATGGAAAGACAAGGTTATTTTTATCCTGGTTCATTTGAACTCAAACTACTACAGTCCACCCGCCAAGGTGATTTTGCCTTTCTCAACAAGTACTTAATCCACTATAATCAATTGATTACAATCACACAACAATTGTTGTGACTAACAATGCACAAGTAATCTTAAAAGTGAGTCACACCACAAAGACTTAAACTAGTCCTAGTCTACTTGAGAAATCTGGCCAAACTTGGTCTCTCAAGGAACAATTACAAGAGATAAAACTTTACAGATGTTGAAACAAATTTTGCTTCTAAGAAAGCTATATCACAACTGTGATTTTTCACTAAGAATAGTATAGCACAAAGTGTATGAAAATTATTTGTGAGCCCAGAATAATTTTCACATTAGTTCTTGCTTCTTTTGAAATTGATGATTTCTATTCAAAACTTCAGTTGTTCAGTCTTTCAGTGTTTCGGTAGTTGGCTTGCAATTAATGTTCTTCTATATATAGCATGAAGAAACATGATTGTTGATGCCTTTAATTGGAGAGCATTAAATGTTTGTGTGTTTCCTTGAACTATTCCATTTTCCAATGCACTAGCGTAGACACTTGAGTGCATGTAGCCGTATTTGCATTAAATGAGCAAACGACACTTGTAAGAACATGTTTCTTGAAGCTTGACAAGACTTGTTAGATTTTGCATTCTTTCAGAACTTGCTTCACGTCTTGAATTCAAATCATGCTTGCTTATCTTCTAAGCAACGCTTTGCTTTCTAAGTACTTCTGATCAAGACTTGTTTTCAAATAACTTCTGAACAACGCTTGCTTTCAAAGAACTTGTGAAACATAGCTTACACAGAAACTTGCTAAGCGTTAGAAGATGTATTTAAATAATTATCTTACCAGAGTCAGCATCAGCATTTGCGCTTAAAATAAATAGTTATTTCATCAAAGAACTTCTTCATTTATTTTTAGCTCAGCACATCAAGATGCTTCTGTCAGAATATTATCAGAGATAGCATCAGTACTTGCGCTAAAACAAATAGTTCTTTCATCAAAGAACTTCTTCATTTATTTTCAGCTCAGCACATCAAGATGCTTCTGTCAGAACATTATCTGAAACAGTTAAATAGGTTCATCAGAGTATCAATTATATAAAATATAATTTATTTTTATCATCAAAACTCTTAGATATGATCAGAACCACTCTTGTTCTAACAATCTCCCCCTTTTTGATGATGACAAAAAATATTCAGAAGAAATAAAATTTAATAAGAGATAGGAATCTCCCCCTGAAATAAATATTTCTCTAAGAAAAACTTCCTGAGAATTTTCATCAGAGCTTTGAAATTTTCTTCTGGGATTTCTTCATCAGGTATTTTTGAAGATAATGTTCATTTGAAGTTAAACTCCAGAGTTTAAAATATACCTGCAAAATTCTTTAAAGCATAGAAAGAAATCTTGTATTTTGTTAGAATGTTTGACTTAGTCCTATAACTGTTAATCAGAGATTAGATCAAAATACTCATTTTCTCCCCCTTTTTGGCATAATAAAAAAAGTATATAAAAATAGTTTTTATAATAAAAGATTTAGAGGTTCAATAAAATAACAAGTGAGAAGGTAAAAAGTGAGAAGGGTTTTTACAAAGGTATTTATATGAATACTTTTTAGAAATAGGTTAAAAATATAAAACTGTAAAAAGAGTATTTAATAAAAATTTAAATAAAAAGAATCTAATCATGACTTAGCATTTAATGAAATAGAAAAGTGAGGGGAAAGCGTGAGACTTAAATCAAATCAGAACAGTTACCTAGAACGACATCAATAGCTTAGCACAAGTGACCTTTCAGAAACACACCTAGTGTTCATCTCCTGAAGGTTGCATGAGACAACAATTTGATCTAATAAACTTCTGAGCTATACTTGAAATGAAACGTTAGAACATTTCAGAACTTTACATATAGCTTCTGATGTAACTTCTCTTCTAACTTCTAAAGAGTTGTTAATCAGAGCATTCATTTCAGAATATTTTGAAGTCAAACACAAAAGATTAATATTATTTTATTCAGGACATAATTCCATACAAATATTTTTCAAAATGAATTTAAATCTATCTTCTGAAAGGGGTTTGGTAAAAATATCAGCCCACTGATGGTCTGTTTTTACAAAGTTTAAATTTAAAATTCCCTTCTGAATATAGTTCCTTATAAAATGATATTTAATTTCAATGTGTTTAGCTTTAGAATGTAAAATAGGATTTTTAGAAAGACAAATTGCAGAAGTATTGTCACAGAAGATAGGAATCTTACTTTCATAAAGATTAAAATCTTCTAGCTGACTTTTCATCCAAATCAACTGAGAGCTACATCCAGCAGCATATATATACTCAGCTTCTGTTGTTGAAAGTGCAATTGTTGCTTGCTTCTTGTTGTACCACGAGATAAGATTGTCACCCAGAAACTGACAGCTTCCAGAGGTGCTCTTTCTTTCAATTCTATCTCCAGCAAAGTCAGCATCACGATAACCTACTAGTCTGAAATCTTTTGATCTTCTGTAACACAGACCCAAATTAGTAGTACCTTTCAGATACCTCAGAATTCTCTTAACAGCAGTTAAGTGAGATTCTCTAGGATCTGATAGGAATCTAGCACATAAACATACGCTGAATAATATATCAGGTCTAGATGTAGTCAGAGAGAGAAGGGATCCAATCATACCTCTGTAGAGCTTCTGATCTACCTTCATACTTACCTCATATTTTCCAAGAATGCAGGTTGGATGCATTGGTGTCTTAGAATCTTTGCTTTCTGACATTTTAAATTTCTTCAGAAGTTCTTTGACATACTTCGTCTGATGTATGTAAGTACCTTCTAAAGTCTGGTTGATTTGAATTCCCAGAAAGAACTTCAATTCTCCCATCATGCTCATCTCAAATTCTGCCTGCATGGTCTCAGCAAATTCTTTTCCAAGGGAGATATTAGAGGTTCCAAAGATAATATCATCAACATAAATTTGACAAATTAAGATATCATTTTTAAATGTCTTTCTGAATAGATTCGTATCCACTTTCCCTCTGGTAAAATCTTTTTCTAAAAGAAAATTACTCAGACGATCATACCAAGCTCTGGGAGCTTGTTTTAAACTGTACAAAGACTTTTTTAATTTAAAAACATGTTCTGGATGTTTTGAATCATTAAAGCCAGGAGGTTGATGGGCATAAAATTCTTCTTCTATATAGCCATTTAAAAATGCACTTTTAACATCCATTTGATATAATGAAATGTTATTTTGAACAACAAAAGAAATTAATAATCTAATAGACTCTAACCTGGCGACTGGGGCAAAGGTCTCATTATAATCAATTCCTTCTTGTTGACTATAACCCTGTGCAACCAATCGTGCTTTGTTTCTGATCACCTCTCCTTACTCGTTCAGTTTGTTTCTTAAAACCCATTTGGTTCTTATAATGTTGAATCCTTTGGGTCTTAGAACTAGATCCCATATATCGTTTTTGGATAATTGATTGAGTTCATCTTGCATTTATAAGATCCAATCATTGTCTTCTAGAGCTTCAATAATAGAAGTTGGCTCAATTAGAGATACCAATCCAAACAATGATTCTTCATTGATTCTGAGAGAGGATCTTGTTCTGATGGGGTCTTCTTTTCTTCCAATAATCACGTCTTCTTTATGAGCTAAAGAGATTCTAGGAAATCTTTTGAGTGGGTTGTTCAGAGATTCTGAGATTATCCAGAGCATTAGCAAGAGGATGATCTTCTGAGTCTTCCTTTGCTTCTGAGACTTTCTTTGCTTCAGAGTCTTCCTTTGCTTCTGAAGTTTCAGATTTTGAGTGATGATCTTCTATACCTACAGAAATATCAATTGGCTTTGGCTGTTACTGGCCAAACTTATCATCAAACCTGACTTTGATTGATTCTTCAACAATCATAGTTTCTATGTTGTATACTCTATAGCCTTTTGAGCGTTCAGAATATCCAAGCAGAAAACACTTTTGTGCTTTAGAATCAAACTTGTTCAGATTTTCTTTAGTGTTCAGAATAAAACAAGTACATCCAAAAGGATTGAAATAAGAAATGTTGGGTTTACTATTTTTCCATAATTCATAGGGAGTCTTTTCAAGAATAGGTCTTATAGAGATTCTATTCTGAACATAACATGATGTGTTCACAGCTTCTGCCCAAAAGTGCTTTGCTATATTAGTTTCATTGATCATGGTCCTGGCTATTTCTTGTAATGTTCTATTCTTTCGTTCTACAACTCCATTTTGTTGGGGAGTTCTAGGACAAGATAAATTATGAACAATGCCATTTTTATTAAAATATTTTTCAAAATAATGGTTTTCAAATTCACCACCATGATCACTTCTGACTTTTATAATTCTAAGATCTTTTTCGTTTTGCACTTGGTTACATAAGTCAACGAACACAGAATGTGACTCATCCTTGTGTTTTAAAAACTTGACCCATGTCCATCTGCTGAAGTCATCAACAATGACCAATCCATACTTCTTGCCTCTGATGGATGCTGTTTTAACTGGCCCAAACAGATCTATATGAAGTAGTTCTAATGGCCTAGAGGAAGAAACAACATTTTTAGATTTAAAGGAAGGTTTTGAAATTTTTCCTTTTTGACATGCTTCCACAGAGCTTGAGTCGTACTTCAGATTGGGAAGTCCTCTGACTAAATTTAATTTATTTAGTTGAGAGATTTTTCTTAAACTGACATGTCCCAATCTTCTGTGCCATACCCATTTCTCATCGCTAACAGACAAAAGGCACTTAACATTCCGAGATTTAAGATCTGACAAATCTATTTTGTATATGTTGCTCTTTCTCTTGCCAGAAAAGAGGATTGATCCATCTTTTTGACTGACAACTTTACAGGAATTTTGATTGAAGATAATGTCATAACCGTTGTCAATTAATTGACTTATGGACAACAAGTTATGCACTAATCCTTCTACTAATAAAACATTAGAGATAGATGGAAGGTTACCGTTTCCAATGGTTCCAGAACCAATAATCTTCCCTTTCTGATCACCTCCAAACTTGACGTCTCCTCCAGCTTTAAATTCTAGGTTTTGGAACATAGACTTTTTTCCCGTCATGTGCCGTGAGCACTCAGAGTCCAGGTACCATGACTGGTGTCTCAATTGAGCTATTAAGGACATCTGCAACAAATATTATTTTATCCTTAAGTACCCATATCTTTTTGGGTCCTCTTGGGTTAGAGTGTTTAAAGTTCTGTTTGAACTTTGGGTTAGCATAAGAGTTTCCAGAATGTGATGTATATTTTATATCATGTGTGTGTCCAAACTTGAATTGTTTGTTCATAGGTTTGTAAGTTAAAGTCATCTTAGCAACATGTTTTGGTATATATGTCTCCTTCCCTTTGGGAGGTTCATATCCAATTCCTCTTCTGTTTTTCCCACTAACTCCATAGATCATTGAATCCATTTTGCTTCTATCTATGCTTCTAGCAAGGAAAGTTTGAAAGCTACAGTCATATGCTTTCAGAATATATTTTGAACTTGACACAGACTCTAAACTAGAATTTTTTTGAACATTTTGAATTTCTTCTTTAAGTTTAAAATTATTTTCTATGAGTTCAGATTTTTCTGTTTCATGTTTCTCAAGATCAGCTGCAAGACTCTTCTTGAGTTTCTTGTATTTGATTTTGAGTTGACTGTAGTTTTCTAGAAGTTCTGATAAACTATCGGCAGGTTTATCTCTAGTAAATTCAGCAAATACCTCTCTTGGTTCTGACTCACAATCTGAGTCATCTGTTGTGGTAGCCATCGGAGCTAGGTTGGCATTCTCATATTCAAAATCAGATTAATCTTCAGAGGATTCTGAATCGTCTCAGGTTTCCATCATCCCTTTGTTTTTACCAAACTTTTTCTTTGGTTTTTCTCTCTGAAGTTTTGGACAATCACTCTTGTAGTGTCCAAGTTCTTTGCATTCATAACAAATTATTTCTCTTCTATTTTACTTTTTATGTCCAGAAGATTCTGGTTTATCTTCTGACTTCTTGAAGTTCATGAACTTCTTCTTTCTGTGCTTCCACAGATGATTGATCCTTCTGGAGAGCAAGGATAGTTCGTCTTCTTCTGACACAGATTCTTCAGAATTTTCCTCTTCATCCTGAAAAGCGTTAGTATCATATTTCTTAATTGATTTAAGGGCAAGAGACTTACCTTTCTTCTGAGGCTCGTTCTCATCAAGTTCTATCTCATGGATTTTGAGAGCGCTGATGAGTTCTTCAAGAGACACATTGTTCATATCTTTTAATAATTTGAAAGCAGTGACCATAGGTGCCCATCTTCTGGGTAAGCTTCTGATGATCTTTTTAACGTGGTCTACTTTAGTGTATCCCTTGTTCAAAACTCTCAGACCAGCGATCATAGTTTGAAACCTTGAGAACATTGCTTCTATAGATTCACTTTCTTCTACTTTGAAGGCTTCATACTTCTGGACGAGAGCCAGAGCTTTAGACTCCTTCACTTGAGCATTTCCTTCATGAGTCATTTTAAGAGACTCAAACATATCATGTGTTGTATCTCTATTAGTGATTTTTTCATATTCCATTTTAGAGATAACATTTAGAAAAATATTTCTAGCTCTATGATGATTTTTGAAATCAGCTTTTTGTTGTCTATCCATATTTTTCTTATCAATCTTGTTTCCTTATGAGTCTGTAGGATGTGTGTAACCATCCAAGATTATATCCCATAAATCACTATCATGACCTAGAAAGAAAATTTCTAGTCTATCTTTCCAATAATCAAAATCTTCTCCATCAAATAAAGGAGGTTTGTTGTAACTATTGTTGTTTTGTTCAGTAGCCATTTATGTTTTCTGCTGGATCTTTTCCTGACACGGTTAAGTGTTAAACTCATAGTTAAGCTCTGATACCAATTGAAGGTTGAGAAAACACTTAGAGGGGGGGGGGGGGGGTTGAATAAGTTTTTCTTTTTCTTTTTCTTAAAGGCTCAACAATAATGGAAATACAAGGTTATTTTTATCCTGGTTCGTTTGAACTCAAACTACTCCAGTCCACCCGCCAAGGTGATTTCGCCTTTCTCAACAAGGACTTAATCCACTATAATCAACTGATTACAATCACACAACAACTGTTGTGACTAACAATGCACAAGTAATCTTACAAGTGACTCACACCACCAAGACTTAAACTAGTCCTGATCTACTTGAGAAATCTGACCAAACTTGGTCTCTCAAGGAACAATTACAAGAGATAAAACTTTACAGATAGTGAAACAAAGTTTGCTTCTAAGAAAGCTATATCACAACTGTAATTTTTCACTAAGAATAGTATAGCACAAAGTGTATGAAAATTATTTGTGAGCCTAGAATAATTTTCATGTTAGTTCTTGCTTCTTTTGAAATTGATGAGTTTTATTCAAAACTTCAGTTGTTTAGTCTTTCAGTGTTTCGGTAGTTGGCTTGCAATTAATGTTCTTCTATATATAGCATGAAGAAACATGACCGTTTCTGCCTTCAATTGGAGAGAATTAAATGTTTGCGTGTTTCCTTGCACTATTCCATTTTCCAATGTACTAGCGTAGACACTTGAGTGCATGTAGCCGTCTTTTCATTAAATGGGCAAACAACACTTGTAAGAACATGTTTCTTGAAGCTTGACAAGACTTGTTAGCTTTTGCATTCTTTCAGGACTTGCTTCACGTCTTGAATTCAGAACATGCTTGCTTATCTTCTAAACAACGCTTTGCTTGCTAAGTACTTCTGATCAACGCTTGTTTTCAAATAACTTCTGAACAACACTTGCTTTCAGAGAACTTCTGAAACATAGCTTACACAGAAACTTGCTAAGAGTTAGAAGATGTATTTAAATAATTATCTTACCAGAGTCAACATCAACATTTGCGCTTAAAACAAATAATTTTTTCATCAAAGAACTTCTTCATTTATTTTTAGCTCAACACTTCAAGATGCTTCTGTCAGAACATTATCAGAGACAACATCAGTACTTGCGCTAAAACAAATAGTTCTTTCATCAAAGAACTTCTTCATTTATTTTCAGCTCAGCAGATCAAGATGCTTCTGTCAGAACATTATCTGAAACAATTAAATAAGTTCATCAGAGTATCAATTATATAAAATATAATTTATTGTTATAATCAAAACTCTGAGATATGATCAGAACCAATCTTGTTCTAACAACTCTTGCTTACCGCGACATTTTGCGAACAAAGAACCCAAACCAATATTAACAGTCGATTATGCCACCGTATCACAGAACGGGCGAATCTGCTGTGGATGAAGTATAAGTGGGGTATACCTTAGGATCTAGGTCATTTTTAAATTACTTTATTGTTTGCTTTGCCTTCTTTATCTTTAAGGGTTTTTGGTTGGGTATTGTTGAAGATCCTACACCCGAATCTGGGAGAACTTTTTAGGTAAAAAGCAATAGATCATGGAGACTGTACGGCGTAGACCGATATGGTTTAAGTGATGGCTTTGTTGGTGTGACACTTTGGTGTGTACCAGTATCCTTCGTGGGGAAACGAGGAGAATACGGGGCCGCCGTATGGTGTCGTGAAGCACTAACGGACCTTAGAACCTTAGTTGAACAAACTTGGCCATTAGAAAGTAGTGAGATATCCGACCTCGGTATAAAGCTGAGGATTGGTTGATACTAGATGCTACACTCATTGAGATCAGACTTTCGGGATATTTCGGCCGCAAGAACAGATTGCTTGAGCTGAAACAATGTCCGATAAAGGATGGTCAGTGATATTGAGAATCTTTAGAACCCAATTACTTTTCTATGAAAGGTTTGAAACCAACTAAACTTCAAGAGGGTATGACCTTAAAACCCATGCAAGACTAAACCTAAGGTTGTTTGCGTAACTTGTGTGCTTTTAACTTGAACTACTTGCAGAGTTTTATTACCTGACAACATGAGTTCCTTGCAGGTTTTGTTTACAATTATTATCCAATAACTTGGATTTCTTGCAGGGTTTACTTGCTTACATCATTTTGCACCTTTACTTAAAAGCATAACATACACATCATAACATCTTGCCTTAACATTTCCTTAACCATTTCAAGGATCTTGAGGGCCTGTGATGCGGGTTATGATAAATTGGACGTCTAGAAATGGGATTTATTTTCCTCTAGCCAATGTCGTCAGAAGATCAAAACTCAACAACTTGAATCAAGGGCTATGACCCACTTGATATGGTGAGATTGACTCTCGTAGAAGGACTCTCAATGATACAAAGTTCTTCAATCAAAGCTGCAAAATTCAACTTCTGACATTTTCTTGTTTACCCCGCGAGATCCTTGGAAACATTGCATACATATATAAAACATATCATTGCATAACCAGGTTTCAAAGCAGGTCTCTCATGTTCTCGCTGTTTATTTCAGCAATGGCTCTCCAACAAGAAAACAAAGTTCTCCGAGCTCAAGATGCCCAGTTCAAGGAATTTCTCCTGAATCTATCCAAGGGGCAAGAAGACCTGAAAACACTCTTCACCGTGAACCTGACCAAGGAACGTCCTGACAAAAACAAGGATGAACAATTGGAACAACTGCAAGCTGAGGTAGAAGCAATGAGAGTCCAGATGCTTGGGCAGATGGCTCTTATCCAAAACTTAGCTCGAGGACAAGAAGGGCTAAGAGCCTTCCTCAACAAGCTTCACCAAGATGGATGCATATCCATGAAACAAACAGTTAAAATTATGGATCAAGGCGTTAATCATCCCCCAGTGAGAGAAGAGGTTGGTTTGGTCAGGAACAGACCTTTCCAGATTGCTACTACATCACAAGCCCAACCACAACCTCGCCAACGACAACGGGGCAATCGGCATAAGAAGAATACATCCGAAAGATGCTTCACCTAAATCAACATGTCATTGGCTCAAGTATTGCAACGCATGTTGAAGGCCAAGTTGGTTATATTAAGGGACCCTCCTCAGAATCCCAACATAGCCTCTCCAAGGTACAATCCAAATGCAAGATGTGTGTACCACTCCAACAGTCCTGGACATGACACCAACAACTGTTAGGCATTGAGAAATAAAATTCAATACTTGATTGATGAAGGAGCGCTAGAATTCGCACAAGACGGTCAGGCTGAGTTCTTCTTCCATCCCTCCAAGGCATACCATCTGAAGTGACAAGTTCTCACAAGAAGACTTTTCGTTCATTAAAATTTTCAATGTGTAATTTTCTTTTGATTTGTTTGAACATTTATTCATATCAAACCTCGTTATTTCATCAATGCATTGCACATGTTTGTCTTGAATCAATTCGTTCGTATTCACAATTTCAAAAAATGTGTTCTTATTTCCTTTTGTGATATTCAACTCTCGATTAAAAACTCTTAGCCTTAGAGGGAGGATGACGAAAATGATACCAAAATCTCTATAGTATGCTTTTGAACAGACCCCGCTGACGATGTATAGGCGTTGTTTCAAATCCTAAACAGTTGAGTTATAAGGAAGATAATCCCTAGTCAACCCCTTCGATCCAAAGAAGTAGGAGTTTTTATTTTCGCACAAATTAAAACCCTTAATCATAACCTGGGATAGGGTAGTTTTCTCAGTTAATTCAGAGGCGCATTCAGTCGTAATCTTCTGCTTCGTACACAATGAATGGCATCGAAGACTTCCTTCCAAATCAAAATACGGTGATGGTTCCGTATAATCGTCAAGACAGGAAGTCATTATCTCTCAAAATAAAAGCCCTCTAAGTCAAAACCTATGAAGGAGACTAAAGAAAAATGGGGGTATCCCGCTGACTATAATCACAAAAGAAACAGTTCAGGCAAAAGAAAGGATAACGAAAACCAAAAAAAAGAGGTTACTACAAATCCTCGAAAAAAAGAATATTACAAAAATGACTACCTTTTCAAAATAAATGTTCAATTTCTGAATCATCACCAAGTATCAGAGCAAAGATTCCAGACTCAATCGGGATCTAAACACGCAATTAGCTGAGCATAGGACTGAAAAACATCACGAAGAGCGGGTTGGGTACAAATAAAATTTGAGCCTTTATCCTTTGTTTATTGAACCGTGAACCAGGCCAAGTTATAACACTTAAAAGTCCTAGATGAAGCATGGGTTAGTTTGAGATCATATTGTTACAAAGTTATCCTGACTCCTGTAGGCTTTGTTACGAATCCTGAGTTGATATCACATTCTTGCAAATTTTGTTTTGCTACACAAAACACATTTTCAAAAAATTTCAAGACATACATGAGTTTTGTATTCTTTAAATGACATTGTTTTCATATGACTAATTGTTTGACAGCAGAGAAATCCGCACAATGGATATTCAATGAACAAACATCCTCTCAATGGACAGAATCACCTCAACGGGAAAGACACTTCCAATAATAGGTCTTCCATAAGCAAGGGGCATGACATGATGTCTAAACACACATGGGGCAGTCTCTCTAAAAGTGCCAAAGAATCAGGGGCAGATCTTCATCTGAATCGCTTGGGGCATTACGCACGCATTCCAGCAATGAATCATGTGCCATCAAGAAAACATTTTTGACAGTACTACAACACAACACTATGGACAGTGACAACTCTCTACATCCTGAAAGCATGGACATAGTCGGAAAATACTACGCATAACAAAGACCTGCTAGGTTGACATACCTAGGCAAAAATAAGGGCATCTGGGCGAACCAAAAGGGTTCGGGCAAAAATTAGGGATAAAAAATGAAAAAATTTGTACACCCGGCAAGTCGAAAACCCGAAAGGGCGACTTGGGAAAAAAAGGGTATCCCGATGGACTGAAAACCAGAAAGGGCGGTCCAGGAAAAAGTTAGGGATTTAAAACATACGACTATGTCCCATCACCTGTCTATCCGTGGAAGACTTATACCTTGATCAACATTCATCAAGAGCACCAGAATTCAGATAGAATTTAGATACGCTCCATATACGGATGCCATTCTGATACTCATTCAGACTCAGCTTTCAGATACAATTCAAATACACTCCATATGCGGATGCCATTCTGATACTCATTCAGATTCATCATTCAGATACAGTTCAGATACGATCCAGATATGGATGCCATTCTGATACTCATTCAGATTCCGCTTTCAGATAAAGTTCGGATACGCTCCAGATATGGATGCCATTATGATACTCATTCAGATTCATCTTTCAGATACAGTTCAAATACGCTCCAGATACAGATGCCATTCTGATACTCATTCAGATTCAACTTTCAGATACGGTTCAGATATGCTCCAGATACGGATGCCATTCTAATACTCATTCAGATTCAACTTTCAGATACAATTCAGATATGCTCTAGATACGGATGCCATTCGGATACTCATTCAGATTCAGCTTTCAGATACAGTTCAGATATGCTCCAGATACGGATGCCATTCTGATACTCATTCAGATTCAGCTTTCAGATACAGTTCAGATACGCTTCAGATACGGATGCCATTCTTATACTCATTCTGATTCAATTTTCACATACAATTCATATACGCTCCAGATACGGATGCCATTTTGATATTCATTCAGATCTAGCTTGTAGATATAGTTCAGATACGATCTAGAGACGAATTTCATTCTGAAACTTATCCAATACATGTTTCAAATACTGTTCATATACGATCCAGAGACAGATGTGATTTTGAGACTCATTCGACACATGTTTCAAGTATAGTTCAGATGCGATCCAGAGACGGATGTCATCCTTACACTCATTAAATACTTGTTCAAGTAAAATCACGACATAGCTCCATCCACAAAATCTCCGCATGTACTTTTTCTAGCATGGTACAAGGGGCAGAGACAGTTGGAAGTGAAGTCATTATCACATATAAGCCAGTGATACCTATATTCCCCACATAGCTGAGATAACCAAGGTCTGACCTCTGTATCCCCAAGCAGGAATTCCTTCCCCAGCAGGTTCCTTCATAAATATGATATTTGCATTCCCCAGCCGAGTTTTATAACCATGAGCAGTTTATAAAGCCATCTCCCGAGCAAAGTTTATTTCTCTGACAGCAGAAGGTCAATCTCCAATAGATCTCTTCTCTCCAGCAATGGAAGTTCATCCCCAGCTGAGTTTATTTCTCCAAATCAGCAGATCTCCCAACAGAGTTTCTCTCTTCCCCACAGAGTCATTCCCCCACAGGATTATTCTCAGACAAAGTCTCCTCCGGCAGAATGTTCTCAAGTAGAATGGATGTAAATCCCTAGCTAATCATATTCGATCACTATCCCTAGCGGAAACGAAGAACTCAACTCCTTATACTCTCCAACAGCAGTCTAGGATTTATTTTCCCCAACTAGAGAATATCACAATAGCATTGCATATCTATACATCATGGCATACGCATACATATTATACAACACAATCTCATTTATTTTGAGAACATCATTACTCAATACATTCCATACATCATGACATTACATACGACTAACTCTTTACCTTTCAGGGAAAGATGCAATCAAGTTCTCACAAGTTCTCTCTGGTTCAGTCAAACCGACACCAAGGTTTCTATTCTAGTTGAAGACGTTCCAACACTTTTCAATATTTTCTTTGGTTCAGTCAAACCGACACTTAGGTTTCTATTCTAGTTGAAGATGTTCTAAGACTTTCGTCTGGGTCAGCCGAATCGCCGCTAAGATTCCCCTGATTTCTATGCCAGTCAAAGTTAATCCGAGACCTCTCTCGGGATTAGTCAAATCGATACTAAGATTTCTCTCCCAGTTGAAGTTCTCACAAGTTCTCTCTAGTCCAGTCAAACCGATACCAAGGTTTCTATTCCAGTTGAAGATATTCCAACACTTTTCAAGATTTTCTCTGGTTCAGTCAAACCGACACTAAGGTTTCTATTCTAGTTGAAGATGTTCTAAGACTTTCGTATGGGTCATCCGAATCACCGCTAAGATCCCCCTGATTTCTATGCCAGTAAAATTTAATCCGAGACCTCTCCCGGATTCAGTCAAATCGATACTAAGATTTCTCTCCCAGTTGAAGACAACTCGAGACCTTTCCATGGTTTGGTCAAATCGATTCTAAGATTTCTATTCCAGTTAAAAAAGCTATAATGCTTGGAAATCGACCGGATAATAGCTTAATTCCCCCACCATACTTTGAAGCCTGGAAACGACCGGATATTAGTATGCCTTAAATTCAAGTTGAGACCTAGATGCGACGGGATAACCACTTAATTTCTTCTGAAGCATGGGACACGACCAGATAAGAATTGAGAAATTGCAAAGTCTGGAGCACGACCAGATAGCAAGTGTAATCTCATCTCCTCAGTAAGTCACTGTGAAACCTGGAGCATGACCAGATAGCAGTTAATCTTATTATCCTCAGCAAATCATTGTAAAGCCTGGAGCACGACCAGATAGCAGTTCACTTTCACCTCCTCGACTAAGAGATGATTCCCCAGTAGAGTAACAGACAACTGAAGTTCATAAAATTCCATTTCTCCCAAGACAGAGACCAACATTTCTCAGCAGATTCCTCCTTAACAACAGAAACAGAAATTCTCATCAAAGGACTATCTCGGGAAATAAACATCCTCTAGATGGAATCTTTAAGCCCATCTCCGACGATTCTCTGTCATATCTTTCAGATGGCATCTTTAAGCCAATCTCTGGTGACCTTCCGTCATCTCCTCCAAATGGCATTGTAAGCCCATTCCCGATAGTACCTACACAGTCTAGCACCATCTCAGACGAGTGCAAATTTCTGGACACTCTAGTGTTCAATCATCTTCCACCTTCAGATTACGAAAGGCAGACATCTAATCCACATCCTCAGGTTTAAGAAGATTGAACAGGGGCAGTTGTTGTACCCTAAATTTTACCCTCTTTATTTCGACCTTTTGGCTTACATTTCATTATTATCTACACGCATATCATTGGTTTTATAGTTATGGAATCAAGGTATATTTAGAAATCTTCTTCAGGTTACAAGTGACGTTTATTTCGCCAATGAATATTCTCAGAGTATTTTCTGTGTTGAAGATCGGTTCATTGTTTTGCAACGATTCGGGGTTCAAAGATTCACAAGTCCAACCCGACGCGTCATATTCAGGTGTTCTTTTGCCAAGATATCTCTGATAACATATTCTCAGATTTAGGTTCGGATCAAGAGTCAATTCTTTAAAGAAGGTCTCCGAATGTGTGAGTTTTCCCGAAGAAACATGGTGAAAAGTATGTTGAAAGTGCAGTTTTTACGCACTAAAAAATTCATAACTTTAAGATCGTGGCTTGTTTTGAACCCGTTCCGGTGGCCAAAATTTCGTCTTGACGTCATCTATGTTTTCATCTATCACGGCTGGAAGCCAATTTCGATCAGAAGGTCTTCAAAAATGCGGATTTATCAAGTATTTTCGAATAGAAAATTTGTGACAGAAGTTTATTTGCGTCATGTTCAGAAAATCATAACTTGGTCGATTTCATCGTATCGAGCTGGTTCCGGTGCCAAAATTTCACAAATTGAGTTGGCTAAGTTTTCACAGGAGGTATTGAGTTCGAACAGTATCAAAAAGTCCTTCATTTTTTACTCAGAGTGCGCGTGACGCGCTAAAAATCCTGAATGCTGAATATTATTTCATCTGGGTCGAAAATTCGAAAATTCATAACCCAGTCAATTTTTATCGGATTGAGCCCATCTTTTTAAACCAGGTCACTGACTCAGAGATCTACAACTTTGCTTCCAAAGTCGAGACTGAGTTACGCTCCAATCAATACCATTTTTTAATTGAAGAACGTGTCAGAGTTGACACTGGAGCCCAAAATAAGTTTGTCTGAGCCAAAACTTCAAAAATTCATAACTAATTCACCATTTATCCGATTGAGCCTATTTTCGGACAGGAGTTAGTTCTCGATGTCACCTACATTTTGTTTCACATTTCAACTTCAAAAATTGCAGTTAATCCCCTTCGATTTAGCCTGGAACGTGACAGACTCAAGTGAATAAAAAATCTGCACTATTGCATGTGGTTATTGGAGGCCCAATTGCACATTCAAAGCTCATTTTTTCTCTAATTTCCATTATATAATATCATTCTTTTCACACGACAAAACAGAGAAATTTTTTTTTTCCACAACCCTATCAAAATATCAAATTCTTTCAAGAACCCTAAAAACCTTGAAATCCTTATTACAAACCCCCATCTCACTTCAAACAAGCCATCCTTGTTACAAACCCATATCTCACTACTTCTCCAGTAAGGGTAAGGCTGGTTTGATCTCCATGATCAAAAGGGTGTAGAAACACTCATACATGCCATATCAGTTTTAACATTAAAAATTTTATATATATTTATTTTCTTTGTATTTCAGGATATAGTAACTTATTTAATGTGTTCATGAGATTCAACACTGCAGATTTAGACATGGTCCCATGCAGGTTTATCACAAAGCGTTGAGTCCAAAACATAACAACCACCAATACATGACTCATGGCAAGGCAGGCATTCTGAGGAGGCTAAGGGCGTGAGTTCAACACTCACCCCTATTGGTTTTGGTTTTCTTCCTTTCTATTTATCCTTTTACCTATTTTCATTCTTTCTGTTTAAAACCTTTTTCATAAAACTTAACATTTTTCACAAACCTTTGATTTTTCATAATAAACTCGAATAATTAATTTTAAGGTTTTTTTTTATAATTTTAGATTCTAAATTAATTTTTGGTTCAACACCCACCCCTGGCAATATGCATAATTTTGCTTATTTTTAACCCTTTTTGCCTCATTTCTTTCTCTTTAACATCTTCCTTAAAAACCCTAAATTCATATAAACTCTAATTTTATTTAAATCAAAAACCCTATTAATTGGAAAACTTAACTTTTTTTATAAACCCTAATTAATTTAGGTTTTAAATTTTTATTATTATTATTAACTCTTTTTTTTCTTAACTCTTTAATTTAATTAATTAACTTTTTTTTCCTGCAAATTAGGAGAACAATTAGGTTTTAGGTTTCCTTTGTAATTAACCTTTTAATTAACCATTTTTTAAACAAATTTAGGTTTTTGTTTTAGTTAGTAACTGAATTTTGGATTTTTTTTTCATTTATTAATAAATTAAGTTAATTAACTTTTTTTTTAAATTAGTTAGAATTAGGTTTTTTAATTAACTTAAAATTATTTTCTACAAAAAACACCAAAAACATTAACTTAGAATTTTAGGTTTTAATTTTTCCTTAATTTCTTTTTATTTATTCTTTTACATTTTAATTTCTAGGAAAATTGTTTAGGTCGCATTATCAATGTAATAGCGTAGATTTATCTTTTCTCGCATTTTTTTATAATTATGTAACTGCTTCCGGGATGTAATAGTTTTAGGATTTCTTTTCCGCACTTTTCATTATTATGTAACTGCCCCAAAGCTCTGTATAGCCTAGGTTTACATTTCCGCCTTTATCTTCTGCTACTATATTTTATGCAATGCTTAAATTAATAGGATTGTATGGAAAGACCAGTAAACTAATTGAACATAACATAACCTAATTCAAAGATAATATATCTGAAAACAAACATTATTGCACACTTGCACCCCTAGGGTACACCCCACTTGGTTGCCTCGGAAAACAATGGTCATGTCCCTCGAACGTAGGGATATCTTAGTAAAAGATCCTCAATCTATAAGTCATCATAAAGATCCTAGTCCCTTAATGTCCCCGTAGTTGTCTACGAGAAATGATCTTGTCCCTCGATGTTGCCTACGAATATATGATGACAGTCCCTTCGAAACGCTAAGGTATCCTTACATGTTGCCTTCAATGACCATTACGTTCCTTTCGATAGTCCCTCAAACATCCAACGACTAGGGTTACCTACTCACTAATAGTAGGATAACATGGTCTAAAGGATAGGAGGAAAAGAATGGATTTTTCGAGTAGGTAGATAACTGTTAGGTACTTGCTCAAAACAAACAAACAAACTTTTTCACACCAACACTTTCCAAGCAAAGTTTTCAAAAACAACATCGTAACACTCTTGAGGACAGAAACAAGGGTTAAAACGAAGTAAAACAAAACTTTTCAAAACAAAGCACACACAAGCACTTTAAAAATGAGAAAGTACCTAAGAGCCCATGGAAAACCATGGATAGATAGGGTGCTAACACCTTCCCTTTCTATAAGCTACCCCCCGTACTCAGAAACATCTCGAAAAAGATTTTTTCTGTTCTATTTTCTTTTACTTTGTTGGATGAAATAAAAGTCGGTGGCGACTCTTGCTTACCGCGACATTTTGCAAACAAAAATCATAAACCAGTATTAACAGTCGGTTCTGCCACCGTATCACACCTTTGTTAAAGAATTGATTACTCTGCTGAATGTAATAAAAAACAATCTGTTGAAAGCCTAGATTTTCTTGGGATGTATAAAAGACTATGTGTGTTGTACAAGACAACTCAATGGATGTGAAGGGCTGAAGAAAGGCATACAACGCCTGATGGATAGCCACGAAATTCTATTTGAGAAGACTCTACTTTCCAAGAGTTTGATTAACAAATGTGAAGACCTCTCCATTATTACCATCTCAAACAAACCTCTTAGGATCACCTCCAAAGGTCCTATTAGGATTTAAAGTGAACCCACTATTTCTCCATTAATAATTACCAATCCTGGACCGATTCCCTATTCTTCAAACAAAGTGGTACCATGGAATTACAGTGCTGAAGTGTTCTATCATGGGATTAAACAAGATGCCTAGATAGAAGAAGAAAAAGACGACAATGTTGATAACAAAGCTGGCTCAAGTAAAGTAACTAGAACTGGGAGAATATTTTCACCCAATATCTCACCACCAGTTGTTACAAGGACGCCCATCTGCATTACTACTTCAAAGCCAAGTACCGATGCAAGAGGAAATGAGAAGGTTGTTAAGCCTGATATGATTGAAGTACCATCCAAGGACGTAGCCAATGAAGAACCCTCCACTCGTGAGATGGACGAGATTTTCGAAGATCATAAAAAGAAGCGACTTCATGATTGTAGAACAGTTAGGGCAAACCCCTTCTAAGATTTCAATGTTGTCATTGTTGCTTTGCTCCGATGCCCATGCTCGGACGTTAATCAAGTTCCTAAAAAAGGCTCATGTCCCCCATGAGACAACAACAGACCAATTTGAGAATTGCATGGCTAGCCTGACAACTGATAAAGGCTTGGGATTTTCAGATGCTGACTTAACACCTCTTGGGAAGAATCACAATAAAGCTTTACATGTTTCTGTCGAGTGCAAAGGGACAACTTTAGCACATGTGCTAGTCGACACTGGTTCTTATCTGAATGTATTACCCAAGGGGGAGTTAGACCATTTTGACTGTGAGGATTTAGTCTTGAAGCCAAGCGACATCATTGTAAGAGCATTTGATAGATCAAAGAGAACTGTTCATGGGGAGGTAGATCTTCCAATCAAAGTGGGCTCCCAAATCTTCAACTCCACCTTCTATATTATGGATATTAGTCCTGCCTATTCTTGTCGGTTAGGTCGCCCGTGGATCCATAAAGTTGGGGAGGTAACCTCAACTCTCCACCAGAAACTCAAATATCCAGTCAAGGGCAGAATAGTCACCGTCTGCAGAGAAGAAGAGTTTATAGTGAGCCACCTTAACTCTTTCAAGTACATAGAGATGCATGGAGAATTCATTGAAACCCCGTGTCAAGCCTTTGAGGTCGTACCACCGATGATTGTTGCTACCAAATGTTCTTCTGATGAGTCTAAAGCTGTTAAGGCCACGCCAAAGACGGTTTCAGTCAAGGATGCCCGCGCGGCAATTGAAGAAGGAAACTGTGATACTTGGGGGAAACTCCTCGATATCCCATTTAAAGCGGACAAGTTTGGTTTGGGCTTCACCTTCAAAGCTCAGAAGGAAATGAGGTGTGCTTGTGCTGGAAAGCCACCTCTCCGCATTGGAAGTCATGAAGTCAACGCCGTGGGTGATTCTGAAGAAGAAGCTGCATTTAAAGAGTGGGTGTATCCAACTACAACAGAGCTGAAGAATTGGAACGCGAAGGACTTTGTTCCCATATCCTTCATTGAGGAGTAATCTACTTGTTATTGCTTTACTTTCAATTCAAGAACATGTTATCTGTAATATTTTAACAATGACTTTTCAGCCATTTGCCTGGCCCGGGGCACTTTGGTCCATTTGTCAAGGGTTTTATTTATATTCATCTAATCATATGATCATTCAGTACATTGGACTCTTTTGCATTCAAATATTTTTGTTCATTTTCTTTCCTTTCTTTCAAATACATTTTCAAAAAAAATAGCCATGTATCTTACATGCAGACACTCTTGCAGGTCCACATCCACTATGGATCCTATTCCCAATGACTCTACTATTTCCGACTATGACTTTGAATGTCCTATAAATCAAGACGAAGACAAAGTCGAGGAAGATTGTGACATACCGGGAGAACTAGCCAGACTTCTATTACAAGAGGAAAAAGCTATTCAATCGCACAAAGAGTCAGTTGAAGTTATCAACCTGGGTACTGAGTCAGATAAGAAGGAAATTAGGATCGACGCTAACTTAGAAAGCAGTATCAAGAGCAGGTTGGTTCAGATGTTGCATGATTATGTGGAAGTATTTGCTTGGTCTTATGAAGATATGCCTGGGTTGGATACCTACATCGTAGTTCATCGTCCGCCGACAAGAGAAGACTACCCTCCTGTTAAACAAAAGGTTCGTTGCATGAGGCCTAATATGTATGAAAAGATCAAAGAGGAAGTGCTGAAACAATTTGATACAGGGTTCCTAGCGGTGACATCCTATCCCCAATGGGTTGCTAATGTGGTTCCAGTACCAAAGAAAGACTGGAAAGTTCGCATGTGCGTAGACTATAGGGATCTAAATAGGGCAATCCCCAAGGATGATTTCCCCCTATCACACATTGACGTCTTAATTTATAATACTGGTCAGCATAAAGTCTTCTCTTTCATGGATGGTTTCTAAGGCTATAATCAAATAAGGATGGCTCCCGAAGACATGGAGAAGACTACTTTCGTTACGCAATAGGGCACCTTCTTCTACAAGGTCATGTCGTTCGGGTTAAATAATGTAGGGGCATCATATCAAAGGGCTATGGTAGCTTTATTTAATGACATGATTCATCATGAGATAGAGGTATATGTGGATGATATGATTTCCATATCACAAACCGAAGAAGAACATCTCGATCACTTGTGCAAATTATTTGAGAGGATGAAGAAGTACAAGCTGAGGTTAAACCCTAACAAGTGCGCGTTTGGAGTGTGATCTGGAAAGCTTCTAGGTTTTGTTGTCAGCAATAAAGGCATTGAAGTTGATCCTTCCAAGGTAAAGGCCATCCAAGAAATTCCGGTCCGACATTCTGAAAAGGAAGTTAGAGGAATCTTTGGTCGTCTCAATTATATTTCCCGTTTCATATCTCACTTGACTGCTACTTGTGAGCCAATCTTCAAACTCTTGAAGAAATATCAGGTAGTCAGATGGAACGATGAATGCCAAGCTACTTTCGACAAAATCAAAGAAAATTTACAAGAACCTCCTATTCTCATGCCTCCAGCTGAAGGAAGACCCTTGATCATGTACTTAACAGTATTAGAGAACTCTATGGGGTGTGTTTTAGGCCAACATGACGAGTCTGGCCGAAAAGAGCATGCTATTTATTACCTGAGCAAAAAGTTTACCGACTGTGAAACCAGATATTCACTGCTCGAGAAAACTTACTGCGCTCTGGCATGGGCTGCTCGCCGGCTAAGACAGTATATGTTGACTCATACCCCTATGTTTATTTCTAAGATGGACCCAATCAAGTACACTTCGAGAAACCTGCCCTTTCCGGACGGATAGCCAGATGGCAAATGATCCTGACTGAGTACGACATTTAATACACGACTCAAAAGGCCATCAAAGGAAGTGTACTAGCAGATCATTTGGCCCATCAAGATGTGGATGATTATCAGTCAATGAACTTCTACTTCCCTGATGAGAACATCATGTTGGTAACTGACTGTGCGAAACCTGGACCATATGACGGACCTGCACAAGGATCCTTATGGACTACGGTCTTTGATGGGGCTTCCAACGCCTTAGGTAATGGAATTGGTGTTGTGATCATCTCTCCTAAAGGTTGCCACACTCTATTCACTGCCAGACTATACTGATTGCACAAACAATATGGCTGAGTATGAAGCATGCATCTTAGGTCTGATAGCTGTTATTGACTTAAGGACCAAGCATTTGGATGTGTTTGGGGATTCCGCCCTAATGATCAGCCAAGTAAAAGGAGATTGGGACACTAAACATCCTAATCTTATCCCTTACAAGGAACTTATGCTATCCCTAATTCCTTATTTCGAAGAGATCACTTTTGAGCACTTCCCAAGGGAAGAGAACCAGTTGGATGACGCTTTGGAAACCATGTCTTCAATGTTCAAGGTCAGATGGGACAACGAAGCCCCTATGATAATAGTTGAAATATTTGATGAACCTGTACATTGTTGTGAGCTTGACACTGATGCGGAAAAGCCATGGTACCATGAGGTGATGAGATACCTTGAAGCACAAGAGTATCCAGAGGGGGCATCTATCAACGACAGAAAGTTCTTGCGGAGATTTGCAGCCAAATTATTCCTAAGTAATAGGATATTGTACAAGCGCAAACATGATTCAACTCTACTCCGATGTGTGGATAAGAAGGAGGAAGAGGAAATCATGGAAGACATGCATGATGGACTCTTTAGTACTCACTCAAGTGGACATACGATGGCCAAGAAGATCTTGAGGGCTAGCTAATATTGGTCAACAATGAAGACTGATTGCCATCAACACTCTAGGACTTGTCACAAATGCCAAATCTATGCTGACAAGGTCCATATGCTTCTTATCCTTCTGAACGTCATGACTGCTCTATGGCCATTTCCAATGTGGGGCATTGACATGATTGGAGAGATCAAGCCCACAGCTTCCAACGGACATCATTTCATTCTTGTTGCTATCGACTATTTTACCAAATGGGTCGAAGTCGCCTCGTTTGCCTCAGTCACCAAGAATGTGGTAGCCAGATTCATCAGAGACAACCTCATCTTCCGTTATGGTATCCCCGAAAGGATCATCACTGATAATGGGAATAACCTCAACAATGCTATGATCACTGAGCTTTGCACTCAGTTTAAGATTAAGTATCACAATTCTTCTCCGTATAGACCAAAAATGAATGGCGCAGTCGAAATGGCCAACAAAAATATCAAGAAGATTGTGCAGAAAATGGTAGTAACCTATAAGGATTGGCATGAGATGTTGTCGTTTGCTCCACATGGCTACCGCACTTCACCTAGAACATTAACTGGGGCAACTCCTTTTTCTCTAGTCTATGGCATGGAAGTTGTTTTGCCAGTGGAAGTTCAAATTCCCTCGCTAAGAATTATGAATGAGGCAGGCCTAGGCGGAGACGAGTGGATTCAAACGAGATTGGATCAGCTGAACTTGATTGACAAAAAACGGTTAGTTGCTGTTTGCCATGGTCAGACGTACCAAAAACAAATGATCAAGGTTTTCAACAAAAAGATCAAGCCTCGAATATATCAAATTGGTGATTTGGTGATAAAACGCATCATTTTACCACAAGGAGATCCCAGAGGAAAATGGACCCCCACCTATGAAGGGCCATTTGTTGTCAAGAGAGTTTTCTCTGGAGGTGCCATGATGCTGACTACCATGGATGGTGAAGACTTCCCACATCCTATAAACGCGGATATAGTTAAAAAATACTACGCATAAGAGACCCGCTAGGTTGACACACCTAAGCAAAATAAGGGCATCCCAGAAAACCAAAAGTTTTGGGCAAAAATTAGGGATATATGCAAAAGACTGTACACCCGGCAAGTTGAAAACCTGAAAGGGCGACTTGGGCAATAAAGGGTATCCCGGTGGGCTGAAAACCCGAAAGGGAGGTCCAGGAAAAAGTTAAGGATTAAAAGCGTACGAGATCATTTCATATGGCTATTTGTTTTCATTCTCAACACATGGTTATTTGTTTTCATTCTCAATTTTATCAACAAGGTCCAATAGTAGAGTTGGAAGGCAATGAGATCATTTCATATGGCTATTTGCTTTCATTATCAATTTTGTTTTCCTTTCGACGATTTTCTCTTACTAGGATCTCCGTCTCTCTGTACAAAAACGCCTATTCATGGGCAAAATATCAATACAAATATACTTTGAAGTGCAAAATTTCTGTCTTTGTTTTGAATGCAAATTTTTCCAATGACTAAAATTGAATGAACATATGCATATGAACATAATTAAAACTATTTGTCACATGTGTCCTGCTAAGCAACAACAAGCATCTCTTTAATGTATATGAAATATCCCCACAGAGTTATCTCATTATCATTATCCCTGCAAGGATGGCTACAATAAACCTTTCCCCAACGGAGTTGCCCACAAAGTCTCTTTGCATAGGATAAATCTCGGACTAGAGTCTCAATCTCTTGGCAGCTCTCTCTCCAGCTAAGTCAATTTTTACAAGAAACTCACTTCCCCAACAGGGTTTATTTCCCCACCAGGGTTTATCTCCCCAACAACAATCGAGGAACCACAAAATTCCCCAGCCGAGTACATCCTCCCCAATCGAGTCTGTATTTCCCCGACATAGTCTATCTTCTCCAACAAACGACAAGATAACATAACTCTCCAGCCGAGTTCAAATTTCCCCAACATACAACAATCCAGAAACCACGAAGTTCCCCAGCTGGGCCTTTCTTCCCCAGCTGAGTATATCTTCCCCAACCAAGGATATTATCCCCAAGCGGAGTCTATCCTCCCCAATTGAGTGTATCCTTCCCAAGACTGAGTCTGCCCTACCCGACTGAGTCCACACTCTCTGGTTGGAATTTTCCTTTCAGATTATTGCAAGTCATAGGGCCATAACCCCTAATCCCTAGTAAAGTTGTCAGCAAAGCCTTTACTATTTCCAAAAGATACTATGAATCCAGGACCCGACCAAATATTGCATAATTTTAAAGTTACTGAAACCTGGACCCGACCAGATAACAGTTGATCTCAATTTCAAGATACTATGAAACCTAGAGCCGACCGGATAATAGTCTAACTCTTCAAAGATATAGAAAAACCTGGACTCTACCCAGCCAAGGTTTAACTTCTTTTCCCCAGTAGAGTTTACCTCTGCCCTAACAAATTATTGTGAAACCTGGATCCGACCAGATATCAGTTTTCAATTTCATCTTTTCAAGCAAGTTGTTGTGAAGCCTGGATCCGACCAGATAGAAATTACCTTCAGAGATTTGTTATGAAACCTGGAAACTGACCAGATAACAATTAAATCCTCAAACAATTTACTATGAAACCTGGACCCTACCAGATAGCAATTGACCTCATCAACCTCATAAATCTGCAAAGCCCAGACCCGACCAGATAACAGTTTTTCAAACAATTTATTGTGAAACCTGGAGCCCGACCAGATAACAACTAACTATGATTCTCAGAGAGACACTAAGAAGTCTGGACTCTACCAGATAATAGTACAACTTTACAAAAACCATGAAACCTGGACCCGACCAGATAGTAGTTACCACTTCAAGTTACTGCGAAGCCTGGATCCGACCAGATAACAGTTATACTTCCGTATCCCCAGCAATTTGTTGTGAAGCCTGGATCTGACCAGATAACTATTCAATTTCAAGAAAATTTTCTACAAAGCCTGGAATCCGACCAGATAACAGTTAATTCGTTTCTTCCCCCAGTAAGTTGCTGTGAAGCCCGGATCCGACCATATAGCAGTTAACTAATTCATCCTCAAGAAATTGTGAATCCTGGATCCGACCATATAACAGCTGACATTCGAGAGATATTCTCCAGTGAAAGCATCCTTTCAACAAAGTTTGAAGATATGCATATTCTTCATCCCCAACAGCAATTAGGGATTCAACCCCCCAGAATTTCCACAACAGCAGTCAGGGATTTATTTTCCAGGACAAAAACATATATCTCACATTCATACATCATAGCATGTAGATACCATATGCATTTAACATAATACCACATCTGGTGAACATCATGCAGGCATCTGCATTTTACTAACTCTTTTTCTCACAGGTAAAACATCAAGTTTTAGTATAAATCAACAAGATATTTGTGCTGGTACTTCTTCCAGTGTTTACCAACATTCCTCCAAATGGAATCTATAAGCCCATTCACCATCCATCTTCGAGTGCAAATTTCTGGGCACTCTAGTGTTCAATCATCTTTCACCTTCAAGTCACGAATGGCGGATCCGCCAATCTAACTCTTCAGGTTTAAGAATATTGAACAGGGGAAGCTGTTTTACCCAAAAAAATTCCCTCTCACTTATCAAATATTTTCTCACAAAGATCTCTCTTTGTTCAAGACTGCACTAGGGTTGATCAGCTCAAGACACCTCCTTAAGCATTAATGACCAAAATCAGGGTTTGAGATTGCACAAGTATAATTGAACATTAAATGCTTCATATGACTTTTATGGATCATTATGGAGCCCCAAGGTGACTCATGTCAAGTTTTAAGCCTTGGATCACACTTTTGCTCAGTCAACTGAGCAGTTGACCTAAAAATCAACTGTATTGGGGAAAAAGTCAACTATGGTCAATTTACCGTCAAACTTCATAATTTTTGATCCACATCAATATTATAAACTCATACGTATCATTTGATCAAGTTTGGACCATAACTCCTCAAGAAATTTGATCAAATCATCAAAAGGGCAAATGGTCAAAATTAGGGTTTTTGATTGAGAAAGGGTAATTTCTAATTTTTGACCTAGCAAATGGTCAATTAGTTTGAAGAATGATTTCAAGAGTTAAATTAAATCATTTTAACCTAATGGCATGACCCAAAACATTGCTGAAGATCAATTGGATTGACAGTGAATTTTCAGTCAACTGATTAAAAGTCAATTGTACACTAAAAAGTCAAACTGTACACTGAAAAGTCAAACTTTGACTTTTTGGTCAAAATTCAATGTCAAAGATCACAATTCATCAAAACATTTCAAAATATGAAACTCATTCATCAAGAAATCAAAAAGTCAAGAGTTCATTTTGAAAAGTCAAAGTTTTGTAACTTAGAAATTTTTCTAAGTGTTTAAAACTTCATGTTTTTTCATAACTTTGAGCCATTTTTTCACCATGATGCAAGAGGATTCAGAAGAAACTTTCAACATGAAAGTTGTATATCTCCATGATATCTACAAAATTTCTTTATATAACTTCTTCTAAAAATTCTTGGATCTCAATTTATTTATTCACAAAGTCATGGTCTTGAAATTGAACACTTAGTGAAATTTGCCCTAGTTTTGGTCAGGATTTTGACCTAACTTCATGGCACTTTTTCATATAGTTCCAAGGGGAATTTTCAAAATTGATTCCAAGAGGGGTTATAGAGAACATTACAAGCTTTCCGAAATGTCCAAGAACTCCTTGATATCATTCTTGAGCAGGGAGAATCAAAGAGAGGAAGTTAGGGTTTTCAAACTTAAAATACAAGTCATTTTGTGATGAACAAGAATTCAATTTCAAACCTATGTTGCACAACCTTCCTTTGCAGGCCTCTAACCCTCAAGATCACTCCATAATCAGAAGATTACACTTGCTTTTGAGCTATTATCCACTTAATTCAAGCTTTATCCAAGTAAATTTTCCATTTATGGCACAAAGTAACCATTCTATTCTTGTAAAGAGGCTTTAATCACAAAGTCAATGCATAGAGCTCCTAACTTGTTCCTTCTGATCACAAGAAATGTCAAAGGAAAGATCAACATGTCTAGATCCTCCCATAAACCCAGGCCATTCTTGTACTACACATTGAAACTTTTTTCACACTTTTCTTCAAAATCAAGTAACGTAGCCATAACTCTATATCTCACAGTTCTGTCAACTTCAAACCCTCTAACCTCTTTCATATAACTATACAAGTGTATTACAACATAGAACACAATTGAACAAGATCCAAAACTCCCTGAAAACTCATATTGCACAAAACCTCCATTTTTGTGTCACTTCTGACTTTGAACTTCAATCTTCAAAACCATTAGTGCGTTTCTTGGCTTAACACTTCCAAAAGCTTCTTAGCATCATACACAAACCATTCCAATACCTGTTTTCAAACTGTAACACCTTTTATACCATCCTCCATAACCAAAAACAGAGGTCTGCATCTTGACTTCTCCAGACCATTTCAGCCATCCTTAGCTCAAGCCAGCCATTGCATTAGCTTCCTAGAGGTCCAAGGAAGCTAACATGATCATCACCACTTCCTGAAACAAGCTCAAATCCATTTCACGATTTCCAGTTTTGAGGTATTTTTTTGAACTTCTATCTTCATATTTAGACATTGTTAAGCTTTGATTTGTGAAGATAAAATGTAGATAACATTTCCACGAAGCTGTACATATCCATAGTTTGCATTTATATGGCGAGAGCTTAGAGAATTTTAGAGTTAAAGTTTTCTGAAATTTTTAGGTTTTAAATTATGGCCAGAAAAATTCTCATTCATCTTTGATTGTTAGCTTAAGTTATTTAGATGGTTGGATTCGTGGGAAGAAATTCCACAACTTTCATGTTTAAACTTTTCATTTTTGTTGAGAGATGAAGAAGATACATGTCCTTTGGCTGGAGGTTGAAGATGAAGTGTAATCAGGGTGCATTTTGTATTATATATTTATTGCTTTGTGTATATCAACGGGTGTATAGCCACCCCCCAGTGGTAAGGCAGCGCTCATTTCATGCTAAGGGCATGGGTTTAAGCCCCAGCGCTGCCACTTTTCCTTATTTTTCACATTTTTCTTATTTTTGTCACACCACATATGCGCTGGGCCACAACAGTTGGGCTTTGTTATTTATGCTAGCCTTCCACCCCCCTGACTACTTTTAACACCCCTGGCCCAAATTTCTTTGATTATTTTCTTTTTTCTCTTATTTTTGTTTTTATTTCTTTTCTTCTTTAATATTTTTAATATTATTATTATTATTACTACTATAATTTTCATAAAATCACAAAAAATCCAAAAATATTATTATTATATTTATATATTTATTTTCTCTATAAAACAAAAAGATAAAAAACATTTTCTTTAAAATAAATAAATTTTCTTTTCTTTTTCTTAAATAATTATTTTTTAGACTTAGGTTAAATTAATATTATTTTATTTTCTTAGTTAAATTTAATTTAGAACTTAGGTTGATTTTAATTAATTAATCTTCATTTTATTTTCTTTAATTAAATACTTTTTCATAAAAAACCCTAAAAATCCTTTTTCAAGTTAATTTCTTTTCTTAATTAGTTTAAATTAATTTTATTTAATTTTAATTAATCATTTCCTTATTTAAGTCAAAACTAAACCCTTTCATAAAAACAACAAAAATCATTTCTTTTTATATTTATATTCTTGCATTTTATTTTCAATTTTGTACAATATTCAATATGGTTGTAATAGATAATTAGGTTAAATTTTCTTGTAATGCTCATTTGTAAATTTGTACACGCCCTCCCCTAATGATATAATAGCGTAGTAATTTTTCTTTTCGCAATTTATCGCTTTATATAAATGCTAGTAATTAGGGTTTGTATGAGAAGATAAAATCAACAAGTAGCAAACCCTAATCAAAGACTAAACAAAGCATGAAAAACAATACACTTGCACACAAGCACCCCTAGGGTAAATCCACTTGGTTGCCTTACAAAAATAGCCATATTATGTATGTGAGGTATCTTAGCAAAAATACAAGATCATAGTCCTTCGATGACGCTATCTATATTGCCTTTTCAAAATGATCTTAGTCCCTAAAGAAAATTCTAAGATACCTTGCAACATTGCTAATCATGGTTATACGATGGCCCACGTCCGTCCCTTTTATATCCAAAGATAGGGTTATTTACCAAATCAATGGTAAGATAACAATGTCAAAGGAAAGAGGAAATAAACATGAAAGAATTTTGAGTAGGTAGATTGTTCCTAGTTGCTTGCTCAATTTCAAAACCAAAAACATCCTTGCTATTTTCAAAACAAACATCAACACTTTCAAAAACATCTTTCAAACTTGAAAACATTTTCAAAAGATCACTTTGAATACATTCTTACGAACGAGAATCATTACAAAGTTTGACTAAACAAAGGAGCCTTTTCAAAATACTTTCAAAAACCACACAAAGAACAATTTCAAACCCAAGCAAGTGATCTAACAAGCAACTAGGAGCCCATGGAAAACCATGAATGAAAAGGGTGCTAATACCTTCCCTTTTCATAATCTACCCCCCAAACTTAAGAAACAATCTCAAAGGTCTTTCCTGTGCTTTTTCACCTTTCCTTTTGGATAAAAGAAAAGTCGGTGACGACTCTTGCTAACCACAACATTTATGATAAAATGCAAAACAACCAAGTCAGTTCTCCCACCGCATCACAGCCGACCTCATAACACTCTGCGATCCTCCTCCTAATCCCAACACATCCTCTCCAAAGTACAATCCAAATACGAAGTGTGCCTATCATTTGAATAGTCCTGGGCACGACACCAACAACTCTTGGGCCCTAAAAAACAAAAATTCAAGACATGATTGATAATAAGGAAATTGAGTTCGACCCTCCTGAGACTCCGAATGTGATTACTGCTCCTATGTCGAAGCATGACAAAGCCGCTCCTATGCCGAAGCATGACAAAGACATGAGTGCTATTGAAGATGTTTTGTATGTTACCTCCATAAGTGATGTGGTTACTCCTCTCTTAACAGTCAAGATGAAGTTGATACAAGCCTGTTTATTTTCGGTTATGTTGAAGAATGTTATTACTGTGCGGTTCAACCCAATGGTTGTGGGTTACTAAAGGAAGGCATTCAACGCCTGATGGATGAACATGTAATTTTTATTGAGAAAATTCTGTATGTTGAAAATTTGTGTCGAGATTTGTCTGTCATAACTGATACTCCTTTCAGGATCACTTTGAAATGTTCTGTAAGGATTACTGTCAATTCAAAAGCTGCTCCCTTGATCATTACAACACCTGGGCCCATTCCATATTACTCGGAGAAGGCTATTTCATGGAATTATGGGTCTGACGTCTATTACCATGGTGTTAAACAAGAGTTGTATGATGAAGATGATGAAGAGGTTGATCCCAACATTGACAATATTGTGGGGACCAGAAAAATAACTAGAAGTGGAAGGATTTTCTCTCAGGAAATCTCTCCACATGTTCAAGTTACAGTTACCAAGACAACTGCCGAAGCTCGAGGTAAAGAGCCAATGGTAGAGCCTGCCCGGACGGAGGCACCAAAAGAAGCTACAGTCAAGGATACCTCTAGACAAGGAACGGGAGAGGTTTTGAAGATCATCTGTAGAAGAGATTACAAAATTGTTGAACAACTGGGGAAGACCCCGTCCAAAATCTTCATGCTATCTTTACTACTGTGTTCTGAAACCCATGTGTAAGTTTTAATGAAATTTTTGAAGACTGTTCATGTATCATAAGAAATTTATGTCGATCAATTTGGAAGTTATGTTGCTAGCCTAACGACTGACAATGGATTAGGTTTCTCCGATGCTGACCTGACTCCGGAGGGGAGAAATCATAATAGGGCCTTATATGTCGCCATTGAATGCAGGGGCACTATGTTGGCTCATGTGTTAGTTGATATTGGCTCTTCTTTGAATGTTCTGCCAAAGGGCGCTCTTGATAGACTGGATTGTGAAGGGGTTTTATTGAAATCCAGTGACATTATAGTTCGAGCCTTTGACGGATCTAAAAGAATGGTACATGGAGAAGTGGACCTCCCGATCAAAGTGGGTTCACAGATATTTGAATCCACCTTCATTGTAATGGACATCCGTCCAGTTTATTCTTGTCTATGAGGACGCCCCTAGATCCACGGGGTAGGTGTTGTTACCTCCAATTTACACCATAAATTAAAGTATCATGTAAAAGTGAAGATTGTTACTATCTGCGGATAATAGGATTATATGGTTAGCCATCTGAATTCATTCCGATACATGGAGATCGATGGAGATTTCATCGAGACTCCCTGTCAAGATTTTAAAGTTATTTCCCCTGTTGTTGTTGAAAATGTTTCTGCCATTCCAAAGATTACCAAGGTTCCGCACTAGATGGCTTCCTTAAAAGATTCCAAAGCAACTATAAGAGAACGTGGTTGTACTATTTGGGGTTAGCTTCCTAATATCCCCTACAAATCTGACATGTTTGGTTTGGGCTTTACTGCAGAGGGTCAAAGAGTTGTTCGCCGCACTCGGGACGGAAGACCTTCGTTCCATGTCACCAACAATGAAGTCAACACTATAGAAGATGCTGACAGTGATTGTGATTTCGATAGCTGGATATTCCCAAACCTTGGCAACAGACTCGACAATTAGAAATCTGAAGACATCATCTCCATCTCCTTTTGTCAAGAGTAATAACTATTTCTATTTTTATTGCTTTAAGAAGTTTGGTTATTAATTTCTTTTAAAACAATGACTTTTAACCTTGTGTCTTGCCCGGGGCACAACGGTTCCTTTGTTAAGGGTTGTTATTTCAGATGTCATAATTTCATTTAATGAAAACATTAGATGTTTTGCATTCAAATTTTACGCTCTCTGTTTTTCTTTTACTTTATTGAATGTTCTAATAGCTATATGTTCTTACACACACCTGCACACTATATTGAAGATCCTCATCCACTCTAGATCTCGTTGATAACGATTCTGCTATTGGCGCTTATGACTTTGAAAATCTGATCTACTAAGCCGAGGACGAAGGTGAGGAAGATTCTGAGATACCTGGAGAACTTGCCACACTCTTAATACAAGAAGAAAAGGCTATAAAACCACATGAAGAGTCGATCGAAGTGGTAAACTTGGGTTCAAAGACAGACAGAAAAGAGGTCAAGATAGGCTCCAACTTAGAAGACAGTGTCAAGAACAGATTAATTAAGATGTTGCACGACTATGTTAAGGTATTTTCTTGGTAATACAAAGACATGCCAGGGATCGATACTGATATTGTGGTTCATCGTATGGCGATGAAGGAGGGTTATTCTCCGATTAAATAGAAAGTTCTTCGCATGCGTCCCGTGATGTCCAAGAAGATCAAGGTTGAGGTTATGAGACAACTCAATGCGGGGTTCTTAGTAGTGACGTCATATCCTTAATGGGTTGCTAATGTTGTTCTGGTACCAAAGAAAGATGGCAAGGTACGTATGTGTGTAGATTACAGGGATCTGAATAGGGCGAGCCCCAAAGGTGACTTCCCACTTCCACATATTGATGTTCTGGTCGACAACACTGCTCAACATAAGGTATTCTCCTTCATGGATGGTTTCTCATGTTATAATCACATCAAGATGGTGCCTGAAGACATGGAGAAAACTACCTTTGTCACACGGCGGGGCACTCTCTATTACAAGTTCATGCCTTTTAGGTTGAAGAACACATGGGCAACTTATCAACGTGCCATGGTAGCTTTATTTCATGAAATGATTCATCATGAGATAGAGGTCTACATCAACGACATGATAGCAAGGTCACAGACTGAATAAGAACATCTTGATCATCTGCATAAGTTATATGAAAGGCTAAAGAAGTATAAAGTAAGGCTAAATCCAAACAAATTCACTTTTAGGGTGAGATCCGGTAAACTCCTGGGTTTCATCGTTAATGGTAAAGGTATTGAAGTTGATCCCGCAAAAGTTAAGGCTATTCAAGAAAATTCGGATCCCTGCACCGAGAAGGAAGTCTGAAGTTTCTTAGGACGACTAAACTACATTTCCCAATTCATTTCTCATTTGACTGCTACTTGTAAGCCAATCTTCAAGCTGCTGAAGAAAGACCATGTAGTGAAGTGGAACGAAAACTATCAATTAGACTTTGATAAAATCAAGGAGTACTTACAAGAACCTCCAATTCTAATGCCACCAATTGAAGGAAGACCTCTAATCAAGCACCTAACAGTGTTAGAGAATTCAATGGGGTGTGTGCTAGGGCAACATTGCGAGTCTAGTCAAAAAGAGCATGCAATATACTACCTTAGCAAAAAGTTTACCGACTGTGAAATAAGTGTCGTACCCCAAATTTTCCCTATCTCTTTTACTTTTGTATGGCTTTGAACTTTGCATCCCATTTGCACCATTTTTTTTACTCGGTCATTTGCATATCCCGCATCTCATGGAATCAGGCACTTTGGTTCAAGGTATTAGGGTTGCGCCCTCTTTATGTCTAATTTTGTTTTGAAGTTCTCTTATCAGGTAAAAGGAAAACGCATCTGGTTCTCGATTAGGGGATCATGGAATGAATTTTGTCATCACATTACAAGGTTGGTTCTCGCTCAAATTTATCAGAACCTGGGATTAGGGTTTATTTCCCTATATGTTGGTCAAGATGCTGGGGTTTTGGGTCCTGGGTTTTTGTGAAGATGTTTCTTTCGCCTGCCTCGAATATGGCTCAAAGCTCAGTGCATTAGGTCAAGAATTTCATCTCCTCGCATTTCAAGTTTTCTTTTTAAAGTCTCTAAGCCATTGAGTCGAGAGTTTGAAGTTTAAGGTGGCAAATGTGGAGTTTGGGCATAAGAAATGAAGCTGGGGGTCATGACGATCAAGACGTGTTTTGTTGCTTAAGTTACAAGTTATTGTGGTTTGAATATCAAAATTAGGGTTCTGGTCGAGAAGTGCAAGTTTGGTTCAAGCGTAGATAAGGTTTAAGTGACCATTTGTTTTGGGTTCAAATTAACCAAGTGGAATTAAATTCTCAAGCATTTATTTTGTTTGAGAGTTTGATTGGATTTTGAAAGATAAGGCGCATGATTGCTTGAAATACAAGTTACAACATTTGTTCATGATTTCTTGAAATTCAAGTTATAAAAGCAAGATGTGCATTCAAATCATTCAAGTGGAAATTGCTTCTTTCAATCAAAATTCAAGATTTTATTTAATTTTCATTCAACCAATTCATTCAAAATATTTCATTCAAGTTTTTGTGTTCATTACACTTTTGAAACAAGTTACAGGACATGTCACAAATATGGAATCACAAGTTACAATTGCTATTTACAAAACAAGAAAAGGGGAATTAAGTGTTTCTTATTCAATTGTTGTTGCTTCCTCTTCAAGAGAATCGCCCACACCTCGGCCTTTTCGTCTTACAACCTCGCTTTCCACCCGATACTCGTGCTCATGAAACAAGGAAAAAGAAAAAGTTAGCAATCAACATATGAAAAATTCCAAGCAAGAATTAATTGATAAAAGGAATTAGTATCTCATCATAAGGGTTTGCATTTGGAATCAATTATGGAGTTATTTTTTTTATCATGGTTTATTTTCCCTCCAAAATTGCAAATCACAAAAATTTGTTTTCTTTGGTTCATAAAAAGGGAGAAAAGAAAAAATTGCAAACATTTTCTTGTTTCCAAGGAAATACAGGTCAGTAACAAAGCAAATGGTAGCAGCTAAAGCCAAAAGCAGCAAGCGGCCAAGCGCTGAAACAGTATCTTAAAATACAACAAGCTGCAAGGAAAAACAGGCATGTGACTATGCAAATGGCAACAGCTAAAGCCACAAGCAAAAAGCGGCCAAGCGCAGAAACAACAGCCTAAAAAACCACAAGCAGCAAGCTGCCAAGCGCAGCAAATAGTAACAACAAGCAAAACTGGAAAATAGCAGTACATTCAAAACTAACAAAAAAACAACAGCAGTTCATACAAACAGCCAAAACCTCTATGCATCATCATGTCCCAAAAGCAAACCCTTCAGAAATATTAGAGGATAAAAAGGAGGTTGCTTTACATCATTGAGAGGTAAGAGAGAAAAAGATATCACCTGCATATAAAACTGTCCAACAGAACAAGCCAAACACAACATGACAAACTGTAAAAAACTGTCCAACAGAACAAGCCAAAAACTTGCATCATACAGTCTAAACTTTGCATAAAATCAGTTAGACAAAAACTATACTAAAAAAGGACACAACTCAGCTTTCAATCAATGTTCAAAATTAACCATTTCCCCCCCTAATTTCCACCTCTGTCTCACTATAAAAGAGAGCCAATGTTTCATTGGAGGCAGATAGTTGTGAAAAAAGAAAAAAAAACAGCCAACAAGAAATATCACAAGATACCAACAAAAATCCAGCCTATAGAGCCAAAGAAAACCAAAAAAGAGAGGTTACAGCATAAAAACACAATGCAAGTATAGCATAAAAAAACCAACAGCCTTCTTATTAACCATAACCTTCATACAAAATTCATCCATCAAAACTCAGTTCATTCAATAACCTGGCAACTGTTAACAATTAGAGAAAAATTCGACCAACCATGCGTTAAAAATTCTGCTGCAACACAAGAAAATGGGGTTTTCATGTATTGGTTAGAGGAACAACAATCAGAAAGCAGAAGAAGAGAATAATAAAATACAAAGAAGGAAGATCAGCATCAAGCACTAGACTACTATCGTACCTGATTGGAATCTCATCTCCGGTTTTCTATTTGCCATTTTCAAGGCAGTTGTAGGTAAGATCTTTATCACTTATGTAGTATCTGTTTTCTCTAAGCTTGTAGTGAGATAATCATGAAATCAGGGTTGAAATAATGGTTGAACCAACTAAAACAAAAAGAGAAAAAATAGAATAATCAATTGTTATTGTAACCAGAACCAAAGAGTTTCATGAAATTTATTTTTTTGTTGAAAGACCGTAAGAAAACAATTATTAAGAATCCATAATATTCACACAAAAAAAAATCATACCATGAGATTCACCTCTTCTAAAACTCTGTTGAACTAGCATTATCCTTATTCCCTCAAAATCGTGCCTCTCAGATAACCTCATCTTGGAATTGTAAGCCACAAACAGGCCATGTCAAACAATCGTCCTCATCATCAAATTCACACTCGAGGTGACCTCGACTCAAGCTTCGGACCTGCATGAGCAAAACGACCAACAATTATTTCACGGTTCCAGCAGTATGAGCAAAAGGCAGAATAAAATCATAAAAAGAGAAGAGATCTGAAACATACCTCACTAGCGTCGTCACCAGAAGACACTCCCACCACCTTCGATCCCTTTCATATCCCACTGAAGGTCGTTTATGTACATAGGAGCACTGAGTTTACCTGGAAGCATCTAAATCATCTTCATATGCTTTTGTCGAAAGGGTCTTCCAAGAGACCTAAGAGTCTGCGCAAAAACTATTATTCACGACCTCCTCCAAACACCACATATTAACTTCCACCATTATCCAAAAGTAACAACATTTAACTTCCTTTGTTAACCACCAACACAGATTCTCAGCTTCAACGCATTAACCATGCAACAAAACAACAAATTGCCGGAAGTGGAAACCTCTGCGCCGGAATAACCACAAAATTACCCCGACCTCTTGCTGTAAGGGAAACAGAACCTTGAAATATCCTTTCCATGGAAACCGGGTTTTTTGAAACACAGTGAAAGCGAATTGTTGGTCGATCATGTTTTGGTGAAGCAGCTAGCAAGCTTTTCTGAGTGAATTGAGGAATTGAGATAAGCGTAAGAGAGTAGAAAATGGGGTAAAGGGCGTCATTCTAGGGTTTCCTCGACCCATTTGTTTTGTTTTAAATAAGCTGGGTTCGGACCCTGTTGACCCGGTCCGGCCCAGCAGTGCTTTTTTTTTATCATTTTTTGTTAAAATTGCTTCTTTGTAACTAATGGGCTCATCTTTAAGCCCAATCAGCTTCACCATCAACCTCACCCCCATTCTGCTTCAATACCCCCAGTGTCTTTTTGTCTTAACCAAGGGGTCTTAGGTTTTAATTTTTTTATGTTATTTTTCACAAAAAAATGTTAGAACATATTTATTTTTTTCTTTTAATTTACTTTATGTTATATAAATAACAAAATATTTAGAGTTAGGTTTTGATTTCTTTTCAATATTTTCTTTACTTCAAATTTTCAAAGGATATTGGAATATTTTAGAAGTAGGCTTTGATTTACTTTTGATTCACCATTTATTTCATTTAATATAAAATCACAAAAAATAGATAGATATATATATATATATATATATATATATATATATATATATATATATATATATATATATATATATATATATATATATATATATATATATATATATATATATATATATATATATATATATATATATATATATATATATATATATATATATATATATTTAGAATATGTTTAAATTAGGTTATAATTTACTTTCAAATTTTATTCGTTTATTAATTTAATATAAAACCATAAAAAATATTTAAAATTTATAGTTTCTTTATTTATTTGCTTGTACAAACTCTTCGATACGATACTTCCTTAGGTAGCTCCATGAGGCGGTTAGACCCCATTTCGATTGCCTTATGTTAAGTAGATTTATTTAGCTCACCTGTACATAACCAACCATTAGGTTTTTAGTCCCCCTCTTAAACTTTTCTTTTGTAATCAAAAACTTCTTTTCATAAATCAAAAATACAAAACACCCTTAATCATTACTTGAATTTATTTTACTCCCAAAACACTCAACCAATCAAAGCTTCCCCCAACGGGCATGTTATCTCCGTTCTACCGCGATACCGGCCGTGCCTATTGCTAGAATGCATGCGTTAACATCGCCCACTAAAAAACACAAACAAACCATTTTCTAGAGGAACTACGGTGTTCTGATTCCTTCATTGGATACGTAGGCAAAGGGTCTCAAAACCCTCATGAATGCAATAATAAAAAACCATTCATTTCCCCTCAAGCAAGCATAGTTGTAGATAAATACACCCTTTAAGACAAACAAACAAAATGGATCCCGTTTAGTACAACGGATGTGAGGGGTGCTAATACCTTCCCCTCGCGTAACCGACTCCCTTACCCTTTCTCTTGGTCGCAAGACCATCTTATCCATTCCCTTGTGGTATTAATGATATTTCCTCTTCCTTCGGGATAAATAAAGTTCAGTGGTGGCTCTGTGTTTTCTGCCGGTAGCTTCAGCTGGCGACTCTGTTGGGGACTTTTTTTTGCGAGTCTCTCCTAGTTTTGTTTATTTGTCTTTTTGGGTGTTTATTTATTTTCTTTATTTTCCTTTACTATTTTATTATTTCTTTATTTATATATATTGCATATATTATTGCTACTCACATTATCTGGATACATTGTGATGTTGGGTTTGGTGATTGATTTTGATAAGTCCTATACCCGGACTTGGGTTACACATAGGATTAGGACGGGCGGTATAGTTATGTTAACTTTGAGGGAGTAATCCCGAAGAAGGAGGCAGGAAAATCCCTCACTCAGTGGAGGTCCCCTTGAAAGTAGTGATGTTTACCGAGTAATCGAGAAGACGTTGTTGCTTTCGACCTGGGAACTCGAGAAGCTGAGGGCCGTAGAACCATTAACCCATCCTGGCCTTTTAGGTGCAGTGTGGAGACTATAACGGGGTAATCCGGAAGTAGTTGTCACGCAATATTGCACACGGACGAGTTTTTCCTGCGAATATTACTGATTACCAAGTAATTGGGACGTCGGTAATATCCAAAAGAAGAACGTAGACTTCGAGAACTCTTTAGAACCTTGTTTGGCATGTGATAAACCCCTATTACATACCTCATGGGTGGTTACTTTAACTCCATGCCTGTGACGTCGAACTTTTGATCCTGTTACTTTTAGCGTGTACAACGGACTATGCAATGGTTATCCATAATATGTGGAGCTGAGACTTCATGCCATAGCATGCCATGACATCATATCATCATATATATCTCATATCTAGGGAAATCCAAAGACAAGTCTCGTTGATATAGCTTTTCAAAAAAGGGAAATTTTAAAAGATAGACGAGTCTTTGGGTCTCCTCAGAAATGAAGATAAAGCATTCATCCATATTACCATACATTCATTTTTCACAACAAAAACTCATTGGGGTCCCTTTTCTCAGACTACAGTAAACAACAAAGACGACTCCTCCACATCCTTACCGTACCAGAGGCAACCAGCAAAGGCTAATGGATCTTTTTGAAGAGAACCAGAACTCACTCCACCGAGATATGGACCCCATGGGTACTCACATGGATCAAATTATGGAAACCCTTCATGCCGTGATCAAGGGAAAAGAAGAACTACATCAAAATGTTGCCAAGCTTACTACTGCTGCACCCTCCATTTCTGCTAATGGGAGAAATGACAATGCAAATGTTGAGACTCCTACCGTGGCTCCTAGGAATGATGTCGACGATCATCATGATGTTATTGACCTTGATGAACCCCAAGTGAACCTTGCTGCCGGGGTTTCCGAAACTGCGAAAATGTATCATGCTCTCGAGGAGCGACTTAGAGCCATGGAGGGTATCAAGGCTTCCAGATTCAATACTACTGCAATGTGCCTCGTGCCTGGGGTAGTTATTTCTCCCAAGTTCAAAGTCCCGGATTTTGACAAATACAAAGGCACTTCTTTCCCAGAGACTCATCTCCAATCCTATTGTCGCAAAATGGACGCCTATGCTGAAAACGAACCATTACCCATGCACTTCTTTCAAGATAGCTTGACCGGGGCACCATTGGATTGGTATATGCAATTGGAAAGATCTCATGTCAGTACTTGGGGAGAACTTGCTGAAGCTTTTTTGAAACATTACAATTATAATACTGCCATGGCTCCTAGCCGTACTCAGCTCCAAGGGATGGTACAAAAATTTGAAGAGACTTTCAAAGAATACGCTCAGAGGTGGCGTGAACTGGCTGCAAGGGTCCAACCTCCTCTCTTGGATCATGAGTTGATTGATCTGTTTATGGGTACTCTACGAGGCCCTTATCTCCAGCATATGCTCAGTAGCACTTCTACTTCTTTCTATGATATGGTCATTATTGGTGAACGTGTTGAGACGTGCATTAAGGATGGAACGATTCAAGGTGTTCCTAAAAATGTTAACAATAATACAGGCATTAGTAGAAAACCATTTTCTGGTTTTGTCAAAAAGAAAGAGGGAGAGACTAGTGCCATCACCATCAACCAAGGAAGAGCTCCCGCATTTCCTCAAGTCCGATTCCCTTATTTTCCTACACATGCTGCTGTTCCCAACCAATTTGTTCCTCAAGTATATGCTGCTACAACTCCAGCACCCTGGATGGCCCAACAATGGCCTTTCGCTCCGCAACCACATTATGTTCCATAATAATAATTTGCTCCTCCTCTAACTTATCAATAACCAAATCAATAACTTCAAGGCCCGAGAGCTCCTCCAAGACAAAGAGCCCCTGAAAGAAGATTTGATCTCATTCCCATGTCCTACGCTCAGCTTCTCCCACAGTTACTTGCTAGTCAATTGGTTCAATTGCGCGAACTCGGTCCGCCGCCAAACCCTTTCCCTAGGGAGTATGATATTAATGCTCATTGTGAATTTCATTCTGGTGCCCCAAGCCATACAATTGAAAATTGTCGAGCATTCAAATGCAAATTTTAAGACCTCATCGATGCAAAAGCCATCAAATTCAACCCTGTTGGTCCGAATATTCAAAATAATCCCATGCCTCCTCATCAAGGGGGAACAGTCAATGCCATTGAAGAAGTTAATGAACGGTTTTTGGTATCAAAGGTTGATGAAATTAAGATATATTTAGAAACTATCAGATAACATTTGTTGAATCATGAGGTGCTACAAGAGCTCCATGACTTTTTCTTAACATGTCCCTCCAAACCTGAAGAGTGTGCTGATTTGAAGATGGCCATCCAACAGTTTATCGATGAAGGTGTCCTACAAATAGAGAAAATATTCTGAGAAGAAGAGATTGATGTCCTGGAAATCCCCTACTACCCGAGAAGCTTTTCTGCAACCCCTAGTATTCCGTCAACAATTCAGGTCCCTATTACCCCCACAGTGATTCAAGCTCTTATTCCTCATACATGCAATGACTCGTAGGCAGTTCCATGGGAGTATAATGTGGTCTATATTCATGGAAATAAGTATGAGTGTCCTCCAATTGTTGACAAAAATATTACCAACATTATAGGAACCAGTAACATGACTCGCAATGGTCGGATCTTTTCTCCTCCACCACCGCCTCCTAAGGAAACCAACGGTGAAGCTCTAGCTAAGGCTAGGGGAAACAAGTGAAGGATAATCAACCCGAACCTTCTGTAGGACAAGAAGCTGAGCAACTTTTGAGAATTCTCAAGTGTAGTGATTACAGAGTAGTGGATCAACTCAACCAGACACCATCCAAGATTTCCATCTTGTATCTCCTTTTGTGTTCAGAGGCCCACCGCAACGCCTTATTGAAGACCTTATGTTCCACTCATGTTACCAAAGACATCTCTGTGGCCCAATTTGAAGGAATAATCACCAATATTGCTGTGGGAAATTGTTTGGGTTTCTGTGATGATGAACTCCCAATTGAAGGCAGAGCCCACAATAAAGCGCTGCATGTTTCTATGAAGTGTTTGGACACTGTTTTATCTCGAGTTTTGGTTGATATAGTTTCTTCACTCAATGTGATGCCTAAGGCTACCTTGTTTAAGCTGAATATGGACGGAGTAATGATGATGCCCTCCACTCTAAATGTTCGAGCGTTTGATGGTTCGAGAAGATCTATGGATGGAGAAGTGGATTTTCCTGTCAAGATTGGTCCCCACACTTTATATTTGTCATTTTATATTATGGACATCCATCCATCTTATACTTGCCTTTTGGGTCGTCCATGGATTCATGTAGCAGGAGTTGTGACATCTACTCTTCATCAACGCCTGACGTTCATTATGAATGACCAAGTTGTCGTCGTTTGCGAGGAAGAAGACATAGTGGTTAATAATCTGACTACCTACCGTTATGTGGAAGTGGAAGGCGAGGTGCAAGAATTTCCCTTTCAAGTTCTGGAGATTGTTACTGTTGACAAATTCCCCGTCGTGGAATGTAAGAAGTCTGAGATACCCCTGGCCTCTTTGAAGGATGCCAAAGCCCTCATAGAAGCCAGACCTCCCCATGACAATTGGGGAAAATATATTGAAGTATCAGAGAAGAAATATTGTTTTCGTCTTGGGTATCAGCCATCATCCTTCATGCAAGCTGGTTGGATTCCTCTCAAAGGACGGCAGGTTCCCCCAATTTCTGAAGTGTTCGTCAGTGCTGGTGTGGGAAAAGAAGGACTAGTGCTCTCCACAGATGTTGAAGGTGATGATGAAGATGTTTCAAGATTTATCTATCAAGTTGCGCCAGACCAGGAGCTCAGCAATTGGATTGCCGTGGACATCCCTGAAGTTGTTTTCCTTGATGTGTAATTTTCTATTTCCATTTTAAGTCATATGTCCTGCCCAAGGCATACTGACAGCTTGTAGAAGGGGCCCCTTATGTTTCAATCTTCGTTTAACATTGAATGAAAAATCACACTTTCGCATACAATTTTGTTCCTTGTCTTTTCTTTTACTTTTACTTTTTCAAAATAAAAATGGCAATACTTTTCTTTTCATATTCTAAATATTCTTTTGCACTTTCTAAAAATAAAACATAAAATCATCGATCACGCAGATCCGTCTCGGACTCCGTTGGAAATCATAATGCTATGGCTCCTTATATCCTTGAAAATTCAGTTGATCATGCTAACGAAGATAACGAGGAAGATTGTGAAGTCCCTGAAGAACTAGCCAGGCTCTTGAGATAGGTAGAGAAGGTCATCCAACTGTATCAAGAAGAAACAGAAGTCGTCAATCTCGGTACTGAAGAGGTAAAGAGAGAAGTCAAGATAGGGGCCGCCTTGCAAAGTGAAGAAAAGAAGGGTTGATTGAATTGCTTCAAGAGTATGCCGACATCTTCGCCTGGTCGTACGAAGACATGCCCGGCTTAGACACTGACATAGTAATGCATATATTTCCGCTCAAGCTAGAATGTCCTCCTGTAAAGCAAAAGCCAAGAAGGACCAGACCCGACATGGCTTTGAAGATCAAAGAAGAAGTTCAGAAATAGCTCGAAGCAGGTTTCCTATCGGTGATGATCTATCCACCTTGGATCGCTAACATTGTGCCCATACCTAAGAAGGATGGTAAGGTACGCATGTGTGTCGACTATCGAGACTTGAATAGAGCAAGCCCGAAGGATGATTTCCCGTTGCCTCACATTGATGTATTGGTTGATAACACTGCTCAGTCTTTGGTGTTTTCCTCTATGGATGGTTTCTCTGGCTACAATCAGATAAAGATGGCTCCGGAAGACATGGATAAAACAACTTTCACAACTCCTTGGGGTACCTTTTGCTATAGAGTCATGCCTTTTAGTCTTAAAAACGCTGGTGCGACGTATCAGCGAGCTATGGTGACTCTCTTTCACGACATGATTCATAAAGAAGTCCAGGTGTATGTGGACGACATGGTTGCGAAGTCACAGGCTGAGGAAGAACATTTAGTTCATTTGAAGAAGTTTTTCGACCGTTTGCGAAATTTCAGGTTAAGGCTTAATCCCAACAAATGCACCTTTGGGGTTCGATCGGGAAAGTTACTTGGTTTTATCGTGAGTCAACGAGGAATTGAGGTAGATCTAGACAAAGTAAAAGAAATACAAGATATGCCGGCACCGAGAAATGAGAAGGAAGTACGAGGTTTCCTTGGAAGGTTGAATTACATAGCCAGGTTCATTTCCCATCTTACTGCTACTTGTGAACCCATCTTTAAATTGTTACGCAAGAATCAAGATGTCCACTGGGATGAGAGTTGTCAAGAAGCTTTCGAGAAGATTAAGCAGTATCTTCAAGAACCCCCAATACTCGTACCACCAGTTCCCGGGAGACCTCTCATTATGTATTTGACTGTGCTTGAAGGATCTATGGGTTGTGTGCTCGGACAAAATGATGATACTGGACGAAAAGGACACGCCATTTATTACTTGAGCAAGAAGTTTACTAATTGAGAATCAAGGTATTCCTTACTTGAGAAGACTTGTTGTGCTCTTACGTGGGCAGCTCGACGTTTGAGGCAGTATATGTTGACACATTCTATACTTCTGATATCTAAGATGGATCTGATAAAGTACATCTTCGAGAAACCAGCACTTACAGGCAGATTGGCTCGGTGGAAAATGCTTTTGTTTGAGTATGACATCTAGTACGTCACACAAAAGGCTATCAAAGGTAGCATTCTTGCTGATCATCTCGCTCACCAACCATTGGAAGAATATCAGCCCATGAAGTTCGATTTTCCAGACGATGATATTATAAAACTTGATGATAATGAAGGACCTGAACCAGGGGAGCGATGGTCTCTCATGTTCGATGGTGCATCAAATGCTATGGGTCACGGTATTGGGGAAGTTCTGACCTCTCCACGCAACACTCACATACCTTTCACTTCTAGATTATGTTTTGATTGCACGAATAATATCGCTGAATACGAAGCTTGTGTGATGGGCCTTGAAGCAGCCATTGATTTAAAGATCAAGATTCTTGAAGTTTATGGGGACTCTTCTTTAGTGATACATCAAGTACGGGGTGATTGGAATACACGGTACCCTAATTTAGTTCCATAATGGGATTACATAGTTGAGTTGTTGCCCGCTTTCGATGAGGTCACCTTTGAGCACATTCCTAGAGAAGAAAATCAACTGGCAGACGCTCTGTCCACTTTAGCAGCAATGTTCAAAGTCAGTTACCCGAATCACACACCCAGTATAAGGATCTGTTGTTACAAGGAGCCAGCACACATTTTCCCTGCTCATTTTCTCACAACTGAAGATGTATCAGATGAAAAGCTGTGGTATTTCGACATCAAAAGATATCTTGAGAAGCAAGAGTACCCCGAAAGGTGCTACAATTTGTGATAAGCGAACTCTTAGAAGGTTGGCGTCTAAGTTTTTCCTGTCAGGAGACATTCTGTACAAGAGAAACTATGATTCGGTTCTGCTCAGATGCGTGGATAGACACGAAGTAGAATCCATTATACGAGAAGTACACGAGAGCTCTTTTGGGACTCATGCCAGTGGGTATTCCATGGCCAAGAAAATCCTATGAGCAGGTTATTTCTGGATGACGATGGAAAGTGACTGTTGTGTATGTGCCAAAATATGCCACAAATGTCAGGTTTACGCAGACAGGATACATGTTCCTCCCACTCCTTTGAATGTGATGACTTCACCATGGCCCTTTACAATGTGGGGCATCGATATGATTTGACGCATTGAGTCGAGAGCTTCAAATGGACATAGGTTTATCCTTGTTGGTATTGATTACTTCACCAAATGGGTGGAAGCGGCTTCGTACAAGAATGTGACCAAGCAAGTTATTACCCGCTTCATTAAAAGATAAATCATATGCCGATATGGAATTCCTAACAAGATCATCATTGATAACAGGTCAAATATCAACAACAAGATGATGATGAAGGAAATGTGTGAAGAGTTCAAGATCGATCACCACAATTCATCACCTTATCGGCCGAAGATGAATGGGGAAGTTGAAGTCGCTAACAAGAACATAAAGAAGATCATCCAGAAAATGGTGAGAACATACAAAGATTGGCATGAGATGATGCCTTTTTCCCTGCATGGCTATCGAACTTCGGTGCGTACTTCCACTGGGGAAACTTCATTTTCACTAGTCTATGGTATGGATGCGGTACTCCCGATCAAAGTGGAGATTCCTTCCTTAAGGGTTCTGATGGACACTAAGCTTGATGAAGCTGAATGGATTCAAACGAGACTCAACCAACTCAATCTCATCGAAGAAAAGCGCCTGGAAGCCATTTGTCACGGTCAGTTATACCAACAGCGTCTCAAGAGAGGATTTGACAAGAAGATTCGGCCTCGAGAGTTCCACACATGTGACCTAGTCTTAAGAAAGATTCTCCCAATCCACACTGATCCAAGAGGCAAATGGACTCCCAACTAAGAGGGACCGTACATCGTGAATAAAGCTTTCTCAGGAGGTGCTCTAATCCTGACAAACATGGATGGGGAAGACATTCCACTTCCCTTCAATTCAGACTCAGTAAAAAAAATACTACGCATAAAAGGACCCGCTAAGTCGAAAACCCGAAAGGGCGGATTAGTCAAAAGTTAGGGATAAAAAAGAAGAAAAAAAGGAATAACCCACTAAGTTGAAAACCCGAAAGGGTGGCTTAGGCAAAAATGGGTGTCCCGGTGGATTGAAAACCCGAAAGGGAGATCCATGCAAAAATTAGGGACAAAAAGCGAGAAACTGCAGTATGAAGACTCTTCACATACGGGATGAATCAAGCTAACTATTATCCTTTGGAAGCACGACACTATGATGACCCAGGATACGGGAACTATAGCAATATCAGTTTTAATGGAAGTTCGAGATTTTCTTATTGCCATTTTACACGTTGTATTTCTTTTCTCTTTCGCAACTTCCTCATTTAGGAGTTGTTTCTATGTATGAATGCCCATTCACGGGCCAGACTCATTAATAAAATTTTTCCCTTCCATTAAGAAATCTTTTTTATGTTTTTTTACTTTATTTTTCGTATGCGAATTGTGATTTAAATTCATTGTTAAGTATTGCATTGAAAACAATAAGTCAATAATAATCACGAGCTAAGATGTGAAACACTACATTACATGGATATGAAGGCATCCCAAGGGAATGTTGTGGTGTTCAAGTGTTCGTTCTTCTGTACAGGTAGAAAGTTATAACGGTCGCCTTGACCAAGATCTCATCCTCATCGCCTCCTTACAGTCGACCGAGCGCCCGATTCTCCCACACGGAGAGGCTTGGGGCATTGGTTGAGATCCACGTCTCTTTTCGGTTATTCATAAAAAGTCATACACATGAAGGAAGTTAAATCAAGCCATTTCTCCTCGGCGAGATTCAATCCCCCAGTGAACTAGACAAGGCTAACCCATTTCTCTCAAATTTCAAGCACCAGTCCGTATTAGCACCTCAAGATGACGAGCAGCAGATCCCAATGAGCTTTTGGCACTTTACATACAATAATCATCATGACATACTGCATTGCATCCTCAAACTCATAGCATATCCATGGATCATCATGTGACACTTCAAATGCATATGAAGCATGAGCCAGATCAATCCCAAATTAACAAAACATCCTCACAAAGAATATCATCCTCATAATTCCCAGTTAACATCTGTCATTACACTACCAGCTAAAATAAACCAGGGTGTTAGTGCGTCACGCTCCCCAACTCTCGATACTCACGTTATCATTTCTTAAGGTCATAGGTCGTCCATAGATCATACCTTTGCTTTATCTCTCTCAGGGTCGTAGGTCGTCCGTAGACTTTACCATCTCCTCATCTTGTTTTTAGGGTCGTAGATCGTCCTTAGATCTTACTCACGTTATCATTTCTTAAGTTCATAGATCGTCCGTAGATCTTACATTCACTTTACATTTACTAAGGTCGTAGATTGTCTGTAGGTCTTACCTTCGCATTTCTGGGTCGTAGACTGTCCGTAGATCTCACCATCGCGTTATATTTTTTTTGGGTCGTAGATCGTTCGTAGATCTTACCTTAGTTTTTTTAGGGTCGTAGATCGTCCGTAGATCTTACCATCGCGTTATATTTTCAGGGTCGTAGATCGTCCGTAGATCTTACCTTCGCTTCACCCTCTCCTCCTTTTGTTTTTAAGGTCGTAGATCATTTGTAGATCTTACCTTCGCTTTATCTCTCTTAGGGTCGTAGGTCATCCGTAGACTTTACCCTCTCCTCATCTTATTTCTAAGGTCGTAGATCGTCCGTAGATCGTACCGTCGCGTCATCTTTCTAGGGTCGTAGGTCGTCCATAGACTTTACCCTCTCCTCATCTTATTTTTAAAGTCGTAGATCTTACCATCGTGTTATCTTTTTAGGGTCGTAGATCGTTCGTAGATCTTACCATCGTGTTATCTTTTTAAGGTCGTAGATCATCCGTAGATCTTACCATCACGTTATCTTTGTAGGGACGTCGATCGACCGTAGATCTTACCATAGTGTTATCTCTTTAAGGTCGTAGATCATCCGTAGATCTTACATCCACGTTATCTTTTTAGGGTCGTAGATCATCCATAGATCTTACCATCGTGTTATCTTTTTAAGGTCATAGATCATCCGTAGATCTTACCATCGCGTTATCTTTTTAGGGTCATAGATCGTCCGTAGATCTTACCATAGTGTTATCTCTTTAAGGTCATAGATCATCCGTAGATCTTACCATCGCGTTATCTTTTAGGGTCGTAGATCGTCTGTAGATCTTACCATAGTGTTATCATTTTAGGGTCGTAGATCGTCCGTAGATCTTACCATTGCATCTTATTTTTAAGGTCGCAGATCGTCCATAGATCTTACCATCACGTCATCTTTCTAAGGTCGTAGGTTGCCCATAGATCTTACTGTTGCGTCATATTCTTAGGGTCGTAAGCCTTCCGCAGACTTTACCCTCGTGTTATCTTTAAGTTTCTCATGAATCCTACCTCCAGTCATCGCGACATTATCAACCATATCCTTTCAGTCACTCTACCACCCACTCCCTCAAGAACCTTGTCTTGGCACCGTTACCCCAGTACGAGCTACCGTTATTCAACCATATTTATCCATCATGACCAGTTCACCAGAATACAAGTTCGTCTTTCCCCAGCAGACATTCGCACAAATGAATGACACTCGCATCATCTCTCTAGGGAAAATTTTGGGTCCTAGTATTTAATCATCTTCCACCTTGAACTGTCGAAAGGCTAACGCCAATCTCACATTCAGGTTTAAGACGATTAAATAGGGGCAGCTGTCGTACCCCAAATTTGCCCTATCTCTTTTACTTTTGTATGGCTTTGAACTTTGCATCCCATTTGCACCATTTTTTGTTACTCAGTCATTTGCATATCCCACATCTCATGGAATCGGGCACTTTGGTTCAAGGTATTAGGGTTGCGCCCTCTTTATGTCTAATTTTAATTTTGAAGTTCTCTTATCAGGTAAATGGAAACACATCTGGTTCTCAATTAGTGGATCATGGAATGAATTTTGTCATCACATTACAAAGTTGGTTCTCGCTCAAATTTATCAGAACCTGGGATTAGGGTTTATTTCCCTATATGTTGGTCAAGATGTTGGGGTTTTGGGTCTTGGGGTTTTGTGGAGATGTTTCTTTCACCTTCCTCGAATATGGATCAAAGCTCAGTGCATTAGGTCAAGAATTTCATCTCCTCGCATTTCAAGTTTTCTTCTTAAAGTCTCTAAGCCATTGAGTTGAGAGTTTGAAGTTTAAGGTGGCAAATGTGGAGTTTGGGCACAAGAAATGAGGCTGGGGGTCATGATGATCAAGACGTGTTTTGTTTCTTAAGTTACAAGTTATTGTGGTTTGAATATCAAAATTAGGGTTCTGGTCGAGAAGTACAAGTTTGGTTAAAGCGTAGATAAGGTTTAAGTGACCATTTGTTTTGGGTTCAAATTAACCAAGTTGAATTAAATTCTCAAGCATTTATTTTGTTTAAGAGTTTGATTGGATTTTGAAAGATAAGGCGCGTGATTGCTTGAAATACAAGTTACAACATTTGTTCATGATTTCTTGAAATTCAAGTTATAAAAGCAAGATGTGCATTCAAATCATTCAAGTGGAAATTGCTTCTTTCAATCAAAATTCTAGATTTTGTTTAATTTTCATACAACCAATTCATTCAAAATATTTCATTCAAGTTTTTGTGTTCATTACACTTTTGAAACAAGTTACAGGACATGTCACAAATATGGAATCACAAGTTAAAATTGCTATTTACAAAACAAAAAAAGGGGAATTAAGTGTTTCTTCTTTAATTGTTGTTGCTTCCTCTTCAAGAGAATCGCCCACGCCTCGGCCTTTTCATCTTACAACCCCGCTTGCCACCTGATACTCGTGCTCATGAAACAAGTTAAAAGAAAAAGCTAGCAATCAACATATGAAAAATTCCAAGCAAGAATTAATTGATAAAAGGAATTAGTATCTCATCATAAGGGTTTGCATTTGGAATCAGTTAGGGAGTTATTTTTTTTATCATGGTTTATTTTCCCTCCCAAATTGCAAATCACAAAAATTTGTTTTCTTTGGTTCACAAAAAGGGAGAAAAGAAAAAATTGCAATCATTTTCTTGTTGCTAAGGCAAAACAGGCCTGTAACAAAGCAAATGGCAGCAGCTAAAGCCACAAGCAGCAAGCGGCCAAGCGTAGAAACAGTAGCTTAAAATACAACAAGCTGCAAGGCAAAACAGGCCTGTGACTAAGCAAATGGCAGCAGCTAAAGCCACAAGCAGCAAGCGGCCAAGCGCAGAAACAACAACCTAAAAAACCACAAGCAGCAAACTAATAAGCGTAGGAAACAGCAACAACAAGCAAAACTGGAAAATAGCAGTATATTCAAAACTAACAAAAAACAATAGCAGTTCATACAAACAGCCAAAACCTCTATGCATCATCATGTACCAAAAGCAAACCCTTCAGAAATATTAGAGGATAAAAAGCAGGTAGCTTTACATCATTGAGAGGTAATAGAGAAAAAGATATCACCTGCATATAAAACTGTCCGACAAAACAAGCCAAACATAACATGCCAAACTGTAAAAAACTGTCCAACAGAACAAGCCAAAAACCTGCATCATACAGTCTAAACATTGCATAAAATCAGTAAGACAAAAACTATACTAAAAAAGGCCACAACTCATCTTTCCGTCAATGTTTAAAATTCACCATTTTACCCCCTAATTTCCACCTGTGTCTCACTATAAAAGAGAGCCACTGTTTCATTGGTGGCAGACAGTTGTGAAAAAAGAAAAAAACTGCCAACAAGAAATATCACAAGATACCAACAAAAATCCATCCTATTGAGCCAAAGAAAACCAAAAAAGGAAGATACCAACCACAGAAGCCAAAAAACCAGAAGAGAGGTTACAACATAGAAACACACTGCAAGTATAGCATCAAAAAAACCAGCAACCTTCTCATTAACCATAACCTTCATACACAATTCATTCATCAAAACTCAGTTCATTCCATAACCTGGCAACTGTTAACAATTAGAGAGAAAATTCGACCAACCATGCGTTAAAAATTCTGCTGCAACACAGGAAAATGGGGTTTTCATGTATTGGTTAGAGGAAAAACAATCAGAAAGAAGAAGAAGAGCATAATAAAATACAAAGAAGGAAGATCAGCATCAAGCACGGGACTACTATCATACCTGATTGGAATCTCATCTCTGGTTTTCTATTTGGCATCTTCAAGGCAGTTGTAGGTAAGATCTTAATCACTTATGTAGTATTTGTTTTCTCTAAGCTTGTAGTGAGATAATCATGAAATCAGGGTTGAAATAATGGTTGAACCAACTAAAACAAAAAGAGAAAAAACAGAGTAATCAATTGTTATTGTAACTAGAACCAAGAGTTTCATGAAATTTTTTTTTTGTTGAAAGACCGTAAGAAAACAATTATTAAGAATCCATAATATTCACAAAAAAAAACTCATACCATGAGATTCACCTCTTCTAAAACTCTGCTGAACTAGCATTCTCCTTATTCCCTCAAAATCGTACCTCTCAGATAACCTCATCTTGGAATTGTAAGCCACAAACAGGCCATGTCAAACAATCGTCCTCGTCATCGAATTCACACTAGAGGTGACCTCGACTGAAGCTTCGGACCTGCATGAAAAGAATGACCAATAATTATTTCACGGTTCTAGCAGCATGAGGAAAAGGCAGAATCAAATCATAAAAAGAGAAGAGATCTGAAACATACCTCACTAGAGTCGTCACCAGAAGACACTCCCACCACTTTCGATCCCTTTCATATCCCGCCGAAGGTCGTTTATGTACATAGGAGCACCGATTTTACCTAGAAGCATCTAAATCATCTTCAGATGCTTTTATCGAAAGGGTCTTCCAAGAGACCTAAGAGTGTGCATAAAAACTATTATTCACAACCTCCTCTAAACACCACATATTTCCTTCCACCATTGTCCAAAAGTAACAACATTTAACTTCCTTTATTAACCACCAACACAGATTCTCAGCTTTAACGCATTAACCATGCAACAAAACAACAAATTTCCGGAAGTTGAAACCACCGCGTCGGAATAACCACAAAGTTACCCCGATCTCTTGCTGTAAGGGAAACAGAACCTTGAAAGATCCTTTCCATGGACACTAGTTTTTTGAAACATAATGAAAGCGAATTGTTGGTCGATCGTGTTTTGATGAAGCCGCTAGCAAGCTTTTTTGAGTGAATTGAGAAATTGAGATGAGCGTAAGAGAGTAGAAAAGGGGGTAAAGGGCGTCGTTCTAGGGTTTCCTTGACCCATTTGTTTTGTTTTAGATAAGCTGGGTTCGGACCCTGTTGACCCGGTCCGGCCTAGCAGTACTTTGTTTTATAATTTTTTTTTAAAATTTCTTCTTTGTAACTAGTGGGCTCATCTTTAAGCCAAATCAGCTTCACCATCAACCTCACCCCCATTCTGATTCAATACCCCCAATGTCTTTTTGTCTTAACCAAGGGGTCTTAGGTTTTAATCTTTTTATTTTATTTTTCACAAAAAAATGTTAGAATATATTTATTTTTTTCTTTTAATTTTCTTTATGTTATATAAATAAAAAAAATATTTAGAGTTAGGTTTTGATTTCTTTTCAATATTTTCTTTACTTAAAATTTTCAAAGGATATTGGAATATTTTAGAAGTAGGCTTTGATTTACTTTTGATTCACCATTTATTTAATTTAATATAAAATCACAAATATATATATATATATATATATATATATATATATATATATATATATATATATATATATATATATATATATATATATATATATATATATATATATATATATATATATATATATATATATATATATATATATATATATATATATATATATATATATATATATATATATATATATATATATATATATATATATATATATATATATATTTAGAATATGTTTAAATTAGGTTATAATTTACTTATAAATTTTATTCGTTTATTATTTTAATATAAAACCATAAAAAACATTTAAAATTTATAGTTTCTTTATTCATTTGCTTGTTCAAACTCTTCGATACTATACTTCCTTAGGTAGCTCCATGAGGCGGTTAGACCCCATTTCAATTGCCTTATGTTAAGTAGATTTTTTTAGCTCACCTGTACATAACCAACCATTAGGTTTTTAGTCTCTCTCTTAACCTTTTCTTTTGTAATCAAAAACTTCTTTTCATAAAACAAAAATCCAAAACCCCCTTAATCATTACTTGAATTTATTTTACTCCCAAAATACTAAACCAATCAAAGCTTCCCCCAAAGGGCATGTTATCTCCGTTTTACCGCGATATCGGTCGTGCCTATTGCTAGAATGCGTGCGTTAACATCTCCCACTAAAAAACACAAACAAACAAACCATTTTCTAGAGCAACTATGATGTTCTGATTCCTTCATTGGATACGTAGGCAAAGGGTCGCGAAACCCTCACGAACGCAATAATAAAAAACCATTCATTTCCCCTCAAGCAAGCATTGTTGCAGATAAATACACCCTTTAAGACAAACAAACAAAATGGATCCCGTTGAGTACAACTGATGTGAGGGGTGCTAATACCTTCCCCTCGCATAACCGACTCCCTTACCCTTTCTCTTGGTCGCAAGACCATCTTATCCATTCCCTTGTGGTTTTATCGATATTTCCCCTTCCTTCGGGATAAATAAAGTTCGATGGCGGCTCTGTGTTTTCTGCCGGTAGCTTCAATAAGATATTCACTACTCGAGAAAACTTGTGCATTTTGGCATGGGCTGCTCGCTGACTAAGATAGTATATGTTGACTCATACTACTCTATTAATCTCTAAAATGGATCATATCAAGTACATATTCGAGAAGCAAACTCTCTCCGGAAGAATAGCCCGATGGAAAATGGTCTTAATAGAATACGACATTCAGTACACCACTCAAAAATTAATCAAAGGAAGTGTACGGGCATATCATTTGGCATATCAAGCTGTAAACGACTACCAATCTATAAACTTTGAATTCCTGGATGAGAATATTATGCTAGTTACAAATTATGAAGAACATGGACCGTATGAAGGACCAGAGTCAGGATCCCGATGGACTATGGTTTTCGACGAAGCTTCAAACGCACTTGGCAACGAGATTAGTGTTGTGATTATCTCTCCTCAAGGTTTCCATAAGCCTTTTACCGCCAGACTTTGCTTTGACTGCACCAATAATATGGCCGAATATTGAGCATGCATCATGGGTATGAAAGTTGATATTAACTTGAGAATCAAATTCCTTTGCTTATATGGGGATTCAGCCTTGGTAATCAGTCAGGTCAAGGGAGAATGGGATACAAAGCATCTGAGTCTTATCCCTTATCGAGAACATGTGCTAACCTTGATTTCGTGCTTCGAAGAGATTACTTTTGAGCATATCCCAAGAGAAGAGAATAGTTGGCGGATGCATTAGCTACCATGTCATCCATGTTCAAGATCAGATGGGACAATGAGGCTCCCAGAATTACCATTGAAAGATTCGATGAACCGGCACATTGCTACGAAATTGATACTAATGGAGTAGAAGAAAAACCTTGGTTTCATGAAGTGAAAAGGTACCTTAAAGCTCAAGAATATCCTGAAGGGGCATCGATCAATGACAAAAAATTCCTACGGAGATTCTCATCTAAGTTCTTCTTGAGCAATGAAATTTTGTACAAGCATAATCATGATTCAACTCTACTTTGTTGTGTAGACAAGAAGGAAGTAGAGAATATTATGGAGGATATGCATAAAGACATCTTTGGTACTCACTCCAGTGGGCATACTATGGCTAAAAATATTATGAGAGCGGGATACTATTGGTTGACTATGGAAACCGACTGTCACAACAACTCGAGGACTTGTCATAAGTGCCAGATCTATGCTGATAAAGTTCATCTGCCTCGAGTACCTTTGAACGTCATGATTGTAACGCTCAATTGGTTAAATTAATTATTTAATTAGATATTTTCGATTAACTTAGACTTATTTTTTGAAATTGTTGACATGTTATGTTATGTTGTGAGTTGTTGACATAAGTTGCGGTGTTATTATTAGTCGGTTAAATTAGTTGATTATAATAGCAATAATATTAGAATTATGGAATATTAATAATATTATTTGTTGGGCTTGTTTTGGTGATAGACGTAGTATCAAGGGGGTGTGAAATTAGGCCCAATAGAAATAATAATATTATTAGATTAAGTTAAATAATAGAAATTAGGTTAATTAAAAAGGGTTAAGAAAAAAAGTAGAGAAAGTGTTGTACATGAGAAGTTGTAGAGAAGAGGAATAAGGAGATGAGGCACAAGGCTAGGGTTCACAGTAGAGCTATAGAGCAACCTTCAATCCAAGGTAAGGATAGGGTTCTGACTCTATAATGGGAATTATGATAAATTGTATGTAGGAGTTGGGTTGGTATAATTGTTATACGTATAATCATCATAGTTGTGTCTGAATTTATTTGTTAATATGTTGTGGTTACTTCTAAAATTGTCTGCATAGTTATTATGTACAATCAATGAAATATCTTTGTTGACAATTGTTTCTTTTATTGATCTATTTGCTGCATACTGCATTGTATCATATTGTTCTGAAAATACTGATAATTGAAGGAAAATTTGGAGGATTCTATTTTGGTATCATTAGCAGACTGAAGTCTGTGAAGAGGCGGTGTGAAAACATGTTGTGCCGAGGGGCATGGTATGTGTGTCGATCGGCACAAAGGTAAAAAGGAGGCGTTGCGAGGGGCACGGTTAGGGTGACGAGGGACACGGGTAATTCGGTTGTGACGATCGTCTCAAAGGGTGTGCCGATCGACACAGTTTGGTGGTGTGGGTGTCGAGTGGCATGTGTGTGTACCGAGGGGAACCATGGTATTACAAAAGATTAACTAAAGTGGTGGGTATTAATTTAATTCATTTATCAGAGTTGGTGTACATGTAGCATAAGTAATTGGTTAGTTAGAGTTAACCATAATAAGTAACAGAGTTAGTAAAGGCTAGAAGAAGGTATTTTTAGCAGAAAACATAATGACAATCCTTAGTAGTAGTAGTTTATGGAAAATAATAGTAGTAGATATTTAGCAGAAGGACCTCAACAGTAGTAGGAAAGTAATAGCAGAAAATAATAGAAAAACTTTTATAAATTAAAATAGCAGTAGAGGTAAATTAGTGTCAGAAAATAATAGCTCCATTGATTTAACTGAAAATGATTGGTCAGTGGAAAATCTTAGTAGAATTAAATTAATAGTATCTGGTCGATAATAGTATTGGTATATATAAGTTACTGTAATGTTGTTGTTAATAATTGTTGAAGTTGTAGGTAAATTTTGTTGTGTTGCCCTTATTGATTGGAAATTATTGAGTTGTAGGCTTATGGCCAATGTTGAATTAAGTTGAATTATTGTTGCTGTTGTCATTACGTTCATGTTGTTAATGCATACGCAGCATATCATGTTAGAGCTGATGCTCGTTAAGTTGGTCTGGATTGACAAATATAAAGTTGAAGGCTTATGCCTTATTGATGCCTCTATTTATTGGCAGATTTTTAAGTTGGGAGTTCTGCTCCATTGGTACCACATGCATGTGCATAAAAACAAGTTGCATTTTATGTTTCATCTTGATTTATTGTGTGGGTGAATTAATTATGTTAAATGTTGATAAAAAGCTGTGAAGTTATTAATTGTATGAACTAATTCTAATATATTATTTATCGTACATCCGATTATGTTGTTTGATATCTCACCCCTTCTGTTTGAATGTTACCCATATGTTGGTAACGTGCAAGTAATCCAGAGTGAAGGGGGCTTACCTTCAGTAGCTCGAGTCAGTGTCATTGCTCTGGTACGTAACACTCGGGGAAATGAACGCTTGTGGCTTAATTATTGTTATTAATTCTGTTGTTGAACTTTAAGTTATTTTTCGTTGAATGCTTGTTATTTGAAGTTGTTTCAGTTGGATAAAGATGTTACATTCTTATATGTTGAATATTATGATTCCGTTGTGTGGTTATAAAAGTTCTTAGTTTCTAAAAGATTAATTTATGTTGTTGTTGGTTCATCCAAGTTTAATGTGTTATGTATTTGTAATTAATGTCGTTGTTTTAATTTGAAATTGTAGCATCCTAATTTGGTTGTTGAATTTTTAGAACTCTGATTTCATAATTATTATCGGGTAGAATTGGGGTATTACAACGACTGCTCCTTGGCCATTTGAAATGTGGGGCATTGATATGATCGGAGAGCTCAAAACTACTGCTTCTAATGGACATCACTTCATTCTCATCGCCATTGACTACTTTACAAAATGGGATGAAGCAACCTCGTTCGCCTCTGTTACCAAGAATGTGATAGCTCGATTCATTAAGCATAACCTCATCTGTCAGTATGGTATCCCAGAGAGAATCATCACCGACAATGGTACCAACCTCAACAATACTATGATCACTGAACTCTGCATGAAGTTCAAGGTCAAGCACCACAACTCTTCTCCGTATCGACCAATGATGAATGGTGCAGTGGAAGCCACCAATAAGAATATTAAGAAGATTATACAGAAGATGGTTGTGACTTATAATGACTGGCACGAGATGTTACCATTTTCTCTTCATGGCTATCGCACTTCTACGTGAACATTAACTGGGGTAACCCCATTCTCTCTAGTCTATAGTATGGAAGTTGTCCTACCTGTCGAAGTTCAGATTCCTTCTCTGAGGATTATGAAAGATGTAGACTTAAACAAAGATGAGTGGATTCAAACCAAGCTAGACCAGTTGAATCTGATTGACAAAAAGAGGCTTGTAGTTATCTATCACAGTCAAATGTATCAGAAACATATGATCAAGGCATTCAACAAGAAAATCAAGCATCAGGTATATTGGGTTGGTGACTTGGTAATAAAGTGCATCATTCTACATCAAGGTGATCCCAGTGGAAAATGGACTCCTACCTATGAAGGGCCATTTGTTGTCAAGAAAGTGTTTTTTGGCGGTGCTATGATACCAACCACCATGGACGGTGAAGATTTCCCACACCCTGTGAATGTTGACATAGTTAAAAAATACTACCCATGAAAATGACCCGCTAGGTTGACTGGCCTAGGAAAAAATAAGGGCATCCCGAAAAACCAAAAGGGGAAAAGTTAGGGATATATATAAAAGATTGTACACCCGGCAAGTCGGAAACCTGAAAATGCAGCTTGGGCAAGAAAGAAAGGGTATCCTGCTGGATTGAAAACTCAAAAGGATGGTCCAAGCAAAATTTAGGGATTAAAAGCGTATGACTATGTCCCATTGGTTCACTTACTATAAGCTTTATTACTAAAGTCCAAATTTCAAATGGCACAGATCAATTCAATCAACTTCTTCTAACAACAAGGGATGAGATGTTCGAAGACATAGGGGAAATAGTGGAGTTGGAACCCAACGAGATCATTTCCACATAGCTATATGTTTTGATTTCATTTTGTACTCTTTTCATTTCACGACAATTTCCTCTTACTAGGATTTATGTCTCTTTGTATAAAATCGTCTATTTATGGGCAAATTATCAATGAAAATACACCCTAAAATTCAAACTTTTTTTTTTATTTTTGTGTTTTGTTTGCAAAAACGTCCAGTGACTTAAATTGAATGAACATATGCATATGAACACGATTAACTGTTAATAAATATTTGCATAAGAACAGGAATAAGCATTTACTCAAGACTCTAGGAGTTGGGATGACGTTCAAACTATCCACAAATCCCTACAGAGCCACTTCCATGGAATTATCCCCACTGAATAATCTTCACAAATTCATCATCAATGAAGATACATTCCCCGCAATTTCCCCGGCAGATTGCTCTAGCGGATAAAAGAATATGATCTTTTCCCAACAATATCACCCACCTACGGAGTTTCAATCAGTAAAGTTCATGGAATTTCTCTTCCCCAGCTGAGTTTATTCTTCCAAAATTGTAAAACCTCCTACAGATTTCTTCTTTCCAACAGAGCTTATTTCCTCGATAAGAATTTGTTTCATCTGTAGAATATTTCTCCGTCAACAGGGTTTATTTTCCCAACAGGTTACAGTCTCCCCAGCTTGAGTTTATTCCTCAGATTGCTACAAATCATCAGAAAAGTTCCTATCCCCGGTGAAGTTATCATTATCCCTAAAGAGTTGCTATGAAACCTGGAACTAGACCATATATCAGTTAACTTTATCCTCCCAAGACGAGTCAGAAGGTTATCCATCTTTTTTATCTCCAGTCAATGCATATAAGAATTAAATCCTCCAGACGACTCAGAAGGTTATCCATCTCTTTTATCCCCATTCAGGGTATATAAGAATCAAACTCCCCAATAGAGTGATGAACAACTAATGTTCCTAAAATTTTCTCCTCAAATAGAAGTCAACATTCCCCAGTGGAGTTTCCTCAACAGCCAGCAGGAATCCCCAACATAAGCATTCTAGACAAGGTTGAAAATTACACATATTTTTCATGCCCTGTACCAAACAGGGATTCATTTTTCCCAGCAAGACGTCATACATAATTGTTGATGCATTTCCAATAATATTTCACATTCGTGCATCATTTACCAATAGCATAGCATATGCATACGAAACGCATATAGCATAGTCTCGTTTATTTTGAGAACATCATTACGCAATGCATTTCATACATCATGACATTACATACAACTAACTCTTTACCATTTCAGGAAAGATCAATCAACAGATAAACGCCATCAACTACTTATATGACCCGATAGTCTTTCCCAAGGCTACATATGACAAAGGGCTATTTCATCAATTTCCTCAGAGGGTCATTTCCAAAAAAGACATCTTCTGGCTCATATTAAATCGACCCTAGATTTATTCTGATACTTCTTCCATTAAACTTTTTCTGGCTCAAGTTAAATCGACCAAAGATTTATTCTAATACTTCTCTCAGTTAAACATGGACGCAAACATCTTGTGGCTCAGATTAAATCAAGCTTAGATTTATTCTGATACTTATTCCAGAAGACATTTCCTGGCTCAGGTTAAATCGTTCAAACATTTATTCTGATACTTTTCCCAGTTAAAGATGGACGCAAACATCTTCTGGCTCAGATTAAATCAAGCGTAGATTTATTCTGATACTTCTTCCAGTAGACATGTTCTGGCTCAGGTTAAATTAACTAAAGATTTATTCTGATACTTCTTCCATTAAACTTTTTCTGGCTCAAGTTAAATCGACCAAAGATTTATTCTAATACTTCTCTCAGTTAAACATGGACGCAAACATCTTGTGGCTCAGATTAAATCAAGCTTAGATTTATTCTGATACTTATTCCAGAAGACATTTCCTGGCTCAGGTTAAATCGTTCAAACATTTATTCTGATACTTTTCCCAGTTAAAGATGGACGCAAACATCTTCTGGCTCAGATTAAATCAAGCGTAGATTTATTCTGATACTTCTTCCAGTAGACATGTTCTGGCTCAGGTTAAATTAACTAAAGATTTATTCTGATACTTCTTACAGTTAAAGATGAACGCAAACATCTTCTAGCTCAGATTTAATAAAGCATTGATTTATTATGATACTTCTTCCAGTAGACATTTTCTGGATCAGATTAAATCAACCTTAGATTTATTCTTATACTTCTCCCAGTTAAAGACATGCACAAAGATCTTTTAGCTCAGATTAAATCAACCATAGATTTATTCAGATACTTCTTCCATTAGACATTTTCTGGCTCAGATTGAATCGATCATATATTTATTCTGATACTTCTTCCATTTAAATACAAAAAGACCTCTTCTGGCTCAGTTTAAATCAAGCATAGATTTATTCTGATAATTCTTCCAGTTGAAGTCGAGCATATACTTAGTCTAATTTCTATCAACAGTTAATTTGGATGGCATCTACAAGCCCATCTCCGACAACTCTTTGTCCTCTCTCCAAATGGCATCTTTAAGCCCATTTCCAGTATTACATCAACCAACAACATTACTTTGTGCACATGCGAGTGTAAATTTCTGGGCACTTAAGTGTTCAATCATCTTCTACATTCAAGTCACGAATGGCGGACATGCCAATATAACTCTTCAGGTTTAATACGATTGAACAGGGGCAGTTGTTATACCCTAAAATTTACCCTCCCATTTTCTTCAAGACATTCTCATGAGGTCCCCATTTGTTCAAAACTAGTCAAGAGTTGACTGGTTAAAATTATCTCCTAAACAACGGTCTTCAATTAGGGTTTGGTGCTTCTCAAAGAAAATTGGTCTGCAATGGTTTGAAATGACTTTCATGGTTCATCATAGGTCCTCAACAATGATTATGTAAAGTTTCAAGTCTTGCATCACAAGTTTGCTCAGTCAATGGCTCAGATGATTGAAAATCAATTGTATTGAGCAAAAAAGTCAACTCTGGTCAACATACAGTCAAACTTCTGGATTTTTTTGTCAACATCAACATTTTGAGGTTATATTCATCATTTTATCAAGGTTTGATCATGATTCCTCAAGGAAAGCCCTCAAATCATCAAAGGTCAAGAAATTTCCAAATTAGGGTTTTGATTGAAGATGACTGATCATTGACTGTTGACCTAGTGCATGACCTAATGGCTTAAAGCATGATCTCAAGATCTCAAATACAACATCTTGACTTAATTACATGGCTAAAGGCATTTCCAAAGATGCAATTGATTGATATTTGAAGAATTGAATCAATTGATGAAAAGTCAACAGTCACACAAAAGTCCAACTTTGACTTTTTAGTCAACATTGGAATTCAAAAATAAAGAATCATCATAACATTCAAAACTATCAAACTTTGTCATCAAGAATCAAGAAAGTCAACAAAAGTCAAAAGTCAAGATTTTTAAACACTTAGAAAAAATTCAAGTGTTTTGTACCTAAAAAACCTCTAACTTCACAAGCAAGTTTCCTCAAGATACAAGTTGATTCAAGGAAAACTTTCAACATGAAAGTTGTAGGGATTGATGAATTCTGCAACTTTGTTAATGTGGGGTTATCCTCAAAAAGTGCTTAATTTAAGAGATATAAGCCCGTGAAGTTATGATGTTTTTTATCCAACACTTCGAAATTTTTTCAAACAAGTTTTGATTAGTTTTTTATCCTAACTTCTTGGCCAATTTCTACCAAGTTACCATTTGATTTAGCCAAAGTGATCAACATGAAAGTTGTAGACAATGTTTCAAGATTTCCAAAATGTCCAAGAACACAAATTTATCATACTTGAGCTAGATGTTTCGAAGAGATGAAGTTGGGTATCTAAGGTTGTATTCTAGGTCATTTTTTGTGACAATTTCATGACCAATTTTCATGCCATGCTTAGAGATCTCACTTTTCAGGTCCACTATCTTGCAAATATCCCCATAATTAAGTTTTTACATAATTGATTGAACCATTACCGAAGTGTTTGAGCCATTGTCCAAGATAGTTTTCCATTTATGGCACAAAGGCACCATTCCCATTCACATAAAGCATGCTTTATGCAAAATCCACTCTCCTTGAGCCTCTCAACTGTTTCTTCTGCACACATACAATGTCAAAGCAAGAAGAAACATGTCTACAACTCCTAACCACCCTATGAGCCATGGTATTATGCATTGGAACTTTGATTTCTCAAGAAATCACAAGTTACATGTCAACCAAGCCTTAGCTCCATAACTTGCAAGTCTGATTAGCCCTTGCCCTCAAACATCTTCTCTATAAATAGAGAAGCCATTTGCAATCCAATGGACAAATGGAGAAGCCCTCAAACACCCTCAATCTCTCTCAAATTAGAATTGTCCAAAAACCTCCATTTTTAAGCTTTTGAAACCTTAACTTCGAAACTCATCACTCTTGAAACTTTTGTCCAAACAAATCATCTAAACACTTCATATACATCATATATAAGTGATCTAAGGACCTGTTTCACCACTGTAACATCATCTTCATCATCCACCATTTTCACTTTTCATACTTGCAAGTTGACTTGGTCAGAGGTATCCAGAGGTTCTCAGCACCAAGTGAGTATCCAAATAGCTTCCTCAAGGTCCAAGCAAGCTCACCAAATCATCATTTCACCTCTGGAGTTCATTTAGAGGGCATTGAAATTTGGAATCTAGAGGTAAGTTTTCCAAACTTTGAAATCTCTGTACAAGCATCATTTGCATTTATTTTCTAAAGATAAAATGTAGATATCATGTCTATGAAGCTAACCATGTCCTTAAATCTCATTTTAATTGACTGTGTAATGAGAATTTTGGAACTAAGTTTTCTGAAGTTTTAGGGTTTCAGTTTGGTACCATATGAAATTCGTCCTAACCATTGATTTATATATTTTAAGATTTATATGGTTGGATTCGTGATCAAAAATCAAGCAAGTTTGGTTTTGGAAATTTTCAATTTGGTTGAGAAATGGAGATTTTGAAAATCAACAATGGTGTTGTTGTCGCTACTGTCTGCGCACGGGGAAGAAGAAGGTGTGCTGGCAAATTCAAATTTTCAAAAGTGAGTTTATAATATATTTATTGGGTGTTCTTTCATAACCGGATGAAATAGCCACCCCGGTGGCAAGCGTGTGTGTGTGTGTGTAAGGCGTTAGTGTGCCAGGGTGGGGGTTCGATCCCTGCCTCTGGTATTTTATTTTCTAACATTTATCTTGCAGATCCCATACCTTGCAATCATATGCATGCACCATGCATATCCAATCTTTGGGCCATTAGATCATCATACAATCAGATCCAACATTCTCGAAGCCTTTTAATAGAGTAAGACATTTAATTTCGCAATTTACTACTCTCCTTATTACTGTTAGTAATAAGGGTTTGTATGGCAAGATTAAAATCAAACATTAGAAAACCCTAATTTCAAGACAAAAATAACTGAAATCAAAATACTTCGCACACACACACACACACACCTCTAGGGTGACCCTCACTTGTTGCCTCAAATTTAAATAGTCATGTCCCTCGAACATGAGATGCTTTAGCAAAGACCCTCGGTAAAAAATCGTAGTCCCTCGATGACCCTTCGATTGCGCCTTCGGTAAACGATTATAGTCCCTTATGACAATTGCTAAAGCTTCCTACATGTTTCCTTCTATGAGTGTACGATTACTCGTGTTTGTCCCTCACATCCAATGATAGGGCTCCCTACTTACTAATATTAGGTTAGCACTATATAAAAGAGGAGGAAAAGAAAAAAGACTTTTTGAGTAGGTATACGCTCGTAATCGCTTATTCACAAACTAAAAAGATATTTGTAAGTACGAAGTGCGCCTAAGAGGGGGGTGAATTAGGTTCTTTAAAATTTTTCTGGTTTTAGAAAACTTGTTCTTAATTTTCTGGTTTGGTGCATGCGTTTACAAATGTGTTTCTTTCTTTTCTGATTTATGACTGGTGATGAAAGCGATAAATGCGGAAAATTAAAGAACACAAAGATGTATCTGGGTTCCCCTCACAGTCCAAGAGTACTCCAGCCCCCTTTCAACATGAAAGAGATTTCCTTATTGTTAGATCTTTAGACAGGACACCCTAGTCCTTCTATACAAGACTCCAAAAAATGAAACCACCAAGAACAATCCTCTTGGACCAAGAATAATCCTCTTGAAGTTTCACTATGTCAACAATGAGAACAATCCTCTCAAGGTGACCTTACTTGTATCCAACAATAAAACCAAGAACAATCCTCATGGACCAAAAAAAATCCCCTTGGATTTTCACTATGTCAACAATGAGAACAATCCTCTCAAGGTGACCTTACTTTTATCCAACAATCCTGGAAAAAAGATTACAAAACCACTTGAACTTATTTTCAACAATCCTGAAAAATAAGAAAGTGTATAGTAATATTTTATTGATAGAGTTTGTAGTGAAATAATCACTTTGAGTGATTTTATCAATGACTTGATCTTCTCTTCCAATAACAATAATGTACAATGACTCAAGACTTTAAAATCCTCAAAGTTTTCTGTTTAAAAATATATGAAAATGTGCAGAAAAACTTTGTGTATGAAAGTGAAGAGAAATCTTGAGTTTTAATATTTTAAAATTCAGAAACTATTGATTAGAAGAGGGTTAAATTGATTTTGAAAATTCAGTATTTATATGTTCATTTCACCTCTTTGAAACAACATAAATTTATGGAAACGAATCATGAACAATCGTCAAGATTCAATGAAAAGTTTCCATGAAATGGTGTTATGAAAAGGTATGTTCAAAGCTACCGAGTTTCAAAAACATTCGGCATGCAATCAATTGCACCCTTGTCTAAATCAATTGAACGGGTTTTAACAGCTAAAAATTTAAATATTTTCAGTGAGCAATCGATTGCATATGTGTGTAAATCGATTGCACTTTAAAACAGTTGTAAAATTTGATAGAGAGCAATCGATCCCACAAACATGCAAATCGATTGCACTTAGAAACAGTAGCTAACACTTTGAAAACGTGAAGCATGCAATTGAATGCACCAACATGCAAATTGATTGCACATAAGTGAAAATTGATTTTTTGCTAACAAAACTTGAGAAAAAGTTTGGACAAGATAAAACACTTCTTTTGATCATTCAACATCTAAGACATAAGTTCCTAGCAAGAATTGTTATTATACCTTATGAAATTTGCCAATAGCTTGAACCAAAGACTTTTATCCATTGATGCTTTAGCTTGATCAACATATTTTCCTTCTTGCCAATATAGTTTGTCTTCATCAAAACAAAGTGCATTGAGAATCATTTGAGAAGTTTGATATTACATTCTCCCCCTTTTTGATGATGACAAACTATCTTTCTTGAATCTTTGTTATTTCCAGAAAGATATTTCTCCACCTAAGATGTATAACTCCCCCTTTATATGGAAGCTTTCAAATCATTTGGATTTTCTCACCTTGAAGGATTCTTTGTACCTTAAAAGCTTAAGATAAGGAAATACACAAGCATAAAGTGTAACATCCTTCTCCCCCTTTGACATTATCAAAAAGAAGGGAATGATGTATAAAAATATACATACATACATACATACATACATACATACATACATACATACATACATACATATATACATACATATACTAAACCTTCTCCCCCTTTAGCAAAAAGGAATGAGGAAAGACTTAAAATATATAATGATATTTTAAACATAAAAACAAATTTTACCTATGAGTACATCTTCAATGGATATGAAAGTTAGTTTATGAACTTTACCAATGCCATGAATTCTTCCTTTAAGGTATTTCCCATATGTGAAATAATCCTTGGACTTGAACTAGATTTGAAAGTTAGTGTATGTCTTCCATCAAATGCTTAGAGCCACCACTTATCAAAACATCATAGATTTAATGTGGTCCTCAAGCAAACCTACAAATCAAATTAAGTTTTATTTGGTGCCCAATGTGCTTTGGGTCCATCATAGTTAGTTTCATTCTTAACCCACACATAATATCCACTTGCTACACTAATGTTTCTAACATAGAAAGCATTAAGTGTATGGCCAACAATACCACAACAAAAACAAGTAGGTTCAAAATTACTTCTATATCTAGGAGGATAAAATTTATTTTTAACAAATCTTTTCTTTTTAGGATATTGATGAACAACTTTAAGTTTGTTCACTTTCTCTTTGGATGATTGACCACTAGCCTTAACAATGATAGTTTTATTAGAACTTGGTTTTGAAAACTTTGAATATCCAAGTCCACTTTTATCATTGGAATATCTTTGTTGGCTAAGAACACCTTCCAATCCAATTTTAACTTTTTCATATCTCTCAATAACTCTTTTTAATTGGACAATTTGGAAAGAGAGTGATTCAGAATTTTTGCATACAAAATTCTGCTTTTGCTCACTAAATATTTGTTTTTCATCTTTGAGATCTTTTTCCATAGACTGAAATTTTTCTTCTAAAGATGAAATTTGTTTCTTTTGAGATGAAATACTTTTTTACAGAGTTTTGTATTTATTTAATAGTCCATCTATAGCACCTTGTGCATCATTATCATAAAGAGAAAATTCCTTACTAACCTCGTCATCTTCACTATCGAAATGGTGTGAGGCCATCAATGCAAGATTAACACGTTGATTGTTTTTGGAATTGAAAGATGAACTTTCCCATGCTCTATATGCTTTCTTTGACTTCATATCTTTATTTCTCTTTAAATATTTCTTCTTCTTTTAAAGTGTAGGACATTCACTTTATACATGTCCCTTTTCTCCACATTCAAATCATATAACCTTCCTTGTTGGTGCTTCCCTTTTTCTTTCCTTTTGTAGAACCTTTTCAATCTTCCTGATGAGATCATCATTTTAAATACTAGTGGATTCATCCTCTTTATTTCTATCATGATTTTTTATCCTTGTATTTAAAACAATTTCTTTTGAATCTTTTACTTGGATTTCATTCTTTTCAAGTCTTGCAAGAGTCGTCTCATATTCTTGAAGTTTTCCGAACAAAGTTGTGAAAGTCATTGTTGATAGATTCTTCTTCTTGGATATTGCTGTCACTTTTGGTTGCCATTCCACGGATAAGGATCTAAGCACTTAAAGATAAGTTCATAATTAAATAATGTCTTACCGAGTGCTTTCAAATTATTTTTCAAGTGCACGAATCTTTTTTGCAATTCGAGGATTGATTCTCGGGGCTGCATTCTGAATAGTTCGTATTCTTGAGTCAATGTATTTAATCTCGGTCTTTTAACTTCAGTGGTTCCTTCATGAGTTTCTACCAAGGAATCCCATATTTCTTTCTCCGTTTTGCATGCCTAGACACAAAAGAATTCATCCATGCTAAGTGCACCTTGAAGAAGATTGATTGACTTTTTATCATAGAGGACTTTTTTCTTATCATCTTCATCCCATGAAGTTTTAGGCTTTGATGAGCCAGCACCATTGATCACAGTTATACGAATAAATGGACCATTCTCTATGGCATCCCATATTTCTTCTCCTTGTGCTTCTAGATGTGCCTTCATGCGTATTTTCCAAAATTCAAAATATTCACCACAAAATAGAGGAGGCTTTTTGTTACTACCACCATCTCTGAAAACGGGATTTTGATTTGTGAAAACCATTCTTGATCTTATAGGAACAGGTTACCTATAACCTGCTCTGATACCAATTGTAAGTACATAGTGTGTCTAAGAGGAGGGGGAGTGAATTAGGTTCTTTAAAATTTTTATGGTTTTAGAATACTTGTTCTTAATTTTCTGGTTTGGTGCATGAGTTTACAAATGTGTTTCTTTCTTTTCTGGTTTATGACTGGTCATGAAAGCGGTAAATGTGGAAAAGTAAAGAACACAAAGATCTATCCTAGTTCCCCTCACAGTCCGAGAGTACTCCAGTCCCCTTTCAACATGAAATATATTTCCTTATTGTTAGATCTCTAGACAAGACACCCTAGTCCTTCTATACAAGACTCTAAAAAATTAACCACCAAGAACAATCCTCTCGGACCAAGAACAATCCTCTTGGATTTTCACTATGTTAACAATTGGAACAATCCTCTCAAGGTGACATTACTTGTATCCAACAACAAAACCAAGAAAAATCCTCTTGGACCAAAAACAATCCTCTTGGATTTTCACTATGTCAACAATGAGAACAATCCTCTCAAGGCGACCTTACTTGTCTCCAACAATCCTGGAAAAAAAGATTACAAAACCACTTGAACTTATTTTCAACAATCCTGAAAAATAAGAAAGTGTATACCAATATTTGATTGATAGAGTTTGTAGTGCAATAATCACTTTGAGTGATTTTATTTGATCTTCTCTTACAATAACAATAATATACAATGACTCAAGACTATAGAATTCTCAAAGTTTTCTGTTTAACAATATATGAAAATGTGCAGAAAAACTGTGTATGAAAGTGAAGTGAAAGCTTGAGTTTTAATATTTTAAAATTCAGAAACTATTGATTGGAAGAGGTTCAAAATGATTTTGAAAATTCAGTATTTATATGTTCATTTCACCTCTTTGAAACATCATAAATTTTTGTAAATGAATCATGAACAATTGCCAAGATTCAATGAAAAGTTTCCATGAAATGGTGTTATGAAAAGGTATGTTCAAAGTTGTTCATTTTCAAATACGTCCAGCATGCAATCGATTGCACCCTTGTCTAAATCGATTGCACGGGTTTTAACAACTAAAAAAATTCAAATATTTTCAATGAGAAATCGATTGCACATGTGTGTAAATCGATTGCAATTTAAAATAGTTGTAAAATTGGATAGAGGGCAATCGATTACACAAACATGCAAATCTGTTGTACTTAGAAACAATAGCTAACACTTTGAAAACGTGAAGCATGCAATCGATTGCACCAACATGCAAATTGACTTCACATAAGTGAAAATTGATTTTTTTTCTTAGAAAACTTGAGAGAAAGTTTGGACAAGGTAAAACACTTCTTTTTATCATTGAGCATCTAAGACTTAAGTTCATAGCAAGAATTATTATTATACCTTATTAAATTTTCCAATAGCTTGAACCAAAGACTTTTATCCATTGATGCTTTAGCTTTATCAATATCTTTTCCTTCTTGCCAATATAGTTTGTCTTCGTCAAAACAAAGTGTATTGAGAATTTTTTGAGAAGCTAGATATTATATTCTCCCCCTTTTTGATGATGACAAAAAATCTTTCTTGAAGCTTTGTTATTTCCGGAAACAGATTTCTCCCCCTAAGATGTATAACTCCCCCTTTGTATGAGAAGCTTTGAAATCATTTGGATTTGCTCACCTTGAAAGATTCTTTGTACCTTAAAAGTTTAAGATAAGGAAATACAAAAGCATAAAATTTAACATCCTTCTCCCCCTTTGAGATTGTCAAAAATAAGGAAAAGATGTATAAAATATACATACATATATACATATACTAAACCTTCTCGCCCTTTAGCAAAAAGGAATGGCGAAACACTTAAAATATATAATGAAATTATAAACATAAAAACAATTTTTACCTATGAGTTTTACCTCAAGAGTGACTTCATAAACCATTCATCCTTGATGAATTTGAAACCTTTTCAAAAAAGTTGTCTTTTACTTAGAAGTTGTCTTTTGTTCTTCAACATAAAGTACATCTTCAATGGATATGAAAGTTAGTGTATGAACTTTTCCAATGCCAGGAATTCTTCCTTAAAGTTATTTCTCATATGTGAAATAATCCTTGGACTTGAACTAGATTTGAAAGTTAGTGTATGTCTTCCATCAAATGGTTAGAGCCACCACTTATCAAAACATCATAGATTTAAAGTGGTCCTCAAGCAAACCTACAAAACAAATTAAGTTTTATTTGGGCCCAATGTGCTTTGGATCCATCATAGTTCTTTCCCTTCTTAACGAACACATAATACCCACTTTCTACACTAAAGTTTCTAACATAGCAAGCATTAAGTGTATGGCCAACAATACCACAATAAAAACAAGTAGGTTCAAAGTTACTTCTATATCTAGGAGGATAAAATTTATTCTTAACAAATCTTTTCTTTTTAGGATATTTATGAACTACTTTAAGTTTGTTCACTTTCTCTTTGGATGATTGACCACTAGCTTTAACAAAGATAGTTTTATTAGAACTTGGTTTTGAAAACTTTGAATATCCAAGTCCACTTTTATCATTGGAATATCTTTGTTGGCTAAGAACACCTTCCAATCCAATTTGACCTTTTTCATATCTTTCAAGAACTCTTTTTAATTGGACAATTTGGAAAGAGAGTGATTCAGAATTTTTGCATACAAAATTCTGCTTTTGCTCACTAAATTTTTGTTTTTCATCTTTGAGATCTTTTTCCATAGACTGACATTTTTCTTTTAAAGATGAAATTTTATTCTTTTGAGATGAAATAGTTTTGTATAGAATTTTACATTCATTTAATAGTTCATCTATAGCACCTTGTGCATCATTATCATAAAGAGAAAATTCATTACTAACCTCGTCATCTTCACTATCGGAATGGTGTGAGGCCATCAATGTAAGATTAACACGTTGATTATTTTCGGAATCGGAAGATGAACTTTCCCATGCTATATATCCTTTCTTTGACTTCTTATCTTTATTTCTCTTCAAATATTTCTTCTTCTTTTAAAGTGTAGGACATTCACTTTTAACATGTCCTTTTTCTCCACATTCAAAGCATATAACCTTCATTGTTGGTGCTTCCCTTTTTCTTTCCTTTCGTATAACCTTTTCAATCTTCCTGATGAGATCATCATTTTCACTACTAGTGGATTCATCCTCTTGATTGCTATCATGATTTTTTATCCTTGTATTTAAAGAAATTTCTTTTGAATTTTTTACTTCGATTTCATTATTTTCAAGTCTTGCAAGTTCCGTCTCATATTCTTGAAGTTTTCCGAACAAAGTGGCGGAAGTCATTGTTGATAGATTCTTCTTCTCGGATATTGCTGTCACTTTTAGTTGCCATTCCCTGGATAAGGATCTAAGCAGTTTAAGATTAAGTTCATCATTAATTAATGTCTTACCGAGTGCTTTCAAATGATTTTTCAAGTGCACGAATCTTTTCTGCAAGTCAAGGATTGATTCTCGGGATTGCATTCTGAATAGTTCGTATTCTTGACTCAATGTATTTAATCTCGATCTTTAAACTTTAGCGGTTCCTTCATGAGTTTCTACCAAGGTATCCCATATTACTTTCGCCGTTTTACATGCCGAGACAAAGAAAAATTCATCCATGCTAAGTGCACCTTGAAGAAGATTGATTGCCTTTTAATCATAGAGGATCTTTTTCTTATCATCTTCATCCCATGCAGTTTTAGGCTTTGATGAGCCAACACCATTGATCACGGTTATAGGAATAAATGTTCCATTCTCAATGGCATCCCATATTTCTTCTCCTTGTGCTTCTAGATATGCTTTTATGCGTATTTTTCAGAAGTCAAAATATTCACCACAAAATAGAGGAGGCTTGTTGTTACTACCATCATCTCTGAAAACAGGATTTTGATTTGTGAAAGCCATTCTGGATCTTATAGGAACAAGTTACCTATAACCTGCTCTAATACCAATTGTAAGTACGAAGTGCGCCTAAGGGGGGGGGGGGGGGGGGGTGAATTAGGTTCTTTAAAAAATTTCTGGTTTTAGAATACTTGTTCTTAATTTTCTGGTTTGGTGCATGAGTTTACAAATGTGTTTCTTTCTTTTCTGGTTTATGACTGGTGATGAAAGCGGTAAATACATAAAAGTAAAGAACACAAAGATGTATCCTGGTTCCCCTCACAGTCCGAGAGTACTCTATTCCCCTTTCAACATGAAAGAGATTTCCTTATTGTTAGATCTCTAGACAAGACACCCTAGTCCTTCTATACAAGACTCTAACAAATAAAACCACCAATAACAATCCTCTTGGATTTTAACTATGTCAACAATGAGAACAATCCTCTCAAGGTGACCTTACTTGTATCCAACAACAAAACCAAGAACAATCCTCTTGGACCAATAACAATCCTCTTGGATTTTCACTATGTCAACAATGAGAACAATCCTCTCAAGGTGACCTTACTTGTATCCAACAATCCTGGAAAAAAAGATTACAAAATTACTTGTACTTATTTTCAACAATCCTGAAAAATAAGAAAGTGTATAGCAATTTTTGATTGATATAGTTTGTAGTGCAATAATCACTTTGAGTGATTTTATCAATGACATGATCTTCTCTTCCAATAACAATAATATACAATGACTCAAGACAATAGAATGCTCAAGGTTTTCTGTTTAACTATATATGAAAATGTGCAGAAAAACTGTGTATGAAAGTGAAGAGAAAGCTTGAGTTTTAATATTTTAAAATTTAGAAACTATTGATTGAAAGAGGTTCAAAATGATTTTGAAAATTCAGTATTTATATGTTCATTTCACCTCTTTGAAACATCATAAATTTTTGCAAATGAATCATGAACAATTCCCAAGATTCAATGAAAAGTTTCCATGAAATGGTGTTATAAAAAGGTATGTTCAAAGCTGCTGATTTTCAAAAACTTCCAGCATGAAATCGATTGCACCCCTGTCTAAATCGATTGCACGGGTTTTAACAACTAAAAAAATTCAAATATTTTCAGTGAGCAACCCATTGCACATGTGTGTAAATCGGTTGTACTTTAAAACAATAATAAAATTTGATAGAGAGCAATTGATTACACAAACATGAAAATCTATTGCACTTAGAAACAATAGCTAACACTTTGAAAACGTGAAGCATGCAATCGATTGCACCAACATGCAAATTGATTGCACATAAGTGAAAATTGATTTTTTACTTAGAAAACTTGAGAAAAAGTTTGGACAAGACAAAAAACTTCTTTTGTTCATTGAGCATCTAATACTTAAGTTCATAGCAAGAATTATTATTATACCTTATGAAATTTGCCAAGAGCTTGAACCAAAGACTTTTATCCATTGATGCTTTAGCTTTATCAACATCTTTGCCTTCTTGCCAATATAGTTTGTCTTCATCAAAACAAAGTGAATTGAGAATCATTTGAGAAGCTCGATATTATATTCTCCCCCTTTTTGATAATGACAAACAATCTTTCTTGAAGCTTTGTTATTTCCGGAAAGAGATTTCCCCCCCTAAGATGTATAACTCCCCCTTTTTATGAGAAGATTTGAAATCATTTGGATTTTCTCACCTTGAAGGATTATTTGTACCTTAAAGTTTAAGATAAGGAAATACACAAATATAAAGTGTAACATCCTCCTCCCCCTTTGACATTATCAATAAGAAGGGAAAGATGTATAAAATTTACATACATACATACATACATACATATACTAAACCTTCTCCTCTTTTGGAAAAAAGGAAAGTGGAAAGACTTCAAATATATAATGAAATTATAAACATAAAAACAATTTTTACCTATGAATTTTACCTCAAGAGTGACTTCATAAACCATTCATCCTTGATGAATTTGAAGCCTTTTCAACAAAGTTGTCTTTTACTTAGAAGTTGTCTTTTGTTCTTCAACATAAAGTAAATCTTCAATGGATATGAAAGTTAGTGTATGAACTTTGACAATTCCAGGAATTCTTCCTTTAAGTTATTACCCATATTTAAAGTAATCCTTGGACTTGAACTAGATTTGAAAGATAGTGTATGTCTTCCATCAAATTCTTAGAGCCATCACTTATCAAAACATCATAGATTTAAAGTGGTCCTCAAGAAAACCTACAAAACAAATTAAGTTTTATTTGGTGCCCAATGTGCTTTGGATCCATCATAGTTCTTTCCCTTCTTAACCCACACATAATACCCACTTTCTACACTAAAGTTTATAACATAACAAGCATTAAGTGTATGGCCAACAATACCACAATAAAAACAAGTAGGTTCAAAGTTATTTCTATATCTAGGAGGATAAAATTTATTCTTAAAAAATCTTTTCTTTTTTGGATATTGATGAACTACTTTAAGTTTGTTCACTTTCTCTTTGGATGATTGACCACTAGCCTTAACAAAGATAGTTTTATTAGAACTTGGTTTTGAAAACTTTTAATATCCAAGTCCACTTTTATCATTGGAATATCTTTGTTGGCTAAGAACACCTTCCAATCCAATTTTACCTTTTTCATAGCTCTCAATAACTCTTTTTAATTGGACAATTTGGAAAGAGAGTGATTCAGAATTTTTGCATACAAATTTCTGCTTTTGCTCACTAAATTTTTGTTTTTCATCTTTGAGATATTTTATCATAGACTGACATTTTTCTGCTAGAGATGAAATTTGTTTCTTTTGAGATGAAATAATTTTGTATAGAATTTTACATTAATTTAATAGTTCATCTATATCACCTTGTGCATCATTATCATAAAGAGAAAATTCAATACTAACCTCGTCATCTTCACTATCGGAATGGTGTGAGGCCATCAATGCAAGATTAACACGTTGATTGTTTTCGGAATCGAAATATGAACTTTCCCATGCTATATATGCTTTCTTTTACTTCTTATCTTTATTTCTCTTGAAATATTTCTTCTTATTTTAAAGTGTAGGACATTCACTTTTAACATGTCCGTTTTCTCCACATTCAAACCATATAACCTCATGATTTTCACTACTAGTGGATTCATCCTCTTAATTGTTATCATGATTTTTTATCCTTGTATTTAAAGCAATGTCTTTTGAATCTTTTACTTGGATTTCATTCTTTTCAAGTCTTGCAAGTTCCGTCTCATATTCTTGAAGTTTTCCGAACAAAGTGGCGGAAGTCATTGTTGATAGATTCTTCTTCTCGGATATTGCTGTCACTTTTTGTTGCCATTCCCTAGATAAGGATCTAAGCACTTTAAAATTAAGTTCATCATTAATTAATGTCTTACCGAATGCTTTCAAATGATTTTTCAAGTGCACAAATCTTTTCTGTAAGTCGAGGATTAATTCTCGGGGTTGCATTCTGAATAGTTCGTATTCTTGACTCAATGTATTTAATCTCGATCTTTCATCTTCAGTGGTTCCTTCATGAGTTTCTACCAAGTTATCCCATATTACTTTTGGCGTTTTGCATGCCGAGACACAAAAGAATTCATCCGTGCTAAGTGCACCTTTAAGAAGATTGATTGTCTTTTTATCATAGAGGACGTTTTTCTTATCATCTTCATCCCATTCAGTTTTAGGCTTTGATGAGTCAGCACCATTGATCATGGTTATAGGAATAAATGGACCATTCTCGATGGCCTCCCATATTTCTTCTCCTTGTGCTTCTAGATGTGCCTTCATGCGTATTTTTTAGAAGTCAAAATATTCACCACAAAATAGAGGAGGCTTGTTGTTACTACCACCATCTCTGAAAACGAGATTTTGATTTACGGAAGCCATTCTGGATTTTATAGGAACAAGTTACCTATAACTTGCTATGATACAAACTGTAAGTACGAAGTGCGCCTAAGAGGGGGGTGAATTAAGTTTTTAAAAAATTTCTGGTTTTAGAATTTGTTCTTAATTTTATGGTTTGGTGCATGAGTTTGCAAATGTGTTTCTTTCTTTTCTGGTTTATGACTGGTGATGAAAGAGGTACATGCGGAAAAGTAAAGAACACAAAGATGTATCTTGGTTCCCCTCATAGTCCGAGAGTACTCCAGTCCCCTTTCAACATGAAAGAGATTTCCTTATTGTTAGATCTCTAGATAAGACACCCTAGTCCTTCTATACAAGACTCCAACAAATAAAACCACCAAGAACAATCCTCTTGGACCAAGAATAATACTCTTGAAGTTTCACTATGTCAACAATGAGAACAATCCTCTCAAGATGACCTTACTTGTATCCAACAACAAAACCAAGAACAATCCTCATGGACCAAAAACAATCCCCTTGGATTTTCACTATGTCAATAATGAGAACAATCCTCTCAAGGTGACCTTACTTGTATCCAACAATCCTGGGAAAAAAGATTACAAAACCACTTAAACTTATTTTCAACAATCCTGAAAAATAAGAAAGTGTATAGCAATTTTGATTGATAGAGTTTGTAGTGCAATAATCAATTTGAGTGATTTTATCAATGACTTGATCTTCTCTTCTAATAACAATAATATACAATGACTCAAGACTATAGAATTCTCAAAGTTTTCTGTTTAACAATATATGAAAATGTGCAGAAAAACTTTGTGTATGAAAGTGAAGAGAAAGCTTGAGTTTTAATATTTTAAAATTCAGAAACTATTGATTGGAAGAGTTTCAAAATGATTTTGAAAATTCAGTATTTATATGTTCATTTCACCTCTTTGAAACATCATAAATTTTTACAAATGAATCATGAACAATTTCCAACATTCAATGAAAAGTTTCCATGAAATGGTGTTATGAAAAGGTATGTTCAAAACTGCTGATTTTCAAAAACGTTCAACATGCAATCGATTGCACCCTTGTCTAAATCGATTGCACGGGTTTTAACAACTAAAAAATTTAAATATTTTCAGTGTGCAATCGATTTCACATGTGTGTAAATCGATTGCACTTTAAAACAGTATTAAAATTTGATAGAGAGCAATCGATGCACAAACATGCAAATCGATTGCACTTAGAAACAATAGCTAACACTTTGAAAACGTGAAGCATGCAATCGATTGCACCAACATGTAAATTGATTGCACATAAGTGAAAATTGATTTTTTGCTTACAAAACTTGAGAAAGAATTTGGACAAGATAAAACACTTCTTTTGATAATTGAGAATCTAAGACTTAAGTTCATTGCAAGAATTGTTATTATACCTTATGAAATTTTCCAAGACCTTGAACCAAAGACTTTTATCCATTGATGCTTTAGCTTGATCAACATCTTTGCCTTCTTGCCAATATAGTTTGTCTTCATCAAAACAAAGTGCATTGAGAATCATTTGAGAAGCTTGATATTACAATATTTTCACTTAACACTTTCAAAGCGCTTCTTAAACACTCTTGAGGACTTATACAAGTGTTATTATAAAGAAAATTGCCTTACATTGGCATCTTCAAAACACTTTCCAAAACTACACTTCCTTTCAAACAAATATTTTCAAAACAAACATTTTATATACATTCTCAACGATACGAGAATCATTACAAAATTTCGCACTTAGGCATTATCAAAATATTTTCAAACATACACAAACATAAAGCATTTCAAAAAGTGAGCTAACGATTAAGAGCCCGTAGATAACTACGGATGAAAAGGTTGCTAACACCTTCCCTTTTCATAACCTACCCCCCTTACTTAGAAAATTATCAAAAGGTCTTTCTTGTTCTTTTCATCCTTCCATTTATGGGATAAAAGAATATTCAGTGGTGACGCTTGCTATCCACAAAATTTGCGATAAAACGCAAAAAAAAAGTCATTTCTCCCACCATATTACAACATGTGTTTGGAACCTACTCCTGATTTAGAAGAGGAGGCATTTGGGCTTGTATCTAAGATGTTTTATCTTGAAAACACATCTTAGATTGGTGGGTTGAATAATGTTTAACCAATTGTCTACTTCTTGGTTCAGTTTGTTTCTTAGCAAAGGAAGTAGGAAGTGCAGAGGTTGAGCTTAAGTTCCCTGGATAAATATGTTGTCTCATCCAGTTTTTTTTATATATGAAGGTCAAGTTCATATGAAGGATATTCTCTCTGACATCTGGAAGATCCTTATGATCAAAGGAGCCAGATTTATGGAATCGTATTTGTGGCCAAAGAACATTTTTTGTCAGTATTGAAAGAGTTATCTGGGTGTGCATTAACCCCATGATGTGCTTCTATTTAGGAGGTTCCTAGCAGCTGATGAAGAAGAATCTCAAATCTGGAGTTAAAGATTCTTGGGGAGATGTCAAATATAATGTCTTGACATTCTTGTATTGAGATTTTATTTTTCTCAGTGTGTTTGGTTAATGGTGCTTACAAACAGGATATATGTTGTATACTCAAACTTGATATCTCTTATCAAGTCTATGAGAGAATATAACTCTTGTTTTATTCAATATAGTATGAGCATTGCATATGTATGAACCTAAGCTAAGTGGTTGATTATTTTCTGCACTTTTGAATGTCATCCAAATCACCTAGGATAAGCTTTCAATTATTTTTGCCTTGAGTAATGCGGAATTGGTTGACCATGTCTTATTGGAGAAAGGTGCATTTAATCAAGGGAAATCCTCCTCAAGCTTAGGTCAAGTTATGTGGTGTCTCTGCATGATGGAACCTTGATTATGCAAACGGGCTAAAAGTGCATCATTGAGCCTTGGAGGATTAGAAGGAGAATACATGTTTGTGGTATGCCGCTGGTTCTATACCCTGTTGTAGTCTGCCCAAATACATGTTAGAGGGAACTTCCTCCTTATATGAAGAAGAATTGCACCTTACAGGAGGTTTGGATATTGTGCTTATGAAGAAGCCTCCCGGGGTGCACTATCAGCTGCTAAAATATGGTTCTCTTGTGTTTTCCCCCAAGAGAGATGTATGGACTACTATGGTGTTATCTCTAGAACCATAGTTAAAGGTATTATCCATGTGACTGAGATTGATGTTGGAAAAGATGTTGGAACATCATCTCAGGAGGTTATAGATTCGTGGAAGCATGTGCTGAAAATCATGGGGTGAGAATTACTGATCACCATTAGATTCTGAAGCTATAATGATTAACCATGATGGAGTGTGAAGTTCATTCTTTGAACAAGTCTGGAATGTTGTGATGAATCCTCTTATGCTAAGATTATGAAGAAGAAGGATGTTGGATAAATTGTTCTGACATTTAGTGAAGGGAAACGTCATTTGCAGTCTGTATGAGAAAGCTTTCCTCTGATGATGAATACCTTGTCAAGAGCTGGGTATAAGTATGGTTTTGTGAAGATGTGTTTATGAGTTATGGTAAACACTTTGTTGGGAGCCTGATACTTATCTTATGTGAGGATGCAAATCTGATTTCTGGAATGTCATTTCAGGAAGTTTATGAGAGTTTATTTCTCTCATTTGGTGTTCAGGTGCCTATTATAACCTAAATGAACTGCAGAAGGCGTGAACTTTTGAAATCTTCTTATTTTAAAGGACCATCAAGTATAATGAGCTTTTTTAAATGATAAATCAAGAACCATATGATTGGGTTTTGTGAAGAAATATTGATGTCCTTATTGATTTTGTAACATCATTGTGTCATCCTTGAAGGATGTCTGGGACTATGATTATGGAGGATTAAGGATCAAGATTATTGTCAAAAAATGGAAGTTCTTACTATATGGATCAGAAGGGGAAGATTCAGATCTTATCTACAGTAGTAAGCCTGGTGAATGCATGACTAATATGTTGAAGACTTCACTAGTAGATAAGTACAAATTGTATTTATTTGTGTATATACTTTTTGTTGCACTTATCGACTTTTTGTTTGTAATATTGTTTAATAATCCCGACCTTTGTGTAAATACATTTAATTTATGTTTACATGTGTTTTTGTGTACATAGTGTAACCTTTGATTTTTTTCCATTTATTTTGTAGGTACTTTTTTTATTTTGGAGCATTGAGGAATAAGGTGTCGAAGGTACGGCTCCGGATGCGTGTTTTCAGAATAAAAGATCAATTTTGGGAATTGTTGTCCAGGAGAGCCCGCTTAGCGCGTAGGAGGCCGCTAAGCACGAGTGGCGCTCATCGCATTTTGTAGCGCGCTTCTTGCATTTACTATTTTGGCAGAACCAAAGTTTTGAAGCCTGCTTAGCGCAGATAGCGCGCTTAGTGCGGTTTAGGTAGGTTTAATGTGTAAATACCGCGCAGCCCGCTTAGCGCGTTGAGATCGCTTAGCGCGGTCTGCTGAGATTTGTTTTATAACTTCATTTTCAGTCATTTTTAGGTTAGGGTTTTGGAGAAGTTTTTGCTCCCACCTCCATCAAGTTATAAATTTTTTTAGGAATAGCTTAGATAACAACTATGGAGCTTGCATACGGATGATCCATGGTGGATTCCTCTTTGATTGACGTTGACAAACCTTTAGATCTACGTTTCATTTATCTTCCTCTTTGTGTAATCTCTATCAGTTGGGCTTGTATGTATATTTTCTTTGAACTCATGTATACTTGTCGCCCTTGGCATTATATAAAACTTGCTTTATGTATCTTTATGGATTGTTGTCCTAGATTTTTGTTGTGTTAGGAATTTGAGTTGTTATAGACATATACATCTTAGGTTCTTATCTAGGATGATTAATCTATTAGTTTTTGAACTCTAGAGATAGATTTAGAGCTAACAATCTACTTGGGTATCAGAGCTTAAAGCCTCTGTGTTGTTTGTGTCGTTCTAAGAGATCGTCAACACAGGCGAGCACGGTTAACTTCTGTGCTGTCGAGGTGGTTGAGAGATTGCTACCGAGATTATGCAGTAGGCCTCTCAATTTGGGTTAGAAATGACTTAGTTTATGAGTGATACATAGTGACATTGATGAATAATGTTAGGTTGAGTGTAACAGGTCGATAGGTTTAAGTAAGTGAGAAGTAGTATATATATGCATACCTAATAAGTTTTTCCTTAGTTTTTCCTTTGTGTAACATTTTCTTTACACACCCATTTATCCCCAAACTCATTAACGAGAGATTTTTCGAACGGCAATTCAATAACCAATCTTTGTGGGCACGATAAATTCCTGGATAAATATTTCCAAAACTTTTGTTGTTTGCCGCTTTACCGCATCAGCAAAATGGCGCTTCTGCCGGGGATTGGTGTTATTGTTTTCACATTGCGATAATTCTTTTTGTTTTTGAGTTTTGTAATTAATGTATATGTTGTATAGAAATTGTACATTAACTTGTATATCATACTTGTGAATATATGTGTTTTTTCTATGTTTTCGCGTATTGTTATAAATTGTCTTGTTTTCTTAATGTTTGTTGTATGAATGTTATGACACTTTCTTTAGGTTTACACGGTGTGACAATACCATAGCATAACGAGAGGAAGTTACTAGCTCAGACAATAAAGGCGTCGAGCTTACGACATAAAACAAGCATGTTGTATTGTTTTTATTTGTATTCGTTTTTGTTATGTGTTAACTTGGGAAGTCCTTGTGTTCCACCTCTTTTTGCGTATTTTGGAAGGATTTCTTTTTATTTTTGTTAATCGGGGTAAAATATTATCGTTAGCAAGGATAAAACATAAATGCTGGTGTAAATTTTATTTATTGGTGTAATAAATTATCGTTAATAAGGAGAAAATGAATATATTCGGGTTAATTATATTTAATTTGTTTATCAGGAGACTAAAATGCCGGTAATAAGTAAAAACCTAAATATCTATACAATTAAAGATCATTACATATCAGGTGCGATCATACCGTCACTAATGCACCGGATCCCATCAGAACTCCGCAGTTAAGCGTGCTTGGACGAGAGTAGTACTAGGATGGGTGATCTCCTGGGAAGTCCTTCTGTTGCACCTCTTTTTGAGTATTTTGGAAGGAGTCCTTTTTATTTTTGTTAATCGGGGTAAAATATTATCGTTAGCAAGGATAAAACATAAATGAAAACAAGCATGGTTTATTGTTTTTATTTGTATTCGTTTTTGTTATGTGTTAACTTGTGTTTTAACAAGTTGAACTCGGATATTCGTTTGTGTTTTAAATGGTACCATATCTGACCTAATTTTTTTCCAGATATTCAAACTTAAAATTCTCTAAGCTCGGGCAAAATAAATGAAAACTATGGATATGTACAGCTTCAGGGAAACGATATCTACATTTTGTCTTTGAAAATGCAAGCCTAACAATGCCTAAATGAAGACATGGAAGTTCAGAAAAATACCTCAAAAACTGGAAATCATGAAATGAGTTTGAGCTTGTTTCAAGTGATGGTGATGATCAGGTTAGCTTCCTCAAGTTCCCCGGAAACTAATACAATGCTTAGCTTGAGCTATGGATGGCTGGAATGGTATGGAGAAGTCAAGATGCAAGCTCTGTTTTTTGGTTATGGGGGGAGGTGATGGAGATGTTACAGTCGTGTAACAGGGTGTGGGATTGTTTGTAGATGATGTTTAGGAAATTTTGGAAGTGAAATGCCAAGAAACGCACGAGTGGATTAGTTGTTTGGGATTTCTGACCAGAAAGTTCAACAATGGAGGTTGTTTATGAAATCCTGACTTTGATAGGGTTTGAGTGCTTAAGCATTCGTGTGTTAGCTTGCAAATAGTGTATGTATTTATAGGCAAGAGGTTTTGTGTGCTACAACAACTCATAATTTGAAATATCAAGTTGTAAAACCTTTACCTGTTTTTGAAGCAACCATGACAAACATCTTCCCAAAGCTTGTACCATGATATTCTAGAGTGGTTGAAATTTAAACAAGCTTTCTTCTGACTTATAGATGTTGTGTGTGCAAAAGGAACAAGTGCAAAGCTCAAGACAAGTTGACTTTGCATAAAGCTTGCTTTTTCAACATGGAAGTGGTGACTTTCTTACTTAAATGGAAAAGTCTAATGGAAAATGCTTAAATCAAGTGGTTCATAGCTCAAAAGCTTTTGCAATCTTCTGATTAAGGATAGATACACAAGTTATAGGGCCTGAAAAGTGGGATTATGCACCATTGCTTGGAATTGGATCAAATGTTCATCATGAAAATGACTTGAAAAACAAGTTTGAAACCCTAACTTCTTGCCTTCGATTCTCCTAGCTCAAGTATGATCTCAATGATTTCTAGGACATTTTGGAAAGCTTGTAACATCCCCTACAACCTTAATGTTGGACATTTTTTAATATTAAATTTGGAACTAGGTGAAAAGTTTCCATGAAGTTATGTCAAAATCCTGACTAACTAGGGCAAAATTTCACTAAGTCTTTTTAGTTTCATGGACATGTCTTAATAAATTCATAACTTGAAATCCAATCATTTATAAAAAATGTTTTGCCCTACAATGTTTTAGATCTAATTGAGATCTACAACTTTCATGTTGGAAGTTTTCCTTGAATCATCTTGCATCATGGTGGAAATTTGGCACAAAGTTATGAAAAAATGTTAATTTTCAACACTTAAAAAAATTCTAAGTCCTTGCATTTTGAATTTTCAAAGATAACTTTGAATTTTTTATTTCTTGATGAACAAGTTTCATATTTTGACATGTCTTGATGAAATATGATTTTTGAAAATTGATTTTGATCAAAAAGTCAAAGTTTGACTTTTTTGTGTATAGTTGACTTTTCATCAGTTTATTGAAATTCATCTGTCAATCCAATGATCTTGAGAGGTGATTTGAAATATAAAATTAGGTCAAGATGGTGAATTTGAATCCTTGAGATCATGTCTTAAACCAATAAGTAATTTTCTTGGTCAAAAGTCAAGAACTGAGCCTTCTCAATCAAAACCCTAATTTTGACCATTTTGCCCTTTTGGTGTTCTGATCAAATTTCTTTGAGGAATTGTGATCCAACTTGATAAATTAATATATATTCATAATTTTGATATGGATCAAACATCATGAAGTTTGACTATAAATTGACCACAGTTGTCTTTTTATCCAATACAGTTGGTTTTAGGTCATCTGATCAAATGACTGGGCAATTTTGTGATTCAAGACTTGAAACATGACATGAGCAATATTGAGGGTTCCTAATGATTCATGAAAGTCATTTTAGGCCTTGAAAGTCCAATTGTACTTGTGAGAACTCAAACCCTAATTTTGAGTTGTAAGTGCTTGAGGAGGTGTCTTGAGTTGATCAAACCTTGTGTAGTCTTAAATAAATGGAGATTTTATGAGAGATTTATTGAGAAATGAGAGGGAAAATTTTGGGGTACAACAGCTGCCCACATTAAATCTTCTTAAACCTGAAGAGTTAGATTGGCGGATCCACCATTCGTGACATGAAGGTGAAAGATGATTGAACACTAAAGTGCCTAGAAATTTGCACTCGAAGATGTATTGGGAATGGGATTATAGAGGCCATTTGGAGGAATGATGGTAAATACTGGAAGAAGTATCAGCACAAATCTTTAGTCGATTTATACTAAAACTTGATGTTTTACCAGTGGGAAAAAGGGTTGGTTAAATGCAGATGTATGCATGGCATTCTCAAGATGAATGAGATTGTGCTAAATGCTTTTCACATGTATATGCTATGATGTATGAATGTGGGATTTCATTTAGATGCATATTGGTCCGGGAAAATAAATCCCTGACTACTACTGAGGAGTTCTGGGAAGTTGAATCCCGGATTGCTGTTGGGGATAAAGAATATACATATCTTCAAATTTTGTTAGAAGAATGCTTCCGTCGGGGATTATCTCTTGAATGTTAGTTGTTATCTGGTCAGATCCAGGATTCACAATAACTTGCTAAGAATGAGGAAGTCAACTGCTATCTGGTCAGATTACAAGTTTCACAGTAATTTACTGGGGAATAATAAATTAACTATTATCTGGTCAGATCCAGGCTTCACAGTAACTTATTGACGTTAAACTGCTATCTGGTCGGATTCCAGGCTTCGCAGATTTTTGAGGTCGATGAGGTTTATTACTATTCTGTCGGGTCTAGGCTTCATAATAACTTTTCTGAAAAGATGAAGTTTAATTGATATTTGGTCGGATCCAGGCTTCACATAATCTTTCTTGAAATTAGTTGTTATCTGGTTGGATTCCAAGCTTCACAACGAATTTCTGAGGGAATAAAGTTAATTGCTATTTGGTCGGATCCATGATTCACAATAACTTACTTGGAAAGATAAAGTTGAATTGATATCTGTTCGGGTCCAAGCTTCACAATAACTTGTTGGGGTAGAGGAAAACTCTATTGGGGAAAAGAAGTTAACTCCTTGTCTGGTTGAGTCCAGGTTCTTCAATATCTCGAAGAGTTAAAATTTTATCTGGTCGGGTCCAGGCTTCAAAGTGTCTTGAGAAGTTAACTATTATCTGGTCAGGTCTAGGCTTCATAGTAACTGAAAATTGTACTATTATCTGGTCGGGGCCAGGCTTCATATTGACTAAAAGTTGTACTACTATCTGGTCGGGTCCAGACTTCATAGTATTTGAAAAGTTTCTCTATTATCTGGTCGGGTCCAGGCTTCATAGTGACTGAAAGTTGTACTATTATCTGGTCAGGTTCAGGCTTCGTAGCATTTGAAAAGTTATTCTATTATCTGGTCGGGTCCATGCTTCATATTATTTTGAACGAATGAAGTTGAATATTATTTGGTCGAATCCAGGCTTCACAACAACTCACTGAAGTTAAAACTGTTATCTGGTCGGATTCCAGGCTTCACAACAACTTTTGGAGATAGCAATGAGTTTTTGACGACTTCACTGGTGATTAGAGGTTGTGGCCCTCTAATTTGTAATAGTCAGAGAGGCAAACTCAAACTGGAGAGGATAGACTCAGCCAGGGCAAACAGATTTAGCTGGGGAAATAAATCCTACTGGGGAAATAAACCCTGTTGAAGAAATAAATCCTGTTGAAGAATACTTGACAAACTACTGACGAGGTGAGTTCTTTTAGGAAGAGATCCGCAATGCTTCTTCTCTTAGTACCAACTTAGCTGGGGAGAGAGTTTTCAAGAGATTGAGACTGTGGCTGGGGATGACCCTTTGCAAAGAGACTTTTGTGGAAACTTTATTGGGAATCAATTTATCATAGCCGTCCTTATGGGGATAATGCTAATGAAATAACTCTATGGGGGATATTCCATATACAATAAAGAGATGCTTGTTGCTGCTTAGCAGGACACATGTGCCAAATAGTTTAAATCATGTTCACATGCATATGTTCGTTCAATTTTAGTCATTGGACATTTTTGCATTCAAAACAAAAACAGAAAGTTTGCACTTCAAAGTATATTTGTATTGATATTTTGCCCATGAATAGGCGTTTTTATACAAAGAGACGGAGATCCTAGTAAGAGGAAATCGTCGAAAGGAAATCTTCGAAATTTCCGGGATGCCCTTATCTTGCCTAGGTGTGTTAACCTAGCGGGTCTCTTTTGCATAGTAGTTTTTAACTATGTACGCGTTCACGGGATGTGGGAAGTCTTCACCATCCATGGTAGTCAGCATCATGGAACCACCAGAGAACACTCTCTTGACAACAAATGGCCCTTCGTAAGTGGGGGTCCATTTCCCCCTGGGGTCGCCATGTGGAAGAATGATGTGCCTTATTACCAAGTCATCAGCTGGATATACTCGAGGCTTGATCTTTTTGTTGAAAGCCTTAATCATGCGTTTTTGGTCCGTATGACCATGACAAATAACAGCCCTCTCTTTTCATCGATCAAGTTCAACTGATCCAATATTGTATGAATCCACTTGTCTCCTCTTAGGCCTGCTTCATTCATAATCCTTAGTGAATGAATCTGAACTTCCACTCGCAAAACAGCTTCCATGCCATAGACCAAATAAAAGGGAGTTACCCCAATTGATGTCCGAGCTGAAATACGGTAGCCATGAAGAGCAAACGGTAACATCTCATGCCAGTATTTGCAGGTTACTACCATCTTCTGCATAATCTTCTTAATGTTTTTGTTGGCCGCTTCCACCGCGCCATTCATTTTAGATCTATAAGGAGAAGAATTGTGGTGCTTGATTTTTAACTGAGTGCAAAGTTCCGTAATCATAGCATTGTTAAGGTTAGTCCCATTGTCAATGATGATCCTTTCGGGGATACCATAGCAGCAGATGAGGTTATGTTTGATGAATCTGGCTACCACGTTCTTTGTGACTGAGGAAAATGAGGCGGCTTTGACCCATTTCGTGATATAATCGATGGCGACCAGAATGAAGTGATGTCCATTAGAAGCAGTAGGTTTGATCTCTCCAATCATGTCAATGCCCCACATTGCAAATGGCCACAGAGTGGTCATGACATTCAGAGGAATAGGAGGCACATGGACCTTGTCAGCATAGATTTGGCATTTGTGGCAAGTTCTCGAGTGGTGATGGTAATCAGTCTCCATTGTTGACCAATAGTAACCAACTCTCAGGATTTTCTTGGCCATAGTATGTCCACTAGAGTGAGTCCCAAAGAGACCATCATGAATGTCTTCCATAATTTCCTCTGCCTCCTTCTTGTCCACACATCAGAGTAGAGTAGAGTCATGGTTGCGTTTGTACAAGACTCCATTACTTAGGAAGAATTTTGCTGAAAATCTTCGTAATAACTTTCTGTCATTGATGGATGCTCCTTCAGGGTACTCTTATGCTTCAAGGTATCTCTTCACCTCATGGTACCATGCTTTTCTGTGTCAGTGTCGAGATCATAGAAGTGCGTAGGTTCTTCGAATCTCTCAATTATAATTGTAGGAGCTTCATTGTCCCATCTGACCTTGAACATATAAGACATTATGGCCAAAGCATCGGCTAACTAATTTTCTTCCCTAGGGAAGTGTTCAAATGTGATCTTTTTGAAGTGAGGAATCAGAGATAGCACAAGCTCCTTGTAAGGGATAAGATTAGGGTGCTTAGTATCCCAATGTCCTTTTACTTGACTAATCACTAGAATGGAATCCCCAAGCACATTCAAATGCTTGATCCATAAATCAATGGCAGCATTCAGACCCAAAATGCATGCTTCGTATTCAGCCATGTTGTTCGTATAGTCGAAGCATAGTTTGGAAGTAAAAGGAGTGTGGCAACCTTCAGGGAATATTATCACAACACCAATTTCGTTACCCAAGGAGTTGGAAGCCCCATCGAAGACCATAGTCCATCGAGATCCTTGTTCAGGTATGTCATATGGTCCAGGTTCCGTGCAGTCGGTCACTAGCATGATATTCTCATCCAGGAAGTCGAAGTTCATAGACTGATAATTGTCAAAATCTTGATGGGCCAAATGATCTGCTAATACACTTCCCCCGATGGCCTTTTTCATTGTGTATTGAATATCGTATTCAGTCAAGATCATTTGCAATCTAGCTATCCGTCCGAAAAGAGCAGGTTTCTCGAAGATGTACTTGATAGGGTCCATCTTAGAAATAAGTAGAGTGGTATGAGTCAACATATACTGTCTTAGCCAGCGAGCAGCCCATGCCAGAGAACGGCAAGTTTTCTCGTGCAGTGAATATTTGGTTTCACAGTCGGTAAACTTTTTGCTCAGGTAGTAAATAGCATGCTCTTTTCGGCCAGACCCGTCATATTGGCACAAAACACACCCCATAGAATTCTCTAGCACAATCAAGTACATGATCAAGGGTCTTCCTTCAACTGGAGAAATGAGAATAGGAGGTTCTTGTAGATATTCTTTGATTTTGTCGAAGGCAGCTAGGCATTCATCATTCCATCTGACTACTTGATCTTTCTTCAACAATTTGAAGATTGGCTCACAAGTAGTAGTTAAGTGAGATATGAAGCGGGCGATGTAGTTAAGACGAACCAAGAATCCTCTAACCTCCTTTTTAGAGTGGGGGACTGGCATTTCTTAGATGGCCTTTACCTTGGCAGGATCGACTTTGATGCCTTTACCACTAACAACAAAACCTAGAAGCTTTCTAAATCGTACTCCGAATATGAAATTATTAGGGTTCAACCTCAACTTGTACTTTTTCAGCCTCTCGAATAGCTTGTATAGGTGATTGAGGTGCTCATCTTTAGTTTATGATCTTGCAATCATATCATCCATATAGACCTCTATTTCATGATGGATCATATCATGAAATAAAGCTAGCATAGCTCTTTGATATGTTGCCCCTGAATTCTTTAATCCAAACAACATGACCTTGTACCAAAAGGTGCCCCATTGTGTAATGAAAGTGGTCTTCTCCATGTCTTCGGGATTCATCCTATTTTGATTATAACCGGAGAAACCATCCATGAAACAGAAGACTTTATGCTGAGCAGTGTTATCGACTAAGACATCAATATGAGGTAGAGGGAAATCATCCTTGGGACTTTCCCTATTCATATCCCTATAATCTACGCACATACGAACTTTTCCATCTTTCTTCGGAACTGGCACCATGTTTGCAACCCATTGGGGATAAGATGTCACATCTAGGAATCCTACGTCAAATTGTTTCATCATCTTAGCTTTTATCTTTTCAGACATGTCAGGCATCATGTGATGAACTTTTTGTTTGACAGGAGGACAATCTTTCTTTGTTGGTAGACGATGAACTACAATGTCGATATCTAACCCTGGCATATCTTCATACAACCAAGCAAACACTTCCACATAGTCATGAAACATCTGAACCAATCTGCTTTTGACACTGCTTTCTAGGTTAGCGTCGATCTTGACCTCGTTCTTGTTCGTCTCGGTACCTAGATCGATGACTTCAACTAACTCTTCGTGCGACTGAATAGCTTTTTCCTCCTGTAATAGAAGTCTGGCTAGTTCTCCCGGTATTTCATAATCTTCCTCACCTTTGTCTTTGGCTTAGTTTATTGGACGTTCGAAGTCATAGTTGGCAATAGTAGAGTCATTGGCAATGAGATCCAGAATGGATGAGGACCTGCAAGAGTGTGTGTGTGCATGTAAGATACATGGCTATTTTGAAAAATGCATTGAAGAAAAAGAAAGACAATGAGCACAAAAGTTAGAATGCAAAAAATTCCAATGGTTTGTATTGAATGATCATATGATAAAATGAACATAAATAAAACCCTTGACAAATGGACTATAGTGCCCCGGGCCAGGCACATGGCTTAAAAGTCATTGTTTAATAATACAAACAAAATGTTATTGAATTAATAGAAACTAATAAACAAGTAATTACTCCTCAATGAAGGAGATGGGAACGGAGTCCTTTGCGTGCCAATTTTTGAGCTCTATTGTAGTAGGATATACCCATTATTTAAATGCAACCTGATCATCAGAATCACCTACAACGTTAACTTCATGACTTCTAATACGGAGAGGGGGCTTCCCTGCACGAGCGTGCCTCACTTCTTTCTGAGCCTTGATAGTGAAACCCAAACCACATTTGTCTGCTTTGAATGGGATCTCGGGGAGTTTCCCCCAAGTATCACAGCTTCCTCTTCGACTGCGGCACGAGCATCTCTAAATGAAACCATCTTTGGCGCGACCTTAACAGCTTTGGACACATCAGAGGAAAATTTGGAAGTAGCAACCATTAGTGGCACAACTTCAAAATCCTGACACGGGATTTCTATAAATTTGCCATCTATCTCCACATATTTGAAAGAGTTAAGGTGGCTTACCATGAACTCCTTCTCACCGTAGACAGTGACAATCCTTCCTTTGACCGGATACTTGAGCTTTTGATGAAGGGTTGACGTTACTGCCCCTGTCCGTGGATCCAAGGGCGACCCAAAACACAAGAGTAAGCATGACAAATGTCTATGATGTAAAATGTATAGCTGAAAATTTGTGAGCCCACCTTGATCGGGAGATCCACCTCTCCATGAACTGTCCTTTTGGACCCATCGAAATCCCTCACAATAAAATCACTTGGTTTCAGAACTAGTCCTTCACAGTCTAGACGGTCCAAATCCCCCTTGGGTAGTACATTTAAGGAAAAGCCATTGTCAACCAGAACATGTGCTAGGGTAGTCCCCTTACATTCAACAGAAACATGCAGAGCTTTGTTTTGGTTCTTTCCCAATGGTGTTAAATCAACATCCGAGAACCCCAAACCATTGTCGACCGTCAAGCTTACCACATAATTTTCAAACTGGTCAGTTGTGGTCTCATGAGGGACATGAGACTTCTTCAAGAATTTGATTAATGCTTGGGAATAAGCATCGGAAAAGAGTAACAAAGATAACATATAAATCTTGGAAGGGGTTTGCCCCAGCTGCTCCACTATCTTGAATCACTCCTTTTTATAATTTTCAAGATCTCATCCATTTCTCGAGCGGAAGGCTCCTCAGCATCAATGCCTTTTGCGGGTATTTCTATCTCAGCAGGCTCAACTACTTTCTCCTTTCTCCTTGTGTCAGCACTAGGCTTAGCATTGGTGATGCGGACAGGTGCCTTTGTAGCACTTGGTGGTGAGATGTTGGGTGACAAGATTCTCCCAGTTCTGTTCACTTTACTAGATCCAGTAATGTTACCAATGTCATCAACTTTGCTTTCTTCAATCCAAGTGTCTTTCTTTATTCCATGTAAAACACCTCAGCACCATAGTTCCATGGCACTGCTTTGTTGGAAGAGTACGAAATTGGCCCCGGGGCGGTAATTATCAGAGGAACAATAGTTGGTTCATTTGAAATCCTAATAGGACCCTTGGAGGAGATCCTAAGAGGCTTGTTTGAGATTGTTTTGATGGAGAGGTCTTCAAACTTATTGGTCAAACTTTTGGAGGACGGAGTCTTCTCAAATAGGATCCAATGGCTATTCATAAAGCGTTGAATGCCTTCCTTCAGCCCTTTGCATCCATTGAGTTGTTTGGCGCAGCAATCACATTCCTTCAAACAGCCAGGGAAAATCCCGGCTTTAAGCAGATTCTTCTTGATAATGGTTAACAGAGTAGTCAAGTCTTCGATAGAGGAAACAAAGATGGTGTCTTCAACAGCATTGACACCCTTTCCATGATTTGGCATAGGCGCGATGATTACATTCGGAGTTGGAGGAGGATCAAATTCAATGGTCTTGTTGTCTATTAAGTCTTGAATTTTATTCTTCAGCGCCCAACATTAGTCAGTCTCATGCCCGGGACTATTCGAGTGATATGCACACTTGGTATTCAAATTGTATTTAGGTGAAGTTGTATCTGGATTGGCTAGAGGATCATGTAGTGTCACCAAATTAGCCTTTAACAGGTGTTGTAAGGCTTGGGATATCAACATGCCTATCCTTGTGTATTGTCTTCGCGGAGCCTCAAACCATTGATGATTGGAAGATGGTCTTTGAACAAGTGATGGGTTGGAAATCCGAACAGCATTAAAGGACAGACGGTCATCCTTCTTGGTATGGGCCCTTTCCCCATACACAACATTCGTTTCTTTATTCCCAATAAAAGGTTTCTTTACGGGATTGGAGGTGGAAGCAAATGCTATGGGAATCATCCCACTTTTGATACCGCTTTTAACTCTTTCACCGGTTAAGATCAGTTCGGTGAAACCAGAAGAAGAACAACCAACCAATAAGTTGAAAAATGGAATAGATAAAGTGCCCATAAACATATCAATGTGCTCCCTGTCAGTTAACGACGGTTGGACCTTACTGGAAAGATCCCCCCACTTTTGGGCGTACTCTTTGAACCCTTCACTCTTACCCATTGTCATGTCTTGCAATTGAACTCTTGTCGGCGCCAGGTCGGTATTGTACTGGTATTGGTGGTAGAAAGTAGTGGTTAAGTATTCCCATGTATGGATACGGGAACCCTCCAATTGGTAAAACCAATCTAGTTGCATCCCAGCCAAGCTTTCTTGAAAGAAGTAAACCCAGAGTTTCTTGTCGGCGGTGTGCCGTTGAATTTTGCGCACATAAGACTTCAGGTGAAGTTTTGGGAAGGAAACCCCATCGTATTTCACGAAGATAGGTATCTTGAATTTTTGGGGAATGACAACCCCAGATATTAAACTCAAATTATTAAAATCCAAATCGGGGACGGTTTGAATCTCAACGGACTTCAGTCTATCCTCTAGCTGCTTGTACTTAACATCGACAGGAGGATACTGCTCATTAAAATAATCCTCATCATCGGACACTTGATCATTGATACACCCAGCCTAGGTACTCTTTGCTTCTCCAGTTTAATTTTCGTCTTCCTCAGACGAGTCTTCCACTATCGGTATCTGATGGATCGGCTCTCTGAATCTTCTACCCATGTTGACTTGGGCTTTCCTCTTTGGTTTCTTTTTGGATGGTAGCAACGCCATCAAATCTTGCTTCCCCTTGGCCAGGGTCAGCAGAGTCTCCTGAAACTGAGAGTTTGGTGTTTGTAGGTCCTTCATTGTTTTCTCGATATCCATCTTGCTGAAATAAACAGCATAAAGATAAGGAAACCTGCCGTGGAAAACCTGTTATGTTGTGATGCATGAAAAATGTGTATGCAAATGATTTCAAGGATTTATGAAATTTAAATTTGTATAGACAAAGAATGAACAAACGTAAAATTTCATTAATTAGTTCAAAATGACTACATCATGCCTCTTTGGCTTACAAAATAAATCTCTAAGATAAAAAGGTCGAACACATCCTCTTCGATGCAAGGTAGGCATTCAAGCTTTGTTCTTCATGGAGTTGCTTTGTAAGTTCCAGAACCCTTTTCTCGCTAGCGTAGAATTGAGATTCAAAGGTATCTCATTCTTCCTTTAGCTGAATCCAAACTTTTTGCAAGTCTTCAAGAGAAGTAGGCATGTCGGAATAGAGGACAGTGTACGGCACATCTTCTTCACCCACAGGCTTTATGATAACTGGTAGGATGGAGGGATAAGGCATCACGAGCTTCTGAGCACGAGCTCGTACCCACATAAGGCAAGGATTAAGGGGAATAGAATATGTGTATTCCAACGCTTTATTGTGCACTTTATTTACCATCCTCCAAGCTCGTACAAATCTCCGACGGTAACCTTGATCGTCGCTCTCGTAGTCGAATACCACTCCTTGGATGAGCATATCATGAGGACCATCTCTTCGGGAATACCCAAATTGTCATAAGGCCAAGCAAGGGTTGTAAGTGATACCTCCCCTAATGCCAAGCAAAGGGACATTAGGGAATTCCCCATAATGGTCGATGATAGTAACATTCTCTAAGGATCGAGAACACTAGTGAATATCCGAATGTCTGAGTGACATCAACCTTTGTGACCATCTCAAACCTTGCTCGTTCTTCAACACAGACCGGGGAAGATGCGAAATAAACCATCTAGCCAAAAGAGGAGTGCAACAAATTAGGATCCATCTCTTCCTCATAGTGCGAGAATGGAGAGAATGTAGGATATCTCCTAACAAAGTAGGCACCGGATTGCGAGATATGAAGATTTTGACAGCATTCACAACTATAAGTTGGTCAGGATTTGGAAATAAAACCCTCCCATAGATGAGAAGGGCCAAGATTTCTTCAAAAGCTTGTAAATCTAAAGAGTTCCAACAATATTGAGCTTTCTCCAACAAGAACTTGGCTAGGAACCCTTTGACACCACTCCTTATTTCCCAATTAGCCGTGACATCAGATTATTACAAGTGTAGCACTCGGGCAATCTCTTCAGGGCTTGGATCTCTTTCCGTACCGTTGAAGGGTATTTGATTGAGAATAGGAATCCTCAAGATTTGAGAGTATTCTTCCAATGTTGGTACGAGCTAGTAATCGAGAAAGGTGAAGCAATGGTGCAAAGGGTCGAAGAACTGGAAAAGCACCTGCATCATATCTTCATCAGTGCTCGAGGTAACCAAGTTTAGGAGGCGACCATGTCTTTTGGTGAATGAAGAATTCTCAGGGAACCTTGATGCTAAATCTTTGAGTTGAGAAGGAATTCTTATGAGATTGACTTGGATAGTATTCCTGCGGATGGAAGCCATATCCTACAAAACAGAACAAAGATAAATCCCAATAATCCTTGAAATGGATAGTGAGAATGCTTATGATTTCATGATGTTTATGATGTTATGTACAAGTAAGCATATACACACAAGGAAAACAACTCCTTAGGTTTAGGCTTGCATAGAGTCTTATAGGTAAGTACCCTCTTCAAGTTTAGTTGGCTCAACCTGTCCTAGTAATAGTAATCGGGTTCTAAGGGATATCAATATCATTGATCTTTCTTATCGAGCAATGTTTCAGCGGAAGCCTCTTTAATGGCGACCGAAATATCCCGAGAAGCTCGATCTCAATGAGCGTAGTATCTAGTATCAACCAACTTCAGACTACATCAAAGCCGGCTATCTCACTACTTCCTAATGGCCAAGTTGGTCAAGTAAAGGTTCTAAATTCAGTTAGTGCTTCATGACACCACACAGCGGTCCCATATTCTCCTTGACTACTCAAGGGCTACCGATACCCACAAATGTGTCACACTAACATAGCTATTGCTTAGACCATGTCGGTATACCCCGCACAGTTTCCATAATGTATTGCTACTTACCTATAATGTATCCCAGATCCGGGTAGAGGATCAAAAGAAGCCCAAACAAGGAACCAAAATGTAAAGCAAGAAAGTCAAACAATGAAAGAAAATAAAGGTGATCTAGCCCTAAGGTAACCCCACTTTAAATTCCCAAACAGAGTCGCCAGTTCTGGAATACGGTGGTAGAACTGACTTGGGAAGTTTTGCATTTAATCACAATTGATGCAGTTAGCAAGAGTCGCCACCGACTTTTCTTTTATCAAAAAGGAAAGGCTGAAAAGAACATGAAATACCTTTAAGATTATTTCTTGAGTTCGGGGGGTAGATTATGAAAAGGGAAGGTGTTAGCACCCTTTTCATCCATAGTTATCTTTGGGCTCTTAGTTGCTTGCTAGATCACTTGCTTTGTTTGAAAATGTGCTTTGTGGTGGTTTTTGAAAGTATTTTTGAAAAGGCGCCTTCGTTTAGGAGAACTTTGTAATGATTCTTGTTTCGGCGAAAATGTATACAAAGTGTTGGACTTTTGAAAATGTCCCATGTTTTGAAAGTGTTTGGTGCGTGTTTGTTTTGAAAGTGAGTTTGTTTTGAAAGTGCGTTTGTTTTGAAAGTGAGCAAGAAACTAAGAATGTTTCTACCTACTCAAAAGTCTTTTATTCATTTCTATCCTTTCCTTTAATATTGCTATCTTACCATTGATTGGTAAGAAGACTTATCTTTGGATGTAAAGGGACGGACGTGGGTCGTCGTATAGTCATGATAGAAATGTTGTAAGATGTCTTAGTATTTCTCTTTGAGGGACTAAAATCATTTGAAAGGCAACATTTGTAACGTCATCGAGGGACTATGATCTTGTATTTTGATGGTTTTTGCTAAGACATCCCACGTGTATAACATGACAATTTTTATAGGCAACAAGTGGAGTTAACCTTAGGGGTTCATGTGTGAATAGTGTGTTTGATTTGCATGCATTATTTATCTTGAATTAGGGTTCTCTAAGCATTGATTTTATCTTTCCATACAAACCCTAATTTACTAGCATTTGATATGAAATCGATAAACTGGGGAAATTAAATTTACTATGCTATTACATCATTTGGGGATGGGGTATACAAATTTACAAATGGGGATTGCAAGAAATTAAACCTAATTATCTATTACAACCATATTGAAATTTGAATAATGTATAAGAATTGAAACAAATATAATGTACAAGGATATAAATGGAAAAAGAAATGAATTTTGTTTGGTTTTTGAGGAAAGGGTTTAGTTTTGACCTAATTAACTAAAAGAAATAATTGACTAAATTAAGAAAGTTAAACCTAAATTAATTAAGAAAATAAAATTAAATTAGAAAGCATTTTTAGGTTTTCTTAGAAAAGGGTTTAAGTTTAATCAAAATAGTATGGAAATTAATTAATTAAAAGAAAATCTAAATTATAAGTTAATTTTAATTAAAAAATAAAATAACTAAACCTATATCTAATTAATAATTTATTTAAGAAAATAATTAAATTTGTTTAAGAAAATGTTTTGTCTTTTTTTTTTTAGTTTAAAAAAGGAAATAAAAATAAGAGAATATAAGTATATTAGATATATAAATAAATAAACTATTTTTTTGGATTTTTATAAATAAAATAATAATAATAATAATAATAATAATAATAATAATAAAAGTAATAAAGAAAAATAAAATAAAATAAAATATAAAAATAAAAGTCAGGGGGTGAAAATGGCATTTAGGGTGTTTGTTAGGATAAAAAAATTTTTGATCACTAGGCCTGGCCCAAGTTTGATTTTGTTTGGAAATCAGAAAAAAAAAGAACAAAAATAAAATAAATGAATTGTGTTGTGCAGTAAAATGGAGCAGGCCCATCAAAGGAGGCCCGGGCACGCTGGCTTGTAACAAAGAAAAGAAAATGTTGAAAAATGAAAAAAAAAGTGGCAGCGCTGGGGCTTGAACCCACGCCCTTGACATAATACGCGTGTCCTTACCACTAGGTGGCTATACATCCGTGTATTAAACTGAAACCATATTATTATATTATAAAACAAATTCTAGGTCTGCATTTCATCTTCTTCCATGTACGCATTTACAATGAGAATAAATAACATTTTTGAATTTGTGACTTGTTCATTTCTCAACCATTGTCAAAACTTCAAACATCAAACTTGTTAGAAATTTCATCATGATTTCAAATGTGTAAATAACTTAAGCAATGGATCAAATGTGAACACGAATTTTAAATGGTACCAAATTTGACCTAATTTTTTTCCAGATATTCAAACTTAAAATTCTCTAAGCTTAGGTAAAATAAATGAAAACTATGAATATGTACAGCTTCAGGGCAATGATATCTACATTTTGTCTTTGAAAATGTAAGCCTAACAATGCCTAAATGAAGAGATGGAAGTTCAAAAAAATACCTCAAAAACTGGAAATCTTGAAATGAGTTTGAGCTTGTTTCAAGTGATGGTGATGATCAGGCAAGCTTCCTCAAGTTCCCGAGAAGCTAATGTAATTCTTAGCTTGAGCTATGGATTGATGGAATGGTCTGAAGAAGTCAAGATGCAAGCTCTGTTTTTTGGTTATGGAGGAAGTTGATGGAGATGTTACAGTCGTGTAACAGGGTGTGGGATTGTTTGTAGATGATGTTTAGGAACTTTTGGAAGTTAAAAGCTAAGAAATGCACGAGTGGATTAGGTGTTTGGCATTTTTGGCCAGAAAGTGCAACAATGGAGGTTATTTATGCAATCTTGACTTTGAGAGGGTTCTAGGGCTTAAGCATTCATCTGTTAGCTTGCAAATAGTGTATGTATTTATAGGCAAGAGGTTTTGTAGGCTACAACGAGTCAGAATTTGAAATATAAAGTTGTAAAACCTTTACTTGTTTTTGAAGCAACCATGACAAACATCTTTCCAAAGCTTGTACCATGTGTTGTACCCCAAAATTTTCCCTCCCATATTCTTCAAGAAATTTGCCAAATCAAGTCTCAAAATTCCCCAAGGGTTGCACAGTGCAAAGGTCTCCTATACAGTCAAAACTAGGGTTTGTGTTCTGATCAAGAAAATGAAGTTTCCAAAGGCCCAATCAAGTCTCATATGCCTACAAACATGGTCAAGCATCCTCATATCAAGTTTCAAGGCATTCAGCTCAAAATTGCACAGTCAAAACCCTAAATTGCACTACAGTCAACTGTAGGGGCAAAATGGTCATTTGGCAGTCAAAAGTTCAAATTTTTGGTCAACATATCATTTTGAAGCCACAAACATCATTTGATCAATGCTTGATCATGATTCTCAAAATTTGGCTCAGAAATCATCAAGATGCAAAAAGTTTCCTTATTTGGACAGCTGAAAAAGTCAACTGAAATTGACCAGGGCATAACTTTCACATGGATTATCAGAAAAATTCCATCCAAATCTCATTTTGAAGAGAAAGACATTTCCTACAACTCATCTTCATACTTCAAGTCCAAGAAATGCTCTCACAAAGAGTTATCAATTTCAACATTATAGGTCATTTTCAAAAGTCAACAAAAAGGGACTTTAAGTCAAAGGCCATAACTTGAGATTGGTAAATCAAAATGACATGGGACCAAAGACATTGGTTATAGGACTCAAAGACCTTTCCAAAATGTCCAAGAACATGAGAAAAGCTTAAAAATTGAGCAAGTTATGCCTTGTGGAAGTTGGGATATTTTTGGATATTTTGAAAAGTCAACATTACTTCAAATGACCTAAAATTGCTAATGGGCCCATTTTTCTTCCATGATTCATCATTCTAAGCATATGCACGACCACTTGGCCCAAAGGGAAGTATTTTCTCATTTTTTATTTATTTATTTGAATTTCTATTTATATTAATTCATTTAAATTAAAATAAATACATGAAAAATGCTAACCTAAGTTTTTTCAATCTTTTTGTGCACATTATATCATCAATATTTCGTGCATATGCAAATTAGGAAAGATTTGGATTGATTGGCATGATTGAGAACAAAGAACACTTGAAAAAGATTGAAAAAAGATCCTTAAAAAATCAAATCTTCAATTCATGAATACAACAGATTTGATTGAATTTTGTTAACCTAATACATTCACTACATAAGCATAAACCAAAACCTAATCATGCTAGAGGCGCAGCTGCTCAGAAACACAAGATTCAAACTTGAATTTTTCTCTAAAAAAGGCAATTCTGAAATCATTGTTAGAGGGCGATTCAAAGCACAAAACCTATTCCATTAGCTTCCTTGAAGGTTCCTGAATACATTCCAATCAAAAACATCCATTCAAACTCCAAGAATTGGTATATTGAACACGAACTGTATCAAGAAAATTCCACGATCGTGCATCATGATTCACGCATCCTTTGCATTTTTTATTTATTGATTCGTGTTCATTATGATATTCTGATGCTAACCAACATATTCAATTGCATTTTTGTGCGCTATATACGATTATGCCATGTTTGATTGTTAGGGTTTATAAAGCTTCAAATTAGGGATTCTTAAAAGAGGAAAAATTGGCCCTCAAGACCATGACCATTAGCATCAGTGCATCTGGACGAAGAAGAAGCACCCATCGCGCCAAATTTATGGACACCATAGGCCTAATCGCTATTTTCCCATAGCCGGCCTAACACAACGCATGAAAAACCGTTGCTTTTGTTTTTATGTTTCAGGGATAATGGAGAAGACGATGTGTTGGCAAGACGTGATAGGTTGTTTTGAATTTCGCGCGTTTTAGCCCACTAACGCGTTGTTTTCTTTTATTATATTTGTTGCTTATTTATTTAACAAAAGAGTTTCATGGTTCAGTTGGCAAGCGCTCATTGCGTTGACATCTAAGACCTGGGTTCGAGCCTCAGGTCTGTATAATTTCCATAATATTTTTCATTAACAATTCCCATGCAGCGCCCAAGGTCAAGACTACCATATGCCTTCAAGAATCCCACAGCCACGCGTCCTAGAGATCAAATCAAGGGCATAGATTGGAAGTGTATCCTAGGCCTGGTCAAAGGTGCCACATGGTACCTGGAAAAGTCAACGAATTTGAAGCTTGTTGGGCCAGAATTCTTGGGCCATACCTCCTAATTTGGGACTGAACCCCCCCTGGTTTGCAATTCTCCATTTTTTTCATGTTTTATTTTAATTGTTATTTTATTTTCTTTATTTGTTTAAATTAATTAATTGTTTCCACAAAATACAAAAAATGCCTAAAAATCAGAAAAGATAAAAAATATAATAAATCATTTTTATTTCTAATATTTTCATAAATAAATGCATGTAAATAAATTTAGTTTAAATTAGGGTTTGCAATATTAACTCTTTTCATAAAAAATCTAAAAAATGTAGAAATAGGTTTAATTGATGTTTCATTCTTTTTTTAAATTTTTTTATAATAATATTTATTTTATTTATTTTTTATAATTAAATTTGCATGAAAATAATTTAGGGTTAATTTAGGTTAAAAACTTCAATATCTTTCTTAATAACTTAAAAATAATTAGAATTAGGTTTAGTATTTTATTGTAATTAATTTTTTCCTATTAAATCTTAAAAAACATAAAAATACCAAAAACAAAAACAAATTCTTGCTTTCTTTTAATTTTAATTCCTCATTAATTTATTTTTTGCAAAAGGGTCCAACGCCCATGTTCTTAATTGTTTAATTTCGCATATTTTATTTCGCTTGAATAATTATGTATCTCTCCCGAAGCTTTATAATTTAATTACTTTTCGCACTTTTAATTTATTTCTTTATTTTATGTCAAATCGGGTCCTGGATTAAATTTGGCGATGTGGACCCGCGCCATTTGTAATAGCTTTAGATTTACTTTTTCCGCAAATATTTTTTAACTGTTAAACAAAGCATGCTAGAATGAATGGACAAATAAAATCAAGCGTAGAACACCAATAACATGACAAGACAAATACAAACGAAAACGACACACGAATCACACACACCACCCCTAGGGTACGCCTCACTGTTGCCTTGCCTCGAAAGGTGATCGTCGAGTAGAGGATGTCTTAGTAAGTCCTCATGATCCGGGAACCTGGCATGAGGGTAGCTTCTAAGGTGTCTTCCCATTGCTCTGGTGATCACCATGTCCCGAACCTCGAATTGACCCGAACACCTCCAACGGTGGTGCTACCTACCTCTCAATGGTGGGATGGCACTACTTTAAAGGACATTTACACAGACGAATTCCTTAGGGTAGGTAGGTTCTCGTAGATACTTGCTCTAAATTCAAAACAAATTCAAAAATACTTTTCACACCAACACATTTTCAAAAAGCTTTCGAAAGCATTTTTTCAAACACTCTTGAGGACCGATACAAGAGTCGAACTGGAATTTTCAAAGAAACTTTTTAAAACCCACAGTTGAAAAGCAAACAAACCATTTTTGAAAACACAATGAGCAAGTATCGAAGAGCCCATGGATAACCATGGATAGAAAGGGTGCTAACACCTTCCCTTTCTATAACCTACCTCCCGAACCGAGAGCAATCTCTATAAGGAATTTTTCTGTGCTTTTGTCCTTTCCATTTGGAGAAAATAAAAGACAATGGCGACTCTTGCTTCCGCGACATTTCGCGAACCAGCGTTAAACAGTCAGTTCTAAATCCACCGATCACAGAACTGGCGACTCTGCTGGGGAGATACTTTATAAAGTGAGGTGTACCTTAGGGATAGTTCATAACTGTGTTTTCAATTGTATTCTTTGCTTGCTTTAAATTGTGGGACTGTCTTGGGAGTTCTATAGATCCTAACCCGGATCTGGGGATACCTTCTTAGAAAGTAGCAACAAGGCTGTGAGGGAACTGTGCGGGGTATACCGACATGGTTGAAACAGTCTGCTACGTTGATGTGGCACTTTGGTGTGTACCGGTAACCCTTGAGTTCAGTCAAGGAGAGTACGGGGCCTCCGCGTGGTGTCGTGAAGCATCAACAGACCTTAGGAACCTTAATTGAACTATCTTGGCCTCTTTAGGGTAGTGAGATAACTGACTTTGGTGCAGTCCGAGGTTGGTTGATACTCGATACTACACTCAATTGAGGGTTGCTTTCCTGGAATATTTCGGTCGCCAGTTCAGTGGCTAAATCGAAACGATGAACAATGAAAGCAATCCCGTGATATTGGGACCCTTAGAACCCGGTTACTTCTAATAGGACAGGTTGAGCCCACCAACTTCAAGAGGGTAATACCCAGACCCCATGCTGGCTTAAACTCTAAGGGTTTCTCTTGTGTGACTTGTGTGCCTTCGTACTTGACTATTTGCATGCCTGTTATCTGACACATGAACTACTTGCAGGTTTCGTTTACAGTCCTTAATTGGGACTCATAACCGGGTTTACTAAGTCTCTTGCAGGTTTCGTTTATAGTCCTTAATTGGGACTCATAACAGGGTATACTAAGTTTCTTACAGATTTTGGTTTGCAGTCCTTAATTAGGACTCATAACAGGGTTTATCGAGTTTCTTGCAGGTTTCTGTTTATAGTCCTTAATAAGGGCTCATAACAGGGTTTATTCATATTACCCCATGCATACCATGACACCATACCATTGCATACATCTTAACCCATTTCAAGGATCTCAAGGGCTTGTGATGTAGGTCATGATGAACCAACTGTCCAGCAAGGGGCAAGAGGATTTATTTTCCTCTAGACAAAGTCGTCAGGGGCTGTGACCCACTTGATATGGTGAGCTTTGACTCCTGAATAAGGTTCCCCTAACCAAGGTTGTTTGGAAATCAGAACTAGACATGATGACTAAAGTCAGGGGCTATGACCCACTGGATATGGTGAGCCTTTGACCCTTGGAAGAAAGACTCTCAACAAATATGAAGTTTCTTCCAGTCAAGCTACCGGATCCAAATGCTAACAAATTTCCTTGTTTACCCCGCGAGGTCCTTGAAAACATTGCATGCATATCATACACATCATTGCATTACAGGTATCCCTTTTGCAGGTCACTTACCTTTCTCGCTGTTTATTTCAGCAATGGCCTCACAACAAGATAACCAGGACCTTCACGCTCAAGAGACTCAGTTCAGGGAAATCTTCCTAGGTCTATCCAAGGGGCAGGAAGAGTTGAGGACACTCCTCGTGGGGAATCTGATCAGAAAGAGTCCTGAAGATGACAAGGACGAACAGCTGAAACGTCTACAGGCTGAGGTAGACACGCTGAAAACCCAGATGCTGGGGCAAAGGGCCCTCATTCAAGGTTTAGCTCAGGAGCAAGGAGAGCTGAGAGCCATGGTCAGCCAGCTTCATCTAGACATGAAGCAACGAGCCCAAGTCAGGGACCCAGTCATTAATCAACTTCCCAGAAGTCAAAGGTTTGGGCCTCTCCAAGCTGCTATTACTTCACAGGTCCAACAACGACCTCGCCCAGAACAACGGGCTGATCAGAGAAAACCAGACAAGCCTAAAAGGCAGTACACCAAAATCAACATGTCGCTGGATCAAGCACTGCAACAAATGTTGAAGGCAGGGCTGATCACCTTAAGGGCTCCTCTTCGGAATCCGAACACTTCTGCTCCTAACTATCATCCCAACGATAGGTGTGCATACCATTCTGATAGCCCGGGGCATACTACGGACAACTGCTGGCCTCTCAAAAACAAGATTCAAGACATGATCGACGCTGGAGAGATTCAGTTTGAAGTACCTGAGACTCCGAACATAATCACTGCTCCCTTGCCAAATCATGGCTAGGATTGAGAAATTTTTGTTCATTTGAATGTTCAAGTTGCAATTTTCTTTTGTTCAAACATTTACTCATGTTAAACATTGTTATTTCATTAATGCATCGCATATGTCTGTTTTGAAGCAATATATTCGCATTCACTATATGCAAATTATTTTCATATTTTTTCTGATGATCAACTCTTAAATAATAATTCTAAGCCTCTTGAGGGAGGATGACGAAAACGATACCATAATCTACAGTATGCTTTTGAACAGACCCCGCTGATGAGGTACAGGCATTGTTTCAATCCCTAAACACTGGAGTTATAAGGATGATAATCCCTCGTCAACCCCTCTGAGCCAAAGAAGTAGGAGTTTTTCTTTTCGAAATTTAAAACCCTTAATCATAACCTGGGGCAGGGTAGTCTCTCAGTTGATCCAAGTGCATAACGAATGGCACCAAAGAGGTCCTTACAAAAAAAAAGAAGATAGTGATGGTTCCGAATAATCAATGTAGAAAGGCAGTCATTATATCTCAAAAATAAAAACCCATTAAGTCAAAACCCATGGAGGAGACTTACGAAACTGGGGCATCCCGCTGACTGTGATTCCAAAAAAAGGAAACAGCTCAGGCAAAAAAGAAAGGGGATAACAAAAATAAAAAAGAAAGAGGTCTTATAAACCCTCAACAAAAAGGAATGACTGCCTATCCAAAATAAATTGTCAACATCCGAATCATCACCGGAAAATCAGAGCAAAGACTCAAACAAGGTCTAACGTATGATCAACTGAGTTTAGGTTTGGAGAACATCACGAAGAGCAGGTGGGTACAAATAATTTGAGCCTTTATCCTTTGTTTCTTAAACCGTGAACCAGGCCACGTTATAACCCTTAAAATTCCTAGCTGAAGCATGGGTTAGTTCGAAAGCATACTGTGCCGAAAGGTATCCTGACTCCTTAGGGCTTACGGTAAATACGGAGTTGACATCACGTTTTACAAACATTCACTTGTTTTATGAAAAAAGAATTCATTTTCAAAATCTTCGAGACAGACATAAGCTTTGCATTTTTAACATAACTTTGTTTGCATATGACTTTTTGTTTGAACAACACAGAAATTCGCATGACGAAAGTCTAATGAACAAGAGTATCTCCAATCAAGGGGCACGGCATGATCATAGTCTACCATCTGGGGCAGTTAAGTCAAGATCCAGAGAATCTCTCAAAGGCCAAATAGCCTGGGGCAAATCTCCGCCTGAGTCACTTGGGGCATTCCAACAACAAATCTCGCCTGATCAAACACCTTCTGGTAACATACAAAACACTTCTAACAGGGGCAACTCCCTACATTCTGAAGGCACGGACATGGTCGAAAAAAAATATACGCATAATCAAAGACCCGCTAGGTTGACACACCTAGGAAAAAATAAGGGCTTCCCGGCGAACCAAAAGGGTTCGGGCAAAATGAAGGGATGAAATGAAAAAATCTATACACCCGGCAAGTCGAAAACCTGAAAAGGCGGCTTGAGCAAAAATGGGTATCCCGATGGACTGAAAACCCGAAAGGGCGGTCCAGGCAAAAGTTAGGGATTAAAGCGTACGACTATGTCCTGCCATCTGTCTACCAGAAGAAGGTTTGTCCATCAACAACTATCAGCACCCCACAAGTGCCTCCCCCATAGAAACAGGGGCAATAAAGATTTGTCTGAGCAGTCCAATTGTTCTATCCTCCAAGGTACCGAGGTAGGTTCGGCTAAAGAACATGACCAGTACATATTAATTCCCCAGAGAGTAAATCAGCAGGTCAATACACTCTCCTCAAGAAAAGCAATTATCAAATCTCAAGGAAGTGGAGTATCCTCCCATTAATCTCAACATTCCCCAGCAGCAATATATATATTCTTAGCAAGCATCCCCGGCAGTCTTGGTCTAAAGATTGTTCCCCGGCGGTACATCAAACATTCAAAAGAATCACTTCCCCGCAGTTCCAGAACTCCCCAGAAGAGTCCAATCCAGTTTCCCCAGGAAAGTTGGAATTCATCTCTCCAAGCAGTAAGCTTATCCCCAGTAGGTTCTGGAAGCTTACCCATCGCAGAGCACGAAGGCGTCGTCCGGCTTGATTTAAAGAGTTATTTCCTCAACAGGATATAACTGGGTTATCCTCAGCCAAAAGCCACGGAAAGAGCGCCCTCGACAAAGTCTTCTTACCCCAGCGAAGTCCATCAATACTTCCAACAACAAGGGTATCCCCAGCAAATTATTATCAACACTCAGCAAGGCACCCCTCTTCCCACAGAGTATTGCTTCCCAGCATGGTCGCTAGAGTATCTTTTCTCCCCGCAGAATCCTCCATTTGCCAAGTTTATTCCTCAACGGAGTCATCTTCTCCTACCGGTATTCTTGCAGTTATCATCCCCAGCAGGAGTAAAAGCTTATTCTCCAACGTCAGCCCAGGAGTGACTTCCCGACACCCGCCAAGGATTTACTTTCCTAGACGAAAACATACATTCCTAAACATTCTCATACATCATCATAGCATGCATAGACGCATTATGTCATACAAATCTCATTTATGTTAAAGAACATCATTGCTTGATCCATATCATGCATTGCATATGACTGACCTTTACCTTTCAGGAAAGATGCAGTTGAAATTCTCAATAATATTTCAAGACCTAAACCGGTTCAGTTAAATCGAACCTAAGATTTTCCTGATGCTTATCCAGTCAAAGGCCTTCTCTGGTTCAGTCAGATCGACCCTAAGATCTCCCTGATGCTTATCCAGTTGAAGACATTTCAAGACCTTGACCGGTTCAGTTAAATCGACCCTAAGATTTTCCTGATGCTTATCCAGTCAAAGGCCTTCTCTGGTTCAGTCAGATCGACCCTAAGATCTCCCTGATGCTTATCCAGTTGAAGATATTTCAAGACCTAGACCGGTTCAGTTAAATCGACCCTAAGATTTTCCTGATGCTTATCCAGTCAAAGGCCTTCTTTGGTTCAGTCAGATCGACCCTAAGATCTCCCTGATGCTTATCCAGTTGAAGATATTTCAAGACCTAGTCTGGTTCAGTTAAATCGACCCTAAGATTTTCCTGATGCTTATCCAGTCAAAGGCCTTCTCTGGTTCAGTCAGATCGACCCTAAGATCTCCCTGATGCTTATCCAGTTGAAGATATTCCAAGACTTTGTCCGGTTCAGTTAAATCGACCCTAAGATTTTCCTGATGCTTATCCAGTCAAAGGCCTTCTCTGGTTCAGTCAGATCAACCCTAAGATCTCCCTGATGCTTATCCAGTTGAAGATATTCCAAGACCTTGTCCGGTTCAGTTAAATCGACCCTAAGATTTTCCTGATGCTTATCCAGTCAAAGGCCTTCTCTGGTTCAGTCAGATCGACCCTAAGATCTCCCTGATGCTTATCCAGTTGAAGATATTCCAAGACCTTGTCCGGTTCAGTTAAATCGACCCCAAGATTTTCCTGATGCTTATCCAGTCAAAGGCCTTCTCTGGTTCAGTCAGATCGACCCTAAGATCTCCCTGATGCTTATCCAGTTGAAGATATTCCAAGACCTTGCCCGGTTCAGTTAAATCGATCCTAAGATTTTCCTGATTCTTATCCAGTCAAAGGCCTCCTCTGGTTCAGTCAGATCGACCCTAAGATCTTCCTGATTCTTATCCCAGTAGAAGACACCCAAGATTTTTCTCAACGAGCGTTGTTGAAGTTAAAGTCGCCCAAGGTTCTCTTACCATTCATGCTAAGGCAGTAACCATCCCTGGTTCATTCATCGCCGTTTGAAGCTCCGGACTCAACTCCTGTAACCAGTCAGGACACATCTATACCAAGCATCTGAAAACCAGCTCCTGCAACGTGTCAGGTACGCATTTGTTCTTTTGCAGGTATGCAGGTTCTCGCTAAGGAATCTCTTACGCAATCAACATTCAGATGGCATCTATAAGCCCATCATCTTATCCAGCAATATCTAAATGGCATCTGTAAGCCCATTCCCCCATCACACTGCTAACATGTGAGCGCAAATTTCTGGGCACTCTAGTGTCCAATCATCTTCTACCCTCGGATTACGAAAGGCACGTCAGCCAATCTGCATCCTCAGGTCTAAGAAGATTGAACAGGGGCAACTGTTGTACCCCAAAATTTGCCCTCCCATGTTCTTCAAGAAATTTGCCAAATCAAGTCTCAAAATTCCCCAAGGGTTGCACAGTGCAAAGGTCTCCTATACAGTCAAAACTAGGGTTTGTGTTCTGATCAAGAAAATGAAGTTTCCAAAGGCCCAATCAAGTCTCATATGCCTACAAACATGGTCAAGCATCCTCATATCAAGTTTCAAGGCATTCAGCTCAAAATTGCACAGTCAAAACCCTAAATTGCACTACAGTCAACTGTAGGGGCAAAATGGTCATTTGGCAGTCAAAAGTTCAAATTTTTGGTCAACATATCATTTTGAAGCCACAAACATCATTTGATCAATGCTTGATCATGATTCTCAAAATTTGGCTCAGAAATCATCAAGATGCAAAAAGTTTCCTTATTTGGACAGTTGAAAAAGTCAACTGAAATTGACCAGGGCATAACTTTCACATGGATTATCAGAAAAATTCCATCCAAAGCTCATTTTGAAGAGAAAGACATTTCCTACAACTAATCTTCATACTTCAAGTCCAAGAAATGCTCTCACAAAAAGTTATCAATTTCAACATTATAGGTCATTTTCAAAAGTCAACAAAAAGGGACTTTAAGTCAAAGGCCATAACTTGAGATTGGTAAATCAAAATGACATGGGACCAAATACATTGGTTAGAGGACTCAAAGACCTTTCCAAAATGTCCAAGAACATGAGAAAAGCTTAAAAATTGAGCAAGTTATGCCTTGTGGAAGTTGGGAAATTTTTGGATATTTTGAAAAGTCAACATTACTTCAAATGACCTAAAATTGCTAATGGGCCCATTTTTCTTCCATGATTCATCATTCTAAGCATATGCACGACCACTTGGCCCAAAGGGAAGTATTTTCTCATTTTTTATTTATTTATTTGAATTTCTATTTATATTAATTCATTTAAATTAAAATAAATACATGAAAAATGCTAACCTAAGTTTTTTCAATCTTTTTGTGCACATTATATCATCAATATTTCGTGCATATGCAAATTAGGAAAGATTTGGATTGATTGGCATGATTGAGAACAAAGAACACTTGAAAAAGATTGAAAAAAGATCCTTAAAAAATCAAATCTTCAATTCATGAATACAACAGATTTGATTGAATTTTGTTAACCTAATACATTCACTACATAAGCATAAACCAAAACCTAATCATGCTAGAGGCGCAGCTGCTCAGAAACACAAGATTCAAACTTGAATTTTTCTCTAAAAAAGGCAATTCTGAAATCATTGTTAGAGGGCGATTCAAAGCACAAAACCTATTCCATTAGCTTCCTTGAAGGTTCCTGAATACATTCCAATCAAAAACATCCATTCAAACTCCAAGAATTGGTATATTGAACACGAACTGTATCAAGAAAATTCCACGATCGTGCATCATGATTCACGCATCCTTTGCATTTTTTATTTATTGATTCGTGTTCATTATGATATTCTGATGCTAACCAACATATTCAATTGCATTTTTGTGCGCTATATACGATTATGCCATGTTTGATTGTTAGGGTTTATAAAGCTTCAAATTAGGGATTCTTAAAAGAGGAAAAATTGGCCCTCAAGACCATGACCATTAGCATCAGTGCATCTGGACGAAGAAGAAGCACCCATCGCGCCAAATTTATGGACACCATAGGCCTAATCGCTATTTTCCCATAGCCGGCCTAACACAACGCATGAAAAACCGTTGCTTTTGTTTTTATGTTTCAGGGATAATGGAGAAGACGATGTGTTGGCAAGACGTGATAGGTTGTTTTGAATTTCGCGCGTTTTAGCCCACTAACGCGTTGTTTTCTTTTATTATATTTGTTGCTTATTTATTTAACAAAAGAGTTTCATGGTTCAGTTGGCAAGAGCTCATTGCGTTGACATCTAAGACCTGGGTTCGAGCCCCAGGTCTGTATAATTTCCATAATATTTTTCATTAACAATTCCCATGCAGCGCCCAAGGTCAAGACTACCATATGCCTTCAAGAATCCCACAGCCACGCGTCTTGGAGATCAAATCAAGGGCATAGATTGGAAGTGTATCCTAGGCCTGGTCAAAGGTGCCACATGGTACCTGGAAAAGTCAACGAATTTGAAGCTTGTTGGGCCAGAATTCTTGGGCCATACCTCCTAATTTGGGACTGAACCCCCCCTGGTTTGCAATTCTCCATTTTTTTCATGTTTTATTTTAATTGTTATTTTATTTTCTTTATTTGTTTAAATTAATTAATTGTTTCCACAAAATACAAAAAATGCCTAAAAATCAGAAAAGATAAAAAATATAATAAATAATTTTTATTTCTAATATTTTCATAAATAAATGCATGTAAATAAATTTAGTTTAAATTAGGGTTTGCAATATTAACTCTTTTCATAAAAAATCTAAAAAATGTAGAAATAGGTTTAATTGATGTTTCATTCTTTTTTTAAATTTTTTTATAATAATATTTATTTTATTTATTTTTTATAATTAAATTTGCATGAAAATAATTTAGGGTTAATTTAGGTTAAAAACTTCAATATCTTTCTTAATAACTTAAAAATAATTAGAATTAGGTTTAGTATTTTATTGTAATTAATTTTTTCCTATTAAATCTTAAAAAACATAAAAATACCAAAAACAAAAACAAATTCTTGCTTTCTTTTAATTTTAATTCCTCATTAATTTATTTTTTGCAAAAGGGTCCAACGCCCATGTTCTTAATTGTTTAATTTCGCATATTTTATTTCGCTTGAATAATTATGTATCTCTCCCGAAGCTTTGTAATATAATTACTTTTCGCACTTTTAATTTATTTCTTTATTTTATGTCAAATCGGGTCCTGGATTAAATTTGGCGATGTGGACCCGCGCCATTTGTAATAGCTTTAGATTTACTTTTTCCGCAAATATTTTTTAACTGTTAAACAAAGCATGCAAGAATGAATGGACAAATAAAATCAAGCGTAGAACACCAATAACATGACAAGACAAATACTAACGAAAACGACACACGAATCGCACACACCACCCCTAGGGTACGCCTCACTGTTGCCTTGCCTCGAAAGGTGATCGTCGAGTAGAGGATGTCTTAGTAAGTCCTCATGATCCGGGAACCTGGCATGAGGGTAGCTTCTAAGGTGTCTTCCCATTGCTCTGGTGATCACCATGTCCCGAACCTCGAATTGACCCGAACACCTCCAACGGTGGTGCTACCTACCTCTCAATGGTGGGATGGCACTACTTTAAAGGACATTTACACAGACGAATTCCTTAGGGTAGGTAGGTTCTCGTAGATACTTGCTCTAAATTCAAAACAAATTCAAAAATACTTTTCACACCAACACATTTTCAAAAAGCTTTCGAAAGCATTTTTTCAAACACTCTTGAGGACCGATACAAGAGTCGAACTGGAATTTTCAAAGAAACTTTTTAAAACCCACAGTTGAAAAGCAAACAAACCATTTTTGAAAACACAATGAGCAAGTATCTAAGAGCCCATGGATAACCATGGATAGAAAGGGTGCTAACACCTTCCCTTTCTATAACCTACCTCCCGAACCGAGAGCAATCTCTATAAGGAATTTTTCTGTGCTTTTGTCCTTTCCATTTGGAGAAAATAAAAGACGGTGGCGACTCTTGCTTCCGTGACATTTCGTGAACCAGCGTTAAACAGTCAGTTCTAAATCCACCGATCACACCATGCAATTGTAGAGTGGTTAAACTTTAAACAAGCTTGCTTCTGACTTATAGATGTTGTGTGTGCAAAAGGAACAAGTGCAACGCTCAAGACAAGTTGACTTTGCATAAAGGTTGCTTTTTCAAAATGGAAGTGGTGACTTTCTTCCTTAAATGGCAAAGTGTATTGGATAAAGCTTAAATCAAGTGGTTCATAGATTAAAAGCTTGTGAAATCTTCTTATTAAGGATAGATACACAAGTTAGAGGGCCTGAAAAGTGGGATTATGCAGCATTTCTTGGAATTGGATCAAATGTTCATCATGAAAATGACTTGAAAAACAAGTTTGAAACCCTAACTTCTTGCCTTCGATTCTCTTAGCTCAAGTGTGATCTCAATGATTTCTTTGACATTTTGGAAATCTTGTAACATACCCTACAACCTTCATATTGGACATTTTTGAAGATTCAATTTGGAACTAGGTGAACAGTTGCCATGAAGTTAGGTCAAAATCCTGACTAACTAGGGCAAAATTTCACCAAGTCTTTTTAGTTTCATGGACATGTCTCCATAAATTCATAACTTGAAACCCAAGCATTTATAGAAAAAGTTATGCCCTACAATGTTTTAGATCTCATTGAGATCTGCAACTTTAATGTTGGAAGTTTTCCCTGAATCATCTTGCATCATGGTGGAAATTTGGCACAAAGTTATGAAAAAATGTTAATTTTTCAACACTTAGAAAAAATTCCAAGTCCTAGAATTTTGACTTTTCAAAGATAACTTTGACTTTTTAATTTCTTGATGAACAAGTTTCATATTTTGACATGTCTTGATGAAATATGATTTTTGAAAATTGATTTTGATCAAAAAGTCAAAGTTTGACTTTTTAGTGTACAGTTGGCTTTTCATCAATTGACTGAAACTCATCTATCAATCCAATGATCTTGAGAGGTGATTTGAACTATGAAATTATGTCAAGATGGTGAATTTGAATCCTTGAGATCATGTCTTAAACCAATAAGTAATTTTCTTGGTCAAAAGTCAAGAACTGAGCCTTCTCAATCAAAACCCTAATTTTGACCATTTTGCCCTTTTGATGTTCTGATCAAATTTCTTTGAGTAATTGTGATCCAACTTGATCAATTGATATATATATATATATGAGTTCATACTATTTATATGGATCAAAAATCATGAAGTTTGACGGTAAATTGACCATAGTTGACTTTTTATCCAATACAGCTGATTTTAGGTCATCTGATTAAATGATTGAGCAATTTTATGATTCAAGACTTGAAAGTTGACATGAGAAATCTTGAGGGTTCCTAATGATCCATGAAAGTAATTTGAGGCCTTGAAAGTCCAATTGTCCTTGTGAGAACTCAAACCCTAATTTTGAGTTGTCAGTGCTTGAGGAGGTATCTTGAGCTGATCAAACCTTGTGTAGTCTTGAATCAATGGAGATCTTATGAGAGATTTAATGAGAAATGAGAGGGAAAATTTTGGGGTACAACAAATACAAAGGATGAGAAATATCCTGCTGCAAATAGTACAAAGTAACAAACCCTTTAACATAGATCAAAATCAAGCAACAATGAGAAAAAATGATGCTATATAACTTTTGAACTTCTCTCTGTTTTATTCAACATCAATCATAATGCTACACAATATTGAAACAACATTGTGAATAAATATTTGAAAATCAACTTGGACAAGTAAAATTATTTTTATGAAAATAATGTCTATAGAGTAAGCTATATTAAAAGGAGAAATAATTAAGAAAATAATTTCGTTGTATAAAATATCAATTGAAAGATTCGAACATTTTTATTCGTGATTAGGTTGCTAACACCCCCAGTTGAGTCATATTTAGAAATAACCTATCAATTATATGTTTATTTGATTGTATTTTTTCAATTGGCTAAATGTTAGTCATGTTCTTTGAGAAGATAAAGAGATTCAGTTAGGATCAATTCTTTGTATTGAGTACGAATCATATTAAGATATAAAGAAACACAATATGTGGGTCAAAGAGGAACATAATATATGGAAACTCTTATGCTCAATTATTTGATGTACATAGGTGATTAGGGTTGCGGCCCTTTAAGCACAGTTCAAGAGTATTATAGTCGTAGAGGGAGATACCATTGGCTAAATTCCGTTAACAAAAATCAACCGCGTACATTGTTTTTTACTTTTGTTTCTCTTTAATCGTCTATACTTATTTATGTTCTAGCACTTTGTGTATGAGAAATCTAGTATATAGGTGTTTACCGTGAAAATTTTTAAACAACCACTAGTCTTCTGAATTCTAAAAATTCTGGTTACATACAGGATCGACTAGATTGATCCTAGGATATGTGTTGTGTTTCGTTGGTTTATATCTTTTGAATGTTTATTTTTTTTAAAGGTTATGGTTAATGTATAAAGGACAGAAATTCTATGTAAAGTAACTATAGGAAAGTAAAAAGACTTTGACTTAAAAGTAAAAGGATCCTGGTAAAAATAAATTGACAATTAAGTAAAATGTGGTGATTCATACGTACATTCTCAATGACTCTTTTCTCTAAACACTGGTACTTCGAGTTTTTTGAGTGATTTGTACAAAAATAAACACACTAAAATCTAACATTCAGATCCAAGTTTATACTACTTCGACCATAATGGCCTTTCACTATAGAAGTGCTACGTTCGACGCTACATGCTTCCTTGAACCCTCAGACTTCCATGCATCCTTCTAGATAAGATCAAAGCATTTGAATTCAAATTCGTCTTCGATTCAAAGCGCCAAAACATCACGATGTGACTTGTCGAATTATTTAAATTTGAAACTTGAAATATATCAAGTGTTATACATTCCTCAATAACAAGACTTCGAAAATACTTAATAATTCCAACCTTCATTTGGTCAGTCAGTCGAACACCATAGGTAACACCCTTCACATTTATTTTGTAAAATTAACCTTTCTTCGACATCCTCTTACTTCTCTTATATTATGAGCAATCGAAATTCCCAACCAACAAATTGCCCCCCCAAAATTTTTTATTTCGCAACATTTGAAGAAACGGACATTTTTTTACAAAACCTCGATTTCGACGCATAATTCACTTCATGATGAGAATTACTTATGATGTCATGGTCATGATGATCATATTTCAAAACATTTCATCGAGACTTGCGTAGTTCCAATTTCCATCATTGCTACATTAAAGTAGGTACAAATCGTGGCTTTCCTAAAAAGTAATCATCTTGTCAACTAATCATCCACCTACACGTGCCTCACTATCTATTTCATGTCAAAATGAAAAATGAACCATTTTTTCACCTTTTATTATAAATACCATCTCCTTCTTCAAGTCACACTTTTTCTGCTCATCAAACATTCAAGAACCTGTGATTTTATTCAATCTCCTCTTTCTCTCCATAATCAATCAAACTTTAAACTCTTCTTCAACAATGGCGCCTTCCAAGAAAGTTAACAAATATGCTCAAGATTTGAAGATAACCAAGGATGTTGCTACCATTTTTGTGGGTCACATAGAGAAACCTACTCTGGTTGGGAACAAAGAATTTGTGCCAACATCTACACTTTCTGTAGAACAATGTCCCATCTATGCATCCCAGGTAATTACTCCCTTCACCCTTGCTGATAGAAACTTAGTATATATGGGTCCTTTAGTTCATGTTGATGATTTAGAGAAAACCAAAGGATTTTTACCTACTTAATGTTCAACCAAACCCATAGCTAGTAAACCTAGTACCCCTAAAAATGCAAGTTAAAAGTTGACCAAAACCCTAAAGAGTCAACTGTAGAAATTACTCAAGAGAAACTTCCTTTAGAAACTGCAAAGGCAGAAAAACCTTTTCATTTAGATTACATGAGTGAATCATTTAGGCCTTTTAGATCATGCCCGGAGAAAGATAACAAGACATAACTTGATTGGCTAGGTAAAGTCGAATAGAAGAAATCCCAAGTCTGGAAAGACATGGGTATTTTCAACTTAATTCAGCTTTCGAAAGTTGGACCAAGCTATTGCCAACACATGCTAATGGTGTATTTGAACTTCTGGGACACCACTTATAACACCTTTAATCTTCCCTATGGAATGTTTACTCCTAATCTTTTCGATGTTGTATTTATAACTAGGCTTCGACCCACTGGGGAAATCTTTGATGCTACTGAGCAAATAGGAAACTCCATCGGCTTCAATGTTGACCATACTGGTTTCACCAAATACATTTCTCATTATCATGTTGGAGGAAAATAAGTCTCAAACGTGGAACACATATCTTTCCTAGCGATGTGGCTATCTTCATGTGTTTTCTGTAGCAAATGTCTACAAGTAGATAAGAGATTTTTAACCCTAGCCAACCAACTTCACTCTGGTCGAAACATTTGCCTTAATGAATTAATATTAGTTGGACTTTATGAGTGTTTAGGGGAAGCTACAAGAAACCTGAAAGCTTATGAAGCAGTGACCAATTTACTATTAGCTGGCCCATATTGGCTTCCTCAGTTCTGGCTTAATGCCACCTTCGAACCTTCACTTTCCACCTCTGGACAAATAGACGAAACAGGTCCAGAAATCCAAAATCGAACTATTGAGTGAACGAGATTGGTTCGATTGAATCCAAATGACGAAGGAAAGGATTAAGAAGAATTCTTTGCAAGTTATGTTATGATGTTTTCTATACTTCATAACTTTACTCCTTTGATGGCTCCCTTCTCTGAAAGAACCTATGGCCCTGAATGGTTTACAAGGTCTCTCTCTGATATTTCGCAACTTCAAGAAGCATAGACGTTGGCCATATGGCGATCCTTCCTACTTCAAAGGTTGATCGCGAGAAGACTCATGCCTATTAAGAGCCACATCATCTTACTCTCCTATCAACCCAATTTTGTCGCTCGATAATCTGGTCTTTGTCAATTAATTTATGAACCTCTTTTCGAAATAAGGAGTGTTGTTTGCTTTCAAGGAATGTATTTTAGTGTTCCTGAAAGAGAAGAACATATGCAACGCTACTCAACATTTGTTAAATTCAAACTCATTCCTTTCCAACCCTCCTTCTATTGCACCAAAGGCTTCGATAGTTAGTGGAGGAAATATTACTCCAACAACATGTTCGATGCAACCAACCTTGCTTAGCAACTGACAAAAGCTTTTTCCTCTATGCAGGTTCATATCAAAAAAGGTACGAAGACTCACATCAAAGAGATCCAGGAGTTCCAAAAGTACTTTGAAACTGTTTACAATCCGAATGATCTTAGTCGAACCATATTTAATGCAGCAGAAACTTTGACAAAAAAATTTACTAAAATGCTTTCGTATTTAAATATTCCCTCATGTGTCAAACCAAAAAATAGGTATGACTTAGCTTTCAAACTTGAACTACCAAAATTATCCAGTTCTGATTTTGGCCTAGCATTTACCCTCCTTATCCAGACTAGTTCGTCTGTGGGAATTATCGCAACTTTTTAAATAAATAGTCGAAAAACCTGCTAAAAGAGTGGTTTTGACTAAGCATACATTGGACAGTTTCAAAGGCTTCCTTCACTTCGATTTAAATCAAGTTACAATACTTTCCCCAGAAAGTGAAGGTGTGGAACCAAAGGATCTCTTGATCCCTTCAATCATATTTATTATTTTTCTTTCTTAATTGATATTAACATGTATTGTATTGCAATGTTCTCTTTAGCTTTTGAAAATACAAGATCAACAAGTGAAGCCAAGCAAGACACTTCTTCGTCGAAGGATGCTATTCCTAATATCGAAAAGTCTCAGACAATAAACCAGATATAATTTGGTATTTATGCTTTCTTCTTTTATTTTGTTATTTCTGCTAATTCCTTTGCTCTTTGTAGACTGGTCGAAAACTGCCTCTTACTCCAAGGAAGAGAAAATCCACCGTTGAAACTCCACAAATTTTGAAGCTGATGGAGATGCCTCCCTCACTCCTTAAAAAACCAAGAAGATAAAGAGTAAGAAAGAAAATCACTATGATGCAACTTCTTCTAAACCACCCTAACCTATAACAATCGAAGCACTGCCCCCTTCACTAAAAAGGAAGAAAAGTTCTCAGCATTCTGGTAACACTGACTTGGAGCGGATTAAGAGTGAATACTTAAGTCCTTGGGTAGAAGTACCAAAGGTATAACCTTATCATAGATCTTCCTTCGAAACACATTGTCTTTTATTTGAATTATCTTACATTCTTCTTTTGGAGGAGCCTTAACCAGTTCCAACTGAATCTTTAATTCAGTATGAAATCTATCATAGCAGTGGCACTGCTTCATACCATCCTTTGTCCCTCAATCAAGACTTTAACAAAGGATCTTCTACGGATGTGAATCAATTTGACACCGTTGTGCAGCCTGAGAAAGAAGTTTCTTCTCGGTCTGAAGGCATTCAAGAGGAACATCAAACTGAGACTGAACAAACTCGTGCTGACAAAGCCTAAGACAATAATAGTCCCAATGATTCTTCTCCAAAATGTGTGAAATCTACGGAAGAACTACTTGATGAAGAGAAGCATATATTTTATGATATTGCACAACTATTGCATAATACTTCCATGAAGAAGAGGAAGAAGATGCCAATGTTCATGCTAGTTCGAAGGGCAACACTACTTCCACCACTCAGTGAGATGATACCAGTGTCCAACCATAACTTTCCCAAGAGGAGTTAGATAGTCTGAAGAAAACCAATCCTCTTGAATATGTCAAGATAATGATGACTAAGAGAGGGTCTACTTCAGAAAAGAGTCGCTTCATCCATTCGACTACTTCCAGTGGAGATTCAAATGTGGGAACATTTGAACAAATTATTCAAAAAGTGAAAGAAAAAATATTTAAAGTTAATCTATTCGATACCTTGAAGAAGGACTTCATTACCTGTTATGGGCTAAAGAAGTTGATTAATCAAATTAACATATTTACATGCCCTATTTAAGTTTCTGAAGTTTTAATTGACGTAACCAGATTAATCGATCATGTTAGAGCTGACTACAATCGGGAGCGAGATGCTACGTCGAAGCTTCGGGAGAAACACGCCACCCAAGAAGCTGAATGGGCGAAAGCGCTTGAAACCTCCACCAAAGTTGAACAAGTGGAGAAGGATCTTAAAGCAGCGAAAGACGAGTTTGATGTCCATACTCGCTCCATATCTCTTTGGAAAGAGCAGATCCAACAATTGCAAGACAAGATCTCTAAGGAAGAAGCCTGTTAACTAGAAATCACAAAAATGGATCACACTATTATTGACAAAGAAATTGCTCAAAGCGTTCAGGATGTCGAAAACGCTGGTAAACTGTGGGAATAAATTTTTGCTCTTCAAGCCACTTAATCTTCCATCGATTACAGACTAAGGTTTGCAAAGATTAAATATGACAGGATGAAGACGAAGTTTTCATTTTGAAAATTTGATGCTTGTAACTTGTGCCTTTTTCTTTTGTATGCACCGTTTCAAATGTAACTCTAAGATAGCCATTTTGGAATTTTTAGTTTTAATACTATATTGGCTTTCAAGTTTCTGACTTACTACTCTATTGCAATTTTTACTTCCTGAAGTATGGGTTTAAATTTCTTTAGATACTTTCCATTTATCTTCAGGATTCTTTGATCCTCTTCCAACTCTTCTATTCCAAAGGCATTGTTTGAGAATATTTGAATGATTTGAAAGGGTCCTTCTCAATGTGGGGACCATTTCCCAAGTATTTATTCTTTCGATCCATGGGTAGTATTACCTTCCAAACTAGATCATCGATTATTAATAGTTTGCCCCTGACTCTTTTATTGTAGGCTTTAGCTACCTTATCTTTTTGTCTCCTTAGGATTTCCAAAGCAAGCAATATTTCTTCAACCTAGTCGAATACTTTGTTCATTATCATTTCCCAATAATAGTCAGAGGGGATTTCATTTTTCCTTTGAATTCTTACTGACCGCGAGTATATTTCCACTAGCATAACCACATTGTGCCCAAAGGTCAGTCGAAAAGGCATAGTGTTTGTTGCTTCTATGGGAGACGTTCGACAAGCCCATAAAGATTGATCTAATATCTTGTGCCAATTATTTGGATTTCTTCCCACATTTATTTTTATTAATCCAATAATCACTTTGTTCGCAAATTCGACTTGTCCATTTGCCTGGGAATAATATGGTGTGGATGTTAGTAATTTGAATCCCATTTCTTTAGCAAACTCCTGCATCTTTCGACCAGTAAAAACTGATCCTTTATCAGTTGTATAGTTTCTGGGATTTCAAATCTATAAATTATCTGTCTCTGGATGAACTCAATGACAGTTTCTTAATCCATGTTCACCAAAGGTATTACCTCAGCCCATTTTGTAAAGTAATCGATTCCTACTAGAATATACCTTTGACCTTTGGATGAGGCTGGTAAAATTTCTCCAACCAAATCTAGTGCCAAACCCCTGAAGGGCCATGTCTTGATTATAACATGCAAATCACTTGCAGGAGCATATCAAATTCATGCATGAACTTGGCATTCTTAACATCCTTTGGAGAATTCAATACATTCTTTGAGCATGATGGGCCAATACATCTCATATTAAAACAAAAGCCACTTCATCTTGTGACCTTCCTGGTGTGCTCCACATGCACCACTATGTACATTTGACAACGCCAAGTATGCCTCGTTTTTTCCTAAGCATTTGAGTAAGACTCCTTCTGGTGTTTTCTTGAATAGTTCGTTACCCATCAATATGTAACTTAGTGAACGACACTTGATTTTTCTTTCTGTATTTGCTGAAGGATTTTTTAAAAATTCTACTATTGGACTCCTCCAATCTGTATCTGCCAAGTTATCAATGGCTAGAAATTTGAAACTCTCTTCATTCGCATATCCCAAACTTGATTTTTCTAGATCCGAAGGAGCAAGTTTGGTATCCATTACTTTTCCTCATACTTGTATCAAATCCTCTAATTTCTCCTTTGATACTTTGTATCCTGAGGCTATTTGTGCTAAGTCATTGGCCTCTTGATATTTTAGTCTAGGAATGTGTTTGATATCCACATATTCAAATTTTCGAAGCAACCTATTCGCAATGACGAAGTACATTATCAAATTTTCCTTTATACACTTGTACTCCTTAGTGAGTTGCTTGACCACCAATTCAAAATATCCTCTTATATTGACCCTTGTTTCCCCTAATTCCAACAAAGCTTTAAGTCCTGCTATCAAGGCTTTGTATTCCACTTCGTTATTTGAACAAGGGGGACCATCAATTTTGTACTTGATTTTTTTGGAATTTTGTCAGGAGAAATAATCGAAACTCTAACACCAGTTCCACTCTTATGAGTAGAACCGTCGAAGGATAACTTCCAAGGCTCTAGTTCAACATAGTTTTGTGGAACTTCATCCACTGCATGGTCTATAATAAATTTTGAGACTACTTGTCCTTTTATAGCTTTTAAAGGCATGAAAGTCAAGGAATACTCAGTTAGGGAAAGAGTCCACTTTCCAATTTGACTATGCGGAATTGGTTTTGAAAACATATGATTAATGACGTCAAAATGTGAAGAAACTATCAGATGATGGCAACATATTTAGATGGGGGTGAATAGATACCCCTTTTGTAAATATCCAAAAAATTCTGGTTTTGAAAAATCATTTTATCAAAGAGCGACGAGAAAGCTTTTTCACAATGTCGTCTTATACAGACGTTATTGGAAACTCGGATATGCAAACATGAAGAACAAAATTAAATACAGAATAAGAAAGATAATTGAATTAATATGCTTGAATCACTTTATAGCTTATTTAATGTTTATTGCGAGTTACTAGTAAAGCTATTTCCGATGGCAATATTAAAAGAACAAGTTAAATCAATCTACCAAACACTTGGTGTGCAAGTGAATTTTCAGAATTTTTCCTTGAGTTGTGTTGATACATAAAATCACTTATAATCAAAAATGATTATAAGCTATATCACCACTTGATTTAGAATCAAAGACAATTTGGAAAATTCTTACGATTCAATTGATAACACAGTGCTATTTGACAAATTGTTCAATGAAAATCAAAGCAAGTAAAAGCAAACATAAAAGAGACACAAGGAATTTGTCTTCACAAATCCCTACTGCAGTCCTCGCGTGTGGGTTCGCCTGCGCCTAATTCTAATGGAATTAGGATAATTCTTACTATGCAAAAAGTTGATACAAGATAAGTGTTCAAGAGCAACTCCACAAACCCTAATGATTATTGTTGATTTAACCCCTTCTCCTCTTTTAATCTTTATAAATACCAAGACACAATAGATACAAATTGATAACAGGATCTTGCTACTCCTTTTCCTTCTTTATCTCCAAAGCTCTCGTGCACCATCAATTTCCAACTATTATAATACAAGACTTCAATTGTAATTTTTTGTTATCTCACTGCTGCCTTTGTGTTCTTTATCTCTAAAGGATCCCTTGAATTCTTTATATCCAAAAGTTTTCACTTGGCCATAGTTACCTCTTGAACGTCTTGCACGAAAACCCCTAAATCAACCAATGATCTTAAAGGACAAACCATCGTTTTTTTTTGGATGAAGACTCCTACAAAGCTCAACTCAATACTCAATTGGATACTATCAATCCTCGTCTAGATGTCACCCCAACAAAACATCATCACAATTTAATGTCATTGTGTATGCACAGGTTAGAGGTTGAAGATGAAGAGAAATGTAGGCTAATTTTATGGTATGACCAAGTTATGAATGATGTATTTATAGTTTAGAGTGAATAGGGAAAAAAGGGAATGTTTGGAAATAAAAAAAGATTTTAAGAAATTGATCAAACAAATAGTATTTGTTGACCTATATGTTGTATGTGTCGACACATACGTTATTTTAAAGTGTATGTGTCGACCTGTGCATGACTATGTGTCGACCTGACCAAGACAGAGGTTACATGCTTTAAAATGATAGAAAATGTGTCGACCTAAAAGATGGACGTCGACACATAAAATAAGAATTTATGCAATAACAGAAAGGATTCAGTATGTGTTTATTTATATAATTCATGTGCCTACCTAAGACTCATGGAGGCTACAGGCTTCAAAAATGAGTTGCATGTGTCGACCTGAAAAGCGGATGTGTCAACACATGCAACAAAAATTTGTACAAATAAAATTTTTAATGGCTTGACTCAACTTTAAAATGACTTTTAATGATCCCCAAACAACCTATGACTTCTAAATGATCAGAATGCCACACTAAACTCAGAGATAATTTCTAACCATATAAATGTAAGATTCTCGTATTTTTGATATCATTCAAAACACTTAAGAGACCAAGTTTCACTTACAAACTCCCCCTTTTTTATGATGGAAAAAATGTGACGATGCACTTCAACGATGCTCCTCCTGAATATGTGCTTTCATTCTTTATCATTTGCATATATCTTTCTCCCTCTTTGACAACATCAAAAAGAGACAAAGAACACAGTTAGAAAATCTTCTCATTCAATTCATAACATATCCAAACATCATACCAGAGGCGATTTTGCATAGTCAAAGTGTATACATACATTCATCGTGATATATGTCATAACACTATGTTTGTTTTAATAAAGTAGATAAACAAATAAACAAGCCAACAAAAAGGCACACATAATGTGAAATAAGAAAAGTTACACATATTGTTTAAAAGCACACCACACAAAGTTAAAGTACATAAACAAAAATAACAAATTATTCTTCAAATGCAATGCATGACAAAAGAAAGAAACAAAAAAACTAGATGAAATGCAACACATCAATTTTCATTATTTCCACCATGGTGCCTTTCATAAGTTCTTCCATTTTTACGTACATCTTTATAAAATGCAGCAGCTTCGTCATTTTGATGGGCACCAATTGTCTGAAGACGATTTATTTTTCCTTTGATAGCTCCACTTGCACTGTGAATCTCTTCATGATGAGACAGAAATTATGCAGTAGAAGTCGAGGCAAATGTCTCAAAGTTGGTTTCTTGAGTATTCAATCTTTCATTAACCATCCTGATTATTCATTTTGAGTGTTCTAAAAACTAGTGTGTCATTGCACTTCAGCTTCAAGCCATTTTACTTCTTCTTCATAGCATTGATCTTGTTGAAGCTGCATATTCTAAAGAAAAGATAGAACCTCAGAGCTACTTCCTGTATCAGGTAGGTACCAATTATGATATGAATCATCAGTATAGTCATAAGAACCTCCATCATCGCCTCTAAAGTTTCCTCCATGTGCATTCCAAGATATTTGTTTCCAATTATCATTCCAAGGCTGCTCATAGCCATGTTGTTGAGCAGCAATTTCATTCAACCAAATTTCATCTTCAGCATGATTTACATCCGGCATTGGAATGTCTCCATGGGGAGCACCACTAATATCCTCAGGACCATCATCATTCCCTTGATCATCAACAACATCATAATATTCAGCAGGATTGTCATAGTTGTAAATCCTCTGCTTTGTTTGAACCACCTGGAAGTAGTATGCTTCCTTTTTGGAATCCAAATGATATCTCATATTATGCATGGTCCTCTTGGAAAATTTCAACACAGGACTTGGGTAGACCAAAGGTAAATTTAGGAAGTCATTGTTGAAGTAATTGAGGATTTTAGCTATCATGGATGGGTAGCTAAAAGCAGTACCTTTGTTGCACTTCTTGATGATGAACATTTGGGAGACAAAATAGAAAAGCCAATTTATCTTGATATTATTGAGAAGTAGATAAACCAAATGTATCTACGAGTTGTCAACCCTTAGAAACCTCCACCTTTAGGATGCAAAATGTGTGTAACAAACCAGTGCAATGTTCAGGGTAATCTTTTGAGGAAGCTCTTAGTGATTGGATCATTATTGTTGTCATCACGCAGAGTTTTCAGCTGCTTAATTGAGTGAATTCTCCACTTGAAGTCAGAATGAACACTTGAGTCCTTAACCTTAGGCTCCATTCCTATTGTAAAACCAAATAGATTTTTCCAATGATCATTTGTTAAGGTGTAAATTTTATCTCCAATCTCAAAAGTAAATTCAACATTTTCCCTCTTGCTAGCCCCACATAAAAGATGTGAATCAAATCTTCATTATATTGTTGAGTTAACTATAGAAAGTAGTTTATTCATTGATGATCTACCCTTCTCATAACCTCGTGAATATGATGTTCTTCAGATGTACGCACTTTGTAATAATGTTGCTTGGCAACAATCCTTCCACGACATTTCTCACAAAAGAAATCCATGTTCTCTTCACCAACCAAATTAAAAACATTCTCAGAAACATTTGAGGAACAGAAAATCTTCCCTTTACCTCGTGTAGCGCCTTTTCCTCTTGCAATCTTAGGATCCATGAACAAATTCACAGTGTTAAGCTTTCCGGCAAGGTGTTTGATAGAATTCCCCAACCAAAATAGTTGGATTTTTAGAGGATTATGTTATGCTAACTAATGAAAAGGATGTTATGATGAAGATAGATATTCAAAAATAGCAAACAAACATTCAATTTATACTAATATGAATGAGAGATGCAATGGATGAATGTACCTTGAATATAGTAAAACTTGAATGGCACTTAAATTGGAATATTGAAGGAGATTAACACTAATTGAATTTGTGGAATAGTCTTTATGATTGAATTTATAGGAAAGATGAAAGTTTGAACAAAATTATAGAGATTCAATGGTAATGTTTCGTTTGGGTTCAAAGCATTCAAGAGAGAAGAAAAATAATGGAATATGAAAAGGATAGGTTTAAATCTTATTCTGCATACACGTGTCGGCCTAAACTAACACATGTGTCGACACATTCGTATTTTGAGTCGACTTGTACTGAAACTTTTTAAAAGATCTAAAAAATTAACTTATGTGTCTGTTGTACTCCAAAATTTACTCTCTTTATTTCGACCTGTTTGGCTTACATTTCATTATTACATACACGCATATCATTGGTTCTATGATTATTGGATCAAGTTATATTTAGAAAGCTTCGTCAGGTTACAAGTGACGTTTATTTCGCCAATGGATGTTCTCAGAGTATTTTTCGTGCTGAAGATCGGCTCGCCGTTTCTCAACGATTCGGGATTCAAATATTCACAAGTCCAACCCGGCGTATCATATTCAGGTGTTCTTTCACCAAGATATCCCTGATAACATATTCTCAAATCCAGGTTTGGCTCGAGAGCTAATTCTTTAAAGAAGGCCTCCGAATGTGCGATTTTTCTCGAAGAAATATGGTGAAAAGTGTGCTGAAAATACAGTTTTTACGCACTAAAAAATTTATAACTTCAATATCGTGGCTCATTTTGAACCCGGTCCAGTGGCCAAAATTCCTTCTTGATGTCATCTACGTTTTCATCTCTCACGTCTGGAAGCCAATTTCAATCAGAAGGTCTTCAAAATGCGGATTTATCAAGTATTTTCGTACAGAAAATTTGTGACAGAAGTTTATTTACGTCATGTTCAGAAAATCATAACTTGGTTGATTTTCATCGTATTGAGCTGGTTCCGGTGCCAAAATTTCACAAATTAAATTGGCTATATTTTCACAGGACGCATCAAGTTCAAACAGTATCCAAAAGGCCTTATTTTATTCCCAGAATGCACATGACGCGCCGAAAATCCTGAATGCTGAATATTATTTCATCTGGGTCGAAACTTCGAAAATTCATACCTCAGTCAATTTTTATCGAATTGGGCCCATTTTTTTACACAAGGTCAATGATTCAGAGATCTACAACTTTTCTTCTAAAGTTGATACTGGGTTCCTCTCTGATCAATACTAATTTTTGATTGAAGAACGTATCAGAGTTGACACTGGAGCCCAAAATAAGTTTGTCTGAGGCGAAACTTCAATAATTCATAACTAATTCACCTTTTATCCGATTGTGCCTATTTCTGGACAGAAGTTTGTTCTTGATGTCGGCTACATTTTGTTTTCACATTTCAACTTCAAAAATTTCACTTAATTCCCTTCGATTTATCCTAGAACGTGATAGACTCAAGTGAATAAAAATATGCACTATTGCTTGTGGTTATTGGAGACCCTATTGCACATTCAAAGCCCATGTCTTTGCTATAATTTCCATTATATAATCTCATTCTTTTCACACAAACAGGACATTAAAAAAACATTTTCCATAACTCTGTCAAAATATCAAATTCCTTCAAGAACCCTAAAAATCTTGAAATCCTTGTTACAAACCCCCATCTCACTACAAACAAGTCATCCTTGTTACAAACCCCCATCTCACTACTTCTCCAATAAGGGTAAGACTGGTTTGATCTTCATGATCAAAAGGATGTGGAAGCATTCATACATGCCATATCGGTTTTAACATTATAAAATGTCATATATTTATTTTATTTGTATTTCATGGTATATTAATTTGTTTAATGTGTCTATGAGATTCAACACTACAGGTTTGACTATTATGGTCCCATGCAGGTTTATTACAAAACTCTGAGAAGGTTAAGGGCGTGGGTTCAACATCCACCCCTATTGGTTTTGGTTTTCTTCCTTTCTATTTATCCTTTTACCTATTTTCCTTCTTTCTGTTTAAAACCACATTTTTCATAAAACTTGACATTTTTTACAAACCTTTGATTTTTCATAATAAACTCGAATAATTAATTTTAGGTTTTTTTAATTTAATTTTAGGTTTTTAAATTAATTTTTGGTTCAACACCCACCCCTGACATTTGCATTATTTTTATTTTCTAACCCTATTTTCATTGATGTTTCTTCCCCTATCTATTTTTTTGGCAAACTTAATTCTTTCTTATTAATCATTACACATAAACTTTTTTTAAAACTTTTTTTTAATTAAAATTAATTAGGTTTTAGGTTTTTTAATTAACTTTTTTCAAAATTAACCTTTTTTATTATTAATTAAAACTAATTAGGTTTTAGGTATTTTAATTAACTTTTTTTCTTCAAAATTAACCCTTTTTTTAATTATTAATTAAACCTAATTATGTTTTAGGTATTTTAATTAACTTTTTTCAAAATTAACTTTTTTTTATTAATTAAAATTAATTAGTATTTTTATGTTTATTTAATTAATTATCATAAATAATTTTTTCATTAAAAAATCACCAAAATATTTCCTTTTCTATTTTCATCTTATTTTTATTTTCCCGTATTTTTTTTAACATTATCATGTAATTGCTTCCGAGATGTAATAGTTTTAGGATTTCTTTTACGCACGCTTCGCTATTATGTAACTTCCCGAAAGCTCTGTAATAGCCTAGGTTTACATTTCCGCCTTTACCTTCAGCTATTATATTTTATGCAATGCTTAGATTAATAGGATTTTATGGAAAGATAAAAATGAACGATAGAAAACCCTAATTTCAAGATAAATAATCGAACTGAATCATTTGCACACTTGCACCACTAGGGTACTTCCCACTTCGTTGCCTCGGGAAATAATAGTCGTGTCCCTCGAATGTAGGGATATCTTAGCAAAAGACCCTCAATCTAAAAGTCATCATAAAGATCATATTCCCTCAATGTCCGTCAAGTTGCCTACGAAAAATGATCTTGTCCCTCGATGTTTCCTACGAATATATGATGACAGTCCATTCGAACTGCTAAGGTATCCTTGCATGTTTCCTTCAATGACCATTACATCCCTTTTGATAGCCCCTCAAACATCCAACGACTAGGGTTACCTACTCACTAATAGTAGAATAGCATTATCTAAAGGAAAGGAGGAAAAGAAAGACCTTTTCGAGTATAAGTAGATAAGTTCTCAGATGTTTTCTCAAAATAACTTTTTGCACCTACACAAAAATAATTCAAAACACATTCAAAAACATTCTCCTTATCAACACTCTTGAGGACTGATACAAGAGTTATCACAAAGCGAATCACCGCACTAAGGCATTTTCAAAACAATTTTCAAAACACACAAGCACAAACAATTTTCAAAACATGAGTTAAGCATCTAAGAGCCCGTGGAAAACCACTGATAAAAAGGGTGCTAACAGCTTCCCTTTCTATAATCTACCCCCCGTACTCAGAAAACTTGCGAAAGGTCTTTTTTCTGTTCTTTTCACCCTTTCCTTTGCTGGATAAAAGAAAATCCAGTGGCGACTCTTGCTTACCGCACATTTGCGAACAAAAAATGCAAACCAGTATAAACAGTTGGTTCTGCCACCGTATCACAGAACTGGCGATGCTGCTGGGGACTCTTGTAAAATGGGGTTTACCTTAGGATCCAGTTTCATTTTAAATTTCTTTCTTTGTTTGCTTTGATTGCTTTACTTTAAAAGGTTTGTTGGGGTATTCTTGTATAGATCCTATACCCGGGTCTGGGGACACTTTTTAGGTAAACAGCAATATATCGTGGAGACTGTACGCCATCGATCGATATGGTTTAAGCGATGGTTGTGTTGAAATGCTGAGGGGTTGAAATGAGGAGAATACGAGGCCGCCGCATGGTGTCATGAAGAACTAACGGACCTTAGAACCTTAGTTGAACAAACTTGGCCATTATAAAGTAGTGAGATAGCCAGCCTCGGTATAAAGCTGAGGATTGGTTGATACTCGATGCTACACTCATTGAGATCAAACTTTCGGGATATTTCGGCCGCAAGAAAAGATTGCCTGAGCTGAAACAATACCTGATAAAGGATGATCAGTGATATTGAGACTCCTTAGAACCCGATTACTATTTCTAAGACAGGTTGATCCAACTAAACTTCAAGAGAATACTTACCTATGGAATTCATGCAAGCCTAAACCTAAGGCTACTTGTGTGACTTGTTTACTTTCTTTGCCTAACAATTTGAACTCATTGCAGGGCTTTGATTGTATTCCTTGCAGGACCTTGTTTGTATAAATCTAATAAATTGGTTTCTTACCCTGCATTTTCGCTTAACGCATAGCATACACATCATAA